>BTPG01000007.1:42684009-42831171 GCA_036245525.1 Semisulcospira habei
CAGCGATGATGAATTGTACCCCTTAACCCATTACATCCTGAGGCTGATTTTGTCAAATTTGCTTATTGCCCTATGAACGCTACATTACAGCCTAAGAGACAGATCAACCGTTTTAGTTCAAGGGTGGTGCCTGAGGCGCCAAGCTATTCTGGCACCACACTTGAACTAAAACAGTGGCTCTGTCTCCTAGCTACTAATTCTGGCACCGACCTTGAATTATCGGTCAAATTCATGTTAAGCAATTGGGTGTAACAGTATGAAAAGGGTTAATTTACAAATTGGTTTAGTGTTGTTGTTTTTTATGCTGCTCTCGTATTGTGATTGTATCGCTGCTCGAAGGATAAACTGAAATAAAGCGAGTCATTGACGTCATTTCCCCGCTTCGTTAACCCATTTAACTCCAAGCCCGCGTTTGCCAAATTTGGAGGTGTCGTCTAACGATTACGTCGGGTTGCAGGAGATGGATCGACCATGATAATTCAAGGGTAGTGCCAGAGTGGCGCCTGATGGCGCCAAGCTAATCTGTCACTACCCTTAAATTAATAATAATAATAATAATAATAATAATAATAATAATAATAATAATAATAATAATAATAATAATAATAATAATGTACATTTATATAGCGCTTAACCTCCAAATGAATGATGCTCTAAACGCTTTACAAGATCAAAAATCACAGAACAAAAAGTACAAGAAAGAAATCGCTACAATAAATGTTACAAAAACTAAAGTGACTGTCACGGTTAGTGACTGTTTTGACAGTGGTAGTCGAAAGTTACCGAAGCACCGGTCAGTGTAGGAATAGTGAGTTGTTTTCACGTGGGTAGAGACGGGTTAGTGTTCCTTGTTTTGCACGTGCGGGGCGCGCTAGTGGATACGGTAGTGTGTTCACTGCCGAGTTTACCTTGTCGGTAGCAAGGGAATAATAGTTTAGTTCGCAGCTGTACTCGGTTAGACCAGGTTGTCTTGCCCAGCTGACTGTTGGTAGTCAGTGACTGACCGTTGTGAGAGTCAGTGACACAGCGCCGGTCCCCAGTCCCGTGGTCGTTGGAGACTGGGGTTATTGTGCCTACGGCGGTTTGTGACAGGTCGCAGAGGAGGTAAGTGCGTTAAAAATCCCGCGTGCGGATGTTTTGTCATAGGTGTTTTGTACTAGGTCTAGGGGTATCGTGGGGCGGGAGAAAGGAGGGTAGAACTCGATGGGTGTAAAGGGAAGTATTGTTTTGGTGTTATTGTTTGGTTCTGCAATTATTAGTTATTTTTAACTGTTTAGCGAAATGTTGCATTGGTTAGTGGAATGTGTTAGTGAAATGTTGTATTCGCTTGTTGTGAAAGTGCAGAGAATGTTAGGAAGGTTTATATGCAGTGTTTGAGAACTTTCGTTGTTTTGGTTCATGTATAAATTTTGGAATGACTGATTTGGAAAGCACGTGTCATAGGAGTGAAGGTCAAGTGCTTGAATGGTTAGCGGTAGTGTTTTTGTAAACCAAGCAGCGTGGGTATGGTGGTTAGCTATTTTTTGGACCCTCTGGAATGACCATGATAATTCAAGGGTATAGCCAGATTAGCATGTCACCTGACGGCGCCATGCTGATCTGGCACTACCCTTGAATTGTCAGGGTCGATTCATCTCCTGCAACTGCAGCGTTCATTATTGGAATGCGCCCTCTGCCAATTGACGCATCGAGTCTCATGTTGGCCCATTGCTTTTCCGGGGTGTGCGACATCGGTCGCATCGTTTTTACGTTCATGCGCGCCAGCCATGAGTTTATTTCTTGCACAACTCTATAATCGATGCTTGAAACAACCACAACTGGCTTAGACTGAAATTGAAAAAGGTACCCTCACAATTTGATCGGTGCCGTTAGCTGTGGTCGCTGTAAAAATTTGTCAGGGGTCATCACTCTACTCTTATTAACTATTAACTATTCGACCAATGGGCAGTGGGCAGATGTTCACATCTGCACGGGACATAGACGACCCCGCCCTCCACGAGTCGCCTGCTGCCTTGCAGGCCTGGCCGCTTGGCTGCGGAAAGGCTAAGGGAGGAAACCCCTGACATCAAAGCCCCCGTGTCTCCGGGGAAGGCTTTTGAGCCAGAGACTAGGACAAGGACAGTCTGATATAAAACCTACGACCCGAGGACCTCAATGCCATCGTCCCAGCTTGCTAGGCCATGGCAGATGAACCAAGGGTTTAAAGGGTGGGGCCAGTACTGCGCACACTGCACTCCACCAAAAAGCTCCACCGCGCAGGCTTTAGGAAACGTCCACGGACCATGACACTGACCATTCCAAGTCCTGTAGCGACGGGCGAGGGGCGAAACGGCAGGTGAAAGATGTCACTGGAAGCCGCAGTCTCAAACCTGCATACAGGCGGTTCAGGATATTGGTCGCCTGATGTTGACCTGGGGATGACAACATCACTCGGCACACCCTGAACGACCAAGCAGCCTTCTCTAGGGACAGCACTGCTTGCTCCACACGGAGAGGGGCCTAGAAAAGGTGGCCTAACCAAAGCTCGTCCCCTCGCAACCCCAGTTGGCTAGCCGCGGTCAACGGGCATCTTCTCCTGCGGTCAAAAAACAAGAAAGAATAACGGATCCACTCTCATGACGACCACGACCGGACTCGACGTAGCATGCTGGAACGTCCGAACCATGCTCGACAAAGCAGACAGCGGACGCCCTGAACGTCGCTCCGCCCTCATTGCCCATGAATTGCGGAGGTTAAACATCGACATCGCCGCGCTCAGCGAAGTACGCCTTCCGGACGAAGGCAGCCTCCAAGAACTTGGTGCTGGGTACACCCTCTACTGGTCAGGCAGGCCTGCATCAGAAAGACGGCTCTCAGGCGTGGGTTTCATGGTCAAGACATCCATTGCGACTAAGCTGGAAAACCTACCAACAGGCCACTCAGACCGCATCATGTCCATGCGCCTCCCACTGAGACACCAGCAACACGTCACCCTTCTCAGTGTGTACTCCCCAACCCTCCTGGCAGAGCCTGCTGAAAAGGACAAGTTTTACACTGACCTGCGCAGCCTCCTACAGAGTACCCCTGCAGACGACAAAGTCATCATCCTTGGCGACTTCAACGCCAGAGTGGGCCAGGACTCTGAAGCCTGGAAAGGAGTCCTCGGCAAGCATGGCGTGGGGAACTGCAATGACAATGGCCGCCTACTGTTGGAGTTCTTTGCGGAGCAGCAACTGGTCATCACCAACACTACTTTTCAGCAAAAGGACAGTCGAAAGACCACCTGGATGCATCCTCGCTCCAAACACTGGCACCTTATCGACTATGTCCTAGTGCGTCAGAGGGACCGCAGTGACGTCCTCCTCACCAGAGTGATGCCCAGCGCAGAGTGCCACACTGACCACCGCCTTGTCCGCTGCAAACTCAAGCTCCACTTCAAGCCAAAACCCAAGAAATGGGGCCCCCCCAAGAAAAAGCTTGATGTTGCCAGCCTTCAGCGTGACGATGTGAAAGCTGCCTTTCAGACAGATTTACAGCGCAGGCTCAAAGACACAGCGGACCCAGTAGACTCCTCCCCTGAAACACTTTGGGAACAACTGAAAACTGCTATTGCAAAATCCTCTGCAGAAGTCTTGGGTTTCACCAGAAAGAAGAACAAAGACTGGTTTGACGAAAACGATGTAGAGATCCAGGAACACCTAGCAAAAAAAAGAGCCGCCCATCAGGCCCACCTAGCCCAGCCTTCCTGCCCTGTGAAGAAGTCTTGCCTTCCGCCTCGTCTGCAGCAGTCTCCAGCGCAAGCTCAGAGATCTCCAGAATGAGTGGTGGACCAGACTTGCACAGAGGACCCAGCTTTGCGCTGACAATGGTGACTACAGGGGATTATACGAAGCACTGAAAGCAGTGTATGGCCCCAGGCACCTGGTACAAAGTCCTCTGCGAAGCGCGAATGGCCAGGCACTCCTCACAGATAATACCTCCATCTTGAACCGCTGGTCGGAATACTTTCAGAGCCTCTTCAGCGCTGAGCGCACTGTTCAAGAAGCAGTCGTCCTCCTAATCCCACACCTCCCAGTAAAGGTTGAATTGGACGAACCGCCCACCGCTGAAGAGACCCTCACAGCCACCCACCAGCTCAAGAGTGGCAAAGCAGCAGGCATTGATGGAATACCGCCAGAGATCTGGAAACATGGAGGCACAGCACTGCACAACAAGCTCCATGACCTCTTTCTCTGCTGCTGGGAGGAAGGAACACTACCAAAAGATCTCCGTGATGCAGTCGTTATCACCCTGTACAAAAACAAAGGCGAGAAGTCTGACTGTTCCAACTATCGGGGAATTACCCTGCTGTCCATTGCTGGGAAAATCCTTGCAAGGCTGCTCCTGAACCGGCTGGTACCTGCCATCGCTGAAGACCAACTCCCAGAGGGCCAGTGTGGCTTCAGAGCAAACAGGAGCACCACCGATATGGTCTTTGTGCTGAGACAGCTACAGGACAAGTGCCGCGAGCAGAACAAAGGGCTGTACGTAACATTTGTCGACCTAACAAAAGCGTTCGACACTGTGAGCAGGCAAGGCATGTGGCAGATCCTGGAGCGACTTGGCTGTCCCCCAAAGTTCCTCACCATGATTGTCCAGCTACACGAGGACCAGCAAGGCCAGGTCAGACTCAACTATGACCTCTCAGAACCATTCCCTATTCTCAACGGCGTAAAGCAGGGCTGCGTGCTGGCACCGACCCTCTTCACCATCTTTTTTAGCATGATGTTGAAGCAGGCCACAGTGGACCTCGATGATGACGATGCAGTGTACATCGGGTATCGTCTCGATGGCAGCCTGTTCAACCTCAGACGACTGCAGGCCCACACGAAAACCCTAGACCAACTGATTCGTGAGCTGCTTTTTGCTGATGATGCTGCCCTCGTTGCACACACAGAGAGAGCCCTGCAGCGCATCACATCTTGCTTCGCAGATGCTGCCCAGCTCTTTGGACTCGAGGTCAGTCTGAAAAAGACAGGTCCTCCATCAGCCGGCACCCAAGACAGTGTATCGCCCTCCTCACATCACCATTGGCGAGTCTGAACTAAAGTCAGTGCACCAGTTTACCTACCTTGGCTGCATTATCACGTCGGACGCCAAGCTGGACAAGGAGCTTGACAGCAGGCTGGCAAAAGCGAACAGCGCTTTCGGGCGACTTTTCAAGCGGGTGTGGCACAATCAACAGCTGAAAACAGGCACCAAGATCAGCGTGTACAGAGCTGTGGTCCTCACCACCCTGCTGTATGGTTCCGAGTCCTGGGCCCTCTACCGCAGCCAACTACGACTCCTCGAACGCTTCCACCAGCGCTGCCTGCGCACCATCCTGGGCATTCACTGGAGTGACTATGTCACCAACGTTGAGGTCCTTGAACAGGCTGAAACTGTGAGCATCGAGGCTTTGCTGCTGCGGACACAGCTCCGCTGGGCGGGGCATGTCTCCAGGATGGAGGATCATCGCCTACCAAAGATCACACTGTTCGGCGAGCTTGCTACTGGACACCGTGACAGAGGGGCACCAAAGAAGAGATACAAAGACTGTCTCAAGAAGTCACTTAGTGCCTGCCAAATCGACCACCACCAGTGGTCTTCGCTTGCTGCGGACCGTGACACCTGGCGCTCCACCATCTACAAGGCAGCTGTCTCCTTTGAGGACTCTCACAGAGCTAGCCTTAAGGACAAGCGGCTCAGGAGAAAAAACAGAGATGCCGCAGCTCAGAACCCTGGCCATACCTTCCCCTGCAGCCACTGCGGTCGAACCTGCCTGTCTCGGATTGGCCTCCGCAGCCACGAACAAGCCTGCAGACGTCGTGGGCAACTCCTATAAAAAATTCGTTCGCGAAGTCAAGCCAATAGAGGGGGACCCTCTGGTTTACGTTGCTTACGGGGCCGTTTAGGCTTCTGCTTTTGTTTTGCATTTTGACTTTCGGGGTCGGGACCGGCTGGAGGGTCGACGGGCATTAGGACCAACCACGCCTCGCTGGACTGAGTGTCGGCGTGGAAGGGGCGCGGTCATCTGTACTGCCGAAGCTGCCGTGTCGCCATTGCAACCAGACTGACTTCGCGCCAGGGAAACGGAGAGAAAGAGACAGAGAGGGAGAGAGACTGAAGACCCGCGAAGCTGTACGACCGTTAAGGAAGCCGGACGGTAGGGATCCACAGGCGTTCGTCGACTTACCACGGTGGTCCCATTCTTATTCAGCTTTCCGTCACTCACTCTGCCTTGGTGTAGTTACAAGATTCTTGTATATGAACAGTATATTGTAAATAACGTTTTTCAGCCGTCAGTTCGGAGGGCTGTAACCTGACTTTTTTGTTGTATTGTGGAGCAACGGTGCTGCGTAGCGTGCGGGAGTGTTTGTTTCCGCCACTCGATGCAATGCTGATGCTGTGGAAGCAGTAGGGCCTATTAACCTTGGTTTAGTTTTTCCTTTTGTTTTTCTTTTCTTTCTTTTTTTTTCGGGAGGGGGAGGGGAAGTGTCGGTGGGAAGTGTGGGAAGGAAGGAAAGGGGGAATAGTTAGTATAATAATAAAGATTGAGTGTACGTGTAAAGTAAATGTGTTGTGTTGCTTGTGCTGAGCTGTACCCTGTCTTGAGGCAAGACGCTATCTATCTCTTCCTTCTCTTCTACTCCCAACCTTCATTCTCGTCTATCTCTCTTTAGTCTGGACATTTGGGGGTTCTACTTCTATTCTATCTTCCATTCTCGTCTGTCCCTCCCTAGTCGTGACAGTGACGCATATCAAAAGCTCAGTCACTCTCACACACGCACGCACGCACGCACGCACGCACACACACACACACACACACACACACACACACACACACACACACACACACACACACACACACACACACACACACACACACACACACACACGCAAACAGTTACTGCCAAAGATTGCTAACGCACTGAAAATACGCTTAAAAAACGGACTATATATATAGGTCTTGAGCATTGATTTGAAAGCAGACATAGTTGGAGCATGTCTGACATGGGCTGGAAGGTCGTTCCAGGTGACTGGACCGAAATAAGAAAAGGCACGCTGGCCCTGCCTAGACTGCTTTCGCCTAGGAACCCTAAAAGTACGCCGTGTCTGATGCTGAACGGCGGTGCGATCTTTGAAGCCGTGTAAATATTATGGTCGATCCATCTCCGTTGAGAGCGCCAGGGCTGAACGGGCCGGTTAATGAGATACGCGCGCGTGTGTGTGTGTGTGTGTGAGTGAGTGCCTAATGTGTGTGTTCGCGTGTGTCATTCCGCTGTTTGCATACATTCACGTGACAGTAAACAGCGGCATACACGCGCGAACTTATTATGTGATAACAAAACAGTTGTTTGCCGCGTGTTTGAGTGCGTGTAAGTATGCGTCTGTTTGTGGTCGTTCTTTGAAGCTTTTTTAACCCCTTCGCTGTCAGTGATCACGAATTTCGTGTCTCAGTGCAACCACCACACACTGTCCCACACTCGCGTGAATGGGGTGTAAAAGGGACGAAAAACAGTATATAGAAACAACAAGAGACATAAATCCTCATGAGCCCGGGCTCATGAGGATTTGTGTCTCTTGCAGATGGGTAACGTCCATCTTCCCCCCCCCCCCCCCCCCCCCCCCACCCCCCCGCAGTTATTAAGACTGTCGACTGTCCTTCGCCTTCGTCAGCGTGGTTTGTCAGTGTACTGTTATGCGTCATTGTTTTCCACACGCCGTGGGCTGCGGGTCAGTTAGCACAGCGTGCGTTATGAGACAGACAGCCACACATGTGACAAGGTTGAAACTCGGACAACTGAACTCTCGTTCCTCGCCCAGCACAAATGATCCATCTGCAAGAGGCACAGATTCTCACGAGCCCTTAGCGGGATTCAAGGGCTGATGAAAATGTATGACTCTTGCCTCAGGGACGTGAGGCAATGTGTGCCTTTTGTCAGCTGAGCATAAAATTCATCAGCTGTAGAGTTTTTCTCTTTCGGTGGAGATTTTTTTTTTTCTTCTTTTTTTTTTTTGGGGGGGGGGGGGAGTGGGTTGGGGGTGGGGTGTGGGTTTGTGGGGGGGGGGGGGGGGGTGTTCGAAAAAAACGACAATGCCCCTACGTGACGGAAGGACACGTCAGCGACCAATCATCGCATGTTCCAAGGCCACTCCGGCAACGCCTACCATGTACATTTAGACACATTTGACACCCCCCCCCCCCCCCCCACACACACACACACACACACATAATCATATCCTCGTGAGCTCCGTCGCAAACTGCAGTAGCACATAGATGGAGTGGGACCTATTAACCCCTAAACTGCCAGTGGAAGCACGCAGGCTGTGGTTCACAAATCTTGGTTAACCCTTTTAGCTCCGGCACCCTGCAGCAGGAGATGGATTGATCATGATAATTCAAGGGTAGTGCCAGATGAGCTTGGCGCCTTCATGATAATTCAAGGGTAGTGCCAGATGAGCTTGGCGCCTTCATGATAATTCAAGGGTAGCGGCCAGATGAGCTTGGCGCCTTCAGGCGCCAAGCTCATCTGGCACTACCCTTGAATTATCATGATCAACCCATCTCCTACAAATGGTACATAGTCGTTAGGCAACACCTCAACAATTTGAGAAATGGGACTTTGGGGCTAAAAGGGTTAATTCAACGTCGAACATCGCCAGCCGTCAAGGGAACATAGATATAAAGTGGTTTCAGCAAGAGGCACAGATCCTCATGAGCCCCCGCAGTCGCGGGGGCTCATGAGGCTCTATACCTCTTGCAGCTGGATCGTGATACATTTTTCCTCGGCAGTGAAGGGGTCAACTTAATACGACAAGACTTCCAAAGGTCACGCAAAAAAATCAAAACGGGCAACAGAACGTTTTCCAGAAGTCAAGGTGACTGCCAAACGTGTAAAAACGCTAAGGAATATATGCAACACTGAACAACAAAAAAGAAACAGGTTGAAGAAGGCCAAGTCTCTCAGCAAAGAAAGAAACACGCTTAGAAAGGAAAAAGCACAACTTGTCCTTTCTAGGCGTGTTTCTTCTTTTGTTGCGTATTATTGTAAAAATGAATGTTTTGTTTTTGTTATTGTTTTTAATGCTATGGTTATTAATTTGAAATTAATGCTAACTTTGATATAAATAAATAAATTTCTTCGTTTTAAGAGTATGACATAGAATAAAGAAGAAGGAAAAGAGAAGATAGAACTATATGTAAGAATACATTAGGAAATCGTCTCGGAGCTAAGCAAAATAAAGGAATGACATAAGACACAATCATATAAATTATAATTAAACTGCTCCACTCTCTCTCTCTCTCTCTCTCTCTCTCTCTCTCTCTCTCTCTCTCTCTCTCTCTCTCTCTCTCTCTCTCTCTCTCTCTCTCTCTCTCTGATGAAACGCTACTAACTAATACCGCTTTATTTGAACCTTCACGGTTTACTGAAAATATGACTGTAAATATGTTTGGAAGAAAACTATTGGGTTTGTATGCATGTTTTGAACTGATGATTTTGAATGGGTTCTGTAGCCCTGATCTGTCAAAGCAAAAGTCTCTCCCACTGGTTGTAGTATTAATGATTATTTTGTTGCATCTCCTGACTTCATTTGTTTGTGTGACAAGCTTGAAGTTGGCGATAGGATAGAATCTGTGCACATGCCGCTGGTCCTTACTGTGTCTTGTGTACGTGTATCACCTCACAACGATCTTTCTTATGACGATACGCAGTGTTTTTCATTTGATAAGATTATCTGGGAACCTGCTACGGCCCAAACGCTCAGCGACAGTTTAGCTACTCCTGCATTCAAGGATGCTCTAGTAGCTGCTACTGCTGAGATCGATCATGATATTAATAGTGCATTAGACATTTTCACAGGTGCTATCAAAGACGCTGCTAGTTGCATGACAAAACAATTTCACTCCCCCACAGGAAAAACAGACAAAAACAAACACCGCTAGTCACCCTTGGTTTGACCAGGAATGCAGAAATGCAAAAATGAGAACGCGTACATACACAAAAAAACATGGAAAATAAAGCAACGTTTGTTAACGAGAGAAAACAATACAAGAAATTGCTTAGTGCTAAAGAAGTTAATTTTAAGAGAGAAACTGTTGACAAAATTCTTGAGTATAGACATAACTCTCAGGCATTTTGGAAGGAAATAAATAAATGGAAAAGAAAACGTCGTTTAAGAAACAATATAACAAAGAAGCAGTGGTTTGATCACTTCTCTAGCATTTTAAATGAAAACATAGCACAGCAAGAGTATAATGATGACGTATTTTTATCAGAAAACTCTGAGTCTGGTGAAGCCTTATTTCATGACCTAGATATTAACATAGAAGAAGCAGAAGTTATTGCTGCTTTAAAACATGCCAAAGCAGGAAAGGCCCCTGGGCCTGATGGAATTATAAATGAAGTTCTTAAAGTCTCCAACCCAGCTATCATCTCCTTTCTCACTAAGTATTTTAATGCTTTATTTAACAAAGGGTTGTTCCCCAGAGAATGGTCTAAAGCTATTATTTTCCCACTTCACAAGAAAGGAGATGTAAATAATCCAGATAGTTATCGTGGTATTGCTCTGATTAGCTGTGTCAGTAAACTGTATACTTGCATTTTCAACAGAAGATTAACAGACTGGGCTGAGGAACATAATATTCTGTCTGAAACACAAGCCGGGTTTAGGAAATCCTATTCTACTGTGGACCATATATTTACACTTTATGCTATTGTTCAAAAACAACTTGTACAAAATAAGAAAGTTTATGTGGCTTTTGTCGACTTCCGCAAAGCCTTCGATACTATTAAAAGAGGTTTGCTTTTGAATATTTTACTGAAAGCTGGAGTGCGCGGCAAAATGCTTTCAGCTATGAAGGCAATGTATGACTCAGTGAAATTTTGTGTTAGAGACAGCCTGAATTGTACAGCGTATTTTGAGTGTTTCCAAGGTTTAAAGCAAGGATGTTTAGCATCGCCGACATTGTTCTCCTTTTTGATTAACGAGCTTGCTGTGTACATTATTGAAAATGGTAAACATGGCTTCCAACTAAAAACCGATGCAGCAGAACTGTTTTTGTTGATGTTTGCAGAAGACATTGCTTTGTTTTCATCAACCCCCAATGGCCTTCAGACTCAGCTGAACAATTTATACAAAGAAGCATCTAAACTTGGTTTGTCTGTTAACCTAGACAAGACAAAAATAATTGTTTCGAAATGGTGGGTATTTGTCAAAATATGAAAAATGGATTTACGGGGGAACGAGGGTAGAAGTTTTCAGTATGCATAAGTACCTTGGGTTAAACTTTACCACACGTTTGAGTCTAAACACATCCGTCGATGACTTAGTCGCTAAGGCAAAGAATGTGTAATCGATATTTTCTGTATGTTGAAGAAAATCAAATGCGCTAGTCCTGATGTTTTTTTCAAGCTGTTTGATGCGCAGGTTGTCCCAATTTTGTTGTATGCCTCGGGAAATTTGGGGTATAAACGAGTGTGCCGAAATTGAAAGAGTCCATACATTTGCATGTAAAACGTTTTGTTAATGTCAACTTCCGCACACCGAACCTGATGGTTTATGGTGAACTTGGTCGATATCCCCTGTCAGTATTAACGTCAGTAAGATGTGTTTCCTACTAGCTTCGACTCTGTGCTTTAACTGTTACTAGATTTGCAAGTATGGTTTATCATATGCTTAAGGATTTAGACGATAAATGGAAAGAAACATGGGTGTCAAAGATTAAAAAAAAATCAGTTGGCTTTTTTGAAATGGGTTTGGTCATGTGTGGATTTCACAAGGTGTTGGAAACAGGAATGCTTTTATAAACAAGTTTAAACAAAGGATGGTTGATTGTTCCAAACAAAACTGGTCATCAAAGCTTTCTGAGAGTGAACGTTTTACTGTGTATCGTAGTTTTAAACATACACTTGTCCAAGAAAATTATTTTGAACTGGTTAAGCCAACATATGTCAAAATTCTATACATCAAATTTAGACTTGGCATAACTGAATTGCAAAGTAACAAACAAGGATATAGTACTCCCAATGCTGTAACGAAAGTGTGTCCATTGTGTGCCAAGGCTGTGGAAGATGAAATTCACTTTATGTTTTATTGTCCATTCTAGTGATGATGAACTGCGTGTCAAATACCTATGTAAGTTTGACCTTATGGAACTCAGAAAGAAAGAATTGTGTATCCTAGACAATACTAACCGCAGTCTATTGCCGATACTTTAGCAAGTTTTGTATTCCATGCATTTAAACTCCGTAGCAGCATGCTTGCTTGATTCCACGTGCAATCTGTGGTTCTTACTCCGACCTGGTCTGTGTGGTACACGGCTGTGGCCTGGATTTGGATACCGCATTTTACATGTAGGTCAAAAGTGGCTATTATGTGCTGGCGTAGATCGAATGGAAATGTGTGTGTGTGTGTGTGTGTGTGTGTGTGTGCGTGTGTTGATATAAACATCTCACAAACCAGATAGGTGAGGCAAGCGCTGGCAGAATTGTACTCAAACCAAGGGGAATCACAGCGCTGGACAGACAAACAGTTGGATCCCCTGCCCCCGCCTATCAGGCACCCAATCGCCAGCCCACAGAGAAATACGCAGGTATAGAACAAGACGATCATTTCCATCCTCAAAAAAGAATGGATCAGGTCTCTTATATAACCCATGTCTTTCTCCGGAACTTAGGCAGTAGGCAGGAGAAACATACATACACAAACATGAAGGTGCGCTACTATATGTGGTCGGGTAAATACCCTGATTATTTTATCACTTTGCAGAAGTCTGGCATTTGCTGGCATGGGTGGCTGGGCAGAGGTTATGTTCTGTTTGCCAGGTATGAGCCGACCCATCAGTCACACAAACGAGGCACCATCACAACAGCTGTGTCACTAGCATAACATCTTTAGCTGAATATACCTTTTCCACTCCCTCCATAACTCGGAGACTGAAACACCTACTCAGCTACAGAGCTAAATCGTCCTTTTACATAACGCATAGATCTTCATGAGCTCCTGCATTCTGCAGAGGCTCATGATGATCTATATTTTTGCAGATGGACGATATTTGTTGGTATTTGTCATGATTATAATTTATCATCCTCAGATGAAGTCACTTTTTCCGAGTGGCCCGAACTCGGGGTAACTCTGGCGTAACTAGAGCTAAATTGTCTATGTGCAAGAGGCATAGATCATCGTGAGTCCCTGCAGAATGCAGGGGCTCATGATGATCTGTGCTATGTGCAGATGGTTTGGGTTCTGTTTGTTGGAGTTTAGGGGGAGGGGGTTGACTTTTCCTAACAAGACGTCACAAGACAAACGTGTGTTTGTGCTGTGACTTACGAGCTTTGGGGACCCGCCTCAAGTTAACTCATTCAGCCCGACGCACGTATTTCCCAAATTTTGGAGGCGTCATCTAACGACTATGCACCTCAGTGTTGCAGGAGATGGATCGACCATGATAATTCAAGGGTAGTGCCAGATTAGCTTGGCGCCGACAGGCGCCAAGCTAATCTGGCACTACCCTTGAATTATCATGGTCGACTCATCTCCTGCTGTAGTGCGTCAGGTCTGAATGGGTTAATACAATGAACTTCGCGCCGGCGCAGAAAATCAAGATGTAGCCCTACGTTCACAGATGTAAAGACGGAGGTGGCAGCCATACTGTCGACGAAGGGGTGATTGCCCTGTTCTCATATTCAGTGGGTGGAGGTCATATTTTCCAGGTCGGCAAAGCGGTCCAGCGCCGTACTCAGTAATGTGCTGACCGCTCAGTGTAGCACGCAAAAGTGAACCTCACGCCAGACTGGCCTTACGTGACTTCCCAATGCGCACTGAACTGAATGAGGTCAAAAGTGAGCCTCACGCCAGACTGGCCTTACGTCACATCCCAATGCGCAACTGAAAGAGGCTTTTGGTCCGATATCGGCCGCTATTGGCCCAATGGTCTTTTGCGCATTGGGTTTATCGCACGCCAAAGTGGCCCCGCCGTATCACTCACACAGGATCCTGAAACGCAAATCAGCCGTTTGAGTAACGGTAAAAGGAACGTGGACTAGGGTAGCGAGTTACATCCGGAGAAAAAAGGGACGGCCGGGCTTGTCAGTTCCATAGCCATGTCCGTTGAAAGGCCGGTCCTGGTAAATCAAAGTGCCACAGGTGCAGTGCGGCGCCTGAATTGATCAGTGTTCAGGTCGTACGCCATAGGAAATAGATTTCTCTGTTCCCCATAAATCCGGGCCGTCCGTTATCACTTCGGTGCCGTGGACTCCACGTTAAACCCCGAACCAACCGCCCCGGTAGCGAGTTACACAGATTTTGTCCATTATTTTCTTTTATTTCAGTTGCAGTGAATGATTGTGAAATTAACACATTCGAGACGTGCCGCGTACGGATACGTGGCTATTTGCAGGCGTATCCATATGCGGCACGTCCCAAATGAGTTAATATTCAAGGCGGAACAACTCGAACGGGCGCTGCGGACTTCTAATGAGCAAAAAAACTGATCAAATACAAATCAATAATCAAGATATGTTTGAGGGAAACCGTGACAACTACCGCTATCACTGCATGTACCTCATCCCACCCCGTCCCCTCCGCTCAGAGCGAGAGAGAGAGAGAGAGATGATGATGATGATGATGATGATGATGATGATGATGAAACGTTTTTATTCAGGATAAAAAGTTTTAGGCATAGCAATGCCTATCTTCCAAACTGTCCTGCTACTCTACACATATAAAAATACATAAGACGATACAGCGAAAGAAGGATAAAACACAAGTAAAAAGCCTCATCCCCCCTCCCCCTCCCCCCACCCCCACCATATGACTGACCTCAGAGAGAAAAAAATAACAATAATACAATAAAATTGAAGAGAAAGAAATTAAAACAATATATTGTATGGTATGAACTGACATGTTAATGCAGACAGTCGAACTATTACATAATCTGCAGCAATCTGCTGTGCTGTAGCAACATACTAAGCAGAAAGATAGAACATTCATATAACTTACTTACTTACTTACGCCTGTCACCCCTACCCGGGTATAGGCCGTCGACGAGAGACCTCCAGCAACTCCTGTCCTGTGCTTCTCCTTCGATTCTACTCCAGGTGGTTCCCAGTCTCTTGATGTCTGCTTGGAGGTCTCGACGCCAGGAGTTTCTCGGCCTACCTCTTTTCCTCTTTCCCTGGGGGTTCCATGACAATGCCTGCCTAGTGATACTGGAAGCTGGCTTTCTCAGACTGTGACCGATCCATCCCCATCTTCTTCGCCCAATTTCATTCTCCGCTGTTATCTGCTCTGTTCTCTCCCAGAGTCTGACGTTGCTGATCTTCTCTGGCCAGTGGATTTTCAAAATTCTTCTAAGGCAACTGTTCATGAAGGTCTGTACTCTGTTGACTGTGGTTTTTGTCAATCTCCATGTCTCTGCTCCATATAGGAGAACTGCTTTTACATTGGAGTTGAAAATCCGGACTTTGGTGTGTTGTGACAGCTCTCTGGAACTCCACACTTTTTTCAACTGGAGAAAGGCTGCTCTGGCTTTACCGATTCGTGCTCTGACATCTGCATCAGTGCCGCCTTTTTTGTCTATGATGCTCCCGAGATAGGTGAAGGACTCCACCTCCTCCAACGGGGTGCCAGCAAGCAAGACTGGTTCTTCCCTGGTTGCGTTCAGCCTCATTGTCTTTGTTTTCTGTTTGTGAATGGTGAGGCCCACTTGGGACGAGATGTCAGCAAGCCTCGTGGTCTTGTCCTGCATTTGTTGATGAGTGTGGGACAGTAATGCCAAGTCGTCTGCAAAATCGAGGTCGTCAAGCTGTGTCCACAGTGTCCACTGTATTCCACTTCGTCTGTGCTCTGTGGTCATCTTCATGACCCAGTCTATGGCCAGTAGGAAGAGGAACGGAGACAGCAGACACCCCTGCCTGACACCAGTTCTGACCTGGAGCTCTCTGGTGAACTGCCCTTCGTGGATCACGCGACATGTCATGCCATCATAGCTGCTCTTGATCAGGCGGACGAGCTTTGTGGGTACACCGTAGTGTCGTAGGAGTTTCCACAGAGTCTCTCGGTCCACGCTGTCAAATGCTTTCTCATAATCCACAAAGTTGACGTACAGCGGGGAGCTCCACTCCAGAGACTGTTCCACGATGATGCGGAGAGTGGCGATCTGGTCTGTACATGATCGGTTCTTCCTGAATCCTGCTTGCTGGTCTCTCAGCTGGGGGTCAACGGAGCTCTTCATTCTCTCTAGGATGATCCTGTTGAAGACCTTTCCTGGTACTGACAGCAAGGTGATTCCTCTGTAGTTGGAACACTTGCTGAGGTCGCCTTTCTTGGGAAGCTTGATTAGGTACCCCTCCTTCCAGTCAGCTGGCATCACCTCCTCTTTCCAGATCTTTCCAAACAGTGGGTACAGCATCTCAACTGTTGTCTCTAGGTCTGCTTTCAGAGACTCCGCTGGGATGCCATCTGGCCCTGCTGCTTTGCCATTCTTCAAAAATGCCACTGCTTTTCTGATCTCTTCCCGGCTGGGTCTGTCACAGCTGATGGGTAGGTCGGTCTCTGCCGGCTGGATGTCGGGGGGGTCGGGTGGGCTAGGTCTGTTCAGTAACTCTTCAAAATACTCGGCCCATCTGTCGAGTTGGTCTGCTCTGTCTGCAATAGGCTTGCCTTCTTTGTCTTTTACTGGTCTTTCTGTATGGCCATACTTACCCGACAATCTTCTGGTAATGTCGTAGAGCTGTTTCATGTTGCCGCTGCCTGCTGCCTTTTCTGCCTCTGCTGCCAGGCTGTCTGTGTAGGCCCTCTTGTCTGCCCTGATACTCCTCTTCACCTCGCGGTTGGCTTCCGAGTATTCCCCCTGTGCCCTTACTTTGGCTGCTCTCGTGCGACTGTTGTTGACCGCTGCTTTCTTCTGCTTCCTCGCTTCTATCTTCTTCAAGGTCTGTGCCGACAGCCAGTCCTTGTGGTGGTGTTTCCTGAACCCTACAGTGTCTTTGCAATTCATATAACGACAGCAGATATTTATGGACGCGATCTCTGAAGAGAGAGAGAGACTAGAGAGAGACAGACAGACAGACAGATAGACAGACAGACAGACAGACAGAGACAAAGACAGACATACGGCGACAGAGAAAACAACAAAACAAACAGGACCTTTCAACGAACATGCTATGGAACAAGTCCGCCGCCCTTTTCCTCCCTGGACCTACGAGCCCGCCGCTGACGCACGACCGGGGCCCGACCTATTCTCTTCGCCACTCTCTTTCGCTCTCCAAAGCTTAACCCATTGGGTGTACCTTGTTTATCGACTATGATAATGCAAGGGTAGTGCTATTTTAGCCTGGCCCCAGACGCAGGCCAAGCCATTCTGGCGCTACCCTTGCGGAATGATCATGGTTATCCATCCCCTGCTGTTGTGCGTCAGGCTTGAATGCGCTCACCCTTTCAGTCGCTGTCACAACCTGAGTGTGAAAAGCGCCCAATGCAGATGTCACAGCCTTAACTCATTCGAGACGTGCCGCCTCCGGATACGCGGCTTATAACCCATTTAATCCCACGGCCGCATTTCCCAAATTTTGCGGGTGTCACCTAAGGAGTACCAGCAGGGATTCTATATCACGACTTTGGTATCAGTTTCAGTCAGCCCACTTAATCAAATTTCAAATACAAACGATTTTGAATTTCCAAAAACTACAGTAGCTCGCTTGAGCTTGCCCTTAGCACCACGTGAATGTTCTGTGTTTATGTACAGTGTGCCGCGAGTGAATGCGCGTGCTTGTTGCGTTCAGTTCGCGGCGGCGCTATGTAAAGCGCCTATTTAATGCGCTAATTATTATTATTATATAAAATCCCTGGTACCAGCTGTAGGCAATTAATCGACCATGATAATTCAAGGGTAGTGCCAAATTAGCTTGGCGCCTTCAGGCGCCAAGCTAATCTGGCACTACCCTTGAATTATCATGGTCGATGTCTCCTACAGTAGTGCCATGAGTTAACAGTGAATGGGTCTTTTTTTTCCATTTATTTGTGCAAGCCTTATATCGCAACCATTTTGTGTTCAAATGCCGTCCAAATTCTTCTTCTTTTTTTTTTTTTCCCCCAAATAGTACACACCTAGAGCAAAATTATTCAGACCTGTGAAATTGACGCCCTTATAAAATGCAAATATGCGTGTAGTGAGACACTCCCCACCCACCCCCCACCCCCCTACCTCCCAGCCTTCCCACCAAAAAAAAAAAAAAGACAAAAAAAAAAAAAGGGTAGTAGACCTTTCTAGTTGCCTCTCATGTGGGGGCAATTTATTGCAGGTGGTATTTCTGACTTACTTAAAACCCATTACTACTGCATGCCAAGAAAGATGAACACGGTCCATCTGCAAGAGACATAGATCCTCATGAGCCCCCGCAGTTGCGGCCCTCATGAGGATCTATGCCTCTTGCTGACCTCAATGTGAATCCACGTTCCTTGGACGACTTGGGCGTGTCGGTGCCGAGATAACAAAGGTGTCAGAAACGCAGTCTGCATGCACTGCCAGTGTAGTGGTTCACCTCATAAGGCTCGGGAAGCTGACGTCATCACGCCAGTCGTGGCGGCCATCTTGAGAAGATACGGCGGGACTGACTAAGCGCTCATAGGGAAATCGCTGTTTTTGTAATGTCAGGAAAGTTCTGACGTACTATAAGCAATAACAGCAAGTCTTGCCATCACTGTAGGAAACCCCTCACCAGAATCTGTTTTTGTTCTGTTCCAAAAAGGAAGAAACATGAAGAAAACGTGTTGAAACACGATTTCGCTAGTACTCGCTAGACTTATCGGACTATGGTATCATGAGATGGCGGCTGATGCGCCGACGCTGCTAGGCAACACGGGGAACTTCCCCAGCCCTACTGCGCTTACAAACACAATTACTGACAATGGTACCTCATGTGGCCGAATTAACGAAGGGTTAACCCTTTTAGCCCCAACGCCGGTCCCATTTCCCAAATTTTAAAAGTGTTACTTAACGACTATGTACCAGTTGCAGGAGGTGGACTGACCATGATAATTCAAGGGTAGTGCCAGATTAGCTTGGCGCCTGAAGGCGCCAAGCTAATCTGGCACTACCCTTGAATTATCATGGTCAATCTCCTGCTGCGGGGACTCGGTGCTAAAAGGGCTAATAAGCGCCTCAGAGTCGATTCATTCCATGGAAAGACTTGAATGAATGAATGAATGAATGAAAACTAGGTACAGTAAAATTTGGATATATAATAAATTGCCAGAGGACACAAACTTTTTTTCCTGTCATATCCTTAGTTTGTTGTAAGCGAAGTAAATTACGTAGAGTTAGGTGGTCAGGGCCTCACTAAACATCTCGTTATATCCAGCTTTGCTATAAATCTGAACTTGCAGCAAGCGAATTCCACTGCATGTCGGTTGGTGCCGTTCAGTGGCGAATCACACGCCAAAGAAAAAACAAGAAGCAATATTGCACGTTTTGTAGTGTACATAATCCAACACATCAGGTATCTACATTTATCTGCAAGAGACACAGATCTTCATGAAGCCATACAGACTGCAGAGCCTCACGAGAGTCTATGTGCCTCTTACCAGCAGTGCAGAGTTTGCACTGAAGCGCGCACGCACACACACACACACACACACACACACACATGACAAAGCTGCAAGGCCAAATTATGTATGTTTCATTCTGAAAATGTTAATTCACATTACACAATTTGACAGAGGTCATATCAAAAATGAAATACCTTGGAAATTGAATCACTAAAATGTTATCAGGGGTATACAAAAAAATATGTCATCAAATCATGTGAAAATATCAGCGCACTTCATAGGTGGCACTTACAAGATGTGTACCTTTGAATACACCTTAGTAATACAACATATTCATTCCACAAATGTGATTAACCCCTTCCCTGCCACTGCACGCACATTTTTGTTTCTGAAATCTTTGCTCATTAAAACGACCACAAATTGGTCTCAGCAAGAGGCATAGATCCTCATGAGTCCCCCTGCAGTCATGGTCACTCATGAGGATCTATGTCTCTTGCAGTTGGATTGTTCACTTTTTCTCAACAGCGAAGGGGTTAAAAAATTAAATCGAAGTACCTGTGTGGCAGTAATTCTGAGTTAAAACTTCACCGTTTATCAAGACCGCAAGATGTTGAACAGTGGACCCTGTTTTAACCCTTATCATTCGGAATACACCAGTGTGTGAAATAAGTTTGACTAAAATAGTTCAAGGGTAGTGCCAGAATAGCTTGGCGCCTCTAGGCGCCAAGCTATTCTGGCACCACCCTTGAACTAAAGCCATTGCTCTATATCCTTATCTGCAAGTACTATAATGCATATGGCAGTGTACAAATTTGAAGCTCTTAGCCTCAGTAGGAGAAGGGTGAAGCAACCAACTTTTCGCACGAAAGAGGTGGCCACAAGAGACAGATGCTCTCGCATGAGAAGCCTTGAATGGCAAACAGTGTCACCTGTCATTAAGGACCATCATTCACGTGGCTACAGCCACAGTCACAGCTACAGCCACCTAAATGATCAACAAACCAAGGGGAATTACTCAGCGCTGGATGAACAGTTAGATCCCCTGCCCCCGCCTATCAGGCACCCAATCGCCAGCCCACAGAGAAATGCGCAGGTATAGAATAAGACGATCATTTGCATCTTCAAAAAAAGATGCATCAGGTCTCTTATATAATCCATGTCTTTCTCCGGAACTTAGTAAGTAGGCAGGGGAAAGATATATATACACAAACACAAAGGTGCATTACTATATGTGGTCGGGTAAATACCCTGAATTCCCACAGTAGATGCACAGAACATTACACAACAATGTAACGATACAAATTTGCCTCGAGTTATACTGAGATACTCACAAACCAGATAGGTGAGGCTAGCGCTGGCAGAATTGTACAACAAACCAAGGGGAATTACTCAGCGCTGGACAGACGAACAGTTAGATCCCCTGCCCCCGCCTATCAGGCACCCAATCGCCAGCCCACAGAGAAACTAACTGTTCGTCTGTCCAGCGCTGAGTAATTCCCCTTGGTTTGTTGTACAATTCTGCCAGCGCTAGCCTCACCTATCTGGTTTGTGAGCACCTAAATGATGGTCTTTAATGGCAGGTGATCTCTCATAAAGGTGGTTGCTTAAAACAGGTTTTGTGGTACAATGTAACCAGACAGGCAGAAAATAATAAACGTCAGCCTGATTGTTTCTTTTTCTAAAATGAGGTAGTGAATAAATGCACATCTATTTATAAAATTATGTTTTAAAAAGTCATGCAAAAATCAATGCTGCAGATTACCCCAGTAAGCAAAACGTCTAAGGTCCCACGACGGCCAGTGGGCCCGCGCACAGCCGTGGGACCGAGGAACTTTGATTATTGAACTTGGGCAAGCAGTGTCCACATGCTACACACTCATCTTCAAACCCTCGTGCATGCAGACCCCCCCCTCCCCCCCCCCCTCCCTCCCCCCCCCCCCCCCCCCCCCCCCCCCCCCCCCGGTAACGTTTACAGAACTGTCAGCCGTACGGACAAAAAGGGTCAAAATGACAGCATCGAGGTATTCAAATATTGTACACATACTGCCTAACAAAAAACAATTCCATCCAGTCACAATCACTGGCAAGAAAAAAGTATGGAGGAGGTTACACTAACTCCTTCCGTTCCAACCAAAATGTCATTCATGCACACTGTAAATGCTAGGTCGTAGGAGGCAAATTCCTCCCATTCCAAAAAGAACAGGAGGAATCAGGGTACAAAAGTCTCTCACATAGTTAACCCTACAGCTGTCAATAGCGCGTTTTGTTGAGGCGATTCCAGCATGAATCACCTCAACAAATTATGCTACCTAGAGACAAAAGGTTGAAAGTAGTTATACAGAAACAAAAGATAATATTTAGGAAAAACGAGTCGATCACTGTTAAATAATAATAATAATAACAATAATGAATAATAATAGTAATAATAACAATAATAATAAAGAACTTCATAGAATTATTTTTGCTGTACTAAAACTTATTTTCAAGCAAGGTATTAAACAGTGATTACAATACTGAAGATCACAACAATGTACATCTCAACACTTTGGCAGCTGGTAGTGCTTTTTGTCAAGGGGATTCCTGCAGGAATCCCCTTGACAGAAAGCGCTACCAGCAGCCAAAGGGTAAAATAAAACAACACTATAATTCACTACTGCTACACTGCACATTCAAAATCACAACAGGGTACATCTTGTAAAAGTAAAACAGTACTAGAATACAAGTACAAATGCTACACAAATATTAATAAAGTATAGCAATACTAAATTACAACAAAACTAAACAATTCTACTGCTGTAACACACATATACATGCATGCACACAACTGTTCAAATACTCATTTATCTAGTACTTTTTGTGATAAAGACACAAAGCTAGTTCTGCGACATGAATTTAAAAAACAGTCTTGCCTTTAGCTAAAATGTTTCACTTCCAAAACATGTGAAACGAACACGAGAAAAATATATAAAAAAATTTATCGACGAGGCAACATGCACGTGATACATTGGATTACTTCAAATGATTGTCACATGAATTTTAAGAATTGGTAAAATGGTCACCTTAGTGATCCATACAACATTAGTTATGTAACTGGACATTAATGACTTGTTCAAGATGTGCTGAATATAGAAATGCACAAAATCAAGTTTGCATTTCATCTAATGATCTATACAAGTCTAACCTAAGAAAAAAACAACTGGACATGGAGCTTATTCACGACATTCTACATCCAGATGCAAAACAAATGCAGTTAGCGTTCACGACATGCCACATATGCAGCATGTCATAACGCTTACTTCATTTGCTCGAAGTTGAAGGCTAACTTAGCCGTATTTGCCGCATAAAGGTAGCATGCAGCCTGTCTTCACAGCTAACTTCATTTGCTGCATTTCTGCGTGCAGAATATCACAAATAAGTGAAACATATACCACACATGGCTTGAGCGCTACCTTCACTGGCAAGAAAATAAGTATTGCGTCTTGTCTCAAATCAGTACAACATCCAGCATGCTGAGGCAGGTGAGTGTGTACATGACAAGCAAAAGTCAGAATGCATCCTTGATTTGGTGGTCGGATTGCGTAGATTATAAGGCTTAAAAATAATATAATGCACTGCACCACTGTTCATGCTAAGAAGTACTTTCAGCATCCGCAACTGTAATTTTGAAATCATATCTTTTACTGGCTGTTATTTTTCTTTCTGGTAATTATAAAAATGAAATTAACACTTTTTCCGCAAGTGGATGCAAAACTAATCATGTCATAGAAATCATGGAAAATGTAATAACTCATTCGCGGCCAGCCGCATCCCGATGCGCAGCTTATGCCGCGCATCCAGATGCGACTGGCCACGAATGAGTTAACAAATGGCCCATCCCATCATCCGTTTTCGGTGAAGCACTTCTTGATATCATGTGCTGACATAATCGATATCAGGTGAAAACACTATACAGCAGACTCAAGGTTTTATTTTGTGATGTTCCCCTGGACAAAATCTTCAGCTTTCTAAAGGAAGCCAATTTGTATTACAAGATTTGGGTCCCTGTAGTACGAATAAACCCGACTGTTTTTATGATCTTCTAAAGACTGTAGACATGTATGATTGACCTGTACGACTTTTTAGCTAAGAATATTTTAAAACTGTATTTACATCACGTTTTAAGACCTTTGTCCCACCGTGAGATGGCTTTAGTCATCTGCTCGGCATTAAACCCCAACAACTAACTAATCCATTTAATGCCAGCAACATGGATATAAATATGGCCAGCAAGAGGCTAAAAACTTCATGAACCTCTGCACCAGTGGTGGCTCATGATGCTCTTTGCCTCTTGCAGTTGTGTGTTCATATTTTTTCCAGCATCAAGGAGGTTAACGCAAACACAGATATACAACAGAACTGCATCATCCTGGGAACAGGCACCTCTTCAACCAATACAATTTCCAGAGTGGTTTTGTCCTCAGGGATTACAATATATGTAGACTCTAGAACTTGAGGTCTAAACTGGGGTTCGTGTACGTCTGCCTGCTGAAATTGTGCATACAGCAGCACCTGTTGTGAAAAACCAAGTTTATGGCAAGAAGAAAGAGGTCTTTAAAAAAATGTCCCCTTTCCAGAGAAGTCTTGAATGGCAAAAACATGTCACCTGTCATTAAAGACCATCATTTGTGTAGGTACAGCCACCTAAATGATGGTAAATAATGACAAGTTATCTATCATAAAGGTGATTTCTCAAAACAGTTTCTTCTGTATATAATCAGAAGTTTTGTGGGCTCAATCATTTGCAGTCTCTTCAAGAAAGACTACAACCTAGTTATATGACATCGCTGGGAGTAGCCAGGCTTTCCGCTATGATCTAAAACTGCCTGTCATCGGGACGGGCATCATGACAAAAAATCCGTCCCAGGCATTCTACAGTCTATCGCGTACTTGAGACACATATTTTTTCCCAAGATTTGTCCGTCCCGGTGACAGACAGCTTTACATTTTTCAGTCCCTGTCAAAATGTGTCTGTCAAATACGAAAAATTTTCCGTTAACAGAATGCCCGAGTAGGAAATGATTTAACCCATTTGACCCCAAGGACGCATTTCCCAAAATTTAGACGTGACACTTCACAACCATGTACCAGCTCCAGGTTAGGCGCCAAGCTAATTTGGCACTACCCTTGAATTATCATGGCCGATCCATCTCCTGCTGTAGTGCATTGGGTACAGCAATGGTCTGGCACCACAATCACACAAGCAGAGACAGCGCAGTGAAAACGTAGAAAGCAAAGAAAGCCAGAAAAAGACATCGGTCCAACACGTGACCAAGCTCCTCCCATTCCTGATTGACATTCCGATACGAGTCATCAGCCGCCATTTTCCCCATCATGAAACGAACACAACGATGAATCTCTCGCAGCTGAATGTCCGTACTCGGTGATTGCATGCTGTGAGTTATGTCGCCATCCAAAGTGGGGTCATCGGTGAACGCGTCATCCGAGCGTGGCGCGTAAGAATACACGTTGTCCACGGGCGAGTAATTCCCCATGCACAACATCCGACGAAGGCCCAGACGTCCAAGAAAGATCTGAAACAAAATCAAAAGCATAATAAAATAATTTTTTAATATGTTAATCTCCCACACTCGCTGTATAATACATTAGCACAAATGTTGAGAAATCATTAACTGCCGTTAAAGACTGTACTTTCTGTGGCTGCAGGCACCCAAATGATGGTCCTCAACCCTATACGTGTCCATTTCGTTGATACAGGCACGCAAAGGGTTATTGACTGGTGACACTTTGTGTCCTTTAAGACTTTTCTTGAAAGAGAATCTGTCTTTTTAGCTAAACCAATTTAACCCCAACACCCTACAGTAGGAGATGGATCAACTGTGATAATTCAAGGGTTGTGCCAGATTAGCTTGGTGCCTGATGGCACCAAGCTAATCTGGCACTACCCTTGAATTATCAGGGTCAATCCATCTCCTGCAACTGGTACATGGTCAGTAGGTGACATCACCAAAATTTGGAAAATGTGGCCTTGGGGTTAAAGGGGTTATAGATGCTCATCAATCTGCCGAGCTGGAAGATGGAGCATTGAAGATCTGCAGACACTGCGTTACTTTATTTAACCCATATCATATTGAGGCTAAAAGCTTCAATTTGTACACTGCCATAATTATGCAAGGTACATCGTAGTACTTACAGATAAGGATACAGACCAATGGCTTTAGTTCAAGGGTAGTGGCAGAATAGCTTGGCGCCTAAAGGCGCCAAGCTATTCTGGCACTACAATTGAGCCATTTTAGTCAAACTTATTTCACACATTGGTGTATTCCAAATGATAAGGGTTAAAAGGTTCAATTTTGAAAATATGGAGATTTCCATACCACATGCCTACATTTTAAATTTTAGAGAGGACCATCTTTCTGTCTGAAAACTGTCACCCATGCGTTAGTTCCAACCAAGCAAACGTGTGACTGTCTGTGAAAGGGCAGACAACTCACCGTGTGTATCCACGCAGGCAGGGGCCTGCGGCGCGACCCTCGTGCGCTGATGTTGGTGATGAGAACAGACAGCAGGATACTGAAGCAAGTCAGGACCATCGTGCCCACGTAGAACGACGCTGAAACACAGGACTAATGTTATTTCTCCCAACTGCGCTTACTTCTTTTTTTTAATAAAAAAAAAACCAAACAAGCTTCAGGCTATGGGAAGACCAATTCGTTTCTTAACCCCATTGCTGCTGAGAAATTCATTTTTCTTTAAAAGGTATTTTTTCGAAAAATACTTACCGATGACATGACTACCAGGAGTGTCCACTCCTTGCTCAATTCTAGCCTAAGAACCCGTTGTGTAAACACAACCCGGGAGGCACTCGGGGAACCCCCAGAGGGACCGAGAGTTGTCTCCCGCTCCTACCCACCAGCCCTATTCACCTGTGAACTCCAGTCACGAAATTAGGCTCACCAGCGGCAAGCGGGGCAGGTGGGAGGGTCCTTCGAGTCATGTCATCGGTAAGTATTTTTCGAAAAAATACCTTTTAAAGAAAAATGAATTTGTTTCTTCAAAAACATTACCGATGACATGACTACCAGAAGAATGCCGAACAGGAGGAGGGTGCCGCACCCCCAGATGGTTTTCTCTAGGCTCATGGCCCCCTCCTCTCTTCCGACACTCTGCACTCCCTAATAGGTGCATACCTACGGCGCCTGTGGCGCCGGGAGGGAGTGTTGTGCCGCCGTGACGTCCCCCACCAAGGCGAGGTTGTCTCGCTGCCCTGCCAGATCCCGTAGATAGAAGCGGGCGAAAGTAGATTCTGATCGCCAGCCCACCGCAGCCACGATGTCCTTGACAGCGCAGTTCCTGTCGAAGGCTACGCTCGTGGCCATGGCCCGTACTTCGTGCGCCCGAATCTTTAGGCTCTTCGCTCCCTGCGGGGAGAGATCGACATATGCTGAGCGAATCACCCAGCGAAGCCAGGAAGAGACTGTCTGTGCCGTAATGTCGTTTCTTCCTGTTTTTTAAAGGAAGGAAGAGGCGAGAGCGTCCCCTACGGACGGCTCTGGTTCGTCGCAAGTACACTCTGAGGGCTCGTACAGGATCTTGTTGCCTGGTCTCTTTGGGGAAGTCTTTCCCGCGTAACGGTCGTAAGGTGATAACCTGTGGCGCCGTCAGTGGAGACCTAGTCTTGGCAATGAAGGCAGGGTCGGTCACCAGTTGGACCGAGTGGTCAGCTCGAAATTGCAGGCATGTAGGCCGGACTGATAGAGCGTGTATCTCACTTACTCGTGCCGCGGTGGCAAGCGCCAGCAGGAAGCAGGTCTTCCGCGTCACATCCGCAAGCCTGGCCAACGGTAGTGGTTCGAAACGTGGTGAGTTTAGCCAGGTAAGAACCCAAGGTAAATCCCAGCGGGGCAGAAGAGAGCGAGAGGCAGGCCTTTGTAGTCCGAAGTGTGACATAAGATCTGCCAGGTCCTTACACGCGCCGGGGTCCGCGCGGCCGAGGTGCCGGTAGGTGTCGGCAATCATCGAGAGATATCCCCGAATGGTAATAGGGGCCAGTCCTTGGTCTTCGAAGAGCCAGAGGAAGAAGTCCGCAAGTTGGGGGTTTGTCAGTTCGGTGGGGGAGAGACGACGGTCGCTGCACCAGGTACAGAGTACCCTCCATTTCCCCTCATAGATACGTCTAGTCGAGGGCTTGCGAGCTGTAGCGATCGCTTCCACTGCAGCACCCGAGAAACCTCTAGCTGAGAGGGCTTGCCGCACAACCTCCAGGCGTGTAGCAGTAAGCGTTCCGGACAGGGGTGGAACAGTGCCTGGCGTGGCTGCTTGAGCATAGTGCGGGGCGTGGGGAGCAGTAGCGGAGGGTGCGTGGCGAGGCTGATCAGGTCGGTGGACCAGGAACGAGTCCAAGCGAACGGGCCGACCAGGAGCAGGATCGCATTGGTTCCTCGCAGCTTTAGGAGGACTTTGGGGACAAGGACTGTCGGGGGAAAGGCGTACGCTATGAGTCCGTCCCAGGGAATGGATAAGGCGTCGACCGCCCAAGCCAGGGGATCCGGTACTGGGGAAACGAAGAGGGGAAGCTGGTGATTCCACCTCGTGGCGAACAGGTCCACCATCGGGGTCTCCCAGTGAGAGCAAATCATCCGGAAAATGTCCTGGCGTAGCGTCCATTCCGTGTGAATGAGCTGTCCTCGGCGAGAAAGGGAGTCCGCTAAGACGTTCAGGCGACCGGGAATATGGCGAGCGCTGAGAGTCAGATCGCGGTCCTCGCACCATCGCATCAATCGGAAGAGTAGCATGCATAGATCGGGTGAATGAGTTCCTCCCTGTTTCTGTATATACGCTACCACTGTCGAGTTGTCCGAAAGGACGAGAAGATGCTGGTGTCTGAGCTGCTCTTCCCAAACGATGATGGCCTGCCACACCGCTTGCAGTTCCAACCAGTTGCTGTGTTTGTCCGCGAACTCCGGAGGCCAGAGGCCGGACGTCGTGGTGAACTGAGGAAGCAGGTGGGCTCCCCAACCAGCCCGGCTCGCGTCGACACACAGGGAGAGGTGCGGGGATGGGGAGGAAATGGGGACCCCCAGAGCCAACCAGGCTCTGTCGGTCCACCGTAAAAGGTGGGGGCGTACCAACGGGGACACGGGGACGTTCGTGGTCAAGTCGCCCGAGCAGGGACGCCAGAGCAGTAGGAGATGAAGTTGTAGCGGTCGGGAGTAGAGACGCCCGAGGGGGATAAGATCCGCCGCTGCGTTGATCAGGCCCAGAAGCTGAAGCCAGACCCTGGCGGGGGCTGCCTGTTGCTGATCTATCAACGCGGCGAGAGCGGACAACTTCACAATCCGTTTCTCTGGCAAAAATACCCTGTTGCGGTCCGTGACAAACTCCATGCCTAAATGGATGAAGTGGCGCGCCGGAGTGAAGTCCGACTTCCCGGTGTTGACCAGGAAACCCAACCGGTAAAGCAGCTGTAAAAGAGCGTCCCTGTCCGCCGCCAGCGCGGTCTCCTCCTGATTTCTCAAAAGAAGGTCGTCGAGATAATTCGAGGTCGGACTTGACGACGACTGCCTCGCCTTGGCCACTACAGCATCCATGATGCGGGTGAAGGCCCAGGGGCTGAGGTTGAGACCGAACGGCAGGGCGTGAAACTGGTAAATCACTCCTTCGAACGCGAAGCGCAGGTACTTCCTGGCCGAAGCGTGCATGGGGACATGTAGGTAGGCGTCGGACAGGTCTAAACTGACCGCGTAGTCCATGGGTTGCACCGCTGCACGAAGAGCCCTGGTCGTCTCCATCCGAAAGGAAGGGGCCGCGATGAAGGCGTTCAGCGCCGACAGATCTATGACTGGCCGCCACTTGCCGCCGGGTTTGGGGACCACAAACAGTCGGCTGTAAAAGGCGGGCGAGTCCGGACGCTGCACTATCTCTGTGGCCTCCTTTGAAAGGAGAGCCGCGACTTCTCCTCGCAGAGCGGCGGCCTTGAGGGCGTCGGACGGAACCTCTGTCCAAAGAGGAATGGAGCGCAAGGGCGGAGGAGAGCGGAACGAGATCCGTAATCCTCTGGTGACTACGTCCAAAACCCAGGGCTCGTCTCGAAACAGCGAGCGCCACTCCTCGCTGAATCGTGCTAGCCTCCCGCCGACTGGAGCCCCGACGACGGTCGGCGGGGGCGGAAATGGGGACAAGTCAGGTGGCCCGCCCGCGCCCAGGGCGACGGGCGGGACGGGGCCAGGCGGGGGCAGGGGCGTTAGCTGGGCCAGGGCGACGGAAGGACGGGCGACGGCGCGGCGCAGCTCGTGGTGGGGCAGACGGGTCCGCGGTGACAAGTTTCCGGGCCCGCAAGGAGCGCCCCAGGGCCGTGCGGGCGGGAGGAAAGCGCTGCTTGACAGTCTTGCGAGGCCAACGGTCGGAGTTGGAGTCCTTCACCGTCTGCCAAGTATCCCCGAAGAGCAGAGACCCTCCCAGAGGGGCCCGACGTAGCTGAGTACTCAGGTCGACCGGCATACCACTGCAAGCTTGTAGGACGGCGTCTCATCGCATGAGGTCGCAGTTAGCCGCAGCCGCCATCGCGTTGACCGATGAGTGATAAGCAGCGCGGTTCCCAGCCTCCGCCATGAGTAGTAGGTCTCCCAGGAGGGGAGACAAAGCAGGTTGCCAAGCTTCCTCGAGACGTCGGATGAAAGCCTGAGTCAGCAAGTCCAAGAAACCGGAGCAGGCGAGCGTGTTCCGGACCAGCGACGCCGTCCTATCCAGTCCCCGTGGGAAGGACCGTTTCAACATAGAAGCCCCTCCGGCTTGCATCAGAGCGGCGGGATCCACTGGAGGAAGCGGGCAGAGGAACGACTGCGAATGGCCGGCGTACCAGTCCTGCTGAAAAGCGATGTCCAGAGCGGAAGGCCATCTCCCGTCCGCGAAGAAGTCCGAGTTCCGAGTCTCCGCATGCAGGTGAGACGAGAAGGCGTCCCGCAGATCCAAAAAACTAGCCGGCTGTGGGAGGGACTTGAACCTCTTAACCGTCCTATCCGCGTCCACGAAGGCGGAAATCTTCCTCTTCACAGGAGGTGAAGCTGGGCAAACATCCTCCGGTAAGGCGGCGGCGATCAGCTTGGCTGCTCCGTCCAGTGCCAGCCGCGTGTCCATCCGGGAAGAAGAGACCTGTCTGACGGAAGCCGACACACTGGAGGCCGAAGAGGGAGAAGCTGAAGTACGGCTAAGACCTCCAAGTAACCAGTCCGAAGCATCCTCCGGTGCCAAACTGAGGGTGTCGAAGTCCCGCTGTCCGGAAACCGGCGACCGAAGAGGGCGACGAGGGCTCCGAGGCCGGGAATCCCGTCGGAGAACCGCAGCGGACGAAGACTCCCTCCGCAGTGGAGAGCGGTAGTCTGAACGATGCGGGGAGGACCTCCTGCGAGCCGAAGGCGGATCCCGACGAGGAGAACGGCTGCGACGAGATGGAACGGAGCGGTCAGTACGAGGAGGGGGGGAAGTGGCCGGTCGCTGGGAAGAGGGACGGGACGAGCGGGGGTCCAACCGAGAGGGGGGATGCGAAGAAGGTGAAAACCGTCTGCGGCGAGGTGAGTCCCGGTGCGACGAGCGATGAGGCGAGAAGTTCCTCCTACGATCGTGTGAAGGAGAGCGGAAACGTCGAGCAGAACCCCTGTATCTACGTTCTTCCCAACCAGGAGGCTCCGGACGAGTGCAATGATGTCTCTCTGAACCAGGCTCTTGGGAGAGGCGGGTTACTGGCCGGCCAGGGGACCTCCAGCGGGATCCCGGCGGCTTCCTCAGAGACGAGTGGGGAACGACGGTGGAGGAGGGACGCCACGAGCGTCCCACCAAACCAGGCTCTTGGGAGAGGCGGGTTCTTTCCACCAAATGTGTACGGGCGCGCTCTCGAACGGAGGCGGTCTTGACGGTCGAACTCCCACTCCGTGCACTAGTCCCTTGATTACTCAGTGGCGTTATCTGCGTCGGATCCCGTTGGTCTCGCACGTCCGGTGCCGGGGGCGCAGCGGAAGGCGTCTCGGAAATCTTCAAGGTACCCGCGAGGGTAGAAGGCTCTCTCCTATAAAAGTTCCAGAGATTAGACCACCGCAGTTCCAGCCATGTAGCACAGACGTCACACGTATGGTCGGACGCACACCCAGCGCAGGGGAGACAGACTGCATGTTTATCCGACGGCCACTGGAAGCCTCCGCATTTTGTGCATGTCATCAGTAAGCCACTGCAACACACAAAACATGAAGGCACTCGGCAAGCGTCCACCAATCACCCCGTTAAGCTTTAGGCCCCCAAGCTACTGTGGTGTTATGCACCCGATTAACCAATGTACGGTCACCTGCCATCGACATTTAATCAAAACTACGGCGGAGGGAAAACAAACCCTGCCGGGACAGGTGCGTATCCAAGCCTTCGTCATAACGAGGGGTGTCTAAACCGAAAGCCGAAAAACGTTAGGTGTGGCCGAGATACAGTAACTTGACTCACCGCTCGCATCTGGTAATGGCGCGAAATCCCGCCAAAACCGGCGCCAACATTCTTCAGCTAATCAGGCCACCAAACAGAGGTCCAAAAACCCCAACCGAGGGAGAAGCGACGCAAAAAGCAAGCTGCTCGTGCCTGTGCCCCGCCCGGGCAACCAGCCGAGGGCCCTCTAACTACCTTACCTGTCAGTCGGAGAGGTACGAGAAGGAGAAAGCTCCATGACACCCGCAGCCCGACCGGCAAGCCAGAGAGGGAACCCTTGAACAAGACCGAAGCTGCAGTCGACCAACGTCGCACGCGCAGAATCCCAGGCCGGCGAAGACGAAGCAAGCAAAGCAGACCGACCCGGTCGAAAAACTTCTAAGTCCAGAGGCTAGGGACAACACGTCTGAACGCGTGAGCCTAAGAAGCGTGACTGGAGTTCACAGGTGAATAGGGCTGGTGGGTAGGAGCGGGAGACAACTCTCGGTCCCTCTGGGGGTTCCCCGAGTGCCTCCCGGGTTGTGTTTACACAACGGGTTCTTAGGCTAGAATTGAGCAAGGAGTGGACACTCCTGGTAGTCATGTCATCGGTAATGTTTTTGAAGAAACAAACATTGAACACAACCCAACTGCAAGAGACATAGATCCTCACGAGCCCCACGCGGTCGTGGGGGCTCATGGGGATCAATGTCTCTTGCTGAGACCAATTTGTATGCCTATTCTTTGGAGGGTTGTGACTTTGGGCCGTTGAAAGAACAAAGATTTCAGAAACAAAATTTAAGTACGGTGGCAGGGAAGGGGTTAACCCACTTAATCCCACGGCTGCAATTCTTAAATTTTGCAAGTATCGCTTAACGACTATGTATCAGTTGCAAGAGATGAATCGACAATGATAATTCAAGGGTAGAGCCAGATTAGCTAACCCTGAATTATCATGGTCGATCCATTCCTGCTGGAGTGGCTAAATGGGTGAATACCTTCCCTCCCAGTGGACGCTGATTGTCTTTTTTTAAATCTATGTCAATTCAATCTCGAATGTCCCCAGACATCAAAAGAACATGGGTATAAAATAGTGTTAGCAAGAGGCATAGACCCTCATGAGCCCCCGCAACTGCGGGGGCTCATGAGGATCTATACCTCTTGCAGCTGGGGGATGTTCAGTTCTTGTCGACAGTAAAGTGGTTAATGGACAGCAAAACTGTTTAGAAAAAAAAAACACGAAACCATCAAACAAACAAATCCTCACCAATATGTGGGAGAGAGCCATGAGAGAAAGGAATGGCGTTCTCCAGAATCAACATCAGCACCACAAGGCACAGCAACAGTAAAAGTCCTGTTAAAAAAAGAAGGGCAATGTCGGAGAAAGAGACCAAATTACGCCTGACCTACCGTTTCAAAAAAAAATAAATCAGAAGTGTTCAGTTCAACCAATAAAAGGCTCGCCAATGTGAGCATTTTCTTAGTCAAACTGAGCACAATCAATTGATTTTGCATCTTGGGAGGGTAGGCATAACTCAATTTATTTAAACGACTTTTGAAAGTGTTTTCACCTTTTACTGACATAAGTTTTCACTTCAAAATGGTGCGATGCCACATGCCCTGCATGTAACAAGGCTGCGCCTTACTTAGGCTCTGACACAGTGGCTGATGGCTATGTCATGAGTACAATTGGGGAATTGTGGCATCGGAGACAGCACAGGTTTTATCAACACATGGCAGGTAAAGGGCACAGGTTGCATACATGACAAAATTGTGATTAGAATCTTTTTCAGAGTTTCTGACAATTGTTCTAATTAACTCATTTAGACCCAACACACTACAGCAGGAAATGGATCGATCATGATAATTCAAGGGTAGTGCAAAATTAGCTTGGCGTCGTCATGTGCCAAACTAATCTGGCACTATCCTTGAATTATCATTCTCAATCCATCTCCTGCAGCTGGTACTCAGTTGTTATGTGACACATCCAAAATATGAATTTTTTTTCTAAAATGTATATTTTTGAAAAATACCTACCGATGGCATTACTAACGATTTCAGCCCAAAGTTGTGTCCTTTACACAACCGGGGAGGAGACACCGGGGATCCAAGTACAGGAGCCCGGGTGACCTCCCCCTATCACCCTATCCCAGCATGCGCGGGGCGACAGTTCACCAGTTTGCACACTTTGCCAATCACATAGTCAGGGAGGCAAGTGGGGCAGGTGGGAGGGCCGTCCGAGTAATGCCATCGGTAAGTATTTTTCAAAAAAATACATTTTAGAAAAAAAATTCATTTGTTTTTTCAAAATACATTATCGATGGCATTACTATGTCGAAGAATGGCAAATAGGAGGTGGGTGCCGACACAAAATCCCCCCCCTAACATAACGCCCCCCAAAGGCCCACTAAGGAGCACTCCCGACGATTTCAGCAAAGACGTACCTACGGCGCCAGAGGCGCGCGGAGGGAGTGCTGGGCCGCGGAGATGTCGCCCACCACGGCCAGGGAGTCACGCTGGCCAGATAGGTCTCGGAGGTAGAAGCAGGCGGAGGTGGAGTCTGTCCGCCAGCCTACCGCCGTAACAATGTCTTTAACTGAGCAGTTGCGTTCAAGTGCCACGCTGGTGGCCACTGCTCGAACCTCATGCACCCGGATCTGCAAAAGTCTATCCCCGGGGATAGGTCCTGGTATGCCGACTGAATCACCCACCGGAGCCAGGACGAAACTGTCTGGGCCGATATATCTGGCCTGCCTGGAGCCAGCGGTAGGAAGAGGCGGGAGCGCCCGAGCCAGCGCGGCTTTGAGCGACGCAGGTAAATCTTCAGTGCCCGGACCGGGTCCTGTTGACGTGCGGTGTGGGATTGGTCCGTTTCTCTTAGCGAACGCACGGTTAGTATCTGGGGTGCGGCTGATGGAAGCCTGTTCTTTGCTAGAAAGGCCGGGTCAGTGAGTACTGTGCTGAGCCATCCGCTCGAAACTGCAAGCACGCGGGTCGTGCCGAAAGTGCGTGAAGCTCACTCATGCGAGAAGCCGTGGCAAGGGCCAGGAGGAAAACCGTTTTCCGGGTCAGGTCGGCAAACCGTGCCAAGGGCAGGGGCTTGAAACGGTCCATATTTAGCCATGTCAGTACCCAGGCGAGGTCCCACCGAGGTATGAGAGAACGGGAGAACGGGCGTCGGAGGTCAAAATGAGCCAACAGGTCCGTAAGGTCTTTGCAAGTCCCCGGATCTGGGAGGCCCGAGGTGGGAGGCCCGAGGTGGTGGTAAGTGTCTGCGATCATGGAGCGATAGCCCTTGATGGTGATGGGAGCTAGGCCTTAATCTTCGAAGAGCCAGAGGAAAAAATTTGCCAGTTGGGAGGTCCGTCAGATTCGTGGAGGGGAGCCGGTGGGCGGAGCACCACGACTGGAAGACCCTCCACTTGCCTTCGTACACATTTCTGGTGGACAGTCTGCGGGCTCCTGCAATCACCGCCACTGCCGCATCCGAGAAACCTCTAGCGGCGAGGGCTTGCCGGACAACCTCCAGGCGTGAAGGAGGAGGCGCTCCAGGCACGGGTGGAAGAGATCCTGGTGGGGCTGCTTGAGCATCATGGGTGGGGAGGGAAGCTCCAGAGGCGGATCCGTAGCCAGTGCGAGCAGGTCCGTGGTCCAGCTCTTGTTCCAATTGAAGGGGGCCACCAATAAGAGAATCGCTGAGCATCCCAGGAGCTTCCGCAGGATCTTCGGCACCAGCACCGACGGAGGGTAAGCATAAGCGATCAGACCGTCCCAAGGGATGGAGAGTGCGTCCACCGCCCAAGCGAGGGGATCCGGGACTGGAGAGACGTAAACCGGCAGCTGGTTGTTCCATCTGGTGGCAAACAGGTCGACCAGCGGCGTCTCCCACCGTGAGCAGATCAGTCGAAAGATGTCCGGGTGAAGGGTCCACTCGGTGTGGAGAAGCTGTCCTCGGCAGGAAAGAGCGTCTGCTATCACGTTCAGGTGGCCCGGGATGTGGCGGGCCCAAAGGGTAATGCCCCGATCCCTGCACCAGAGAAGTAGATGGTAAAGGAGAATGCACAGGGAGGGGGAGCGAGTGCCATCCTGGTTCTGGATATAGGCCACCACCGTCGAGTTGTCCGAAAGAACGAGGACTTCCTGATTGGTCAGAGACTCCTGCCATGTGTCGAGGGCCATCCCAATCGCCTTCAACTCCAGCCAGTTGATGTGTTTGTCCGCAAAGGTCCGAGGCCAAAGGCCCGAGGCCGAGACAAAGTTCGGTAACAGGTGAGCCCCCCAACCGGAAAGGCTCGCGTCGGTGCAGAGTGACCAAGGGGGCGAAGGGGTTACAGGGGCACGCCCGTCGCCAGCCACGCTAGATCCGCCCACCTCTGCAAGTGTGGGAGGACCAGCGGGGTAACCGGAACCGAATCCGTCAGGACGCCAGTCGAAGGGCGCCAGTGAAGGAGGAGGTGTAGTTGCAGCGGCCGAGAGTAGAGCCTGCCGAGGGGCAACAAATCCGCTGCGGAGCTGAGTGGACCCAGGAGCTGAAGCCAGACCCTTGCCACGAAGGAGACCCCACGCACCATCTGACGAGCAAGGTCGGCTATCTTCTGCCTCCGCGCCAAAGGTAGGCAGACCAGGTTGAGGTCGGTCAGGAATTCCATCCCTATTTGCATCAATCGGCGCGAGGGGGTGAGGTCCGACTTGCCCGGGTTGACCAAGAACCCGAGGCGGTGAAGAAGAGAAAGTAGGACGTCCCTGTCGACTACGAGGGTCGAGGCGATCAAGTTGCGCAAAAGCAAATCGTCCAAATAGTTGGAGGTCGGACTCAGCGACCGCTGGCGAAAGTTGGCCATCACCGTGTCGAGGAGTCTCGTGAAAACCCACGGACTTATGTTGAGGCCAAAGGGAAGGGCTCTGAACTGGTAAACGATTCCATCGAAAGCGAAAAGAAGATAACGGTGAGAGGACGGGTGAATCGGCACATGAAGATAAGCATCGGAAAGATCGAGACTGACAGCGAAGTCCATCGGCCGGATGGCCACTCGGAGAGTCCTGGCTGTCTCCATCCGAAAGTGGGGCGCCGAAATGTACTTGTTTAGCGCCGAAAGGTCGATGACCGGACGCCACTTGCCCCCTGGCTTGGGTACGACAAACAGACGGCTGTAGAACGCCGGCGTATTTTGACGGGAGACCACTTCTGTCGCGGCTTTGCTGAGCAAAGCTAAAACTTCTCCACGCAGAGCTTCTAACTTGAGCCGATTGTTTGGAGCTTGGGCCCACAAGGGGGACCTGTGAAAAGGTGGAGGGGACTGGAAGGAAAGCTGCTGGCCTGCAGAAACGGTCGAGATGATCCATGGGTCGTCCGGGAACAGAGCACTCCACTGGTTGCTGTACAGGGCCAGCCGCCCACCGACTGGCGAACCCAGAGAAGTCAGCGGGGGCAGAGGGTAGGTTAAGTCATCGGGCCCGAACGCGCCTCGACTTACGGGCACCACAGGACCAGGAGGGGCGGGAGGCGGGGAAGGATTGCGGGGCTTGACGGGGGCGAGCTCTACCGCGGGCACCGCCGACTGGAAGCGAAGCGGGTGTAGGCAACCGCAGGGCACGACCCCCGGCCGAGCGGTTAGCGCGAAAGCGAGAAAACGAGGGGGTAGAGGTCGGACGGGGCCACAGGTCCTTAGAGGCCTCCTTCACGTTCTGCCAAGTTTCTCCAAACAGTTGCGAACCTCCGAATGGTGCCTGGCGAAGCTGAGTCTTCACCGACTTGGGGAGATCCGAGCAGAGACGCAGCAGATTGTCCCGTCGCCAGAGGTCACAATTGGCAGCCGCCGCCATGGCATTAGTCGAGGAATGGTAGGCGGCCCGGTTAGCCGCGATCAGGATGGCTTGGACGTCGCGAAGCGGGGAGGAGGACTCCAGGTCCCAAGTGTCTTCCAGACATCGCAGAACAGCCTGTGTCGCTAACTCCAGGAAGCCGGAACAAGCCAGAGAGTTTCGCACCAGGGAAGCGATCCTGTCTAGTGGGCGAGGCCAAGAGTTCAAGACAATCCTGCGACCGCCCGCCTGGTTGATGGCAGCTGCGTCCACTGTAGGCAGAGGAATGGCGAAGGCTTGGGAGTGCCCAGCGTACCATGCCTGACGGAAGCTCATGTTGATACCCGCCGGCCAATGAGAATCGGAGAAAAAAGCATTGTCGCCGAAAGAGTCTTGATGCAGCTGTGACGAAAACGCGTCTGCTAGGTCCCAGAAGCCGGACGGCTGAGGAAGAGACTTGCGGCGCTTAGAAGGCCTAAGCGCGTCCACCATGGCCGAAGCTTGTCTCTTCGCGGGAGGCGAAGGCGGACAGAAGTCAGGCGGTAGGAAGGAGTAGATTAGACGGGAGGCCTCTCCCAGGGACCGGAGCGTGTCGATCGGAGGGACGTCTTCCCCCCAGAAGCGGATACCTGCAAACCATCAGGGGCGGGGGAGTCGTATGGCGAATCCTCCGAAAAAGCCAAAACCGAGTCTGCTGGATGTAAACTGAGAACGTCAGTATCTAAGTCGACAGCCCGTCTATCACGTGAAACCACATGGAGGGACGACCAGCTGCGCGAGAGCCAGTTTGTCGGAGGCGAATGGTCCCGGCGTGAGGGAGGAACCGGAGCAGCCGCCCGCGAGGCCTGAAGGGAAGGGCGTCGTGGGGAAGAAGAGGGGCTGTCCGAATCCTCTAAGTCGCGCCGTCGAGTAGTAGATTGCGGGAGCCTAGAACCCCGCCCGAAAGGCACAAGGGGAGGCGGAAGGGAATCCCTGGCTTCCGTGACCCGCTCGGGAGGAAGCGAGCGGGGCGGAAGAGGGTCCGCGACTCGGCGAATCCGTTCCTGTGAGGAAAAAAGAAAGTCCGCCCGGGCCCGCTTAGAAAGTTTCTGGCGGGGCGGGGTAACGAAGCGAGGAGGGAGCATTAGTGGGTCACGCGACCCCTGCTCCGAAAAAACAGAGCGAGGGGGGCGCGAGTCAAAGTCTCGACCAGCCCGCCTGGTCTCTGGTCTGCAGAGGGCGGGGGGGGGGGGGGGGGGGGGGGGGGGGGGGGGGGGGGGGGACATCCATGGGGCGTGCCGGGTCCGCTCAGAAAAATCGGAGCGGGGCGGCGGCCCATGCCTGGAGCTCGGATCCCGCTCAGAAGACCCGGAGCATGAGGGAGAATCTCTCTGTTTACTCTTTTTTACCCTCTTTTTGTGTTTGCGCTCGTCGCACCGAGACCGCTCGGAAGAAAGGGAGCGGGGCGGCGTGTAAGAATGCTTGGCTCGCCTGGCCCGCCCAGACAAGGCAGAGCGGGGGGGGGGGGAGCAAACTCAAAGTGCTCACGCCACGCTCAGAAGACACGGAGCGTGGGGAACGTGACTCTAATACTCGCCTGCCCCGCTCTGAAGACTTGGAGCGGGGAGGGGGGGGGGGGGGGGGGGGGGGGGGGGGGAGTTCCTGGGTGGTTATGGTACAAGAAAGGGACTTACCTGCGGGCCGGACGGCCTGGACAACAGAGCGAAGAGGGGTCCGAAGAGCCGACGGAACGACGCCCACCTGCGGAGAAGTCCGAGTATCCTGTAGGGGACGGGTCGGCCGGTCGCGTCTGTAAAAGTCCCATAGTTGAGACCAAAGGTCCTCACGCCAATCAGCACAGACGACACAAGTCCTATCTGAAGAGCATCCTGAGCAAGGGAGGCAAGCGTCGTGAGCGTCGGAGGGCCACTGAAACTCCCCACACCGAAGGCAAGACTTCAAAGAAGCCGCCATAGCGTCCGCCGCCCAAAGCACGCAGGTAAAAGTTCACCCAAGCGCTGAAAGAAAATCACTTCACACGAGGCACAAAGTCACGAGGGAGTCAAAGTTATTAGCAGTGTCCACGAAAGTGCACAGAGTCCAAACCGTAAGTCGCTAAGAGCATAAGCTCTAATGTCAGACTGTCACGGTCCCAGCTGGAAGGAACACGAAGCGCCGAAAACTCAATCCCTTAGGCACAGTCACGAGTTAGAGACACAGTCACTAGCCGCGGCAAAAAAGGCCACCTCCCGGCAAACCGGTCGGCCCTAAGTCCAAGATGAATTCACTGAACACAATTCAGGATACTAAAAAAATGCAAGCAGAGCACTAGGCCCTAGTCCACTCGGCAAAGCCAGGCTAATTTATCTTGCACTGAAGTTATTTTACGAAGAATGAAGACACCGGTCAAAACGCAGAAACAAGGCCAAAATCAAGTAAAGTTCGTCATACGGAGCATAGGCTAACACCTGACCGAACCGGTCGAGCAAAGAGTGCAAACTGGTGAACTGTCGCCCCGCGCATGCCGGGATAGGGTGATAGGGGGAGGCCACCCGGGCTCCTGTACTTGGATCCCCGGTGTCTCCTCCCCAGTTGTGTAGAGGACACAACTTGGGCTGAAATCGTTAGGCTATAGAGTGTATTCAACATAGTAATGCCATCGGTAATGTATTTTGAAAAAACAATTAGAAATATGGCTGTGGTGTTGAATAGGTTAAAATGAGTACTGAACCTCACCATAAGTGGACTTGTCTCGAGTGGCAACAGGCAGCAGGAAAAGCCCAGGTACCAACAGACCCAAAATCGCTGCCGGCCCAACTGTTAGGTAGCCGTAGAACTGAGGTCGGCGCGACATACTGCATGTGACTGTGATAATGGTGAAGCTGTCTTCACAGCAGGGGTAGCTTTTTCTGAAAAATGTAGTGAAGAAATGCAAGATTTTGTGATAGTTTTAAAATAATGACATATATAGCAGGAAATGTTGAAAGAGCGAGAGAGTAGCTAAAAATGCTTGTAATTAATCAATAAGAAATTACATGCCAAACGTTATACACTGTAGACTTCAGGAAAGCTGCGCTGGAGCTCAGGGACTGGGTGGGTGGGGTGGGGGGCGGGGGAGGAGGTCATAGGATAGGACAGTGTCTCTAGGACCCCCTAAAAAAAAAAAAAAATGTATAGATTTGAAAATTTTTGGGGTACTCTTAACAATTTCTGGCAAAATTATGCAAAGGCTACATGGGAAGATAAATAACACATGATAAATAAAACAGGTGTCCTTTCCAAATGTAAATGTCAGGAAATGAAAATAAGGACTTCAAATTTTCAAAATTCTTGATTTCTGGCAGAGAATGACCCAACAAAGAAAGAAACATGCTTAGAAAAGACGGTTACAACACAACTGTGTTGTAATTGTCTTTTCTAAAATTCTAAACGTGTTTCTTTCTTCGTTGGGTCATTCTCTGCATTTCACACGCTTGGCAGTCACCTTTTTCGGTCTGGATTTTGGATTTATGGCCATCAGCATTCACACGTGAATATATCCTCATTCTGTGCAACAGAAACCCTTTTTTTGTGTTGAAAATACTGCATAGTATTAATTGACACTGACAGATAAAAGACCGAGCTTGCAAAAGAGACAAACTTTGTGATCCGCGCTTTGGCGCCGTTGCCGACCAGATCCCACTCTGGATGCTGGTGAATGGGAAAGCTCATCGAGTCATCATCACTCACATCTACATCGACCTCCGTCGAGTTTGTCGTCAGGAACTGGAAGGGTATTGAAAAGTACACGATGACTTTGACCCTTTGGCTGTAAGCAGCACATTTTGTCGAGGGGATTTCTACAGGAATCCCCTCTATTAAATGTGCTACTGACAGCCAAAGAGTTAAACAAGTCTACATGGAAAGCTAAAGGAAACTAACCACCAATATGGTACTGGATTTTTTTCCATCTGTTCACTCCATGACTGTTCAAAAACAATGCAACCTCAAGACCATGGGGAGCAAACTATTTTAAACGTATTAATTAAGCCACAAGGACACATTTCCCAAATTCTGGAGTTGTCACCTGACGATGATGTACCAGTTACAGCAGGAGATGGATGGACCATGATAATTCAAGGATAGTACCAGATTAGCTTGGCGCCTTACAGCGCCAAGCTAATCTGGGTCTACCCTTGAATTATCATTGTCAGGGCTAAACGTCCATGTCTTGGGTCCAAAAGTCCCAATTTTGTGTGTGTGTGTGTGTGTAAATAAGATAAGATAGTTTATTGCCATGTTTCCATGTAAAAAAACAAACAATAAAAACATTAAAATTTGTCTTGACGTCAGTTACTAGGACTAAATAAAATACACACGCACGCACACAGAAAACTCCAAAGTATGATTTTCATGCTAAATACTGAGTAAATACTGGTACTAAACACCGTGAACGGGCACGCCTCACTGATTCAGTTATAAGCTGGCTGTACACAATCTGACAAGTTCTCACTCGCCGCTCACTCAATCAGTCCGGATGATCTGAGAGAGCGTGAACAGCCAGTGGGAAAAAACTGTTGCGGAAACTGCTGGTCCTGGTACTGATGGACCTGTACCTATGCCCGATTATGTAATTTACGAAAGGTAATTAATCTGCCCCCGACTTACCTGTACAGACATTTCGCTCGAGGTGTGCGTCCATGAGCCGAAGACAAGCGTACATGTCTGTGTGTCATACGGGAAGTGTGTCAAGTCCATGGGACACGTGCTGTATGTGTTCAACATGGGGATCCAAATAATGCTGCCGTCCGACGTCACAACCACCGTGTCCTCATAGCGTGACTCAGGCGTACCCTGCACCGCGCTGAAAATCACAATGACATGGAGGACAGTGAAAAATGAATTTTTCATTAAAATGCATTTTTTTTTAAAAATACTTACCGATGGTATTACATATAGGAAAGTCCCTTAGCTAGCATAATTTTAGCCAAATTTTGGTTGTGTCCGTATAAGGGAGTGTTGGCAGGAGTGGGGCGCCATAGACCAGGCCATAACCCGAATAGCCTCCCCTTATTCCCATCCGGTACAAGATTACCCAGCATACACCAGTTTAGTTTCTTAGCGAACTGGCGGCAAGTGGGGCAGGTGGGAGGGACCTTCGAGTAATACCATCGGTAAGTATTTTTCAAAAAAATGCATTTTAATGAAAAATTCATTTGTTTTCTCAAAACACATTACCGATGGTATTACATATAGGAAGAATCCCGAAGAGGAGGTGGGTGCCGCTATAGCACCCCTACTGCCAACAACATTGCCCACAGACCCGCCCTCCCGCAGCAAACTCCCGATAATTTTAGCTAAGATACCTGCGGCGCCTAGAGGGAGTGTTGCGCTGCTGCGATGTCTCCAACCAGCAAGAGGTTCTGTCGCTGGGCAGAGAGGTCCCTCAGGTAGGAGCGGGCGAAAGTGGTCTCCGCTCGCCATCTCACAGCCGCCACAATGTCCTTGACTGCACAGGTGCTGTCGAAGCGGGACTTGGGCCATGGCTCTGACCTCGTGCGCCTCCATGTTCAACATGTGGCTGCGTCAGGTCGAGGTCCTGGAAGGCCGGGCGGATCACTCCCCGGAACCAGGAGGAGAAGGTCTGGGCAGAGATGTCACGTCTACCTGGGGACAAAGGGAGAAACAGGCAGATGCGTCCTCTGTGCAAGGCTTGGTCCGGCGCAGGCACACACGTAAGGCTCTCATCGGTTCCTATTGTCTGGTCTACCGGGTGGAGTCTGTCACTCGTAAGGGCGGAAGTCACCAACTGTAGGGCAGCCAAGGCGACCACGACTTGGCCCGGAAGGTTGGTACAGTTAGCAGTTGCACGGCGCCTTCCATCCAAAACTGCAAGCAACCTGTGTGTGACAACAGCGCGTTCGTTCCCTGACCCTGGAAGAGGTGGCTAGAACACACGTAAGGCTCTCACCGGGTTCTGAAGTCTGTTCTCCCGGGTGGAGTCCGTCACACACGCAGGGTGAAACCTCTGTCGCCATCAGGGAGACCGAGTCTTGGCCAGGAAGATGGTTCAGGTAGCAGTAGCATGGCGCCAGCCGTCTGGCACTGCAAGCAATCTGGGTGTGTGGACAGCGCGCGCAGTTCACTGACCCTGGAGTCTGAGTCAAGGACCGCCAGGAAGCACTTCTTCCAAGATAATCCGTCAAGCGCGTCATGTGCAGGGTTCCAACGGACGGGATTGAGACCATGTAAGCCCCCATGGTAGATCACTCTTGGCCCATGCGAAGCAGTGCTGGGCGTTCCAGACCGAAGAGGCCTTCCAAACTGCGAGATCTTGCAGCTACCCGGGTCGGATGAGCGCAATCGCCTGTAGGTTTCAGCGATCATGGTTAGATAGTCCCGAAAGGTAATCGGAGGCCGTCCCTGGGCGTTGAATAGCCAGAGGAAGCACTCCATCAGCTGGGGCTTCGTCAAGTCCGGAGGGAAAGAAGGCTGTCAGTCCCGTCACACAGCGCTCGTCGTCTACCCTCGTAACTCGTCTGGTTGAGGGTCTGCGGGTTGTCTCTGTAGCATCCACGGCCGCCCTAGGGAAGCCTCTGTGGTAGAGGGCTTGCTGCCCGATCTCCGGGCATGGCGGAGAAGTTCAGGGCACGGCTGTTACGGCAGCTGTCCTGGTTGCTTGAGCATCGTGTGAGTAGTTGGGAGCTGCAGAGGGGGGCATGTGTGAAGAGCTGACCCCGACTGGTGAAGAGGCAAAGCGCCCCGAGCCAGGAAAAAGCCCCCCTACCTCCGCAAACCTGTAACAAAGGGAATATCGGACAACCAAGTGTATAACTCAGCATTCAATCTCAATGGCGAGCAGGGAAGTTGGAAGATCCTGCCATAGCGACGACTCCCCGCGCAGCTGGCCTCAAGAGCACTAGCATCTCCCATATGTAGGCCATTCTTCTCCAAGCAGAAGAGGTGTCAGGCTGAAGGTGATCCACTGGCAGGTCATCAGTCCTAAGAGAACCGAAGAAAGGTACTGAGGGTCGCTCCTACTCTGCAAAGCTCCCATCCTATTGGAAGTCCCACCCAAACAGGACGACCACGCACTCCATCCTCGACGGAATCCACGCGAAGAACCACGTAGTACCTGTCCCGTAGCGTATGCAGCCTAGTCGACTGCGAAGTGGGCAGGACCCACGCCTACCGCGCCGCTTGCCAACTGGTTTCGACGTCGAACCTCGAGTTGTCCCAAAGCCCTGGAGACGCACCGCTGCTCTCAGGCCTTTGTCTAGCATCTGCCACGACGCCGAGCAACTTGTGTCGAGTCGATAGGACGAAGATCGTGCGCCATATCCACCGTCTTGTGTACGAGAAGAGTCAACCGTACTGCCGCGGAACTGAGCGCAAACCACCTCTTGGGAAACTAAGTTCCTGCCATGCTGTCGTCACGTCTAACTCCCGGTACTCGCGCCCCAGGCCGCAGGATCCACAGCGCCGAACAGGTAACTTCACAAACGGGCTATCGAAAGCGAGTCCATTTGCTCCGGTCAGGCACCGTAGAATGCCGGAACTCCACGTCGTCTCCACCCAGGCAAGCGAACCACTTCCGCTAGGTCTCAAAGCTGTCGGCTTAGAAGAAGACAGTAGTGCTTGGTCGCCGCGGAGCATGGCCAGGCCAATGCGATGTGGAGGGTAGCACCCCGCCGGGAGAAGGATGCGAAGAGCCGAGAGCTCGTCCGAGCAGGAGCTTAATCTGAACTGTGTGCGCTAACACGATGTAGACCGAAGTCAGCCCCCGCAGTGAGGTCAGTCGGACCAGTCCTCACCCCGCGCTGACCTCTACGAAGGTAGACTGCTACTAGCTAGTCATCAGTCGCACGCCGGGAGTATGCTGCCACTGACGTTCCCGGGACCATGCCGTCAGCAACACAAAACGTCGCCTCCGTCCCTCGGATGTAAGCCGAAAATTCCGGTGCAGAAGACGAACTGCGCCTCGGCGGAAGAGCTGCTGCCACAATGTCTTTGACTGCACAGTTGCGGTCGAAAGCGAGACTTGTGGCCATGGCTCTGACCTCGTGCGCCCTGATGTGCATACGTTGGGCCGCTTCTGGTGCGAGGTCTTGGTAGGCCAAGCGGATCACCCAGCGGATCCATGAGGAGATGGTCTGGGCTGATATGTCCTGTCTACCTGGGGCAGAAGGGAGAATAGGCGGGTACATCCCCTGCGAAGAGTGTTCCCTGCCAATCCCGTCCGACGGTCTGCGATGACCGCGAACATGTCCTGCATCAGTGTTCCTGGAAGACTGCTACATCCAGCGGTGTAAGCAGCGTAAATCGGCTGTGCCAGCAGTCCTCGTTAGCCTCCTTGTCGGTCTGCCAGGGGGGCCAAGGAAGTTCTCCACCGCAGCGGTGCCCTGCGTGGCTGACTCTTCAACTCGGTCGGCCGCGAGTAAGCGTGCAGGACGATATCTCGAAGCATCAAATCGCAGTCAGTAGCCGCAGCGCAGCGTGTGCTTTTGCTTCCCCAAAGCGACGGAGGAAGGGCCGTGTCACCAGGTACCGGAACCCCGCAGCGGCCATGGAAAAGCGGAAGAGAAGTAGGATCACAAAGTTGAAGCAACCAGTGTCTCCCAAGGCGCCCTGAAGCGGAGACAGAAGACGGCGACAAGGACCCGGAACCCGAACGGATGAGGAAGAGACTTGAAATGCTTGGACGCGATGAGGGGACCTGCTTCGTCCAAGGCCCGAGGAGACTCCCTCCTCTATCTCCACATAGTTGGCGGCGAATCCAGGACCTCTCGGTACTGCGAGCGTAGCGACGTGGAGGAGCTATCATCGCCCAGCAACGGCGAACGACGTCCTCTGGAGCCAAGCGGAAGGAGCCGTCTGTCCCGCACGCAGGAGAAGAAATGTCTAACTGCTCCGAAGCCCGGGGAACCCTGGGCGGCGGCGATCCAACGAAGGTGGACACAGCACTTGGAAGGAACAGCATAGTCTCAGAGGGCCGGTCCCACGAACTCGAACGGCAACAAAGATGCTTCGGAGCGCCGGTCTTCCCATTGCGTAGCGACCCAATGGAACTGGGACGTCGTCTCCTGTACCTCTCGTACCCCTGGTCTCTGTGTAGTGAGCACACGCTTCTGAAGTCAGGCGAACTGTAAGATCGTGACCGATTGCAGGGAACGGGGTCCCATCGTGGGGTCGTCTCTCCACACTGCGTCTGGAGCGGGCTCTCGTCTGCACGGTCGGGGCGAGAGGGCGTGGCCCAACATCACTGAGCCGGGATCTTGGCGTGTGAAGTACAGCGGTCCTGTAGCACTTGCAGTCGCCGCAAGCCGTAGTAAGTGCCGGTGTAACCCGCGACGGGAGATGGCGCCAACGCGTGTATAGCCCGGGCGAGGGCACCCAAAATAATCATAATAATTAATTAAGTAATTAATTAATGTTTATTGAATGACTTTTATTTGATTGTAATTGCCCTTTAAGGGAAAATAAAGCTATTTGAATTGAATTGAACTATGAGAGTCAGTACAGAACTCTGTTTTCACATCTCCATTTCTCAAAACTGAAGTAATCGGTTCAGTGGTTCCAGAATTATAGCTTTTTAAGGATAAGAGGTGTTGCGCCCCAGCGGTCTGACAAAACAGCTGCGACGCTGGGAATGCAACATTTTAACACCTGTGGCAAAAGGGTTAAAACGCCTAGCTGGAGCGAAAAGGCTCTAGGTGCCGTACAACGACAAACTCACATACCCAAATCTTGCACGCTACCGCGCAATACATGCTCTCACATCTATAGACACTCGTCACTGACCTGAGCCCGAGAAGCCGAGCTGTCGCTTCTGCATGTCATGTCTACGATTTGTTGCCTGGGGCGGGACTGGAAGCGTCGTAGGTTCGGTTGCCGACGGCAGCCCGGCAGAATTAATTGGTCTTAGCCATCCCAAGAAGGGGGTTGCCAGCTATCACTCCGGCTGGCAAGTGCTCAGGATATGGTATATGGGTCGCCACGGTAAGGGAACCTTAGGAGGGCCCTCCGCGAAATAGCGACCTACAAGCTTACTGGTCCGGGACGTCTAGGTCACTGCCGCTGACTTGGGTCCCACCTTGTTACTCTGGCCGGCTCTGTCAGTCTGTAGCGTGTCCACTCTGGCCTGTGGATGGGCAGTGGAGCGGTCCTCTCTCGAGGCCGGGTCCTGGTGTGTACGGGTCTCGCTGTCATGTCTATGATCCGCCGAATGAGCCAGGACTGGGAGCGTCGTATGGTCGGTAGCCGACGCCAGCCCGGCGGAAGAATCATTGGTTTAGCCGTCTGAAGCTGAGTTTTGTCAGCCATCCCTCCCGCTGACAAGAGCCCAGGAAAGGTATCTTGTGCTTTACTGGTCCGGGACAACAAAGTCACTGCCACTGACTTGGGTCCCACCTTGTTACTCTTGGGCGCCTCTGTCAGGCGATCTCTGATAGGCGTCGTACGCTCTCTGCGGGACAACAACGTCACTGCTACCGACTTGGGTCCCACCTTGTTACTCTTGGGCGGCTCCGTCAGTGGGTCGCTGATAGGAGTCGGATGCTCTCGGCGGTAAAAACCCCACAGCTGTAACCATCTTTCTTCCAATCATGGGGCGCACACATCACAAGCATGGGTCGATTTGCATTCTGAACAGGGTAGGCAGACCACATGCTCGTCAGAGGGCCACTGAAAATCGCCACACATCGTGCAGGTACGAACCTAGTAACTGCAACAAGAGGGTACAATGATGAATGAGCGAGCGTGGCCTCTAAGGTCACGCAATAATAAACCGCGCGCGATCGTGAATCGAACATAATCGAATCAAACGAGTGTACAGCGCGTGCCGACGCTCGGCACTCCTCCCTACCCCAGAGCGCCGGTCGAGGCATTCACCGAGATATTACCTGGCCATGGCGGAAAAAAAGGAGCAAACCCACGTATCACCAGTGAAGTGGAAACCACCGACAGCCGGTCGTAGCAGCTCGCCGCAAGGCATGACCGGGTAGGATACGCAGGGTCGAAGCAGCGTCCGGAAAGGCCGCAAGCTCACAGTCCCCATGGCAAATTCCAGTCGGCAAGAGACCCCACAGGCCGACGAAGAGAGCACCGTCACAGGCGTGAGCACAAGGAATCCCAGCCATGCCACAAGCTCCAAAAGGTCCAAAGTTCCAATGAACTAACAGTAAGCCAAGGTCCAAGTCGACCGGTCCAAGTACAAAAAAACGCAGAGCTCGAAACAGACACAACCTACTCAGTGCCAGCTAAGAACTAAACTGGTGTATGCTGGGTAATCTTGTACCGGATGGGAATAAGGGGAGGCTATTCGGGTTATGGCCTGGTCTATGGCGCCCCACTCCTGCCAACACTCCCTTATACGGACACAACCAAAATTTGGCTAAAATTATGCTAGCTAAGGGACTTTCCTATATGTAATACCATCGGTAATGTGTTTTGAGAAAACAAATGGAAATGACTGAAAACAGTCCGTGGACTCCTATGACCCATAATCCATGGCTAGCATGAGACATAAATTTTCATGAGCCCCTGCAGATGCCTCTTGTAGATAGCATAAAAGGTGGATGGGGGTCTGTTCTATCCAAACCAAAAAGGATGAAGTTCAGCTCAATCCTTTTCATCCTAATTTGACCGATAGTTCAAGGGTGGTGCCAGAATAGCTTGGCGCCTGAGGCGCCAAACTATTCTGGCACCACCCTTGAACTAAAACAGTTGATCTGTCTCCTATACCTAATCTGTAATGTAGCCAACACAGGACAATAAGCACATTTTACAAAATCAGCATCAAGATGTAATGGGTTAAAAGGTGAAATAGACTGAAGACCATCACCCATGCCGCTATAGCATAAATCTGAATGATAGTCGACAGGAACCCTTCCCTATCCCAGATACCGCAGGTGCTCATCGTCTTCATGATAAATCATCATTATAGCACTCAGTGCAACTCACACATTGTACAGCACGATGTCCGGTGTCCACAGCTGCTTCCGTGGCAACCGGATCTGGCGCACACCCCCGTATTCTGAAGTGTTCCATTGCAGCCTGGGATCTCTCCACGTCTAGATGCAAACACATAATTTGCAAGTCTTTAAAACGGCCTGCCCCGGGCAGTAAAGGGTTAATAGGTCACAATATCTCCTGTATCAAATTTCTTGGTATGTGTATTACAATAATAATGGTTAATGATTTTTTGTTTGTTAACTCGATACATTCTGAGGATGAAATATCAAATTTTTTTTAGATGTCTTTTCAGGTCTGTGTCACGGTTTTGGAGACAGTTATTTGGGTTTAACGCTGAGCAGGCAACTAAGGCCATCTCACGGTGGGATGGGTAAAAATCTGGCCAGCCAGACTAAAAGAAAGCTCTTAAGACAAGATGTAAATATATCTTTAAAATATTTCATGCTAAAATGTCGCACAGGTCTTTAGTTTTGGAGACAGATCAGCCATGATAGCTCAAAGGTAGTGCCTGAATAGCTCGACGCCTTCAGGTGCCAAGCCATTCTGACACCACCTTTGAACTATTATGGTCAATCCCTATCCTGTCGTATGTCAGGGCTTACCACAACAATGGCGTGCAATTACAGACTTTTCTACTCTTCTGTATGCAGATTTCCTTCCACTATGCTCAAACGAGAGTGGAAATCCTCTAGTAGATGCCTGCCTACTCAAATGGATTGTGAAAAGAAGGGTAGTAAAGTCTTAGCTGAGGCAAGACACCATTGATAATCCTTTGGCTGTCCATAGTGGTTTTCTGTCATAATGGACTCATCGTAACAAAAACCACTACCAACACCCAAAGGGTTAAAACATTTAGAACACGCAGCAACGGCAGCCTGCAGAATACACTATACAGGATGCTGTCAACAGTTTCTGCACTGAATGAACCCCTTCACTGACAGTGGATGCAGACAGTGTTTCTAAAATCTTTGTTTTATTTGTAAGCAAGAGCCCCATCCATCAAAGGAACATGGATACAAAGTGCTGTCAGCAAGAGACATAGATCCTCATGAGCCCCTGTGAATGCGGGGGCTCATGAGGATCTATGTCTCTTGCAGTTGAATTGTGTTCATTTTTGTTTCCGTGGCACATGGATACGAACAGGGTCAACAAGAGGCACCAACTGCAAGAGGCAAAGAATCTCATGAGCCCCCCCACAGATGCGGGGGCTCATGAGGTTCTTTGCTCTTGCAGGTGGGTGGTTTTCATTTTCCTGAGACTGAAAGGGTTAAAATGGGCCGTTATGTTACCTGCACTATCATCAATGTCGCAGCAAATGTATCTGTTGCTTCAATCTGCACAAGAAAAGAAAATGGATCACATATTTTGTTTTTGGTGAAATTCTCAATTTATGCATGAAAAATGTTCACTCATTTAAGGCTGGTGTGGAAGGCAGGGTATGAATGCTGCAAGCACCCCCCCCCCCCCCCCTCTTCAATGCACCTCCCCCACTGGGAAAGAGATAGAATCATGGACAGATCTTCATCAAATAACACACCTAAGCTGACGGGGAAATTTTTCATTTAACCCACTACATCCTGAGGCTGATTTTTTTTTTATAAAGTGATCATTGTTAAGAAGGCTAAATTACAGATTACACGATAGATCAACCATTCTAGTTCGAGGGTGGTGCCAGAATAGCTTGGCACCTAAGGCATCAAAGCTATTCTGGCACCACACTTGAACTATCATTGCCAAATTTATTTCAAGCTATAGTGTCTCAGGATGAATAGGGTTAGCACACTGAAACCTGGAATCATATTTCTCAATTTCTTTAACTCATTCTACCCCAGACACACCACAGCAAGATAAGGATCGACCATGATAGTACAAGGGTGATGCCAGAATAGCTTGGCGCCTATGGGCGCCAAGCTACTCTGGCATTACCCTTGAACTATCTTGGTCGAACTGTGTCCTGCACTGCAATTCAGTCTTCAGAGGACAACGGCAACATTTGGGGATTTCGGTGTTGGGGTAGAATGAGTTAAAAAACCCTCCGACTCTAGCCCTGAAGCACACCATTGTTCAGGAGACAAACAGAGCTATGACAGTGCAAGGGTGGAGCCAAACAGCTTAGCGCAAAGAGTCAATACACTACCTTGGCACCACCCTTAAACTATCATGGTCGATCCATATCTTTGTGTCATGCCAGGGCTAACACTAAAACAATACAAAACAATAAACAGACACATAAAGTGAATCCAATAAATTCCCCACCACCCTCCCCCCCCCCCCCCCCCCCCCCCCCCCCCCCCCCAACAAAAATAAATAAATAAATAAATCTTTAAACCATTACATCCTGAAACGGTTTGGTTTTTTTTTAAGTTGCTTATAAATTGTCTTACGAGGGTTACATTACAGATTAGGAGATAGATAAACAATTTTAGGTCAAGGGTGCCACTGGAATAGCTTGGCACCATTGGAGTGTAGGGGCTAGAAGTGTAATATAAAGGTGATGTTACATCATCAAATCCTTTGCGTAGAGATCACGCTGCTTTCCTCCCTTGATCTGCTGTGTACAATCTTGCTTAGTGGAAGAAGCCTCTGTGTGTGTGTGTGTGTGTGTGTGTGTGTGTGTGTGTGTGTGTGTGTGTGTGTGTGTGTGTGTGTGCGTGCGTGCGTGTGTGCGTGTGTGTGTAAATAAGCAAACTCAATGAAACACACCAAGTCCTCAATTCGAACGAATGAGAATCTGACAGAAACATTGACGGTGTGGGCAGGGTTGGACACAGGACGCGCCTCCTTGTAGTATCCATTCAGCAGGTTGGCAATCAGCTGTTCCTCGTAAAATACCTCTCCAGCCACTTTAGCATGGGCTGTTGGGGTAGACAATAAACATGAGTATACAACCAACTGCTGAGGAAATGTGAACTTGATCAAACTGCAAGAGATACAGGCCTTCATGAGCCACCACAATTGCGGTGGCTCATGAAAATCCATGCATCTTCTCTACACTACAAAGTTAAAGTTATAAACCCCACCCAACTCCACAGTTGCTGCTTTGTCCCTGTCAGCAGATTAAACTTGTTCCAGGGAGAGTTTAAGGCCCACTACCACCATAGCTGTTGAAAGATACACTTCTAGTAACAGATGGTTATAAAACTCCACACACAGGTCTAGTTATGGTTCATACACAGGACAATCCAGTTCTGCACACATCATCTTGATATCATTATCAAGTAACCTGACAATGACTCCACTCCGTTCTATAAATTATACAATGTTATGGGTACGAGAAACAGCCCAAAATAGATTGACACTCTAACAGCTGCACAGAATAAATAAGTGTGACTATGCTTAGCTATTCTGGCACCACCCTTGAACAATCATGGGTGATCTGTCTCCTGAAATGTAAATTATGTGTTCTCGAGACGACGAATCCAAAATTTGGGGATAGCAACATTCCATGCTTCTTACTGTCACTACTATGAACAAATGTTTCTTGGGATGGCTGGGGCTCTTTACACTAACAAAGTTATCTGAAACACAGTCTGTGTCAACTTGCAGTGAAAGGGTGACATTTCTAATGAATTAACCCCTGTGTGCTTCACTGCTTGCAACCATCCATCCATAGTACTACAGTACAGTCTACAGATCACAACTGACTGATAGATTACTAATTATATTATAATAAATAATATTACAGACCCTGTGTAGTAAAACTGATCCATCAGTCCGCTTGACTGATTAATTCAGATGTTGCCAGTGTGGTTTTGCCGCCCATAATACATGCATTACCCCAACCACCCCTGAAACTCTAGAACAGGATGTGGATCGCCAATGATAGTTCAAGGGTGGTGCCAGAATACCTTGGCACTTGTAGGCGCCAAGCTATTCTGGCACCACCCTTAAACTATCATGAACGATCTGTCTCCTGAAATGTAAATTATGTGTTCACTAGCCCACTCCCAAATTTGGGGATAGCAACAATAGGGGTCAATGTATTAAAACATATACACAATACAGTGTGATCAAAATACACTACTAAATTAAAGTACCATTGCGCATAAAATCTGACAATGCATTTAAGCACTATTTGTGTTTGTTATATGCCTTGTCGACACACCTAATGAACTTTAACAGCAGTTTGAACACATAGCAAAAGCACAAGTGTAGTTGCACTTATTTATTCTGTGCAGCCGTTAGCATGTCAATCTATTTGGGCTGTTTCTTGTACCGATAGCGTTGTATTTATAGAACGGAGTGGAGTCATTGTCAGGTTACTAGATATCAAGAGGGCATGTGTCTAACTGGATTCTCCTGTGTCTAAATGATAAATAAACCATAGCTACTACTTGTACTAGACCTGTGCATGGAGTTGAATAACCATCTGTTACAGAAGTGTACATCTCTGAATAGTTATGGCGGTAGATGGCATTTAACTCTCCCTGTAACACGTTCTATCTGCTGACAAGGACAAAGCAGCAACTGTGGAGTGGGTAGGGTTTATAACTTTCTTGTTTGGTACATTTTATTTTTACCCAAGATTTTAAGCTCAGAAAAAAACCAAGAAAATCCTGCATTCCAGACTCTCAAAATATCATATGACAGGAGTGGGTGGGTTATATAAACACAGAACACAGCTTCAACTTCCTTTCCAGAAATTCTACCATTATTTGGCAAATGCCAGTATATCCGCTTTTAATAAAGCAAAATCGTTATACAATAAAAACCTTGCTTTTATTAAAAATTGTACATGCTGGCAGAATTGGACATGCTGGCAGAATTAGTCAATAACTTACGATTTTTTGTTTGTTAACTCAATACATCCTGATGATGAAATTATCAGTTTGTTTGATTCTTTTCAGGTCTGTAGTTTTTGTGACAGATCGGCCATGACACTGACAGTTCAAGGATGGTGTCTGAATAGCTTGGCGCCCGTAGGCGCCAAGCTATTCAGACACCACCCTTGAAATATTATGGTCAATCCCTATCCTGTAGTATGTCAGGGCTTTATGGGTTTAGGGGGTGGGGGAGAGACCAACTGCAACAAAACAATGCCCATTGATGTTCTGCTCAACAAAGATTGCAATAATAAAATCTGGGGTTTCTGTATCACTTTCCGAGTTAGCCAAGACCTTTCAAAGTAAGCCTCTAAATGACCACACCCACTCGCCAACCCCGCACAACTACAACTATGATAGAACACTTCAGTGAGCAAGTGCTACACAGTGCGTACTGAATAATGAGTAGGCGAAGTCTGCTTGATAGTTGGCCGAAGCACTCAGTTTGTTTTTCGCATAACAATGGTTTATTTCACTTTCTTGGTACTTGCACTGCACGCAAAAACAAAGAGATCCTTGAGATATCGATACGATATTTAGGTGGATGCGCACTTACCTCGACATGGTATCAGCTTCGCCAAGACAAAAAGATAAATTGCGAAGAACGAAAGCACTCTGACATCCATTTCTAGTACAGTCTGTCTGCATGAACGACGCACGATTACTGAAGTTGGCTGCTGTCCTCAATTGAAACACTGTAATGTACGTTGCTGAGGAAGAAATGAGGATTACACTACTCGCGCGCGAAGATAATGACCTCCAAGTTCATTGAGCTATCTATAGGATTCATTGTCGGCCATGTTTGGCACAGCATGCGGAGCTGTTTACGTTTAGTTTGGCCGATGACCTCGAATCGGGTTAGTGAAAAACTAAAACCAGTTTCTTACAGGATTCGTGCGTGTTCTCATCCTCTGAAATTCATAAAGCGTGTCTCCAATAATAATAATAATAATAATAATAATAATAATAATAATAATAATAATAATAATAATAATAATAATAATAATAATAAAACAATAATATTAATAATAATCATGAGTACTTGCGGCATAGCCCCGAACTGAGCTCGGAAATTAGAGCTCTACTAGCAGGATTCAGGACTAAGAACCGATCATGTACAGACCAGATCGCCACTCTCCGCATCATCGTGGAACAGTCTCTGGAGTGGAGCTCCCCGCTGTACGTCAACTTTGTGGATTATGAGAAAGCATTTGACAGCGTGGACCGAGAGACTCTGTGGAAACTCCTACGACACTACGGTGTACCCACAAAGCTCGTCCGCCTGATCAAGAGCAGCTATGATGGCATGACATGTCGCGTGATCCACGAAGGGCAGTTCACCAGAGAGCTCCAGGTCAGAACTGGTGTCAGGCAGGGGTGTCTGCTGTCTCCGTTCCTCTTCCTACTGGCCATAGACTGGGTCATGAAGAGGACCACAGAGCACAGACGAAGTGGAATACAGTGGACACTGTGGACACAGCTTGACGACCTCGATTTTGCAGATGACTTGGCATTACTGTCCCACACTCATCAACAAATGCAGGACAAGACCACGAGGCTTGCTGACATCTCGTCCCAAGTGGGCCTCACCATTCACAAACAGAAAACAAAGACAATGAGGCTGAACGCAACCAGGGAAGAACCAGTCTTGCTTGCTGGCACCCCGTTGGAGGAGGTGGAGTCCTTCACCTATCTCAGGAGCATCATAGACAAAAAACGGCGGCACTGATGCAGATGTCAGAGCACGAATCGGTAAAGCCAGAGCAGCCTTTCTCCAGTTGAAAAAAGTGTGGAGTTCCAGAGTGCTGTCACATCACACCAAAGTCCGGATTTTCAACTCCAATGTAAAAGCAGTTCTCCTATATGGAGCAGAGACATGGAGATTGACAAAAACCACAGTCAACAGAGTACAGACCTTCATGAACAGTTGCCTTAGAAGAATTTTGAAAATCCACTGGCCAGAGAAGATCAGCAACGTCAGACTCTGGGAGAGAACAGAGCAGATAACAGCAGAGAATGAAATTGGGCGAAGAAGATGGGGATGGATCGGTCACAGTCTGAGGAAGCCAGCTTCCAGTATCACTAGGCAGGCATTGTCATGGAACCCCCAGGGAAAGAGGAAAAGAGGTAGGCCGAGAAACTCCTGGCGTCGAGACCTCCAAGCAGACATCAAGAGACTGGGAACCACCTGGAGTAGAATCGAAGGAGAAGCACAGGACAGGAGTTGCTGGAGGTCTCTCGTCGACGGCCTATACCCGGGTAGGGGTGACAGGCGTAAGTAAGACTGGGAACCACCTGGAGTAGAATCGAAGGAGAAGCACAGGACAGGAGTTGCTGGAGGTCTCTCGTCGACGGCCTATACCCGGGTAGGGGTGACAGGCGTAAGTAAGTACTTACTTACGCCTGTCACCCCTACCCGGGTATAGGCCGTCGACGAGAGACCTCCAGCAACTCCTGTCCTGTGCTTCTCCTTCGATTCTACTCCAGGTGGTTCCCAGTCTCTTGATGTCTGCTTGGAGGTCTCGACGCCAGGAGTTTCTCGGCCTACCTCTTTTCCTCTTTCCCTGGGGGTTCCATGACAATGCCTGCCTAGTGATACTGGAAGCTGCCTTTCTCAGACTGTGACCGATCCATCCCCATCTTCTTCGCCCAATTTCATTCTCTGCTGTTATCTGCTCTGTTCTCTCCCAGAGTCAATTAGAGCTCTAGGCGGCGCTTAAATAAAAGTTCAGCCGGTCGTAGAAAAATCAGTAACTGACTCAGTACAAAAAAAGTAATTTACAACTGACGGCTCAACTGACGAGTATAGTTTTCACCGAAAACAAAAATACAGTCATTGCGGAGTAAATACAGCCGTATTGCCTCTTGCCTGTCGAGAGACCGGCTGTCATCAAAACTAAACTGTACGTTAAACTCAATGATTATTCCGGCATTAGTCAATTGTGTAATACCTCGCGCTGGGACCATATGGCGTTGAGGCGCGTCCCCTGGGTGGTGGATAGGGGGTCCCTCGCGAGAGGGGTGCACCGAATGAAATAAGGTGCCGTGAACCAACATGGTCTAAGCGAAGGTCGGACCCCGACAGAAAACCCCTGGTCCTCCTAGTAAGGGGGTTGGGCGTGGGGGTAGCTTCCCCACCCTACAAAAAAGGAAATAGCTACAACTAAAACGCCGACGAAAAGACTAACAGTAATTCCTTTCCTGGAGGAGGAAGGTTCTTCTACCAGAAGATATATGACGTCGTGTGGTGAAAGCCGGAAGTCTTTGGAAGCCACAGGACCGAGCCGCCTCTCTCTATCCAGGGACACAGTCATGGGCACATAGAATGTCAAGACCATGTACCAGAGCGGCAAGGCCGCCCAGAGAGCAGCGGAAATGCAAAAGTACAACCTTTCCCTGCTAGGTATCAGTGAAGCCAGATGGACGCAGTCTGGCCAGAAAAGGCTGTTAAGTGGGGAGATCAGTGATTCTGTACTTATTCAGGTCATGAAGAGGAGAAGTGCCCCCCCCCCCCCCCCCCCCATACAGAAGGAGTAGCATTCATGCTGTCACCAGTGGCACAGAGAGCGCTGATGGGCTGGGAACCTCTTGTGCCAAGAAATCTGATCACAGCAGCCTTTAGAACCAAGAAAAAGCTCAAGCTGAACGTCATGCAGTGTTATGCGCCCACTAATGACAGTGACGAGGAAGAGAAACAAGAGTTCTACGACCGACTTCAGAGTGCCGTGGACAAATGTGCGGAGCGAGACATCACCATCGTCATGGGCGATTTTAATGCCAAAATAGGGGAGGACAACACCGGATACGAAGAGGTGATGGGGAGACAGGAACTAGGGGAGATGAGTGAGAACGGGGAGAGGTTGGTAGACTTTTGTGCTCTAAACAGACTTGTCATTGGAGGCAGCATCTTCCCACACAGAAGAATACACAAAGCAACGTGGGTCTCACCTGACCATACTACAGAGAACCAAATAGACCATATCTGCATTAGCAAGACTGAAATTTAGAAGATCCCTTCAAGATGTTCGAGTGAGGAGGGGAGCAGATATCGCCTCAGACCACCATCTGCTCACCTTAAGAATAAAGCTCAAGTTAAAGAAAAGCCGCACAGAGACAACAAGAAGACAGCGCTATAATGTAGGCCTCCTGAGAGAGACCGGCTGGAGTGAGAGAAGAGTTCAAACTGGTGCTGTCCAACCGGTTTCAAGCGCTACAGGAGCTAGTAAATAAAGAGGAGGCGGTTACCACAGAGTAGCAGTGGAAGGCAGTTAGAGAGGCGCTGAACGCGACCTGCAGAAGACACTGTAGGGTTCAGGAAACACCATCACAAGGACTGGCTGTCGGCACTGACAGACCTTGAAGAAGATAGAAGTGAGGAAGCAGAAGAAAGCAGTTGTCAACAACAGTCGCACGAGAGCAGCCAAAGCAAGGGCACAGGAGGAATACTCGGAAGCCAACCGCGAGGTGAAGAGGAGTATCAGGGCAGACAAGAGGGCCTACACAGACAGCCTGGCAGCAGAGGCAGAAAAGGCAGCAGGCAGCGGCAACATGAAACAGCTCTACGACATTACCAGAAGATTGTCGGGCAAGTATGGCCATACAGAAAGACCAGTAAAAGACAAGGAAGGCAAGCCTATTGCAGACAGAGCAGACCAACTCGACAGATGGGCCGAGTATTTTGAAGAGTTACTGAACAGACCCAGCCCACCCGACCCCCCAGACATCCAGCCAGCAGAGACTGACCTACCCATCAGCTGTGACAGACCCAGCCGGGAAGAGATCAGAAGAGCAGTGGCATTTTTGAAGAACGGCAAAGCAGCAGGGCCAGATGGCATCCCAGCGGAGTCTCTGAAAGCAGACCTAGAGACAACAGTAGAGATGCTGTACCCACAGCTTGGAAAGATCTGGGAAGAGGAGGTGATGCCGGCTGACTGGAAGGAGGGGTACCTAATCAAGCTTCCCAAGAAAGGTGACCTCAGCAAGTGTTCCAGCTATAGAGGAATCACCTTGCTGTCAGTACCAGGAAAGGTCTTCAGCAGGATCATCCTGGAGAGAATGAAGAGCTCCGTAGACCCCCAGCTGAGAGACCAGCAAGCAGGATTCAGGAAAAACCGATCATGTACAGACCAGACCGCCACTCTCCGCTTAATAATAATGAGTACTTGTATAGCGCCTAACCTCAGATTAGAGCTCTAGGCGCTTAACAAAAACTAATGTACAAAAATAACTAATTACAAAAATGCAATTTACAAAAAGTACAAAAAACAAAATACAACGCATACTGTAAACACGCTATAAAGTCACCATTCAAAAGTGCTACGCTTATGGACTCATACTGGCATTCACACACACACTCACACACACACTACTTCTAACATAGATAGAGATTACATTAACATGACAGGTGTGTGACAAAGTCATTTGTAGCTGACAGAAAAAATATGGGTCTTTAGGGCTCGCTTGAATGCCTCTCTCGAATCCACGTATCTCAGTTCGCGTGGGAGGTCATTCAGTCCAAACAACCGGGCTTTGGTATCTGAATGACCTCTCGCCAAACGACTTTGTTTTGACAAGAGGGAGACGTAAAACTCGAGAGTCGGCAGCAGAGCGCAAATTCTGTCTTGAGGGCGTATACAGCTGGAAAAGAGAGGCAAGGTAGTGTGGGCAGGAACAGGTAATACAACTGTGAGTCATGCATGAAATTTTGTACTGAATCCTAGCTGTTACAGGTAACCAGTGAAGAGCAGACAGATGGGGTGTGATATGATCTGATCTAGGGACTCTAAGAATCAACCTAGCAGCTGAGTTTTGAATTTTCTGGAGTCTGCCAATCAGACACTGGGAACAGCCAGCCAAAAGAGCATTGCAATAGTCTAATCGTGGAACAGTCTCTGGAGTGGAGCTCCCCGCTGTACGTCAACTTTGTGGATTACGAGAAAGCATTTGACAGAGTGGACCGAGAGACTCTGTGGAAACTCCTACGACACTACGGTGTACCCACAAAGCTCGTCCGCCTGATCAAGAGCAGCTACGATGGCATGACATGTCGCGTGATCCACGAAGGGCAGTTCACCAGGGAGCTCCAGGTCAGAACCGGTGTCAGGCAGGGGTGTTTGCTGTCTCCGTTCCTCTTCCTACTGGCCATAGACTGGGTCATGAAGAGGACCACAGAGCAGAGAAGAAGCGGAATACAGTGGACACTGTGGACACAGCTTGACGACCTCGATTTTGCAGATGACTTGGCATTACTCTCCCACACTCATCAACAAATGCCACAAGGCTTGCTGACATCTCGTCCCAAGTGGGCCTCACCATCCACAAACAGAAAACAAAGACAATGATGCTGAACGCAACCAGGGAAGAACCAGTCTTGCTTGCTGGCACCCCGTTGGAGGAGGTGGAGTCCTTCACCTATCTCGGGAGCAACATAGACAAAAAAAAAAAGGCGGCCGCACTGATGCAGATGTCAGAGCACGAATCGGTAAAGCCAGAGCAGCCTTTCTCCAGTTGAAAAAAGTGTGGAGTTCCAGAGAGCTGTCACAAAACACCAAAGTCCGGATTTTCAACTCCAACGTAAAAGCAGTTCTCCTATATGGAGCAGAGACTTGGAGATTGACAAAAACCACTGTCAACAGAGTACAGATCTTTATAAACAGTTGCATTAAAAGAATTTTGAAAATCCACTGGCCAGAGAAGATCAGCAACATCAGACTCTGGGAGAGAACAGAGCAGATAACAGCAGAGAATGAAATTGGGCGAAGAAGATGGGGATGGATTGGTCACAGTCTGAGAAGGCCAGCTTCCAGTATCACTAGGCAGGCATTGTCATGGAATCCCCAGGGAAAGAGGAAAAGAGGTAGGCCGAGAAACTCCTGGCGTCGAGACCTCCAAGCAGACATCAAGAGACTGGGAACCACCTGGAGTAAAATCGAAGGAGAAGCACAGGACAGGAGTCGCTGGAGGTCTCTCGTCGACGGCCTATACCCGGGTAGGGGTGACAGGCGTAAGTAAGTAAGTAATTGTGTAATACATAATCGATGAACTGCTCAGTCTCAGGGAAAGAATCTAAAACGTATCTTTGTCCAATGGAGCAGCAGAGAACAGCCACACAGCGGCTTATCAGCCAGCAGAGAACAGCCACTCATATCAAGCAGCCATTATATGATAACCCGGCCGAGACCGCCAAAATAACTTGAACAGAATACTCTCATTCTATGTTTCTCTCAGTCTTTTGCAGCTCTGCTTACACAAACACACACACACACACACACACACACACACACACACACACACACACACACACACACACACACACACACACACACAATCACACACTGACACATACGCGCGCATGCACACACACCACCGCCCACACACACACACACACACACACACACACACACACACACACACACACACACACACACACACACACACACCACTGACACACACACACACATACAGCCCAGTAAAACCAAAACATAGGGAGTCTAGGGGGGTGAGGGGGGGCGGGGGGGGGGGGGGGGAGCCATATGCTGACGCCGAGGGGACACGAAAGCAAGCTGTTTCAAGGCAGACGGACTCGGTCTCCGAAGGATTCCTCGAACATGCTGATTTTTGCCTTTTTTCACTTTGTGCTTCTTTTTCATTCTTCATTTAGTTCTTTATTAGTTTATTTACATCTCTATTTATTTAGGGCGTTACTGATTTATCTCGGGCTTTTTTAAATTCGGGCGGATTTTTATTTTAGTTTATCACTTATTCAGTTCATGTAAATCTACTTGCTCCATACGGCACGTGCGACAGAACATTTTCTCAGAACAACTTGACCACGCTCTGGACATGTTCACCGAGTACTCTCATGCCCCAGAGTTCGTCTCAGTTTCGGGTCTTTAACTGACCCTTTTCAGCAGAATACACTATTGCTTGAAAGCAATCAGTTTAACTATGATAGTTCAAGGCGGGTCGTGCCAGACTGAATAGCTTGGCGCCCCTCGTAGAACTAAACTGGTTGATTTATCTTATAGTCTGTGATGTAGCCTTCATACAACATTGTGCAAATTAAACAAATTGAAACCCATCTTAGTGAGTACTGGGCCGGGAGGGGTGCAAGGAAGTCAGATCTGGCCCATGAACTAATGGTACCAGCAGAAGACACTGATCAACCCCTAAAAACACGTTACAAGAGGCGGCTCTTTATCAGGTGTCTCACGATAGCACAAAGATCGCAAATGAAACCAGTTCCGTTCACTTCCCGATGTCTATAACCCATTCAGCCCGGACAGCAGGAGATGGGTCGACCATAATAATTCAAGGCCGGTAGTGCCAGATTAGCTTGGCGCCCGTCGTCGCCGAGCTAATCTGGTGCTCCCCTTGAATTATCATGGTTGATCCATCTCCTGCAACAGGTGCATAGTCGTTACATGACGCCTCTAAAATTTGGGAAATACTGACCAGTTCAGTCCTCACTGAGCCTTTTCACTTCCCGATGTCTATAACCCATTCAGCCCTGACGCCCTACAGCAGGCCAGGAGATGGGTCGACCATGATACTTTAAGGGTAGTGCCAGATTAGCTTGGCGCCCGTCGGCGCCAAGCTATTCTGGCACTGCTCTTGAAGTATCATGGTTGATCCATCTCCTGCAACACTGAGGTGCATAGTCGTTAGATGACGCCTCCAAAATTTGGGAAATACTGACGTGCGCCGGGCTGATGAGATAACCCTTTTTTCACCCGGGGTTCGATACCCAAACATTTTTGCCTTTCTTTCATTTTGGGTTTCTTTTTCTTTTTTCGTTTAGGTTTTTTTTTTTTTTGTATTTATTTACTTCTCTATTTATTAGGGCCTTATTTATTTCGGATTTTCCCCCCCACTTTTTCTTAATTTTACTTAACTCATTCAGCCGGACGCAAATTTTGGACGGAGGCGTCATCTAACGACTATGCACCTGTTGCAGAAGATGGATCGACCATGATAATTCAAGGGTAGTGCCAGATTAGTTTGGCGCCGCCGGACAAGCGCCAAGCTAATTAGCTCAGGCACTACTGACCCGGCCTTGAATTGTCATGGTCGACCCATCTCCTGCTGTAGTGACTGTGTCAGGGCTGAATGGGTTAATTACATTCAGTTCAATGCTAATTTAGTTACTTAGTTACTACTTCTAATTTTTCACTTATTTATATTTCGGGTTACTTCGTTAATCAGTAGTCGTTTACTCCTCTAGTGCCTGGAGTGTGTCTACTTATCGGCCATGTGTTCACTGACACCAGCCACCACGTCTGAGTTCAGTGCACTATTCAAGTTTAACAAGTACTGAATCCAGACCAAAAAGGTGACTCGGCCAAGCGTGTAAAATGCAAAGAAGTACCCAACAGAGAAAGAAACACGCTTAAGCCCTAGTTTCCGTGTTTTTCAGTCTGTTTCCGCACGGTTTCTTGATCACGCGACTGAGTTTCCATTCGTGTTTAGGACATACGCACGTCAGTGCTGCAGCAGCCTGACTGATGTTCGCGCCAGCCACGTTCAGGACATGTTTAGCACTGAAGTACCCTGATGACCCAGTTTTCGTGCTGAGACACGCCGGGAAATTTTTCTTAGTATCACATGAGTTGAGTCCATTTGCCGTTTCGGACGTCAGTACCACCCCGCGCAAGGTGACGTGACGCAAGTGCGGCAGCACTGAAATTTTCTCGCCGCCACTCAATGCGCAACTGAACTAAGGCCATTGGGCCGGCATCGGCCGCCGTTGGCCCGTTGGCTTTGGCGCCGGCAGAGGCGGGCAGCCACGCCGACATCAGTAGCGGCCTGACGAGTGGTGCTTAGACTAAACTGATGCAAATCCGCTGCGCCACCGCGTGCACGCGGCCACCGGGTAACTAGCTCAAGTCATAATAAGTTCTGGCCCGGTGGCGCAGCGGATTTGCATTTAGTCAAAGCACCCCTTGTCAGGCCCCTATGCTCACCGAGTACGGCCCTGATACCCCATCACTGATCTTTCGGGTCTTCAACCCCTTCACTACCGAGAAAAGCCTCACACCAACACCCTGCTGATGGGGGCTCTATCAGAGTATAAATTAGCAGGTATTGAAATAGATCATGTTCCGGCTTCCCCGGCCGGGGAGCGTCCGCAGTAAACCATTGTCAAGATTTCAAGTAATTTAGGACCAAAGTGGTGATCGTCTTTTCTTCTTGTAGTTGTTTTGAAACTCATCTGCGTTTACAAGTTAGTTCAGTTGCAACTGGAACAAAAACCGCGAGGCAAGCTCGGCTCAAACACATTATACAAGCCAGGCTACTCCATGTCACGAGGCCATCAGAAAGTAATGCTAGTTGGGCCGCCATTTGTAAACTACTAAAGTCACATAACGGATAAATATAATTAGTATCATAACAAAGTCAGTTCAGCCTTTGCTCTATATTCATGTACAATATGGGGCTGGTATCTTCAGGAAGGCCGCTGTGTGACATCGGTCACTGGTGGCCTCTCAATACTGCTAGTGTTAGATCTGTCCTCTCGTGTTCAGTGTTATTATATTTCCTTCGCGTGCCCGTATTTTTGAATATTCTCACAATTAAAACGCCCAAAAGACCAACTTATATGTAGGCCGTTCAGCGCCAGCTAAGACAGACTGTGTTTCTGCAATCTTCGTTCATTCAACACTAAAAAAATCCTACATGTCCCGGGAACGTGGATTCAAAGTGGTGTCAGCAAGAGGCATAGATCCTCATGAGCCCCCGCAACTGTGGGGGCTCATGAGGATTTATACCTATTGCAGTTGGGTGGTGTTCAAATTTTCCCTGTGCCTGTTTTGCATGTACGAGACAGAGAGAGAGAGAAACACACCGGCACACACAGACTGCCCACACAAACGCTAAAATCATCATCAGTCAGAACATCCTCAATCATGATCACATATTTATTCAAATGGCCAAATTTTGACATAAATTAATGAACAGCAAGAAAGGCAAAGCCATTATGGCTCACATGTATGACCCATTTACATATGTGTGACCTTTGTGACAATAAGTAAATGGCTGGCTTCTGCACCAGCAAAATCCATGTTTTGTCAAAATGTAGGCATTTTTAAGACATCTGTCAACCCCCATGACCTTTGCAATGAGTCGACTAAATTAGTATGCATAGGAAGGTCTTATCATCAGCTACCTTTGTGCCAAAATTGATTGAAAAAATTTGCAAAAACATTGATAATACCTACCAAAAGTACCATTTTATCCAAATTGGCATTTTACACACATTTGCGGACGGACGTATGACCACTGGCCCAAAACATACGCACTTTTGCTTCGCACGTGAGCGTCCCAAAATGTGACAGAGATATTCTTCATCAATAAATTCTCGACGGAAAATTCACTTGAGGTTGGGCACAGACACGTGTGCCACACCTTTCAACTTTAGAATGTGCTGGTCTGTGATTTTAGACCTGTAGTGGACATGGATTGTGGTTTTGAAATCATTGTCAATTCAACATCATAGATCATCCAGCTGTTGTAAAAACGTGGGTACAAATCGGTCTCAGCAAGAGGTATAGATCCTCACGAGCCCCCGCAAGTGCGGGGGCTCGTGAGGATCTATACCTCTTGCAGTTGGTTAGTGTTCAATGTTGTCTTGGCAGTGAAGGATTAAGGCCGAGCGTCATGAGGTCCAAAATGACAAGCAGGCACACACAACATGTGCACAGCATGTATAATGCGTGCCTATGCACTACATAAATCATATCAGAGTTGGCATTTCGATGTCGTGGATTTGGCATAACTTGATGCACATAATGATGAACGAGGTATGTCAAACTTCCACGACAAAGTCGATATTTTTGTGCTTGTGAAGTGTGCGCGAGTCACCATAAGCGATCATCAGGTACTTTGCAAAAAAATGTTTCCATAGAAAACATTAAAATAGAACCCTCATCTTTTTAAGGAGAATATAGTGGTCTTGAAAGACAGGCGCCCTCTCAATAAAGTATTGAAGGGCAAAAAATGTCACCTGCCATTACAAACCGTCATTTAGGTGGCTACTGCCACAGTTACAGCTACTGCCGCCTAAATGATGGTTTGTAATGACAGGTGATCCACTCATACGGGTGTTCGCTCACAACAGGTTCCGCTGTACAATAGTTTACATTTTTCTTGGGGCCATGCTTTCTTCAATAACACATTAAAGTCCTTTTACTTACTTACTTACGCCTGTCACCCCTACCCGGGTATAGGCCGTCGACGAGAGACCTCCAGCAACTCCTGTCCTGTGCTTCTCCTTCGATTCTACTCCAGGTGGTTCCCAGTCTCTTGATGTCTGCTTGAAGGTCTCGACGCCAGGAGTTTCTCAGCCTCTTTCCCTGGGGGTATTAAAGTCCTTTTCACAACTCATAATTATTTTACACCCCCCACCCCCTCACCACCAAAAAAACAAACAAACAAAACAAAAAACAACAAAAACAAAAAACAAACAAACAAACAACAACAAACAACACACTAATCATACAAATCAGCAAGTTGTCTTTATCACTAATTAAATGTTCAAAATGTCAAATCAAAGCAAATGACCGATCTAAAGATTGACAATCGTGTAAGCAAATTTGCTTTCATCCCACTCAAAAGTGTTTTGGAAATGATTGATTGATTTACATTGCTTAACGTCCCGACAGCAACAAGACTTTCTCAGGACGTGCCTGCACTGCTTGTGAAAAAAACCCCAGAATATTGAATGTATGTCGCCAGCCGGTCTAATACGTTAAATAAACCTAAGATATGGGGCCTAAATAAAGCAAAGACCATTTAGCAACACACATCCAATATCAAGAGCTACAGGCAGTGCAGACAGTAGTGAGAGTTTAAAATAGGCAAATACAGGTGAATGGACCAAGGGTATGTTTTGGAAATGAAAGTACTGTATCATCGGACACAACAATGTGTTTCAGACATAAGGTTTTCCAGTTACAAGGACAATATGCTATTTCTAAACACACTGTTAACACCAATTTGCTTTCATCCCACTCTAAGTGTTTTGGAAATTAAACTTAATGTATTTCAGAAAGAACTTTTTCCAGTTACAAGGACGATTTGCTATTTCTACACACACTGTAAACACCAGCAACATCACCGTTATATATTTCCTAGCAGAAAAGGAGGTAAACAAATCACAACAAAATAAAACAAAACTAAGACAGCGGCAATGCCTTCAACCAGAAATCTCAGACTGTATGCATGTGAGAATCTCATAAAAAATACTGTCCTAGCAAAAGATGAACATAAGTAGTATGGTTTTGTTTTTCTCACCAGTTTCCAAATTTATTTCAAAGATTCTGGGCAGGTAATCAAAGCGTTACATGTTTAACCCCTTAAACTAAAATGGTTATCAATCTACCTTTAAATCCGTAACATACATCTATAGCCTTCATAGGACAGTAAGCAAATGTTTAACCCTTTGTGTATCCTTATCAGGTTTTGTCGCGATGATTCCTTTAGGAATTATCGCGACAAAAACTGATGAGGACATGCAAAGGATTAAAAATCAGTCTCAGGATGTGATGGGTTAAAGATGACAAAAATGTGCAGTATAAATAATGGCATCACAATTCGGCACATCCCACACTGCATTCCCACTAATAACTCAAAATCCAGACCAAAAAGGTGACTGCCCAGAGAATAACACAATGAAGAAAGAAGCAGACCAAAATCTAAGAAGATTTATTGAGCCCCTGCATCTGTTGGGGCTCATGAGGTTTTTTGCCTCTTGCAGTTGGGTGGTGTTCGCAATGTTTCTGGCATGAGGAGGTTAAATTAATGGATACAGCAGAGGCTAGTAAGAAAATATGACCAGAATCTCCAAAACAATACACATGAAAAAAAAATCAAACGATGGAGTACATTTTTACAAATATTTGTGGAGACACCAATGACGAAATGACAAGCAGGCACACACAACATGTGCACAGCACAGTACCTGCTACAAATCTCATATGCATAAGTTTATCTCGACAAATATACAAATGAAAAACAGATGAAAGCTCTTTGGATAGTTTATCATTCTAAACTATATCAATATTCAATGTATGCGCTTAAATGTGCACTACCTGGATATATTGGCTATGCATGTATTTCTAAATTTGAAAACAGAAAGAGCTCCATCTCTCTCTCTCTCTCTTGGCTTGACCGCGAATGAAGATTCTATAGGGCTTGCCCACGTCGTCTGCAGGCGTGTTCGTGGCTGCGGAGGCCAACCCGGGACAGGCAGGTTCTATCGCAGTGGTTGAGGGGAAGGTCTGGTCAGGGTTCTGAGTTGCAACAACTCTGTTTTTTTTCTCCTGAGCCGCTTGTCCTTAAGGTTAGCTCTGCGAGAGTCCTCAAAGGAGACGGCTACCTTGTAAATGGTGGAGCGCCAGGTGTCGCGGTCTGCAGCAAGCGAAGACCACTGGCGGTGGTCGATTTGGCAGGCACTAAGTGACTTCTTGAGACCGTCTTTGTATCTCTTCTTTGGTGCCCCTCTGTCTCGGTGTCCAGTGGCAAGCTCGCCGAACAGAGTGATCTTGGGTAGGCGATGATCCTCCATCCTGGAGACATGCCCCACCCAGCGAAGCTGTGTCCACAGCAGCAAAGCCTCGATGCTCACAGTTTCCGCCTGTTCAAGGTCCTTGACGTTGGTGACATAGTCACTCCAGTGAATGCTGAGGGTGGTACGCAGGCAGCGCTGGTGAAAGCGATAAAAGCATATTGGATGCCAACAAAACCCTAAGCAGTTTACATTTCGCTATTTGTTTAGAATACGTGATCCAAAAATTTCTTTCACAAGACAGCTATGAGCGTTCCCTGCTGATCTGCAGGTTCGAGATCTCATCCACAAATGAGATGAAAGTATCTAAGGAAGCAACTTCATCAAAATAAGATTTTGTGCCAAACTGTCATACACGAGGTCACACGCGAACACCACCGATATAACACTACTGATAATAGTTTGAGCACTAATAAAACTATTACTTTATTAACACATAAAGCCCTGAAAGACTACGACAGGATGTGGATCGACCATGATATTTCAAGGTTGGTGTCAGAATAGCTTGGCGCCTCTAGGCTCCAAGCTATTCTGACACCAACCTTGAAATATCATGGTTGATCTGTCTCCTGAACTGTGATATATAGACCTCAGAGGATATCTACAAAAATTGATAATTTTGTCCTCAGGGCGTGAAGAGTTAACATTTACAAGGTGACACTGTTTACGAAAACCAATACATCCCAATACCAGCCAATACTTGTATACAAATTCTAAGAAAAAACAAACAATAACCAAACATGCCGCAGCAGCACAGCACAGTGTACTTTAGTCTAGTTCTTGGTCTAATGCCTAATGGCAATTAACCCCCTTAAGCATGATGCCACCAGACCTATTGACCCCTTTCCTGCCATGGATCACACACCAGGGTATTGTGTTTCTGAAGTCTGCATAATTCAATGTGAAAGAGCTGAAAGCTGACTAAGTAACATGGATATACAACTACGGGGGCTCATTAGGATCTGTCTCTTGCAGATGGCCTATGCTCACTTTTTCTTGGCAGTGATGGGTTTAACACTAACAGTACCAGTGGCAGCATGCACATAGAGTTTAAATGAGAATGATACAGAAAACTGTCATCATTTCATTCATTTAAACAGATCTACAGCCAGACATAAATCAGCCATGATACCGGTAGTTCAACTTCAAGGATAGTGCTACATTAGCTGGGCCCATTTGCAGGCAATAACTTGTAGTACAGACATGCCAATTAGATGTAACCCTTTTACTGTTTAAAAAAAAAGAAAAAAAGATTTATCCATCTCAAACGTCATTACATATTTGTTCACGGTTGCCGCCAAAGATTGCTTTGGGTGGTAAACGTCATTACATATTTGTTCACGGTTGCCGCCAAAGATTGCTTTGGGTGATGTTTTGTGAGTGCAAGAGTCTCTGTAAAGTTTACTACAAACAAGTACAGCAAGTCTCACACAATTCAGATTGCTTTACATATTTCAAGATGCCACGCACCCAACATTTTAACCCATTACATCCTGAGGCTGACTTTTGTTTCTAATTTGCTTATTGTCCTTCGAAAGCTGCATTGCAGATTTGGAAAAAAAATCAACCATTTTAGTTCAAGGGTGGTGCCAGAATAGCTTTGCACCTCAGGCACCAACTATTCAGTGATAGTCAAATTTATTTCAAGCAAAACAGTGTGAGGATGAAAAGGGTTAAAGTTAAAGTCAGGACTTCTAAAAAGTGCCGTTCTGAAAGTGCTGATTTGTCCTAAGTTTTGGGATATCTGACTTTTCTTACATCCAACTTTTAAATCTGACATTGATGTAGGTGAAGTCGACAGTAACATACTGGCAAAACGATGTGGACTAAAACAGCAACTTATCAAATGCCAAATGGAAGCACAATAAGGTGTTCACAATCACTTCCCTTCATGGACTTTTTCTTTTGTCTCTTGCACAATGCATCACGATCATCTTCATCTGGTAAAGGCGTTTTGTCTGATTTCAATCTGAAATCCTCAACAAAAGGATTATCTTTGAGCACTCTGCCAGTATAACCCATTTAGCCCCGAGTCCCTGCAGCAGGAGATAGATTGACCATGATAATTCAAGGGTAGTGCCAGATTAGCTTGGCGCCTTCAGGCGCCAAGCTAATCTGGCACTACCGTTGAGTTATCATGGTCAAGCCATCTCCCACAACTGGTACATCTTCGTTAGGCAACACCTCCAAAATTTGAGAAATGGGACTTTGGGGCAAAAAGGTTAACTCATTCGCGGTCAGACGCATCCGGATGCGCGGCTTATGCTGCACATCCGGATGCAGCTGGCCACAAATGAGTTAAACTGCAAATGCAATAGAACCTGTTGTAGTAACCATCCTTTTCACAAGAAAAAGTGGCCTTAAAACACAGGTGCTGTGTTAGGAGAAGTCCTGAGTCTAAGTTTAAATGTAAAACATGTCACTTTGTCATTAAAGATCAGCATTTAGGTGGCCATAGCCACCCACATGACGGTCTTTAATAACAGGTGGTCTCTCATGAGGGTAGACACTCAAAACAGGTTCTGATGTATCATCATGTTGTAGCATCTCATTCACATAAAGCAAGTAAACTGTCAAAATATTAACCCCAATGTGCATGCAGCAGAATGCTCTCAGTGATCACCCTACCATTTGCAGGAGTACCACACATACCCAATTGGGGAGTACAAGTACACTTCTATTCAAATGAGATGCTTTGAATAGAAGTGTACTTGTGGTGTACTACCTGTGTAGGCCTTGCTGGGGAATACTCCCGAAAGTGGTACGGGTCTTTTGTCTCGTGGGGTGGTGCAGAAATATCTTGCACATCATTACCTCAATGGCTGTTGGTAGCGGTTTCTGTCATGATTTCTGCAGGAATCAAAATAACTAAAATCTCTACGCACAGCCATAGCGTTTGTAGAAACTTGACTCTATGTAGACATCTTGCCACCATCATCAATGATGTGCCATTAACTGGAAGCAGTCTGCAATACATTGTCAATGAGTCTTTTTTCTCTTGTGGGGAGGTGCAGACACATTCTCCTCCTCATCATCAGAAGATGCCCGACTCTGTGTAGACTTTTCACTGCTGTCACTGGCTTGTTTTGCGCAAACACTGGGACTGGCTGATCTCCATGTAATGTCTGACTTGCTGGAGTTTGCGGATGTGCCAGCAGCTCCTTTTGGGCGGACATTTTCATATTCCTCCTCCTCTTCTCTTTCCATAACACTCTCGCTGCACGATTCAAACGCATCACTGTCCATTTCAGAGTCACTATGGAAGACACCTTGCTTTCTCAACGCTTTTCTGCGAGACACAGCGTCTTTCACGTCTCTTCTAAGCTGTGCACCGCTCAAAGAGTGATTCTCAGTGTTCCTGCTACTGTTTGCGTCAGTTCCGGAATGCGACCTGCGCTCAAAATTCTTTGTGTGAGCATCACCTGAAGTTTGCGAATCAGAATCTTCCTCTTCCTCACCACTTTGGTCCATTTTGTGAGACGCTGAAGTTGTGCGTGCACATCTCGCACCTCTCTGACTGGAGCCTTCTCCACCACTTGAATTACGCCTAGCTGACCCCTCCCCTTTCTTTGGTCTCGAGGGTGATCTGTCTTCCGATGACTGCTGCCCTTTCCTTTGTTGCGTAGGTGGTCGATCCTCTGACGACATTCCACTAAACGGGTGCCCCATCACATGTCGGTACCGCCACAGTGGAGATGCAACAGAGGCGGGGAAGGAGGGGTAAGAGCGAAGTAGCCACCCCAAGTTGTTGTTGAGGAAGGTGTTAAGTCCTGGGGGCAAACTGACCGCATCCAGCACGTACATGTCTTCCTGTACATAGCTGCAAAATAATTTAACACAAATTAAATGATTATTACAGCAATACCATTTGTGATCGCATTTCCCAGACAGACCCACACATCACAAGTACACTTCTATTCCTGTCTTTTAAGGCCACTTTTTCTTGTGAAATATATGGCTGCACAAACAGGTTCTATTGCAGAGGCTGTTTACACTTGCAACCAGGGGTGAACCGAAGTAGAGTTTAACCTGGGTTCAGGTTGATCCATGTTGATGGGTTTGCACTTCTACTCAAGTGAAATACTACAAGTACAATTCTATTCAAATGAGATTTGTAGTATATTTTCATTGGAAAAGAAGTGTACTTGTGATGTACTTCCTGAGTACTCCCACGAACAGTATGAGAGACCTTCTAGAGACATGTGAAGCAGTGCAGCCTGCTTCTCACAGAAAATGCCCTGAATGCCACTTTCTGAGACTGAGGTGACAGAGAGATCTACAAAGGCTTGGAGACAAACCAAAGGAAACAAGTCTTCAGTTTACATCATGTCTCTTCCTCATGAATGCAAGTCCATCCACCATGACTCATGCTCATCATTAGCTAACAACTCAAACAATCAGTCAATTAGCTAGTTTGATAACCACTGAGCAATTCAATTATTTCACCATTTGGCTGTTGTAAACTTTTGTTATCAGAAGCAATTCCTGCAGAAATGAACCCCCTGAAAAGGGCACCACTGACAGATAATTTCTTGACTGTTGGAAGCACTTTTTACAGAAGTGATTCCTGCAGGAGTCATTTTGACAAAAAGCACTACTGACAGTAACCCTTGTGTGCATAAGTTACCTGTGCTATTTAGAGTACCAGTGGTCATGTGCACAAATGAGGCTAACCAGTTAATCCTTTGGTTGTTGGAATCATTGTGACAAAATATGCTACTGACATTTAACCCCAAGACCGCATTTTCTAAATTTGGAGGTGTCATCTCACGATTATCTACCAGTTGCATGAGAAGGGTTGACCATGAAAATTCAAGGGTAGTGCCAGATTAGCTTGGCGCCTTTAGGCGCCAAGCTAATCTGCCACTACCCTTGAACTATCATAGTTGATCCTGGGCGTCGGGACAAATTATCCATCAAACAATGCCAAAACACTAACATAAGTAATAATACTTTTTCTTTAAAAAAAAAACAACAACACACCTGCGAAGTGTCTGACAGCACTGAAACTGTAGAGAATGTGGGAACCACTTTGTCGTGATCACTTTCATGCCGCTGCGAGCAGCTGTCGAAGTCACCACTGGGTACAAGGCCTTGCCCTGCAGGCCGCGATACGCCACACCTAGGGGGCGCCGGTTGACATAGAAAGACAGCGTTCCCTGCCACATGTCCAGGTGTACCCCAACAATAGCTCCCTGACCAAGCTTGTCAGAGTAAGGATGGCTACTGCCCTTGTGGTGAACTGAGCCAAGGTAAGACAGACCCCAGCTGTTGTTGTCTTGCCCTATCAATACAAGCATCAGGCCAAAAATTACCGTAATTAGAAGAAAATAATAAACAGATATTCATTGTACAGCAGGGTTCAATGTGAAAATTTAGGCACATGGGTCATTGGCCCACAGTATAAAACTAACAGGCCATTTCTGAAACGGGATGGGCCACCTTCTCACCTATTGCAGAAATATCGAAAAATGAGGGGGTGGGTGGTGGTGATGGGGGGTGGGGGGGGGGACGGGGAAGGGGGGAAGGGGGGGTGGAGGGGGAGGTGGGGGGAAGGGGGGGGGTGGAGGGGGAGGTGGGGGGGTGGGTGTCGGGCGTCACCAAGTGTGTATGCAGACACCTTCACGCCAGCCACAGAAATATGTATTTTTCTTTAAAATGTATTTTTAAAAAAAATACTTACCGATGGTATTACTATTAGGAATGGTTTCTTAGCCAGTCTAATTTTAGCCCAAAATTGTTGTGTACGAGTATGGTCATGATGGCAGGTGAGGGGCGCCATAGACTAGGCGGAAACCCTCCCTTCCGGTTCAACCGCGCATGCGCTACAGCACTTAATACCCCAGTCAGTTTCTTTAGCGGACCAGCGGCAAGCAGGGCAGGTGGGAGGGACCTTCGAGTAATACCATCGGTAAGTATTTATCAAAAAAATACATTTTAAAGAAAAATACATTTGTTTTCTCAAAACACATTACCGATGGTATTACTATTAGGGGTGTAAGGGGCTCTGGATAGAGGTAGCACCTTTGCTGTTCGGCAGCTGCGTCCTACATAGGACGGACGGGCATCACTGGTCCTCATCCATCTCCTTAATCTCTCACGTGCTGGCTCCAAGCGCCACACCCTGGCAAACCACCTCAGCTGGTGGGCTAAACCACGTGAGGGGGTGGTGTTCACATTGCACCACTAGGCGGATGAGCTGTTTCTGACAGCCAACGGCTAGAGGACGGAGGAGATCAGGTTGGATCCAACGGCCAAATGTGGGGGAGTAAACCCTTCAAATCAGGAGTGGAGCCCCGAAGGCAGACAGCTGCCTGTATTCACGCACTGTTCTGGCAGCTCCTGCAGCCAAACTGGTGCCAAACGTACTGCTTTGCATTCCTTTGGATACATCAGCGAGGCCGAGAGGGGGATCTTGACAACTGGGCACCCCAGGATCTCCATACACTTCGCCCAGGCTTGCGCCCTGGAGAGGTCACTCCAGTGACTGACCCAGCAAGCGCATATACTCCATAGTCTTCCGAGACAGGATGCCAAAACTATTAGGAATAATCCTGAAGAGGAGGCGGGTGCTGCTATAACGCCCCTACCCCATGCCATCGAAGCTACTAGAGCCGCCCTCGCCAAGCAACCTCCCTCTAATTTTAGCAAAGATACCTACGGCGCCTAGGGCGCCGGGAGGGAGTGTTGCGCCGCCACAATGTTCCCCACCAGCGAAGGTTCTGGCGCTGGCCAGAGAGGTCCCTCAGGTAGAAGCGTGCGAAGGTGGTCTCCGCTCACCAACCCACGGCCGCCACAATGTCTTTGACAGCACAGTTGCGGTCGAATGCTAGGCTTGTGGCCATGGCTCTGATCTCATGCGCCCTGATGTTCATGCGTTTGGCTTATCAGGGGCGGGTTCCTGGTAGGCAGGTCATATCACCGACCGAAGCCAGGAGGATATCATCTGGGCTGAGATGTCATTTCTACCTGGGGACAGGGGGATAAGTAGGCGGGTGCGTCCCCTGCGTAGCGGCTTGGTCCGGGGCAGGTACACGCGTAAGGCCCACACCGGGTCTGGACCACGGGTGGAGCCTGGTTCTCTTAACCCTTTCATTACTGAATTCTCTGGCTTGTGAATACCACTGAGTACTGGTTTTATAAAGTTCTGTATTACCCCTGCTTACTGAGTTTAGAGACTAAAAAAATACCCAAATATAGTAGTGTACGGGAAAGGGTGATAGCGGAGTACCCATCCACCGCAGATACCCATAACCCTATATTGCTGTGATGGGCTTTGGAAGGGCTACACATTGACGTCATGTGTAAGTGTCGTGTGGTTGATTTGGTGACACACAGGTGCAAATATGTGACAAAATGACAGTACATTAACAACACACACCTATGAAGCAAGCAAACGTGCATGAAAACGGGTCTAAAAATGTTTGCATGCTCTTAGCGTGACAATGATGTGTTGGAAATTCATAATCCAAACTTGTGACTGTGTCATTGTCTGTTTATTGCTGTCACATAGCAGTGTCCACAATGCACACACAGGTGTCCAAAATACAAAAAGTAACTGAAAAAGATCCACTATTATATACACCTTGATTGTCCATGTTTACGCATACACTATGTACAGTTACTCTCAGAGTAGAAGAGGCCAAAGTACCCGGACGCACTGACAGATGTGTCAATTACACGTGTTGGACCTGGCCTTCGGGTGAATGTCACCCGCTCAGGTGCAACAAATGGTCCTGCTGTCCATTCAAATTGTGGATTTCGGAACCACAGTGGCACATTGTCATCATCAAGTTCATCGCCACTTTCGTCGTTATTATCGTTGTTGTCGTTAGTGTCTTGTCGCACAACACGCACAAAATCAGCCCTTTCTTCCTCTGTCAACTGAACTAAATCCATCTCTCCAAAATCGCCTCTATCCCAAAACTCATCATCACTAAATTCGTCGCTGTCATGGTCACTTTCTTCTCTCTCCACCATTTTTGCAAGCACAACCAATGTTCTGGAAGGAATTTTTTTATATAAACTCTGCATCCTGTTTCCCAGGCCCCGAGCCAGATATAACATAAACGCTGCGCGCCTGGCGATACCATTCTAGCGCTGTCAAGGTCACCGCTAATTAGGTAGCCACTCTCAGCAGGTAGCGCGGATTTCAAACGCAGCTAGCGCAAACCACTTTTGCGGGCAGCCGTACGCGGGGGAGTAGAAGCTGCGGTCCCGCTATACCGGGAGGCCGTAAGCAGAGGAGGCGTTTCCCATGCCCGCTATACCGGGAGGCCGTAAGCAGAGGAGGCGTTTCCCATGCCCGCTATAGCGGGCGGCAGTAATGAAAGGGTTAAAGGCTGTATGGTGATCAACTGAGGGGCAGCCAAGGCGCTAGGTTCTTGGCGAGAACGCCGGGTCAGGTCGCAGTAGTGCCGAGCCGTCCATCCGGAACTGCAAGAAGCGGGACGTGCTGATTGGGCGTGCAGCTCGCTGACCTTGGACGCCGAAGCGAGGGCCAGTAGAAGCAGGTCTCCAGCGTCAAATCTGGTAGTCTTGCCAACTGGATCGGTTCGAAGTGGGCCGAGATGAGTCAAGCAAGGACAGGCCAAGACAGGTCCCATCGCAGCAACAGGGAGGGAAGGGCGGGATGTTGTAGACCAAGTGGGCCATCAGGTCGGTGAGGTCTTGCAGTAATCCGGGTCGGGACATCCCAAGAGCTTGTACGTGTCAGCGACCATGACATGTAGCCGAGAATGGAGATCGGCGCTAACGCTGGCAGGTGAACCGCTAGGAAGGTGACCGCCAGCCGAGTTCTGTCAACGCGGGGGAGAGGCGCAAGCCGCCAAAAGTTGCACAGGACTAGCCCCTTCACTTCGTAGAACTGTCTGTTCGAGATTCCGCATGCTGTAGCGATGCTGCCACTGTCACACCTGAGAAGCCTCTGGAGCGAGGGCTTGCCGCACCATCTCCGGGCGTGAAGGAGGAGCCGTTCAGGACACGGGTGGTAAAGTGCCTGGCGTAAATGCTGAACATCGTGCGCGGGGTGGGAACCCGCAGCAGTGGAGTCGTGGCGAGGTCCAGGTGGGCGGTGGTCCACGACTTGGTCCAGCAGAACGGGCCACCCAGAACGGAATCGTGTTGTACCCGCTGAGCTTGAGTAGAACGTAGGGACGCGCACCATCAGCGTAGGCGACCAGTCCGTCGCACGGGATGGAGGAAGCGTCGACTGGCCATGTAAGCGGGTCTGGAATTGGAGAGATGAAGCGGGGAAGCTGTCGATCTCATCTCGGCGCAATCAGGGGAGGTATCCGCAGCGCAGATCACCCGAAAGATGTCTGGACAGCCCGTCCACTCTGTGCGGAGAAGTAGGCCGCGACACGCGAGGAGTCGGCAGGTCATGCGTAAGCCCCGGGAAGTCTCTTGCTCAGAAGTGATGTCACGATCTTCGCACCAATGGAGATGCAGAGGAGGAAGTACAGGAGAGGAGGCCATCCGGCGGAGGCAGGGTAGGGTCTTGATAACAGCGGAGCGCTCCTGGTGGCGGGACTTGCATCGATGCGCGAGACATCTCGGGAGGAGGGGAGGAGAAGAGAACTCCCGATGCGCGCCGTCGGGAACCGTCCTGTGAAGAAGGTGAGGGCGTAGCATTGGTCGCACCGGAACCTGAGACATGAGGTCGCCTGCCGAGGGTCGTCCGGGGGAAGCAGGAGTCGCTAAGGCGGGGGCAGAAGAGACATCAAGGGGAGAAGGTCCGCTGTGGAACTTACCCATCCCCGATGCCGAAGTCCCCGTCTGGCAGAGAACATCTGTTCTTCAGAGAGCTGCTGCGCTGGGTTCGCGAAAGCTGCTTCAGAGGCTGCCCTTCGTGAGGTCGGTGTGAGGTCCCATCCCCGGTATAGCAGCGGCACTAAGGCAAGAGGTAGAACTTACCCACGTAGACCGGGAACCAAGTCAGCCAAGGGGATCCCAAATGCGTCTCGATCCATCTCAAGGAGAGCTCCAACCAATTCTGAGAGGGATCGTCTAGGGATGTCGATGTGGAGCACGAAGACGTCCGACCGGTCCTGTCTGCAATGGAGTACAGCCACGGTAGAACCCCCAGAGGCTGCGAGAGCCACCGGAGGGAGAACCCGACCCCGGCAGGTCCCGCCGTCAGGGTAAGCGGAGGGAACGGCTGAAGACGGTGTCCTCTTCTCCTTCCTGGGGAAGACCAGAATGCAAAGCCATCCGAGGAGGACTCCGACCAGCTCTGTATCATCTAGGAAGTCACCAGGTCCGGGCTGAAGGCCCAGTCCAAGTCTGCACTGAGGCGAAGTCTCGGGAGGGCTCCCTGCCGAAGGATGGAGCGGTGATGAACTGGCACACATGGTGTGCACGTCGACTGTAGTAGCCGCTACCAAGTCGGGAGGTCGAAGCGCGGGGAACAACTGAAGTCCCTGTTCACACGAAGTGGAAGACGACGAGGCATCAACCCAGGTGTGGTAAGCAGTGGGGTAGGAGAAGACCGGAAAGCCAGGAAGCTCGTAACCACGGCTAGAGGAAGGAGTGAGTCCGATCCTTGAAGCTCCGAACGACAGAGGCTCAGTCCTGTACATCTTCTCGAACGCCGTCATGGAGTTTGGTTCTCGAGAACTGTGATCTTCTGTATCGCCTCCGCCGGCCAGAACAGTTGCTCAGTCATGCATAGTCAAGTGCCGTCGTCGCATGCCGACGTGCCAAGACCCGGGCCAGAGAAAAACGTGCTAATGTCCTGGGGTGCGAGCCGGCACACTGTGTCATCGCCGAAGCTACTAAGGAATAAAGGCTCGTTAGCTGACAGGGCTTAACTTACCTTCCAGCTGTAAGCGCTTGCAAGTGTACACGTCACCAGACTAGTAGTGGATGGAAGCCGCCCCGGAGGCGGGGAGGCGAATCGAGGACAGGGCTGTGCTCGCAGTATTCAGTATTCTGTGCGTCGCGTGGGCCGCCACGGCCTGCAGTCTCAACCTGTCCAGTGTACAGCACCGTCCCTGGGATGGATGCCGAATCTCTGTGCTGTGCTGGCAGGCGTACGGTGCAACCAGTGAAGACCTAGATGACCTGCCCATAAGCGACAGGCGAGAGGCCGCCGCTGCTCCTGTAGTCTCGCCCGGGGCGACGGTACTTGTAACGGGCTTGAGGCGGAACACTGCTGTTGGACTTGTGGAAGGATCGGTCAACCTAAGTCTAGTCCCAACGGACGTCCGCTAGGTTCTTCCCACTCTGTAGTCCATACGCACTGTCCAGAAGGGTAGACAGGGCGTGTGAATTGGAGAGAGCCCGGCTCATCTCTAATTAACCTGGCGAGCGGGCGCCCACAAGCCCAGCGGAGTCCAGTCATGAATTCCTTCCATCGAGAAAGAGTGGGACACCGAAGCTTCAAGTAATCTGATCGCAATCCCGAGTCGTCGCTACTCAGTACCCGACGAGCGGGAGCACACTAGTCCAGCCATCCTGTCCGCTCATGGTCCCTTGTCTCTGCCTATGAACGGGGCGCCGAACGTCTGTGCCGGACTAGAGTCGAGGAATGGGGGTCCGCACACACGGGCCAACCTCATAGTGGGCCTTCTCCGAACTACAAGTTGGTTGGTACCGGCCGAAGTCACGCAAGTGCCGCATGGCCCAGCATTCTCGTCCTGCCGAAGGTATAGGTACTTACCACGGCCAGGGCGTCTTATCGTCTCTGTGCTGGCGTATACCCCAGATGCAGCAGACGTGTGGTGCGGCGTGACGTCTCGTCATGATGCCGCCGTGTCTACTGCTTTCAGCCCGGGAACGGGAGCGCGTCTGTTCGAGTCCCCGAACGCTAACTCTGGAGAGCCGACTCTGCGCTGGGCTCTAGGCATTGACGATTCTTAATGAGCTTGGGGTCAAAAGGTCAAGTGCGTGAAAACGAGGCTATCTGGGGCTGGACACGCGACAGCAACATGGCGAGTGAAAGTGCAGAACGTCGAGACCTTAGAATTGTGCCGTATTTTGAGCATTAGCAAATATCTGACCACATATAAAAATCAGTCTCCTGTAAACCAATCACAGCCATTTGCATTGAAGCTTGATTGAATTGTGTTTGAAGAAACTTGTCAGCAGATTGAGCATTCAGAAGATTGTGGTTTTATGATATTTTCTACACATGAGAGATATGAGAGATATAATTATGAGTGTTTTGTCAAAGCTTACACGGAACTTGTAACATACTGAGTGCACACTATTTTTTTTTTTTAAAGATTTGACAGCACATGAGCATTGTTGGAGGGGTCAACTCGATTATATTTAGCCAGCGAAAAACAACACAGTTTGAATTAAATTATCGGTTGTGGACCTACTTAGTGTTGTCCCATGCTGCCCCCCCCCCCCCCCCCCTCCCTCCTTTCAATGTTTCCAGTTTGGTGAATTCAAGCATGTAGTCAGGTAGATAATTAAGCTAGCGGGTTAACACTATGTACAAGTCTTTGTCCTCTCTTAACCATTTCGCAGTTGGTAGCAATTTCAGAAGTGTTTTTCACAGGCATCATTTCAACCAAATCGATTCTGACAGCTAAAGGGTTAAAATTGTCAAAGTCAGAAGACTCCAGCAGAATAAAATGTATGACATTCATCACTCTGTGTGTGTGTGTGTGTGTGTGTGTGTGTGTGTGTGTGTGTGTGTGTGTGTGTGTGTGAGTGTGGCAGCACTACTCAATCATCTAAAGGGATCAACTATGACATTTGAAGGGTAGTGCCATGGTACTTTCATTTGTTAAACTGATCAGACAATACCCTTAAGCTATCACAGCTGATCCCCTGTTTTCTTGGAAGCAAGATTGTAAGCCAAAACACGTGAGAACAGGCACCCAACTTAAATTTTACAACAAAAATAAATGTTAACACAGCAGAACCTGTTCTGGCAATCACCATTTCTGCTAGAAGCGGAAAGTGGCCTTAAACATCTCACGCTCTCTCAAGAGAGGTCTTGTAGGGCAAACAGTGTCACCCGGGCTGCAGCCACCTAAATGTTGGTCTGTAAAGACAGGTGATCTGCTGTAAGGATGGTCGCTCAAAACAGTTTCTGCTGTAGACCATAAAGTCTATACATGCAAGTTTCTCTCACACAACACACTTGCACATGCAGACGAGCAGACGAATTCGCCGGATCAACCACTCCTTCCTCCGTTGAGTTTCGGTTGCTTTTGGAGAAGTATGAAATGAAAGTTTCGCGTTTTCATTATTCTGTGCTCTATTTGATGTGCACACAGGAACAACACAATGGTGTTTCGACTAATCTGCGCTTTGATTGTTCCTTCTCTGTCGCCATGAAAGTACTGTCTGCCCCTCCCACATGTTCCCCATATAGCCTCGCTTTCAATGCGACCTTCACCTCATGAATATTCATTGAGAATGGTCCATGAGCGAGGAGGTGGCAGTGCCTGGACCATCCTGTTGCATGGGAGTCTCCACAACATGTAGACCGCCCTCGTCGGGCCAGTGACGACTACCGGTGCTGAAACTCACCCTTGTGTCTGAACTCGTGCCGAAAAGGCGTCACTACCAAGTAAAGGCCACTCCACAGGACCGAGATAGCTGCCGGTGCTTTGCCTCGAGGCCTAACACGGCGCTCGAGGATCCAACTCTCTTCTTCTTCTTCTCTCCTCTTTCCTTGTTATTGACCGAACAGAGACCACTCAACGGGACTGTGGTGGATGCCGGTACTAGCGCTCGGGTTCGCGGCCTAAGTCGCGGCGTTGACAGCTTACTCACTCGGTAAGGGCCACTCGTCGGGTCTGTGGCGCGTACCGGTGTTGGTGATGTCTACCGGTGCTAGAGCTCGTACCCGTTCCTTATCTTGTGCCTGTGAGGTCGTCACCACCGGGTAGAGACCACTCGACTGGACTGTGGTGGCTACCGGTGTCTTGTCTCGGGGCCTAGCCCGAGTGGCTGGCCCAAGCTGTGGTGTGTACCGGTCGACGACCTGGTAGGCCACACTCCTCGGCTCCGTGACGTCTACCGGCGCTGGGGCCCGTACCTGTCTCTTATTTTGTGCCAATAAGGGTGTCACCGTGTAGCGACCAACTCGACGGGACTGTGGTGGATATGGGTGCTTTGTCTCGAGGCTAGCTGGTGGTGCTCGAGGATCCTTAACCGAACAGCGACCACTCGACGGGACTGTGGTGGATGCCGGTATTAGAGCTCGAGCTCACGGCCGAAGCAGCGGTGTAGCAGGCTCTACCCCCCCCCCCCCCCCCCCCCCCCCGGTAAAGGCCACTCGACGGGTCTGTGGTGCGTACCGGGGGATGGATCGTTCCCCCGTGCTGGTGTCGGGCGTTCTCGGCCGTAGAAGCTCAGGAGCTGGGTCCACTGTTCTTCCGGCAATGGGATGCAGACCAGGCACGGGTGGGTGGAAGCACATCCGGAACAGGTCAGGCATACAGTATGCTCGTCACTAGGCCACTGGAACTCCCCACATCGCGTGCAGGTGCGGACTTGCCAACTGCAAAACATATGGTACAATGACATGCGAGCGAGTGTGCCCCCGTGGGCCCGCAATACGAATCCGCACATACGAGCGAAGTTTCAGCGTACGGCTTATGCCGTGGCCCAGCGCTCTACCCCCACCCTTGAGCGCCAGACGTAGGCAATAACCGAGGTTTTACCTTGCCATCCGAAGAAGGTGGGCACCAACACAGGTCAAAGACCAACCAACCACCGCGGAGTCCAGGTGACCCGGAGGAGGGCAGGCTCGGCACAGCCCCGGTCGGTGACAAGGGTCCACGCAGGCGCCGCAGGCACGAACGGGCTAGTCACTAGGAACGCCGCCGAAGGCACCAGGAAGTGGCCACTAACACCAGACACCCTGAAGTAAGTCCTAGCGTGACACAGAGAGTCCAGGACACACGACGTGCGAAAACCATGAACAGTCTTGCCCCGCAGCGCGAGGGCCAAGAACACACAGGCTGCACACGACCGGTCTAACCACGAGACCGACGAGGAATCCCACAGGCAACATCCATGCCTAAACAGGCACTTTGAGGCTAGCCTGTAGCGCAGGCAAAGTTCCGGACACACAAGTGCGAAGCCACAATGGCCACTAGGCGCGTGAGCAGTTCACCAGGCACCGCTGTTTCGTCAGAGCTAAATCTCACAAACACTGATGAGGAAGCCCAACGCGAAAATGTCCGAGCCTAACACCTGCAAGGCGAAGGGTAACAGCTTGCAAACCCCATGACCGGTTTCCACAGTCTTTCATACAGTCCAAGCTAGAGTCTTTGACGTACACAACCTTACAGTAACTAGCAAAGAAACTGACTGGGGTATTAAGCACTGTAGCGCATGCGCGGTTGAACCGGAAGGGAGGCTACCCGGGTTTCCGCCTAGGCTATGGCGCCCCTCACCTGCCATCATGACCATACTCGTACACAACAATTTTGGGCTAAAATTAGACTAGCTAAGAAACCATTCCTAATAGTAATACCATCGGTAATGTGTTTTGAGAAAACAAATCAAAAACCAGGGACATGGGGAGAGAGGCATGCAGCAAGGCAAAAAAATAAGATGGTCGGAACACATGAAAAGAAGGGTCCATCGCCTACAGAAACCTAGGGGTTATTGACCCTTCAGCTCAAAATGTTATGGGTCATACTGCGCCAATGGCACAGGCACTCCAAAAATGAACCCTGGCACATTGGAACCACACAGTGGAACAATGCTCTTCAAAGATACCACTACTAAGGCCCTTAAGAAAATGAAGATGTGTTAACCCTTTTAGCCCCAGTCCCATTTCTCAAATTTTGGAGGTGTTGCCTAATGACTATGTACCAGTTGCAGGAGATGGATTGACCATAATAATTCAAGGCTAGTGTCAGATTAGCTTGGCGCCTTCAGACACCAAGCTAATCTGACACTACCCTTGAATTATCATGGTCAATCCTTATCCTGCTGTAGGGACTCGGGGCTAAATGGGTTAAGCAGCAGCTTTTCTTTGCAGGAAAATGCAGTCTTAAGAGACATGTGGCAGGTTTTCTGGTATTTGTTTTGGCATGTCCCACTTTACTGGCGATTCGTCCACTTCCGTCAGTCTACATTCGCTGAGCGACAATAACTCGCCTTTTGGTCAATTTTCATAATTTTGAAGTGATATTTCGTCTTCAAACCTTGTCGGCAGTTTTATATACGCTCACAAACGACAAAGAGCTCGCGATCGTGAAGTATCACAGTGAGAAACGTTTATAAACCTATCATAATGGGAAGAGGGCGCCTACGGTTTTGGAGAAAAAACAGAAGCATTCGCTCGATAGAGACTGACACTAAAAAACTCCAAAATACCTAAAAGATTTGCAAACCTTTTGCAAATCACTCGACAACGCTGTTTACACATGGGACGCGCTCTCTTAAAACATCGGCAATGACGTCATATCTGGAAAACATGACCGAAAAACGTTCGTCAAAACTAGATGTCGCTCGTAGAATTTGTAGTCTGATGACGAGGTGAGTGAGCAATACTAATCAAAAAGGAAAGCAAAACGGGGTTTAAGGCAATAATTCTACATGAATCTTTTAGTTTTACGATTAAATTATACCTGAAAGCAACAACCGGAAAGCTAGCAAGCTCTCAGTCCCTTTGTTTACAGGCGATCTCGATCGATTGCTTTGAAGACTGACACACGTTTCGAACACGTGGGTGCTGAAAATAGGTCTAGTAGGTTAACAATCGTGTTATATCGGTGTGCTGAAGCCCGCAAAACCTTTGTCGAGGAGGTTGGCATTGAAATGAATTGAAGTGAAACAGAAACATGAGCGTTCAGGAGTATGCTGTGGTAAAATTAATCGCACGCTTAAGCTGCGGGAGAGTCTGTCGGTCTACATCCTTTCGAGCGGGATTGTAAAAACACGATTAAAAATTATAAAATTAACACAATTCTTTCTTTATTGATTTATTTCTTAGTTCAAGTCACGATACATCACATATTCCCGACAAACACACACAACTGTTCATGTGATGCATGCATTCTTCGTCAGAAAATTGAAGTGTAGTTTTTGCAAAATACCAGAAAACCTGTCATGTGCTCTCTCATGAGTGAGGCATTGAAGGTAAAAATGTCACCTGTCATTCAAGATCATCATTTAGTAGCCACCTAAATGATGATCTTTAACCCATTACATCCTGATTGTATCTGAAAGTTTTCAAATTAGTCTCTTGTCTCTATGTCCCATGAAGGCTACACTACAGATCAGTAGATGTATGGGCAGTGCCAAAATAGCTTGGCGCCCTATGGCCCCAAGAAATTCTGGCACTACCCTTGAACTATCACACTCACATTTATTTCATGCACTAGTGCATCAGGATAGAAACGGTTGACAGGTTATTTCTCTGGCACCTTTTTTCAGCTATCATAGTCAATACAGTGAGGACCAAATCCACTTACACTTTGCCCAAATCTCAAATGCAAATCGGACAACACTTGCACACAGTAAAAACTGCTCGGGACAAGAGAGAAAAAATATGGGCTACCAGATTTCCACTTGAAGGGTAGCCCAAATGGCTCTCTGCTAATGTACCTAACACTTCACTGCCAGGGAAAAACAGACTGTGTTTTGGAAATCATTGTAAACTCAACCTCAAAGATCCCCATCAGCCAAAGGAACATGAAACTTGATATAAAGTCTTTTCAGCTAGAAGTACATATATATTCTCACAAGCCAGAGCACCATAAGCAGAACCCACATGCACATGGCTTTGATCCTCATGATCCCCCACAAGCCATAGCACAACAAGCACACAATGATCCCCTTGCAGCCCCCAAACGCAAGAGGCTAGATCCTCATGATCACTCCTGCAAGGGGATCATGAGGATCTATGCCTCTTGCATTTGGTTTAGAACTGCTTGTGCTGCGAGTGAGGGGGTTAAACCATTGGCTGGCCTGTATAAACACGCGCACAGTCCCAATGAGTCATTTAAATCCTATCCGTCCATGTGAAAGCATAGCGCCGCATGCTCTGCAGCTAACCCTAATGTGCACCTTCGGGATGTGACACTAGTGAAAACAAAGCGTGCAAGAAAATGCCTGAAACTTTCCATACCCAGCAGACTACAGAAGGTGTGGACGTATTTATCCAGCTCCAAGTCAGCTGTTGCTACACCAACCATCATGTCTGTGCCATATACCGGAGTCGTCATCTTCACCTCCCAGAAGTGGTGACCCTCTCGAAATGGTGTCGTGCCACGGATGGCTGCTGTCCCACTGCTGTAGTTGGCGTGGAAAATCACCTCCCGTCCATCTTTCTGTCAGAGCATAAATGAAAATATCAGGCATGGGAATTGCATAAGCAAAAATCAGACCTTCAACCTGATACAAAACAAGGCCGGATCACTTGACTCTAGGGGGGGGGCAACTTTTTCTTTGGGACCTTGAACCTGATACAAAAGGCCTCCACCACGCTAGATCTTGTTTCCGCGAGGGCCGGAAAATCAAACAGTGGGGGGGGTGGGGGGGGGGGGGGGGGGGAGGGCGGGCGGGGGGGGGGGGGCGGGGGGTCGAGTGGGGGGACCTTGCTTTATTCTGGGCGCCGGAAAACCAAACAGTGGGGCGGGGGGAGGGGGGGGAGGGGGGTAGACGTCGGACCTTGCTTACTTTTCTGGGGGGGTAGGTTGGCGACGGACCTTACTTCTGGGCACCGGAAAATCAAACAGTGGGGTGGGGAGGGGGAGGTAGACGACGGACCTTGCTTACTTCTGGCCACCGGAAAATCAAACAGTGGAGGAGGGGGGGGGGGGGGGGCAGGGGGTAGGCGACGGTCCTTCCTTGCTTCTGGCTTTGCTTGCTTCTCGGCGCCAAGAAATCAAACAGTGGGGGAAAGGGGGGGGGGGGGGTTGACGGGGCACCTTGGGTCTTCACGCCTAAGTTCTGAATGCAGCGCGCACTCAGGCAGGCCATGGACACAGCCTGCCGCGTCATATTCTGTCGCAGAATAAAACCGGTGCTTTGCTACCCACAATGGTTTTTCGCGGAAACGTCTTTTTAATTTTGCGGACAATTTCTTTTTCCCGCGGATTTCGCGGACAATTCCATGCCTGAAATATGAAAATGTAAAAATCAGATGTAATATTAACCCATTTAAACCCAACGTCCTACAGCAGGAGATGTATTGACCATGATAATTCAAGGGAAGTGCCAGATTAGCTTAATGTGATCTGGTGCCATGCTAATTTGGCACTACCCTTGAACTGTCATAGTTGATCCATCTCCTGCAACTGGTATAGTCATTTGGTGATACCTCTACAATTTGGAAAATGTGGCCAATGGTTGCAAATAGTAATTCAAAATCTTAATCTAGCACTAAAGAACTCATTTCATCCCAGGAACGTGGACACAAAACATAATGTGGAGTGGGACATCTAGATTCTCATAAGCACCCCCTCCCCCTTTTTGTGGGCAAAACCCCTTAACCCTTTAGCTGTCGGCAACTAAACACGTAAGAGGATCCACATGCAAAGATTAATTGGTTAACACCATTTGCGCATGGGGCCATGGTCCTGCAATTGTAACCTTGGGTTAGCTGTTATCTTGGCAGTGATGTGGTTAATGAAAAACAATCTCTCACAAGGGTGGTCGCTTAAAGCAGGTTCTGCTGTATGTGAATAACAGACTTTCTGGCTCCCATAGATAGGCCTATCTAAGTTGCAAAGATTATTGTGGACTCAGTAGGACAGAGCATGTCAAACCCATCTACGAGTCCCTTCACTGGCTGCCTGCATCCTCATATATATTCAATACAAACTCATATATATCAATCTGTTTTAACTCATTGGAGACATGTCTGGCACTACCCTTGAATTATCATGGTTAATCCATCTCCTGCTCTAGGCACTTAGGTGGAATGGGTTAAAATTTAAATGTAACATAATTTTTCTGTATGCATTGTTGTTTAGTTCACTGTAAAAATGGTGTGCTTGTGTATTAAGTTTTGCTAGCTACTAGCAACCACCAACCAAAACTTTAAATTCATCTTAGAACAAGTTTGAAACCTAGTTCATTTTAAACAGCTTAACCCTTTTAGCCCCACAGGTGCTTTTCCCAAATTTGGGAAGTGTTATTGAATGACTGTGCAAGTTGCAGGAGGTGGATTGACCATGACAATTCAAGGGTAATGCCAGATTAGCACTTTAAATTTTAGCACTGTAAATTTTCAAAATCGGGTTATTACTAATATTACTTTTTGAGTGATGGCCATCTTAAGTCACAATTTTCTTTCCATTTTGTAGGAATTCGTTTTGCTATTAGTATTAGTAAGACTAAAGTAGCTGTAAGAAAATTGGACACAAATATCAGCACCATAGCACTGTTTGCTCTGTTAAATCATAATGGGAAAAGATAAAGCATGAAATTTGGCAGACTTATATAACTTCACCTGATAAGCAGACTTATGTAATTTCACCTGATAAGTTCACCTGATAAGACAAAAACCATCATGAATTTTAGTTCATGTGGTCAAAATGGACAGGAAACACATAACATGTGGTGCTGAATCATTCCCAAATGGACCAGTGACTGTCAGAGGCAAAATGGCGTGAGAAAGTTTGCACAAATTTGCACAATTAATGAGCTGGAAGAGACTAATTGCTTTAACAGAAAATGACACTGCAAGCATAGATTTCCTGATAAAATTTATACTAAAAGTACTCAGAAGTGTGAATTTTACATAACTGCACATTATTCTACACCAGGTTTATGGCCTAATGAACACATTTAATTAATATACTTAATTAAGTGAATTTTAACTTAAGCAGAGGATGAAAAGAAACATCAGAATATTTTTCAGACATTACCGAAGTTGAGCTGCAGAGAAGCATAATAACATAATCAGAAGTACTGTATGTATTTATTAGTTATCCATCATCATATCAAAATTGAAAAAAATTAAAAGTTAATTATGTCCTAATTAACAGTAAACACCCCACCCCACCCCCAAATCATCTGCTATTGTGCCAACTCAAAACCATGCAGTGGAAGTTACTCAGAGGCGAATGGCAGAAGTTCAAATGCGTAAATTATAATTTGAAGTATCAACACTCAATAATTTTCACCTAAGCTGCCTAGGATAACGCGCGACAAAACTAAAACACAACAGTCAACACATAAAAGTGTGCAGACATTGATGCCAGTACACTCAAGCGCCCGCAGCAGATGACTTTTTCCGCTACACGTTGGTCCAGCTGGCATACCCTCTGTGCTTCAAGGTGGACTCTGCGAAGCCTAGTATCCGACTAGGATACCCGAATTTAGGCCAATCCTTACCAAAGGGGGATGGTCATGACTGAGTGCATCTAAAAATAGCCTGACCACATGTAGGCAATTGTGCCACGACCGATCTCAGCTTCGCCACTTTCAGTATAGTCCATAAACTTTACACGCAGTTAAAAAATGTGCTTAGACCTATTAAAAAGTGGTTTAACTCATTCTACCCCAGGCACACCACAGCAAGATCAGGATCGACCATGATAGTTCAAGGGTGATGCCAAAATAGCTTGGCGCCTATGGGCGCCAAGCTATTCTGACATCGCCCTTGAACTATCATGGTCGATCTGTGTCCTGCACTGCAATGCAGTCTTCAGAGGACAACAGCAAAATTTGGGGATTTCGGTGATGGGGTAGAATGAGTTAAGAAACAATGTCTATGTGCACAAAACAAAATGAAGCGCGCATTTCGTGCAGAGTTCAAGGCAACGTTGCTCGATCACCACCGAGTACACAGGGTTTGCACTAGGATTTTTCAAAACCAGTCCCCCAATCTTCCACCCCTCCTGTTTCTTTTCCAGTTCTGATCAAAACCGGTCCCCAGTAAATGCTTTCCGGTAGAAAAGGATTTTTTTTTCACAGGCAGAATTCTAACTGGTCCAGCCAAAATGAAACCAGTCCCTGGGACTGGCAGCTTAAAAAATTTCCGGTATTCTCTGTTCACAAACAGTAAAATACTGGTAATTACCTGTTATCGAGAACCCCAATAAACGCTATCTTCACGAGAAATGGCGCTTTCCGCGCTAGGTTGTTCACTTCAAAAACTAACTAGTCAAACTACTTATCAAATACAACCAAAAATACATCATTTTTTTTCAGAAATGCATTCTGCGTAACCTACAATGTGTACCAAATCGATATGTAGGAATGCTGAGCCTAGATTGGTGACAGAAATACAGTAAACTTCTCGTCTCCATATCTCAGTTTGTACTTGACAATGAAACTTCACACAAACTGTGTTGAAATCGCTGTTCTTTTGTCTGATTGGCTGCAAAATCTCATTACTGTATGACAATATGTGCCACTCTATGAGCTATTTTTAGATATCTAGTAAAATGGGAGTCTAGTATTCATTGTACCATGCGCGCGACATGCCGTGACTGCATCTGGCGCTGTTTAGAACGATCGTTTTACTAAGATCAAGGATCAAAACGCTAACAAACTGCAGCTATCACTTCTTTATTCAATATATTCACATAAACTCAAAACTTTAGAGATTGCAGCCATTTTTCTTTTGAAAATCACGTTTAATTACATGCAATTGGGTCCTGACCCAGTTTTCCGGCATTTTTGGTCTGCTCGGGCGGGCACATTGGTGGTTGATATCAATTGCTAATTCATTGCAAATGTCATTGTATTTGTATTTTTTTACAGATTGCAAGGCACTTATTGACTTAAAGCTTTAGATTAAGATTAAGCACCATATAAATACTCATTATTATTATTATTATTAAAGCAGAATCCTTACCATGAGCGTGCTGTCTGACTGCGTGGAGTAGGGATCCCACAACCATGTAAACTCATCCTCCTCCTCGCCGCACCGGCAGTCCTTGCCCTTCCCGATCCTGGCACAGCTGCAGAAGCTCACGTCCTCTTTTGACATCCGCAACGCACCAACTCTCGAAGACGCCATGGCGCTTACTGTTGTCAGGGTTCGTCTGCGATGTAGCTCTACGAGAAAAACACTAAGTAAAACATAGCACTGATAAATTAACCCATTTAATCCTAAACTCCCTATAGCATACCTGCCATGTGTAATAACTTGAACTTAAATTGTGTTGATGATGAGCTTTCGGACGGTCCAACATCTAAAATCTTGATACTAAAGCTAAAAGAAAACTTGTGTCAAACTTTTCTCAAAAAGTAAAAGTTCGCCAGCACATTGGACAGAATTTGAGTTAAGGCCTCACGGCGTTTAGTCAAAACTGTCCACAAATCTCCACTACAGGTACAGTGTTAATGTTACGAAACATTTAAATTTCACAATTCTGTCTCTTTCTGATGATCGTGATAACAATTAAGTCCCTCTCTCACTTTCTGTTTCGTAATCCTAACTATAAGAAACAGATACCTGCTACACCTGAGCAACCTAAAATGTTGTCTCCCAAGAATCTGTAAACCGGCCCCTCACTCCGAAGATAACAATGATGTCACTATGTACATGACCATAAATTGTGAGTGGTTCATAGACTTAGACTAGGCCTGTACGTCCAGTAACCCACGATAATTATTAGTTGTGTTTTAGTAGACCGTCATGCGGAACAGAAGGAACAGTTTTATGTTTGAAATCTTAGACACGGCTTAAATGTTCGAGTAATGCAATACGTCGAACAAACATGCGTGACATACTACTCTAATAGTAAACAAACATGTACGCAGTCAGGAAACTAACTTATTTGTCTCCAAACGAATGACGCAGAAATTTCTCGAGTCGGAATAGCCCACTACGATTTTTTTTCCTTCCAAGACTGAAAACTCTACCAAGGGAGGTGAATGCTCAGTTAACAAGGAGATACCCGGTGGCTCATGAACATTCGCTACTGAAGGCCGGGTCAGTGGCGCGGCCGGCAGGGCCACACCGGCGCCGGGGTCAGCTTAGCCTCAGTACTGAGTATCTGCGTTCCCATTATTATGACCGTAGGGAGGGTCTGGGAGACTGAGATTATTCAAAAAGTCAGCTATGGATCGCGTGTCGAAAGATCCCCGTGTCGACTAGTTATCGGCCCGGCCGGCAGCGGCGGCGCGTGCAGCCGGATCCGTAGCCAAGGACAGTCGGCGGTCGGGACCGCCTATGGATTCGCCGCTCATACTACTACTGGCTCGGCCGGATCATTCGACTTAGTTAAGTTCGGCGGCCCCGCAGCGGGGCCGGGTAAGACAGTACACTACAGCCGGTCTGAATAACTGATCAGCAATTTAGTACACTAATTAAACTGCCGGCAACTGAAAAGTCTGACATACATCGGCTGGGCTGGCCTTAAAGGCCCCGCCACTCGTGACATGCCGGTTGTGCCCCGATTTTGAAGCCGATTCCGATCCGATTGCGATCGGATGACGTCATATATCCGATCCGATCCCAATCGGCTGGGAATCTGTCGGGTGTCTAGAACCTGCTCTATTTCATTCCGATCCGAATCGGTCCCGATTGTAAGCTTCAACCAATCATAGCGCGTCTCGCAAAGCATGTCGTTTCAGTTTGAAAATGGCGGAGCTCCGAGTACCACCTTCGTTGCCGATGTTTCGCCCGCCTCTTCCCGAAAATGATGCAAAACTGCTGATAATGCAAGCACATCATCATCACTGTCGAAACTAGCAGCCATTTCGCTGAACAGGTACGACCTTGATCTTCGATTCAAACCGGTCGGCTAAAAAAAAGTCGGGGAATGTGTGGCAGTGCACACGTTTTTTAGTCCGGTCCGATCACACTCCGATTCGAAACTGCTCGAGAATCGGCCTCAAAGATGGGGCATGTGTAGCGGGGCCTTTAGTCACCAGCATGTAAGTGGCCGGCCCGGCTTTAATAAATAATTTTAAAAAAAAATAATAATAATAAATAATTACGGTATTTATAATGCGCTTATCTTATAATAATTATAACTCTAAGCGCGCACTCACAACTCGCACACGCATGCACACGCTTTAGACAATGACTCACGTACCACAAATAGTAAAAATACATTACGACGGTCAGCTTGGGGTGGGGAGTGTAGTGAAATAGTGCTAGAACTGTTGAAAGAGGTGATTTTTTAGGGCGGACTGGAAGGAGGAGAGAGAGTGTTTCTGACGGAGAGAGAGCGGGAGAGTGTTCCAGGTGGATGGACCGTAGACGGAGAAGGAGCGGGGGCTGAAAGTGATGAGTTTGGTGCGGGGGATGAGGAGGCGGAGAGGGGCGGAGGCGGAGCGGAGGGAGCGGGAAGGAGTGTAGGGGTGAAGTAAGTTGGAGAGATAGGTAGGAGCGTAGTTGTTCAGGGATTTGTAGCAGAGAGACAGAATCTTGTATTGGATGCGTTGGGGGATGGGGAGCCAGTGAAGGAGCTTGAGCAGGGGAGTGATGTGGTCGGATTTTTTCTTTCTGAGGACGAGGCGGGCAGCATTGTTCTGGACGCGCTGAAGAGTGAGAGTGATAGAGTGAGGAAGGCCGGAAAGGACAGCTTTCAGTGCGGCCCGTCAGCCAGTTCGCCCCCGTTCACCCCCCCCCCCATCCCCCTCACGGTTCGACCCCCCTACCCGGCCCCACATCACCGCCACCAGCAAACCCCCAGGCCTCACCGAGTCCATCAGATCTGCACCCAAAAACTGACTTGACTGAAATCACTTTTGCGGCCGTACGGTTGACCCTTTACTACATGTATTTCAGACCCGGCATGACTCGGCACACCGGCCTCAGCCAAAATACTGATACACACACGCTAAAGCGTTGTTGTTCCTCACGCTGGGACCATATGGCGTTGAGGCGCGTCCCCTGGGTGGTGGATATAAGGGGTCCCTCGCGAGAGGGGTGCACCGAATGAAATAAGGTGCCGTGAACCAACATGGTCTAAGGGAAGGAGACCCCGACAGAAAACCCCTGGTCCTCATAGTAAGGGGGTTGGGCGTAGGGGTACCTTCCCCACCCTGCAAATAAAGAAATAGCTACAAAAATGCCGACGAATAAACAAACAGCATTTCCTTTCCTGGAGGAGGAAGGTTCTTCTACCAGATGATTTATGACGTCGTGTGGTGAAAGCCGGAAGTCTTCGGAAGCCACAGGACCGAGCCGCCTCTCTCTATCCAGGGACACAACCATGGGCACATGGAACGTCAAGACCATGTACCAGAGCGGCAAGGCCGCCCAAATAGCAGCGGAAATGCAAAAGTATAACCTTTCCCTGCTAGGTATCAGTGAAGCCAGTGAAGTCTGGCCAGAAAAGGCTGTTAAGTGGGGAGATGATTCTGTATTCAGGTCATGAAGAGGAGAATGCCCCCCATACAGAAGGTGTAGCATTCATGCTGTCACCAGTGACACAGAGAGCGCTGATGGGCTGGGAACCTCTTGGGCCAAGAATTATCACAGCAGCCTTTAGAACCAGGAAAACGATGAAGCTGAACGTCATCCAGTGTTATGCGCCCACTAATGACAGTGACGAGGAAGAGAAACAAGAGTTCTACGACCGACTCCAGAGTGCTGTGGACAAATGTGCGGAGCGAGACATCACCATTATCATTGGCGATTTTAATGCCAAAATAGGGGAGGACAACACCGCCGGATACGAAGAGGTGATGGGGAGACAGGGACTAGGGGAGATGAGTGAGAACGGGGAGAGGTTAGCAGACTTTTGTGCTCTAAACAGACTTGTCATTGGAGGCAGCATCTTCCCACACAGAAGAATACACAAAGCAACGTGGGTCTCACCTGACCATACTACAGAGAACCAAATAGACATATCTGCATTAGCAAGAAATTTAGAAGATCCCTTCAAGATGTTCGAGTGAGGAGGGGAGCAGATGTCGCCTCAGACCATCATCTGTTTATCTTAAGAATAAAGCTCAAGTTAAATAAAAGCAGCACAGGGACAACCAGAAGACAGCGCTATCATGTAGGCCTCCTGAGAGAGACTGGAGTGAGAGAAGAGTTCAAACTGGTGCTGTCCAACCGGTTTCAAGCGCTACAGGAGCTAGTAAATGAAGAGGAGGCGGTCACCACAGAGCAGCAGTAGAGAGGCACTGAACTCAACCTGCAAAGACACTGTGGGGTTCAAAAAACAGCATCACAAGGACTGGCTGTCGGCACAGACCTTGATGAAGATAGAAGTGAGGAAGCAGAAGAAAGCAGTTGTCAACAACAGCCGCACGAGAGCAGCCAAAGCAAGGGCACATGAGGAATACTCGGAAGCCAACCGCGAGGTGAAGAGGAGTATCAGGGCAGACAAGAGAGCCTACACAGACGGCCTAGCAGCAGAGGCAGAAAAGGCAGCAGGCAGCGGCAACATGAAACAGCTCTACGACATTACCAGAAGATTGTCTGGCAAGTATGGCCATACAGAAAGACCAGTAAAAGACAAAGAAGGCAAGCCTATTGCCGACAGAGCAGACCAACTCGACAGATGGGCCGAGTATTTTGAAGAGTTACTGAACAGACCCACACCACCCGACCCCCCAGACATCCAGCCAGCAGTGACTGACCTACCCATCAGCTGTGACAGACCCAGCCGGGAAGAGATCAGAAGAGCAGTGGCATTTTTGAAGAACGGCAAAGCAGCAGGGCCAGATGGCATCCCAGCGGAGGCTCTGAAAGCAGACCTAGAAACAACAGTAGAGATGCTGCACCCACTGTTTGAAAAGATCTGGGAAGAGGAGGTGATGCCGGTTGACTGGAAGGAGGGGTACCTAATCGAGCTTCCCAAGAAAGGCAAGTGTTCCAACTACAGAGGAATCACCTTGCTGTCAGTACCAGGAAAGGTCTTCAACAGGATCATCCTGGAGAGAATGAAGAGCTCCGTCAACCCCCAGCTGAGAAACCAGCAAGCAGGATTCAGGAAAAACCGATCATGTACAGACCAGATTACCACTCTCCGCATCATCGTGGAGCAGTCTCTGGAGTGGAGCTCCCCGCTGTACGTCAACTTTGTGGAATACGAGAAAGCATTTGACAACGTGGACCGAGAGACTCTGTGGAAACTCCTACAACACTACGGTGTACCCACAAAACTCGTCTGCCTGATCAAGAGCAGCTACGATGGCATGACATGTCGTGTGATCCATGAAGGGCAGTTCACCAGGGAGCTCCAGGTCAGAACCGGCGTCAGGCAGGGGTGTTTGCTGTCTCCGTTCCTCTTCCTACTGGCCATAGATTGGGTCATGAAGAGGACCACGGAGCAGAGAAGAAGTGGAATACAGTGGACACTGTGGACACAGCTTGACGACCTCGATTTTGCAGACGACTTGGCTTTACTGTCCCACACTCATCAACAAATGCAGGACCACGAGGCTTGCTGACATCTCGTCCCAAGTGGGCCTCACCATCCACAAACAGAAAACAAAGACAATGAGGTTGAACGCAACCAGGGAAGAACCAGTCTTGCTTGCAGGCACCCCGTTGGAGGAGGTGGAGTCCTTCACCTATCTCGGGAGCATCATCGACAAAAAAGGTGGCACTGTTGCAGATGTCAGAGCACAAATCGGTAAAACCAGAGCAGCCTTTCTCCAGCTGAAAAAAGTGTGGAGTTCCAGAGAGCTGTCACAACACACCAAAGTCCGGATTTTCAACTCCAACGTAAAAGCAGTTCTCCTATATGGAGCAGAGACTTGGAGGTTGACAAAAACCACAGTCAACAGAGTACAGATCTTCATGAACAGTTGCCTTAGAAGAATCTTGAAAATCCTCTGGCCAGAGAAGATCAGCAACGTCAGACTCTGGGAGAGAACAGAGCAGATAACAGCAGAGAATGAAATTGGGCGAAGAAGATGGGGATGGATTTGTCACAGTCTGAGAAAGCCAGTTTCCAGTATCACTAGGCAGGCATTGTCATGGAACCCCCAGGGAAAGAGGAAAAGAGGCAGGCCGAGAAACACCTGGCGTCGAGACCTCCAAGCAGACATCGAGAGACTGGGAACCACCTGGAGTAAAATCGAAGGAGAAGCACAGGACAGGAGTCGCTGGAGGTCTCTCGTCGACGGCCTATACCCTGGGAGGGGTGACAGGCGTAAGTAAGTAAGTAAGTAAAGCGTTGTTGTTGTTTTTTGTTTTTGTTTTTTCTCCCGGCAGCCGGAAGCCGTTTTTCCGACTCAGTTTAGACCGGCACGGGCATTGCGGGACAAATTGACACTCGGAACTGACCGTGACTTCGACTGAAGACTTTGTGGGTCGCCAGACTGCCCAGGACTGTGGCGTGCGGAAGTCCAAGGTAAAGGTCGAGCGGACTCCCTTGCTGGTAGGGCAAAGGACACACAGGGGCGTCCGACGGGCAGACTGATCAGATGTGGTGAGAAACATGAGAAAGCGGCATTTCCAGGAACAGAGTCAAGGGCGGCATCACATACATTCGATCGCTTCCGGAGCAGGGGCCAGTGGCATGACTCGACTGAGGGAGCTTAGTACTGCGCCAGCAAGGTGATGCAGGACTAAACTCACTCGTGCAACTGACCCCAGAGGTGTGGAGAAAGACAGCGGGCGTTGGGCAGCAGCTCCATAGTAGAACCAGAGAAGAACCCAACGGAGAAAGAAACACCCCTGCTTAGAAAAGACAGTTACAACACAATTTATTACTATTTCAGTAGTAAATACCCTTCTTCAAGCTAGACAACAAACAAGTATAATAGTAATAATAATAATAATAATAATAATAATGAATGGTTGTTGTAAACATTACAAATAAATGTAACAGAGCAAATCAGATGTTCCTCTGTGTACATAGGCCGATAGCGCTTATGACCATTGCTTTTCGGATTTCACTCTTGACGACTGTTAGCTATGACGTGTGCCGCTCGCGGTGCCTCAGTGCAATCAAAACGCAGCGTCAGGAGTTGTGTACGCGATAGCGCAGTGTACGTGTTGTGTTTTATATATTTTTTTGACCGTGTATTGTAGTCAAAATACAACATCATCTGCTTAGTATTTAGGATGGTTAGATTTGGCCCGCCGGGTTAATAGTTTTTAATGATGCATACGTCTTTTGGTTAATTGTAAGATGATAATTGTGATTTAGTAGCCTTTTCGATTTTCTGTGGCCATTCTGAGACCGCCTTGAAAATGAATATAATTTTTTTGCTAATAGCCCGTAACCCCAAAGTGAAAATTTCCTAACTTTTTTATTCAAAGTTTATGTTTCTGCATTACGTAATTCAGAAGTTCTAGCTCTTAGGGCTGGAAAGAAACACAGATTTGCCATTTTTACTATCCCAGACCCCACTTTTGCACCGATGCGGACAATGTTGCGCCGGGGACCAGCATGCGTCTATAAATAGGAACGCCCGCGAGGCACGCTTTCATTTTTCTTTACCCAACACGCGAGAACGTGAGACCCACAGTACCAGCAGCACCAGTGACTGGACTGACTGTTCTTCTGGCACCGCCATGGAGAAAAAGTTTCCTAATTCATCCTAAACTGTGCGGGTCAGTTTTGGGGACCCTGTACTGCTGTCTGTTTTCTGGTGGCAATTAAAGAAAACTTACAATGAACGCGTCTCTGAGTTCTTAAGTCCAACCATCATTTTCCATCTGATTCATCATCACCCCACCCCATCACATAAATCAGTACAACAGGACCACGGATCTACGACTGAGGAAAATCAAGCTGAAAGAAGTGAGTTTTCAACTGAACCTTATGAACTGAGAGAGAATAGAGAGATTTCACAGACTGGCACTGAGGCAGCGAGTTCCAAAATGAAGGTGCAATGAAGCTGAATGAGCGTTCACCAACAGTTTTCAAGTTACGTTTAGGAAGTTCAAACGTTTCTCACTGGAGGACCGCAGAGACCGTGAAGGCTGGTATGTGCAGAGTGAAGCAGCCTCGAAAGGTAAGCCGGGAGAGACCCGTCAAAGTAACGGTATGCCAGAAACATGATTACAAACGAGGAACTACGGAAGAGAGCAGGCGCAGACAGCATCGCTGAAACCATCGCCACACGGAGATGGAGATGGCTAGGCCACGTTTGCAGAATGTCACCTGACTCATTACCAAGGGTGGCACTGAGATGGACACCACAGGGGAAGAGAAACCGTGGGCGACCAAAGGAGACGTGGCGCCGAACCGTGGAGCGAGAGCTCAAGAACAGAGGCCTTACTCTGCAAACAGCACCCAAAATAGCAGCTGACAGACAAAAGTGGCGCTCCCTTGCCGTCGCCTCAAGCACCAGACGGCGCAGAGAGGACTGAATGAATATGCCAGAGAGTCATCTTGTACTGGCATCGAAACTTCGGCACCGGCACCCAGTGGAGTTCTTTAAGCATGGGTGTCTGCATGGTCGCGTTTACGTTTCTTCAGAGATACGGCCGGATAGACGCGCCAGTGCGTCTCACTCATCTCCAGAAATGAGGCGGCTGTCGACAAACACTGCTCAGTTGATTTGCTTGTGCAGACACCAAGATACCAAACTGATTTTTTGTAGGGAATCAGTGTTGCTGCCAGCAATGGTGACAGAAACACTGGTTACCAGTCGGCGCCGGGAGGACTGGAGCACCAAAAGGAATTACTTCAGTTTTGTCAGCATTCAACATCAGCTTGTTACTATTCATCCACGTTAAAACGTCGTCTATGCATGTTTGAATCGGCCTGACAGAACTGAAGAAAACTCATCAGGATGTGCGCCATTTGATAGCTCCGTGTCTAGAGATCAGTCGCTAGTTATCAGCGAAGTACTGAGATGTTGCCACATTTCTTCTTCGTTGATAACTGAGATTGATACGAAGTAGCGGCTGATTTATATGCTTGTTTGTCTATTCTGAGCGGAAGGATATTTAATAAATTGTGTGTCGTAACTGTCTCGGGGGGTGGGGGTGGCAAAAGGATGCGCTCATCCTGGTCCCGATCGTCACGTGTTCTACATGCCGCGACTAGTGTGTGTGTGTGTGTGTGTGTGTGTGTGTGTGTGTGTGTGTGTGTGTGTGTGTGTGTGTGTGTGTATGTGTGTTGGGGGGGGGGGGGGCGCCCTTTGCTCCCTCACCCCACCCTTTACTGTGTATTCAGTCATGTGACCTAACACACATGCAACCCCCGTGGCGGCGTACACTTGTATTCGTAATTCATCTTCAACGTCCCACCAAGTAGTATTTGATCAGGTCTAAGCTAACGTGTACCAACATCTATTCAGTTTTCTCCAACGTGTGCTTTTAGCGATCAAAAACAAACAAACAAACAAACAAACAAACAAACAAACAAACAAATCCAGCGCATTGTCGTTTCTGTTTGTTTCCATTAAGTAAACTTGTTGTGCTTATTCTTTCAAAAAATTGTTTTATCTACTTTGTTGCCGGGTTTCAAATCACTGACGAATATATACAATAACTAATGCAGTAATCTGTGGATACATATTGTTGAACACATAAACGATTTTCTTACACACCTTCTTTCTTGCCTTTGAGCGGAAAAGCTGTATCACACACGTGTGATACAGCTTGGCTGTACTGATCCCACATCTGCGTATCAGCCCTGGTGCGTGAACGGACACGTGTGCACTTGTAGAAAATCTGGTCAACAATAAGGTAGTGGCACTCGCTTTCGCTCGTAGGATACGGTTTTAAAACCACTCGAATAAGATTCTCAGTGTCACCTAAACACCGATGTAAGACTCTATATATGTCATCATTCACTGATGTAAATGGGCCGATAGATCCTCGTGGGTTCCGCATGTTGTGTGGGCTCATATAGACCTACGCTCTAGATCTTGCGACACTTGTGCCCCAATAAAGAAAAGACTCTCGGGCCGAAGTCGGCCTCTGTGGGCCCGCGCACAGTCGTGTTAGTGTAATCCACAGTCGTGTTAGTGTAATCCACAGTCGTGTTAGTGTAATCCACAGTCGTGCGCGTGCCCTCTGCGGCCTACATGGGCCCGGGACTTTACTTACTTCAGTGTATGGCTTTCTTTGTGTGAAGTTCAGCACTACACGCACAATGTATGCATACGTACACGCGGACCTACTACCCTCTGCTTGAACCTTGTCATACAATGCCGAGATCACGTGGTTTGATTGATCATTTGGTAATACCTGTAATATTAACTTCTTTTTTTTTTTTTTTTTTTTTTTTTTTTATTACAGGTGAACATTTGCAGACTGAACCCCCACACAGCTCGCTTCGACTACAGCGAAGGAGGCAGACAAAAACCCGCTGCCTAAAGTGTCACCGAACAGTGACCTAAAAACAAAAGTTGCCGATCAGTGATAGTTTAAGTGGGACACTGTTGCCTACCCGTCTCAAGACACAGAACCGGTGACTAAGTGATAGAGGACGTACATCTGACAGGAGATGGGAACTCAAATTACGTATGTAAAATACCCGTAGACACCCGGACTACACCCGTGGTGCACCCTTGTCAGCCGGTAAGATCTTTAATTTTTTTGCTGGAGTCACCTGAACGATTTGCTCCGTGACAGTTCCTCAGTCAACGTAATAAACGGTGAATCACTGGAGAGCAGTCATACGTACAAACCCTGCACATTCCTCCCTTTTGGGCTGTCCTACCCAAACCCCCAGGGGCGGATCGCTACCAGAATTGCGGGTGGGAGTGGCTTTTGCATCTGGGCTTAGTTGCATGAGTAAGCTTAGTCCTGCGCCAGCCACTGAGCAAGGTACCCGCTACGTGAGCTTAGTCCTGCGCCAGCCACTAAGCAAGGTGCTCCGCTGTAGCGGGGTGAGTGTTGTGCCGCTGTAGCGGAGCACCTTGCTTAGTGGCTGGCGCAGGACTAAGCTCACTCGTGCAAATACCCCCTGGTCTCAGCCAAATAAGTAGCTTAAATCCTGTGCAAGCCACCAAGCAAGGTGCCCCTGTCAATGAGTACCTTGCTTAGTGGCATGCGCAAGATTTAATCAATCATGCAACTGACGCACTGGTTGTGTAGGTGTATTGCCGGGCGGCTATGAACAGTAAACACCAAGCTTGGAGGGGTGTGGGGTGGGGTGGGGTGCGGTGCGGTAGAGAGTGGGGGACAGTGCGTGGGTATGGGGGGGGGGGGGGGGGGGGGGGAGAGGAGAGGAAAAAATAAAGCGAATCCCCAACACTGGTTTTCCGGGTGTAAGAGGAAATGTCCTTGAGGCAGGTTTGAAATTGCGGGGTGTGACTGCTTAACCCTTTTCATCCTGATGCACCCCATTGCTTGAAATAAATTTGACTGATAGTTCAAGGGTGGTGCCTGAATAGCTTGGCGCCCCAGGCGCCAAGCTATTCTGGCACCACCCTTGAACCAAAACAGTTGATCTATGTACTGAAGCCTTCATAGGACAGTAAGCAACTTTTACACAATCACCCTCAGGATGTAATGGCTTAAACGTGATAAACGCTGAAATCCTCACTGTGGATCCCACTCGGGGCCCGAAGAGCCCACTGTGTCTCTCTTTCAAATGGGATGCAGGAGCGGGTCTTTGATACTCTGTTAGAATCGAAATTTTCTTCGGGCGTTTCAAATCTTGAAATCTTGGATACAATTTTCCATACACAAAAAGGTTGGAGCCCCCGCCCCCCCCCCCCCCCCCCCGCCTCCCCCCCCCCGCCTCCCCCCCCCAAGTCTTTCCCACTCCTCCCCCCCCCCCCAGCCGTTCCCCCCTCGAGAGACGACTGATCCTCCCTAGTGACAGAACTCGGTGATTTCAGGACAAGAGATATAACCGCTCTCCACTAATTCACTTCGGCGCGCGAGTGTTAGTAGTGCAGTTGTAAACATGATATAGACGGTAGGGCCGCCATGCCCCGACCTTATTTTCAGGTCCGGCTTATCAGCCCATGCCGGCTGACACGACACTACTCAGTCCTGCCACAGGTAAGCGTGCTATCAGGGTGTACTGTCAAGTCGCGCCGGCACAGGAGTTTCCGTGTACGCAGTGTGTGCTGTGTCAAGCGGTTCTGCCTCTTTGAGCCGCAAGCCCGCGTTTCGTTGGTTTAGCAGAAGTGCTAAAATGACGACATATAATTTTATATATCGTGTACCAGTTGTAGAAATTTGCTTTATCGTGACAGTTCAAGGGTAAAGCGGTAATGACATGCTGACTGTCGTAAAATGACAACTACGTATCGGTTGCAGAATAAAGCTCGACCATGATAGTTCAAGGGTAGTGACTGATTATCTTGGCGCCTGTAGGCGCCAAGATAATCAGGCACTTCCCTTGAACTATTCGCTCCACCTGAGATCGGCATCAGACACCACCCTTGGAGTATCATGGTCGTCTGATCTTCTGTTAATGGGGCGGTATTTCAGAGCTGAAGGAATGAGTCCCGGCAGTGTGCGTTACTTTGTTTCAGCCGGGTACACAGGAAGAGACTTGTATTCTGCTGTGCTTTTGCAACCATAACTTTGAAAACATCGAAGAGATTTCAACGTGTCGTATTAGAAAAAAATCAATTTACCGCGGTAGGGTCGCGTTCTGTGTTGTCTCTTCTGAAGAGGGTTTAGTATCAACAAATTCCAACTTGTCGTTGGTTTCAAAGTGTGTCAAGTTCATCGCCAAGTCCGGAATAACCGTTGCCACAAGGTAGGTGTATTTATTTAACACATTCGAGACGTACCGCATCCGGATACGCGGCATCATACCGCGTATCCAGATGTGGCACGTCTCGAATGAGTTAAAATTTTTGAAACAATTTTAAAAATGGTTAATTTGACCGACATAAGCGCAGGCAAACATTTAAAACGAAAATGTTGGTTGACCAACCGTTTCAAGTCACGTCCAACCCGCTGCGATTGTGACATCAAAATGATCGTGTCGATACGAAATAGGTATGCGTGTCTTTGACTAGGGCCTTACGACATCAAGTAGAGCATGTTGTACTGTACACATTTGAGAGATGAAGTATATACGGGTGCCACCCACCAAAGATTTCGACATCGAGTGCTTGTGATTTAGGTCTGACGAAAGAGTCGCGTTGCAACATGTCATGGAAAGCACAGGCATTCGATGCCGAGAATATATCGTTTACGAGCGCTTATGAACGCGGTATTACATCATTAGAGCATTGGAGACTGACGTTCTTATATCCTGATACGCGGAATGTCCCACGAGAATAAATTTGGGCTAGTGTGGATTGCCTGGGGCCCATTGTCTCAACTCAGTGAACCCTGGTCCGTTCAGGATATTGCACTACGTTTTCTCTTCCACCCAAATGCTTCCGTCTGCAAGAGACATATTCTCATGAGCCCCTGCAATCTATGTCTCTTGTCGACCAAGATCTATCGCCGGGTTCCTCAAAATGTGGATATCACCTTCTTGCGCCTGTGTAATACCGCTGAGTGTGGGGAGACCCTGACTGTGTCGCGTGTTGTGCTTGAGATCGAGTGAGATAGTAGTGAAGTACATGTAACATACTGGACGCATGTTTGGCCTGATCAGGTGTGTTATTGTAACGATGACGTGAGAACCAGAGTCGTAGGTAAGCATTGCAGTTATTCAGTTATTGACTACACAAAAGATGATGATTGTGGTGTGTGTGTGTGTGTGTGTGTGTGTGTGTGTGTGAGAGAGAGAGAGAGAGAGAGAGAGAGAGAGAGAGAGAGAGAGAGAGAGAGTGAGAGAGAGAGAGAGAGAGAGAGAGAGAGAGAGAGAAAAAAAAGATGTGTGTTTGTGTGTGTGTGTGTATGTGTGTGTGTGTGTGTGTGTGTGTGTGTGTGTGTGAGAGAGAGAGAGAGAGAGAGAGAGAGAGAGACTAGAGAGAGAGAGAGAGAGAGAGAGATGATGATGATGATGATGATGTTGATGAAACGTTTTTATTCAGGAGAGAGAGAGAGAGAGAGAGAGAGAGAGAGAGAGAGAGAGAGAGAGAGAGAGAGAGAGACTGAGTGTGTGTGAGAGAGACGGACAGACAGAGAGAGAGACTGAGTGTGTGAGAGACAGAGAGAGAGAGAGAGAGAGAGAGAGAGAGAGAGAGAGAGAGAGAGAGAGAGAGAGAGAGAGAGAGAGTGAGTGATTCGGTGTGCGTGCGTGTGTCGGTGCTTGTGTGTGTGTGTGTGTGCGCGCGCGCGATCGCGTGTGCTTGTGTGTTAACATACCTTGCCTGTCTGTCTGTCCGGGGCGAGCTGAACAGCTCAGCAGTGTGGTACAGTGTTCAAACCTCGTCCGGAAAGTCGTTGGTTCGAATCCAGCTGGGGTCAAATTTTTTTGGGGTACAGGCCTCTTTTCGGTGCCACGCTTTTTAAATCATCTTCAAGGTGGACGAAATACGTTAAGCTTTAACAGTTTAACGTGTGTATGTCTTTTCCGTCTGCACGTCTGTCAATGTGTCTGTCTTAACCTATTAAGCAGCGGTTACTCGGGCCGACGTCGGCCTCAGTGGGCCCGCGCACAGTCGTGCGCGGGCCCACTGGGGCCGACGACGACCCGAGAAACCTCTGCTTATTGGGAGCCAACGTGTTTGCGTTTATGTCTAATTTTATTCAGTCATGATCTCTGAAGTCTTTCACATGTATTTACAAGCCATGTGTTGGCCTATGCCAGTAGGCCAACATTAATTAATTATTGTAAACCTTAGTGAGGTATAGCCAATGAATTTCAGCCACACCGAGTACCTCACCCGAGGAAAAACATGATTCTTTCATTATCATGCTGCACTTGACCCGCACACATGTCTACAAGGAAGTAGGAAGTACAGCGGAGCCTGTTTTGAGCTACCACGCTTATGAGAGACCGCCTGTCATTAAAGACCATCATTTAGGTGGCTGTAGCTGTGACTGTGGCTGTAGCCACCTAAAGTTGATGATGGTCTTTAAAGTACCATTACGCGTTAATCTGATGACACATTTTAACACCATTTGTGTTCCTTATGCCTTATTGAGACACCAACTTCAACGGCAGTTTGGATATGCAGCAAAAGCACACGCGGCACTTGTTTATTCTGTGCGGCACCCGTTAGCCTGTCAATCTATTTTTGGCTGTTTCTCGTACTGATACCGTTGTATTTATAGAACCGAGTGGAGTGATTGTCAGGATACTTGATATTAAGACGACCTGTGCCGCCTGAACTGGATTGTCCTGTGTCTAAAAGAACCATAACTCATCAGACATGTGTGTAGTGTTTCCTAACCATCTGTCACAAACGTGTATATTTAAAACGGGTATAGTGGCGGTAGCATGGGTGGACTTTAAAATGACAGGCGCCACAGGCGCCACGTTTTACCTTTCAACACTTCTATTGAGAGCGCACCTGCCTTTTCATACCATCTTTTTTTTTGTTACAAAAAGAGATGGCTGCTACAAACAGGCTCCAATGTGTAGCACAGCAACAACTTTCCCCGCGTTTCTTATTTTCAGCAGCTTTATGCAATGTGTCGACTGAAATACTGTACGTAGTAGTGTCCCGCATCCGGGTTTCTCTCGTACGCACTCAAGCGGAGTATTAGACAGGTACAGGTTTCGGTCAGCAAAAGGAATACATTCCCATGAACCCCTGCGTTCGCAGGGGTTCGTGAGGATCTATGCTTTTTGCAGAATTTGCAAAGTGTTTGGGTGAGAGACTGGAAAAGCGTGAAAAACATCTCAGTTCCGGGCACTGAACCCTCTTCCGAAAACTATATTGTGAGGTAGGTGAATTATTATAGAACGAACATAAACATGTACTTTTAACCCTTTTAGCCCCAAGGTCCCATTTCTCAAATTTTGGAGGTTGCCTAACCGTACCAGCTGCAGGAGATGGCCTGACCATGATAATTGAAGGGTAGTGCCAGATTAGCTTGGCGCCTTCAGGCGCCAAGCTAATCTGGCACTACCCTTCAATTATCATGGTCAAGCCACCTCCTGCTGTAGGGATCCGGGGCTAAAAGGGTTACGGTCAAAGCACTGAGATGCACTGTGATTTCAGATCCAAGGAAAAGCTTTAGGAATGACTTCCCGGCCTAGTGTCCCAGCGGCCCTTGACTAGACACAAGCTCTCCCAACATTCATTATTACCGGTTGTTAAAGTACGTAAGTATACATTCGTATTTTTGTGTTTTTGACACGATAGCCTCACTTGTCTGCATCCTTAAGACCATGTGCGTGTTTGAAGGGTTACATACAGCCACGGATTTATAAAGGCCAGCCATTTTTGTACCGAGCAGTCAAACTCAGAAACTGATCTGCGCTCCCAGGGTTTGATTATACACCGTCACACTAAATGCAGCCTCATGCCATAACATTTGTTCTTCCAAATCTGTCACGGTCATGAGCACGGAGAACAAGAACCCATGCAGGGGCCCAAAGAATATTTTCTTTAGTATTTTTATCGTTCTGCTGGTGATGCCGCTTCTGCACCCATAATGGAACAGCCAAGCTCTGCGGTTTCAGCTGGCCTGTTATGGTGACTGTAGCAGGCACCCTAGTGCGCAAAAGGCCATCGTGCGACATCGGGATGCCTAGTTTTGTGGGCATGCTCACGATATTCACAATATATAGAGTAAGTCCGTGTAGGGAATCACCCGGTGCTCGCAACTTCGCCGGACTAACGAAGTCCTGTCAGTGACGCATTAATTTATTCAGCTATGTAGTAATCGGCGGTGGTAGTTCAAGGGTACTTTGTGGTCACGGTGGCACCTCTGCACTCAGGTGGGCAAATATTGTACAGGGCATACATATTCTTTGTTTGAACACAGCTATTCAGGAATCACGCCGTATCAATGCAAAAGCGAGTGTACGGTTGTGAGGCAAAACAACGCGGAACAAAGGGTAACCGCGTCGAGCATATTGAAATTGCAATCTGCTAAATGGCATAGCAACTTTTCTGTTGTAAAGACACTTATTGATTGTCCAGACTGGCAGTATTAAATAGTTCTCCAAACCAGTGAACTCAGAATAGTATAATAATAATAATAATAATAATAATAATAATAATAAAGAGGATTTATAAGGCGCCTAAACATGGTAAGATGCTCTATAGTGACAAAAGTGACAAAACAAAAACCACATGTAACAATATTACACAATATTACAGAAAATAACTGAACACAGTCATGAACACTGATGATCAAGACTGGAAGACAGCGTTCTGAAACATTTGTGTGTAGGGCGTAGGATTGTATACAGCCATACAGAAAATTTCCTCTGCCATGATAGTTGAAGGATAGTGTGTGTTAAGCTTTGGGTAATATTGCAAGACACAAAATTAACGCTCAAAGCTATGTGGGATTGTTATGCAGAGAGACAGCAATGTCGAAAGAGAGACCACGTTACGCCTCTACTGAAGCAGCTGCACTGGCTGCCCATCAAATTCCGTTGCCAGTACAAAATTGCAATTTTCGCCTATCGGCATTTTGACGGATCTCTCCCGCCGTACCTCTCTGCCAAGCTGTCTGCCTATCAGCCATCACGCACCCTCCGTTCCTCCAGTGAAAAGCTGTTAAAAATCCCGAAGCTTAACATGAAAACTGTCGGGGAGCGTTCTTTCACCTTTTTCGCCCCAAGTGTGTGGAACTCGCTGCCAACGGAAATGCGGAATCTGCCCACATTGTCACAGTTCAAGGCTCACTTAAAGACTTTTCTTTTTTGTCGGGCATTTAGCACTTAGCTCATATAATAATAGCTAACTGTTGACTGACTGCCACCTATTCTGATCCCAGAGGAAGTGAATGTGAGGTGTGGGGAAGGGATGGGGTGGTTTAAAGTAGTGTATAATTGTGCGTGTGTGTCTGAGAGAGAAAGGGTGTGCTGTTGTGCATGCGCAGTGAGTCCAGTGTTTTCCTGGAGAACAGCGCTATACAAGAACTATGTATTATTATTATTATTATTTCAAATCGTGGGTTATCGACTATGATACTATCCAGGATTGTGCGTGTTTAGCTTGGCATTTCAGCACTTCAGCGGACCAAATTTTCAGTTCTGTACAAGGGCTTAGTTGCATGAGTGAGCTTAGTAGAGCCCCTTGCTTAGTGGCTGGCGCAGGACTAAGCTCACTCATGCAACTACCCCCTGATGATGTATTCTATGTTTATTCACTCTTCATTAATTCGACACCAAAAATCCCTAGATGTCCCGGGAACACGGATTAAAAGTGATGTCAGCAAGAGGCAGTTGCGGGGGCTCATGAGGATCTATACCTCTTGCAGTTGGGTGGTGTTCAAAGTTTCTCTGAACTGAACGGGTTAAGTGTATATATATATATATATATATATGCTTCTGTCTCTCAATAATTTTGTTATATTTAAAAGTCCATGATTTTAGTGTCGCATTAATTTTAGCTGTGTTACTTGTTATGATACATTGCTACTTTTTAGTTATGTTACTTGTGATATGTATGTTTCTTTTATGCATGGGTGTGTATGAATGACAGCATCAAACCACTTTCCTCTGTCACTGGCGATAAAGAGCGTTATCGTTATCGTCATCGATAATGCGTTCCCAGCAAGATTAGGCTTAGCGTGTAAAATATTTCTTGAATCTTTTATTTCTAGTGGTTGAGTTGTGTGTATGCTCCTCGCACAGGCAGCGGGTGAGCACAGTAGTTTCAAATTGAGTTTATCTTTAGTTTCTTCTGACTTCGTGCTTATTTCAGATCACTTTTGTCATTCCCATCAGACGCTTACTCTTCAGTTTTGTTCTATGCGGCAAGAGCGGCAATCACATACTCTTTTCTATGTACTCCTAAACAGAAATTAGCCTCTTTTACATATACTCTTTTGGAAATTGGAGTGTCATCCATTGCGTGTAAAGTCACATCAGACATGCCCTAGCAAGTTACACCGTATCAAAGCAAACACATTAACAATCGTACGACCTTGAGACAAGTCAGTCATGACTTTGTTACTCTAAAGATGTGAATAGCACGATATCTTCCAGCAAGAGGCATAGATTCTCATGAGCCCCTGCTACCGCAGGGGCTCATGAGAATCTATGCCTCTTGCAAATTGATTAGGGCGACCTGAGAGACGGACAATTAGCATAACGTATTTCGCTGCGCATTGTATGCAAATTGACAAGTACCCACGTTTCTACGTACCGCCAGGCACGGGACTATTAATTTTCTTGTAAGTTGTATGTAAACGTGATTGGTGTGGCCCTTCCAATGAGCGAAAAGGTGCTCGGACCGACTCAAGTTCAGTTCTTAAAAAGCCAGGGCTCGGACGTGCCAGGGCCAAACTGAGTTGGCCGATATCGGCCCGGTAACATTTTGCACACTGGGACGGATATTCACGCTGCATAAGACCGACAGTGAAACAGGGATGACAAATCTGAAAACACATTGTAACATGTGACGTAAGCCCGGCTGATTAATTAACTAATTTTTAATGGGAGTGCCCGGAATATGGACTCTGTCATAGGCGCCTGACGAACGATGTGCGCTGATGAGATGCAGTCTCCTCCGCACTCAAGGGAACACTCACTCCATAGTATCTGTATGCGTGAGGTGTCGCTGAGCGCGTTGCCTGCGCCTGCGCGTGGAGACTGTCAGGCACGTCAGCGTGCATCGCTCGTCAGGACCTTAAATGGGATGAAATATAAGCATTTTCACTGCCGAAGAACGTAAACCGTGATCCAAATGCAAGAGGCATAGATCCTCATGAGCCCCCCCCCAACCCCACCCCCACCCCCCCTCCCCCTTCCCACCCCACCCCCACTTCCTCCCTCCCTGCCCCGCTTTTCGATTTTCCGGCCATTGGAAGGCAAGGTCTAGCTGGGAGGCCTTTTGCGGTATCAGGTTGAAAGTCCCAAACAAAAAGTTGGACCCCCCCTCCCCCCCTAACTGATCCGCCCCTGGCTTCAGTTCCCTTTTTGCGTTACACAGGTAAGCTCGAGACTTGTCTTAACCCATTTAACCCCATGGCCGCATTTCTTATTTTGGAAGTGTCTTCTAGCGACTGTATCTTACCAGGTTGCTGGAGATGGTAATTCAAGGTTAGCGCCGGATTAGCTTGGCGCCTTATGGCGCCAAGCTAATCTGGCGCTATCCTTGATCGAATAATATCATGGTCAATCCCTTGAATTTGTCCTTGTCGATCTATCGCCTTCTGTGGTACGTCGGAGCTAAATGGGTTAAACACTTACACTGTATGTGCTTGCTCTGTCATATACATGTCCTCGGTTTATGCCTAAGTTTACGGCTCGGTTTATGTTCAGTAAACACGTGTGCTGATTGTTTTTGATACCACCTCTGTATACCATCTCTCCTACATTATCCGGCCCCACATTCCCCGCTAAACCCTACACGCTTTGCTATGTTTTGCCACGATCGACATTTTGCTGTTTGCTTTAGGAAAAAAAAGACACTTTTGAAACCGGACACTTTCCTTGTTTTGTAGTGCACTCAAGTTTATATTATGGCCGTACAAGTGCATTCGTACCATCTCTTTCGTTTTATCCTGGCCCGACTCGCAGGCATCGTAGGGTATACATACGCGTACAAGGAACTTCAGCTGCACCAGGTTTACAGTACCGCTGCCTACCTGCACAAAGAGTGGGTGGGGTTGGGGTGGGATTAACCCTTATCATTTGGAATACACCAGTGTGCGAAAAAAAGTTTGACTAAAATAGTTTAAGGGTAGTGCCAGAATAGCTTGGCGCCTCTAGGCGCCAAGCTATTCTGGCACCACCCTTGAACTAAAGCCATTGGTCCATATCCGTATCTGTAAGTACTGTGTTGTAGCAGTGTACAATTTTGAAGCTTTTTGCCTCAGTATGATACGTCTTCAAAGTGCTCTCGTTAGCTGTCAGAAGTCGCATGCAGATTGCGTTTTTTTTTATTTTAAATTCAACGACAAAGAGCCCTAGTCTTCCGACAAACACAGGATGCAAAATGGTGTCAGCAAGAGGCATAGATCCTCATGAGCCCCCGCAACTGCGGGGGCTCATGAGGATCTACGCCTCTTGCAGTTGGATCGTGTTCGGGGGGAGGGGGGGGGGTTAATGTCACATCACTGAGACCAGGGTCGCAGACTGTTGTTGCTGAAAGCTTTGTTAACCCTTTTAGCGCCATGGGCGCATTTCCCGAATTTTGGAAGTGTTACTGAACAACTATGTACCAATTGCAGGAGGTGGATTGATGATGATAATTCAAGGGTAGTGCCAGATTAGCTTGCGCCTGAAGGCGCCAAGCTAATCTGGCACTACCCTTGAATTATCATGGTCAATCAATCTCCTGATGTAGGGTGTTGGCGCTGAAAGAACCCGAGCTGCCCAATGATCGAGATACAAAGTGGTACCACCAAGAGGTATAAACCCCATATGCCCTATGTAAATGTGGGGGCTTATGCGGATCTATGTCGCTAGCATTTGGTGTGTGGTACGTTTTTTCCCTTGGCAACAAATGGGTTAAATGGGTTTGCTTTGAATAATGCCGCATCCTTTACAAACAAATATTGGATTTATTAACGTCCTTTACCGAATTTCTTATATGTCTGACGAGGTCTGTAAACAGCATGTCTCCATGATTGGTGGAGAAGTGTGTTCGTTTATTTGTTAGTTATTTATTGTGGTTTAAAGCCGAGCAGGCGACTAAAGCCGTCTCATGGCGGGAAGGGTAAAAGTCTGGTCAGCCAGATTAAGAGAAAGGTCTTAAAACATGACGTAAATACAGTTTAAAAGTAATCTTAGATAAAAGGTCAATCGTACATGTCTACAGACTTTGGAAGTTCATAAGGACAGTCAGATTTAAAACAAATTGGCTTCCTTTAGAAAGCTAGAGATTTTGTTCTGGGGAACGTCCCGAAACCTTCAAAGAGTCTGCCATAGCGTTTCCACCTTATATCGATTAGGTCAGCGCATGATGTCAACTGACGGGCAAAAGAAATGCGACATTTTTGTAATCATCGGAAACACTTGAGTGTTCCGATGATTTCAAAAACGTCGCATTTCCTTTGCTCGTCAGTTTACAAAACTCTCTTTTACCTACTGTGCGATGTGTTCTAGTGTCGTATACTACCCCCCTCCCCCCACCTTCTTCTCCCCCCTCCCCCCCCCTCTCTCCCAACTTCCTAATCCGGACGGAAAGAAAGTTGTTTTCTTGCTTCGTCGGTTTATGAGCTCGCTTACACAGGCATGGGATGATTGTTGGCATGGGATGATTGTTGGCATGGGATGATTGTTGGCATGGGATGATTGTTGGCATGGGATGATTGTTGGCATGGGATGATTGTATGGGATGATTGTTGGCATGGGATGATTGTTGCGTAATTAGTCATGTCTTAACATATTCTGCCCCAGGACCGAAATCCCCAGATTTTGAAGTTGTCCTCTGAAGTTCTGTATTACAATTTTAGAAACAAATCGAGCATGATAGTTCAAGGGTGGTGCCAGAATAGCTTGGCGCCTATGAACTTTCATGCTCGATCCATGACTTGCTGTGGTGTGTAGGGGCTGAATAAGTGAACAAAGGCAGTAGTAGTCAGGTTTTCACTGCTATAAGCCGTTTGAGCAAAGCTTGCCTCGTGTATTTTTACCAATTAACTTTTCAACAAGTTAAGAAAGACGCTAAGAACAAAAAAGTAATTATCAAACTTGGTCCCGGTTTATTTTAAAATTTAACTGGCATTAAATACAATGGTTTAGCCACTACCCTCGGGAGATCATGGCGATGACTGACATAAAAGTTGAAATATGTGCCCTGTGTAACCCTGCTCAGGCCTCGGTGACAACTGACCTGCATCACTGACGCTGAAACTGTGACAAGTTATGCACGGATCAGACCTTTCGCGAGACCAAGCTGTCGAACATTCAACACGAGGAGCGTGAAATTTACCGGAATAAATATGTCAGTGAAACTGACTGGGGCATATTTTAGCAGGTTATAAGTAGGTTTGAATAGGTCATGTTCAACATTTCCTAAGGGCAGGGGCTAAACCGCTGGCGTCAAAACTAAATGAAAATTAAAATAAGTTAGGACCAAAGTTGGTGATCATCTTTTCTTCTTAGAGTTGTCTTGAAATCATTCGCGTTCAAAAGTTATTTTGCGAAAAACACGAGGTAAGCAACGCTGAAGCGGCCATAGAGGCTCGATGCCAGTAGCTTTGACTAATGCAAATCCACTGCGCCACCGCGTGCGCGCCAGCGCCTATACTAAGCTCAAGACAAAATACATACTGGCATCGAGCCCCTATGCAAACGGTCTATACCCCAAGTTAAGAGGTGACCCAATTGCCCATTGGGCGTGCCATGCCTGTGCACCCTAATTTGTCCTTCTTCAAGTTGTTTTGGTTGCATCAGTGTATCGTTACATTGTTGTGTAATGTTCTGTGCATCTACTGTGGGAAATCAGGGTATTTCCCGACCACATAATAGTAGCGCACCTTCATGTTTGTGTATGTGTGTTTCTCCTGCCTACTTCCTAAGTTCCGGAGAAAGACATGGGTTATATAAGAGACCTGATCCATTCTTTTTAGGAATGGAAATGATTGTCTTATTCTATACCTGCGTATTTCTCTGTGGGCTGGCGATTGGGTGCCTGATAGGCGGGGGCAGGGGATCTAACTGTTGTCTGTCCAGCGCTGTGATTCCCCTTGGTTTGAGTAGTGCTCTGAAGGCATCAAAACATGACCCCCCACCCACCCGCACCCGCGCCCCCACCCGCATGTTGCTATTTGTGTTTCAGCAGTTCATTCGTTCATATGTTATTGTTAACCCCTAACCTGCCGTGTCGGTTCAGTGTCAAAGAGCCCCAACCGTCCAAGAAACACGGATACAAAATCGTGCCAGCAAGAGGCATAGATCCTCATGAGCCCCCGCAACTGCAGGGGCTCATGAGGATCTATGCCTCTTGCACTCGGATATCGTGTTCACTTTTTCTCGACAGTACCAGTGGCTGCAAGCCTAAGGGGTTAAAGTAATTATTCAAGTTACAGTGATGTTGTCAATGTTCTGAACGCATCTACGCGTGACCGCGGGGACGGCTGTGACAAGCACGGGCAGAAAAATGATCTGCGCTCTGTTCATGGTCTGCGGGTTTCAGGGTCAAACCTGCACAGGTGTACTCATAACAGATTTATTTCTTGCGTGAAGGCAGTAAATACTCCTACGCAAGCTATAGATCCTCACGAACCCAGGCAGAAGTTATGTGTAGGTAGAGGAAATATCTATGTTATCGGAAAAAAAAATTCTGTCTACGTAATAAAGTGCATGCAATCTGATTATCGGCGTTAACATTGCACAGGTGTGTCACAACAAATGTACTACTGTAGTGAACTCCGTCCACCTGCGACGGACACAGATGTTCACGAGCGCCAGCACAGTTATATAACCATAGAATTATGATCCAAGGTCTTTTCTCTTTTTTGTTTTTTTCTTTTTAAAAAATATATTTATCTATTTTTTAATCGAACACGAGCGACAAACATGACGCTATGTTATTCTTTAAGCGTACTGCATCTATCTGCAAGTAAAGATTCAAGATTAAAAAATTAAAATAAGCTATTAAATGGGAAATTGCAGCGTGCGGTGTCAATAGAAAAATAATAAACAAATAAACATATAAATAGCATATACCTACACATTAAAAACAACGCATCACACATGTTATCACCCTGTACACATCACATATTATCACTGCCTCCAGATACATGTCACAAACACATTTTCACTGTCTAATAAGAAAGACTTATGATGAGTTATAGATAGACATTGATATTAATACTCGGAAAGACTTATAGATAGAAATATATATTAATACTCTGACACTCATATCAAAACATTTAATTCACTCAGATCTCATGTAAGCACACACACACACACACACACACACACACACACACACACACACACACACACACACACACACACACACACAAACCATCACACACACACACACACACACACACACACACACACACACACACACAAACACACACACACAGCAGATTGTTGTTCTTTTCTGAAATCTTCGTTAACCCTTTTACCCCCAAGGTGTTGCCTAATGACTTTGTACCAGTTGCAGGAGATAGATTTGACCATGATAATTCAAGGGTAGTGCCATAGTGCCAGATTAGCTTGGCGCCTTCAGGCGCCAAGCTAATCTGGCACTAACCTTGAATTATCATGGTCAATCAATCGCCTGCTTTTGGGACTCGGGGCTAAAAGGGTTAATTCAACACCAATCAGCTTTACCCGTCCCAGGCACATGGGTTCAAAGCCGTGTCACCAAGAGGCATAGATCCACATGAGCCCCCGCAATTGCGGGCGGGAAGGGGTTGGGTGGGGTTCATGAGGATCTAGGTGGTGTTCACTTTTTTTTTTTCTCGGCAGCGACCAAAAGCCACAACCGTCCGAGAAACATGGCTACACACTCTAGCCTCAGCAAGAGGCTTAGATCCTCATGAGCCCCCGCAACTGCGGGGGTTGCGGGGGCTCCTTAGGATCTATGCCTCTTGCGGCTGGATCGTGTTCTCGGCAAAGGGGTTAAAACGAGTGGTGCTGACAGAGACAGCTGAAAACTCTGTATTGTCTACGGGTCTACGGTTTTCAGTTGATGTAAATTCCATGGGCGTTAGCGTAACATGAACGCTAATTATCATCTAATTATCATGTTATGGCTGCCTGGTCGTTTTATTTTTTTAAATTACAAAACAGACGCTGCAAAATATACTGACGAGCCAAAGAAATGCGACATTTTTGGAATCATCGAAAACACCGAAGTGTTTCCGATGATCCCAAAAATGTCGCATTTCTTTGGCTCGTCAGTACAACTGTTGACCTATAGTCAAAACTTAAGGGCCACTTTTTGTCGCAGACCCACCAACAACACCACACAAATAATGTAACAATACTTGGAGTCAGTACTTTCCTAATTTATTCAGTAACAATTTTGTTTATGTTTTAAGTAAATCAAACAATTGTAACAACAGCAGTACGTTAGAATAAATCTTCTTTATTATTATTATTATTAATGTTCACCCACCCCTTATTTGAAAAGTCACACAAGACTGGTCCAGTCAGTAGCGAGTGTCCCCAGCGTTTGCAGCCAAGCATTCAATGCAGCGTTGACGCATGGAGTTCACCAGGGTTCGGAGAACATGTTGTGGGATCGCTTCCCACTCTTGATGCAGGAACTGAGTCAGCTGGAGGACGCCTTGAGGTGGGGGAGGGGGGTGGTTGCTGATTACAGGTTGCCCCAGCACGTCCTAGAGGTGCTCGACGGGAGCCAGATCAGGTGAACGAACTGGCCACTCCATCCTCATGATGCCCCGTTGCTCAAGGTACTCATTCACCACACGGGCGCGATAAGGTCGAGCGTTGTCGTACTGCAGAACAGCATTGTCGCCTATGGCTTGGAGAGCTGGCTGGATGAGGGGCTGCACAATCTCGTCCCGATAGCGCAGGAGGGGAGTCCTGCCCAGACCATGACTGAGCCCGCCCAGACCATGACTGAGCCTCCTCCGTAGCGATCCACCTCTTGGACGGATCCATCCGTGAATCGCTCGCCCTGGCCTCTCTAGACCCTCACCCTGCCGTCGTTGAAGGACACAGTGAACCGTGACTCATCAGTAAACAGAACCTGAGGCCACTAGAGTCTGTTCCACTTCACATGTTGACGACACCAGGCAACCCGGGCTCTGCGATGAGCTGGAGTTAGGGATATTCTCACTGCTGCTCTGCATGAAGCCAATTTCGCTCAGACGTCGGCAGTCTGTGATTCTGCCCACGTTAACGTTTGCAGCTTGCATCAGTTGACGTCGCAGAGCGGTTGATGTGACAGTTCGGTCGCGCAGAGCCGCCACACAGAGGTATCTGTCCTCTTTTCTGCTGGTGCAGCGCGGGCGTCCTGAGCAGAGTCGTCGTTCTGCCCTTTCAGTTTCTTGGAATCGCGCCAGCAGCCTCTGGATCACTGAATGGGACACTCGAAGACGTCTCCCAACTTTTCGTCCGGAAATTTCATCCTGCAGCCATGCTAGCGCCCGGCCTTGATCTACTGGCGTTAGGCTTCGTCGTGGTGGCATGGTTAGGAAAGTGACAATTATGCCCCTACTGTACCGGTATTTGTAGCGAAACAGAGGTGCTCGGTGTTCACGAGTGGCCCCTATGGCACGTGCATCACGACTTTACCGAGTTTTTCCACCTGCCTGCCTTTGGTACGCTTGCCAATATCGCACAGCTTTTCACAAAAACTGACAATGTTTCACGTGCATTTGACACGTTCGTGGAAATTGATGAATTGTTGTCTATTGTTCCCTGTACAATGGACTGTCTAAGGTCAACTATTAACCCATTTGGATCTAAAGAACATTGTATTTTATTAGCGTACTTGCGACGATAAACAATGACACAAAAAAGTGGGGTGGCTCTTAAGTTTTGACCATTAGTATTAATTACAACATAGTCCTTGATTTTTTTTTTAAACGTGATCTGCTGCACGGCAGGCGTTCGTTGCTAAAAGTCGCTTATACGTCGGGTTATCAATGTTGTCCTGCTTCAACTAAAATATTTCTACCCTTCTTTTCACCATCCATTTAAGTAGGCACAGTGACTGATGTTCGTAGTGGAAGAAACGCAGTCGCGGGGGGGCTGATGAGGATTTATGTCCCTTGTTAGTCCTGTGTTGTTTATTTTTGGCCTAAGTTTCGTCTCATTTACATCTGTATTCTTCACGCGAATGTCGGGCAGGATGCGCACGCATTTCGTGATTACTGGCAGCGAAGAGCTTAACCCCTTCACTGCCGAGGTAAAAAAGTGAACAGGATTCAACTGCAAGAGACATTGATCCTCATGAGCCCCCGCGACTGCGGTGGCTCATGAGGATCTATGCCTCTTGCTGATACCAATTTGTATCCATGTTTCTTGGTCGGTGTTGGCGTTTGGTCGGTGAATGAACACAGATTTCAGAAACAAAAACGTACGTACAGTGGCATGCCCCATACATAATTTTATGCAGAGCTCAACATGACGATTTCTTTCCTAATTTTTGTTTTCAGGGAGCAACATACGGGTAAGCAAATCTTGGAGCCTAAAGTCGTCAACATGGACGAACTCACCTCTAAGAGACATTTCTCCGCCGACTTTTCGAACAGCAACTTTAGATGAATGAAAAATAATTTTAGTCCCCTTTGAAAACCGACTGTGTTCACACTTGAAGCAAAAATATCAACATGCCTTCCCCAACACGTGAAAGCACACCAGCTGCCGGCACGGTCAACGCAACTATTTCTGATGTTACGTCATCTGCAGTGGTCACCTCGGGACCAGTGGTGACGTCAAATGTGACCTCAAACGCGACGGTGCTGCCCTCCACGCAGCCTGACGGAGACGGAGGTAATTAATTTCATTCGTTCGTTCGTTTGTTCGTTCGTTCGTTCGTTTGTTCGTTTACCCGGTCGTATTCTTTCCTATTATATTACCAATTCTTTTTGCATTAATCAGCACATCTATTTTAACCCTTTGGCTGTCGGTAGCGTTTTAGTCGCGAGACTATCTCTTTGTGTTTTCCTGCGGAATCATCACGACCAAGGCCGCCACCGACACCTAAAGGGCTAGTTTTTGATTGGTTACTCTGTTGGTTGGCTGCTTGCTTACCCCCCCCAACCCCCCCCCCCCCCCCCCCCACCCCCCCCCCCCCCCCGAATATCTGACTGACTGACTAACAGACGAACATGGGGATTGACTGCTGGCTGGCTGGCTGGCTGGCTGGCTTGATGGCTGTATGGGTGGATGGATGGATGGATGGATGGACGGACGGACGGATGAACGAATGGACTGACGGACGGACTATTGGCTGACTGGCTGGCTGGATTGATTGATTGATTGGTTTTACGTGCAGGTACCATGCCTGGCGGCGTGATAGCTCTGCTGATTGGTCTGCTGATTGTGGGTATATCCATCTTCCTGATATTTTTGTACCTCAAGCGGTCCGGGTAAGTGACTTTTACTGTAGTCCCAGGTACATCATACTAGTAAAGCAGCTGTGCTTCCATCTGCAAGAGGCATAGATTATCACTGATGAGTCCCTGCGATAGCAGGGACTCATGATAATCTAAGCCTCTTCCTGACGGAGATCAGCCTCTTTGTGTCCTCAGACTGAGGGAGTCGACCGGTGTAAATAATACGACGACAAGTTAAACTTGGTCTGGATTAGGGATCTGTCATGCGAGACTAATTGTTTTGTTTTATGTTACCATCTAAATACACGTACAATTTTTTTTGCGCACTACATTTTGTCGTGGCGTAGTAGGATATGTTTTAAGGGGTTGGGGGATGGGGTTGGGTGGGGATAGGGGGTGGGGGGGGGGGGTGGGGGGGTGAGGGGTGGGGGTGGTGCACAGCATGCCTGACATGCTCCTTCTCAGCCTCAAGCAACAGTGCAACCTTGTCAGATGAAACAAACAGTCGCGGGGGGCTCATGAGGATCTATGTCTCTTGCTATTGCATCGTGTTCACTTTTTTTCGGCGGTGAAGTGGTTATTACCTATAGTAACTACAGAAACGTCACCATCAGCTTTACGTGTTAAGAAACATGGATACAAATTATCAGCCTCAAGCAACAGTGCAACCTTGTAAAATCAAACGGTAGCGGGGGCTCATGAGGGTCTATGTCCCATGCAGTCGAATAGTGTTCACTCTCTCTCGGCGGTGAAGGGCTTAATAACTCGTAAATATAGAAACGTCTTCATCGTCCGTATTACGTGTTAAGAAACATAGACACAAATTGGTCATAGCAAGAGGCATAGATCCTCATGAGCCCCCGCAGTAGCGGGGGCTCATGAGGATCTATGTCTCTTGCAGTGGGGACTCGTGTTCACGTTTTCTCGGCAGTCAAGGGCTTAATAACTCGTAAATATAGAAATGTCTTCATCGTCCGTGTTACGTGTTAAGAAACATAGACACAGATTGGTCATAGCAAGAGGCATAGATCCTCATGAGCCCCCGCAGTAGCGGGGGCTCATGAGGATCTATGTCTCTTGCAGTGGGGAATCGCGTTCACTTTTTATCAGCAGTGAAGGGCTTAATAACTCGTAAATATAGAAATGTCTTCATCGTCCGTGTTAACGTGTTTCAGGCGGCTGTACCGCCTGGTTCCCTTTAAGCCGCTGGTCCGAAGCCGCCGGTCGTCCACAGCGTGCAGCACGCGACCCCTCGACCTCGATCCGGACGACCCTGGTGACCACCGCGAGGACCACGGCGATATGCCCAAGCCCCGCGAGGGCGAGATGTTCACCATTGATGACATGGACATGGACACCGTGGACATAGACAGCCAATCACGGGGCACCAATGACGAGTACTTTTATGACGAGGTGGGTGCTCTCCCGTCCAGCAAATGTATCTGGCCGAGGTCGACCTGAGGGACGTTTGGCGCAATGGCTTTGTTATCTTTTTTTTAATTTTTAGAGTCCTTTTTTTTTTTAGCACGTTGAGGCTTAGAATTGCCATTTGCAAAGTTGGGGTTGGCCCTCTGAAGATTACAGTCCCTTCCAACAAAAAGTCTTTGGCTGACGTCAATTTGAGGGACTTTGGCTTAATGGGTTTGTTGTCCTTTTTTTTTAGAGTCAATTTTTAGCATGTTGAGGCTCAGGATCGCCATTTGTAAAGTTGGAATTGCCCTCTGAAGATTACATTACGGTTTACGAGAGAGTTCCTCCCAGCAAAAAGTCTTTTACCGACGTCAGCGTGAGAGACTCTTGCTTAATGGCCTAGATATTTTAATTTTTTTTTTTGTTTTAATTTTTTTTAGTCAATGTTTAGCATCTTGAGGTTTAGGATCGTCATTCTCAAAGTTGGAGGTACCCACAAAACTACAGTTTAGGAGACAGATCGACCATGATAGTTTAAGGGTGGTGAAGGAATAGCTTGGCGCTTGAAGGCGCCAAGCTATTCCTACACCAACCTTGAACTATCATGGCCGATCCATGTACTGTTTCAGTGTTTCAAAGCTAAATGGATTGAACCGAAACAGTTAGTCAGGTCGGTCGTGTATCAGTACGTCACTAAATCTTTCAAACGCAAAAGATATTACAAAATAACAACCGTACATTCAACCAGGAAAGAGTCTGCACCATTTCTGCTATTTGTTTGTTTATTGTACTACTGGGGGGAAAAAGCCAAATTTACACGCGAGACGCCTGCTGTGAACACGGAGGTTTAACCAACTGAGTCAATATGCCCTAGGAAGGCAAAAAAACAGTAAGTGAGTTTATGTGAAAAGCGAGATTTCCACTGTAATACATTTTTTTTTTAAATCTCGTCTTTCACAGTGATAGCACTTACTGCTTTTTGGCTTCTGAGCGCTGCAGTGACTGGTCTGATCCAGTTGGATGGTGTTTGATTAAGCTGGTGTTACAGCCCAAGCTTTGGCACGCCCCAACCAATAAACAGAGTAACTTTCAGCTCTCGAGTAGTCTCCTAATGGCGGCATGCGCCTTGGTGATTGGTTGATCATTTGGGACGACGCCATTTACAGCCTGATCTAGATCTGGAAAATGTAATGACGTTTTAATGGATCTTAGTTACAGAAAGCTTTCTCAATTTTGTGGTAAGCAGTGAAAAAAACATCCGCAATAGGCGCACATTCTGCAAGTCCGCGATGACTTCATAACGACAAAACACTACGTGGGCACTTTACTGCTTATTTCAAACAAACAAAGATCGTTAACTCGTTTAACTCCGACACGCCACGGCAAGACATGGATCGAGCGTGATAGTTCAAGGGTTGTGCCAGAATAGCTTGGCGCCCATAGGCGCCAAGCTATTCTGGCATAACCCTTGAACTATCACGCTCGATCTGTTTCCAGAAGTGTAATAAAGCCTTCAGGGGGCAACTTCAAAATTTGCGGATTTCGATTTGGTGAGGAATGAGTTAAAAAGGTTCTATTACCGAATCTGCACTGGTCACGTGATGAATTCGAAACTTAAAAACCTGTGTACGGGTTGCATGGGCGTGCCATTGCTTGGGGTGCAAACAGCTAGGACTCGGTTCGACTTGCCTTTGCTTCAGCTATTTAACCCTTATTATTCGGAATAAACCAGTGTATGAAATAAGCTTGACTAAAATAGTTCAAGGGTAGTGCCAGAATAGCTTGGCGCCTTCAGTCCACGGGCGCCATCTTGTTTGTGCGACCTACCACGTGTTTTTCACTCCCAGTGTTTTAGTTGTTTTTCTTTGGATGTACTGTGTTTCGTGTGCTGAAAGTCTGCTGAGTATCGTATAAGAGTGCGCTGATGAGGATTATGCTTGTGTTTCGTCGGATCTGGTTGCTGTTTGAGTGGTATCGTATTGAATTGTGTCTGTCATTTGAATTTTGTTTACGTCGCCATTTTGCTTCTTCCGCAGCGTGGGTTAGCCGGGCCTTTCCGCCGCCCTGTTGTCATGTGCTGCGTGCTAGTGTGTGAAGTGTTTACTGTGTGAGTCTGTTTGCCACCCGTGGTTGCATCTGCTGCTTGGTTGTTGTAAACTCGTTCGTGTTCCTACCGTTCTATAGGTTTAGGTGTGCTCTCCCGTCGACATCTCGCCCTCCCCACTTTCGGCGCCATTGCCCGATCTCGCCGCTGACCGACCGGAAATCAGGTCGCTCCCACCGCTCACCCACCACACACACACACACCACACCGCTCACCACACACACACCCACCACCGCACGCACACGCACCACACACACCACCACCACACGCAGCACGCACCACGACCACACCACACACACGCACGCACGCACACACACGCACGCAGCACACCACACACCACGCACACACACACGACACGCACACCACACACAGCACGACAGCACACAGCACGCACAGCACGCACGCACGCACGCACGCACGCACGCACGCAGCACGCACGCACGCACGCGACGCCGCACGCGCACGCACGACGCACGCACGCGCACGCACACACCACGCACAACACCACACACACACACCACACACACACACACACACACACACACACACACACACACACACACACACACACACACACACACACACACACACACACACACACACACACACACACACACACACACACACACACACACTTACTCACACACACACACACCCTACTGAACCCTCTTCTCGTCTTCCTCTTTCTTGTCCTCACAAACAATCATGCTCATAAAATACACACGCCAACAACTGCTATCTCTACGTCGCCACGCCACCTACTGCGCGGCCGGTGCCGCTGGCAGTGTTGCAGATGCCTTACGCGGCATCCGATCGCGAAAGAGAGGCCACAGGGGCGGAATTAGCAAAAGGCGGGACTCACCACCACAAACACAACCACACACTTCTTCCCTTTTTCCTATGTCCTTCCACCCTTTCCGCCTCCTCGATTTCTCCACCTCCCTTCCTTCTTCTCCCATTTCTTTTCCTCTCATGCTCATCTACCGCTCCCTGCTCTCCTCGGCCGCCCCCTCCCCGGCCCTCCTCCCCCTTCCTCCCCTCACCCCCTCCTCCTTCGCCTGCTTTTTCCTCCTCGTCCCCTCTCCCCCCTTTTTCCTCCCCTTCGCCCTCCCCCTCCCTCTACCTCAGCTTTTCCTACTCCCCTTCCTCCTCCTCCTCCCTCCCCCTCCCCCTCCTCTCGAATCCTCTTTTTTGCCCGGTTCTCCATCCCCGTCTTTTCCTCCTCCTCCCTCTCCCCTCCCCCTCCCCCTCCTTCCCCCTCCATCCTCTTTCCCCCCTCCCCACCCTCCTCTTCCCTTGTCCTCTTCTTCGTCCGTTTCTTCTCCCTCTTCCTTTTCTGGCTCATCCAACCTAAAACTGTGTCTGTTCAATACACAGTCTGTCTGCAAAGATGGCAAAGCCGACGTGATTTCAGATTTCATTCTAGACAATGACCTAGATGTTGTCGTGATCACCGAAACGTGGCTCCGCTCAGCTGGCGATGAACCCATCATCGCCAGCGTCACTCCGAGTGGCTACCGCCTGGCCTCCTTCCCGCGTGCTTCCAGAGGGGGTGGCATTGCCATCATCTACAGGGACTGTCTTTCTGCTCACCTCTCCTTCTCTCAGTCTCTCCCTTTTGCTCATCCCTCCTTTGAATCTGTCGAGGCCGTAGCAACACTCCCTGGCCAGTCCCTCATCTTCTCATGTATCTATCGCCCCCCTCCAAGCTCTCAAAATAAACTCACAAACTCCATGTTCCTCACCGAGTTCGATCCCCTCCTCGAGCACTACAGCACACGACCCGGAAAACACATCCTTCTTGGCGACTTTAACTTCCACTTCGACAAACCCGACCACCCTGACACAAAACGCCTTGCACGTCACTTTCAAACCACAATCTTACACAACACATCACTAAACCCACCCACCGACTCGGCCACACCCTCGACTGGATCATCACCCGCACCTCCGTTCAACTCTTCCTCGACTCTGACACCTCTTCTGTGCTTCCCCCCGACCACCTCGCTATTTTCGTCGCCCTCAACCTACCTCCCCCGAAAAAAACCAGGCTCTTTGTCTCTCGTAGCAAACTAAAATGTGTCAACCGAGAGAACTTCTTCGACGAAGCTGTCGACCTTCTCTTGGACCCCGCCCCCTCTCCCGATCTTGCATCCCATTTCGATTCCTCCCTTCGAAAACTTCTAGACACCCATGCCCCTGTCACCACCTGCTCCATACCCAACCGACTCCCCTCCCCCTGGCTCACTGACGACATAGCTGAGGCCAAGCGCGAGCGTCGACAAGCGGAACGCCGCTGGCGCTCATCTGACCTCGCCGTTCACAGAGAGATCTTCCAAACCACCAGATCCAAAGTCTGCAGAATGATCTTCGACTCCAAACGTAAACACCTTCAAAACAAAATCATGGAGTCCACTTAGTCCAAAACCCTCTACGCTACCATGAACACACTCCTAGGCACTTCTAAAGACTCTCCTCTTCCCAACACACACAGCAAAGAAGAACTTCCGTCCGCTTTTTCCTCCTATTTCTCCGACAAAATTTAAACTCTGCGCAACACACTCGACACTCTGCCTTCTCCGCCTTGCCTTCCTGACCCCCCCCCCCCCTCCCTTTTCCGGCACTCCCCTCTCGTCCTTCCGCCCCGTCTCTCAGGATGAAGTCCTCAAGACCATAAAGTCCATGCCTTTCAAAACCTGCGAACTAGACCCTCTCCCAGCTTCTCTCTACCGGGACGGCCTCCCAAAACTTTTGCCCTTCATTACCGACATCATCAACACATCTCTAGAGAATGGCTCCGTCCCCGATATCTTCAAGTCCGCCATCGTCCGTCCTCTCCTCAAAAAACACAACCTCGACCCAAACGAACTCAAGAACTACCGCCCAGTCTCCAATCTCTCTTTCCTGTCCAAGCTTCTTGAGAAGGTTGTCCTCAACCAACTCAACCTCCACCTCGCCGACAACAACCTCCTCAGTCCCTTCCAGTCTGCCTATCGCAAACATCACAGCACTGAAACAGCTCTTCTACATATCCTAAACGACCTGCTTCTCTCCACTGACTCGGGCAACATCTCCCTTCTTACGCTACTCGATCTCTCTACCGCCTTCGACACCATAGACCACTCTATCCTCCTCCACCGCCTTCACCACTCCTTTGGCATCACTGACTCTGCTCACTCCTGGTTTCTCTCCTACCTCTCCGACAGACAGCAGTCCGTCACCATCGACGGCGTCTCCTCCAACCCAGTCAGGCTCTCCTGCGGCGTTCCACAGGGGTCCGTCCTAGCCCGGTCCTTTTCACACTCTACACCTCTCCCCTGTCCAACATCATCCAGTCTCACAACATACACCACCACCTCTACGCTGACGACTCACAACTACTAGACAAAGACAAACTCGACAACACTCAGACACTACTGACTCGCACGGCTGACTGCTATGAAGACGTGAAAAACTGGATGACAGCAAACAAGCTCAAACTGAACGACGACAAAACGGAAGCCATGCTGGTAGGCACTCGCCAGAAACTTTCCCAGCTCCCTCCCTCTCTCCACCTTCAACTCGACAGCACCCCCATCTCCCTCTCTGACGGTCAAGAACCTTGGCGTTATCCTCGATTCCTCTCTTTCCATGACCAGCTTCGTCTCCGCCACGGCCCAGGCATGTTATTTCCACCTCCGCCGCATCAGTCAGATCAGAAAATACCTCACTACCGAAGCTGCCACCAAACTCGCTGTCTCTCTCATCTTATCTCGCATCGACTACTGCAACTCTCTCCTTTCCGGCCTTCCTCACTCCACCACTCTCACTCTCCAGCGCGTCCAGAACAATGCTGCCCGCCTCGTCCTCAGAAAGAAAAAATCCGACCACATCACTCCCCTGCTCAAGCTCCTTCACTGGCTCCCCATCCCCCAACGCATCCAATACAAGATTCTGTCTCTCTGCTACAAATCCCTGAACAACTACGCTCCTACCTATCTCTCCAACTTACTTCTCCCCTACACTCCTTCCCGCTCCCTCCGCTCCGCCTCCGACCCTCTCCGCCTCCTCATCCCCCGCACCAAACTCAGCACTTTCGGCCCCCGCTCCTTCTCAGTATACGGTCCATCCACCTGGAACACGCTCCCACTCTCTCTCCGTCAGAAACACTCGCTCTCCTCCTTCCAGTCCGCCATCAAAACTCACCTCTTTCAACAGTTCTAGCACTATATCACCACACTCCCCACCCCAAGCTGACCGTCGTAATGTATTTTCACTATTTGTGGTACGTGAGTCATTGTCTAAGGCGTGCGCATGGGTGTGCGAGTTGTGAGTGCGCGCTTAGAGTTATAATTATTATAAGATAAGCGCATTATAAATACCGTAATTATTATTATTATTATTTTTATTATATTATTATTATTATTATTATTAAGGCACCACCCTTGAACTAAAGCCATTGGTCTATTTCTTTATCCGTAAGTACTATAATGTGGCTTGCATGTAGCAGTGTACAAATTTGAAGCTTTTAGCCCCAGTATGATCTGGGTTAATTTGTTTTAGGGTCCTTCATTCTGCTTTGATTTCATTCACTTGCATTCAGGTATTTGGCAAGTCTCAGTTTGAGGATGAGGTGACGAACGCCTCCATGCGGCAGCTGTACCTGTCGGCTGCAGAGGACGATGAGATGTTGGACGTGGACGCCATCGTCAGTCACATCACAGGCGAATCTACACGAGTGAACACGTAGCAGCGCCGCCGTCAGCTCATTCAGTTTGGCAAGAAACGCAGAGTTCCCGTTCCTTTCGGTCAGACAGTGTTTGCAGAAGATGAGATGCTAAAGCCATGATGCCATTGTATTAACCACGTAACGGGCGAATACACAGACGGGTGAAGACGTAGCAATGCCCCAATCAGCACCTTAACCCATTTAACCACAAGGTCGCATGTCCCAAATTTTAGAGCTTGTCGCCTAAAGAGCTGCAGAAGAATGATCGACCATGATAATTCAAGGGTAGTGTCAGATTAGCTTGGCGCCTTCAGGCGCCAAGCTAATCTGGCACTGCCCTTGAATTATCATGGTCGATCCATTCTCCTGGTGTTTTGAGTCGGGGTTAAGTGGATTAACTCCTTCATTGCCACTGGACTCAGATTGTGTTTCTGAAAATCGTTTTGTAACTCGTCGCTAAAGAAATGTATTCGTCCAAGGAACATGGATGCAAAGTGGGTTGCGGGGTCTCGCAAGGCCTTGGCGGTGTCGCGTGGTGTTATTTTCTCGGCAGTGAAGGGGTTAAAGCCATGGTGCCGCGGCTGGTCACGTTACGGGCGAATCCACACGTGAGAAACTCCAGACCAAAAATGGCGACTGTGTAAAATGCAGAGACCATCCCAACGAAGGAAGGAACACGCTTAGAAAAGACAGTTACAAGACACGGCCGGGAGAAGATGTAGCAGTGCCCAAATCATCAAGTTAACCTCTTCGCTGTTAGTGGACGCAGACCGCTGTGATTCTGAAGTCTTTGTCAAGTCGGATCAAAACCGAACAGTGCCAGCACGGAATCAAAGTGGCGTCAACAAGAGGCACAGATTTTCATGAGCCCCCGCGATTGCAGGAAAGCTCATGAGGATCTGTGTGTCTTGCAGCTGGACCGTCTTCAATTCCTCCCGACAGGGAAGGGTTAAAGTTGGAGCGCTCCTTAACCCTTTTATTGCTGGCCTCCAATAACGATGTCTTGGGAAACATCGCCGAGTCGCTGAAGGCAAATTCAGTCAGAGACATGCAAATTAATATGAACAAGGCCAGCAAGAGGCATAGATTCTCATGAGCCCCCGCAACTGCGGGGGCTCATGACGATCTATGCCTCTTGCAGTTAGGTGTTGTTGGTTGTGTGCCGGCTTTGAAGTTGTCACGCGACGTGGATTCTCGCGAGCCGCTGAGCAGCAGTCCTTTCCCTGCAGCAGCTGTTTCTGTCGTCTCCTGAAGACAAGCAACGTCTGCAGTTGCAAGAGACAATAATTTCATGAGTCATTGAAAACAGCCGCAGTCATTGATTGGGCAGTTGTTTGTACTGACTGCTGAGGACAATAAATTGACACACTCACAAACGAAGGCAGTCACTCAGCTTTGGACAAACAAGCCATCGGGACTCCCTGACCTAATACACTCGGCGTTGGACAAACGTACAGCTGGACCCGCCGACAGCGGGGGTCCAGCTGTTTCTTTGTCCTACGCTTAGTGATTCACTTTGACGTGTGTAATGGGAGAGGGGGTGCGGGGGGTGGGGGGGGGGGGGGGCTTACTTCAAGAAGGCAGATGATGATGATGATGATAAAACGTTTATTAGGATACATTTTTTAGCATTGAAATACCTTTCTTCCAAACTGTTTTTTAACATTGACTAACATTGAGCCTGATGTCAAAATGGCCAAAGTCGGGATTTATGCTTTTAAGACTGTTACAGTTCAGGAGACATGTCGATCATGATAGTTCGAGGGTGGTGCCAGAATACCTGTTCAGGCACCTGCATTGAACTTTCAAGGTCGATCTATACCTTGCTAGTGTGTGCAGCAGGGTTGCATGGATCATTTAACCCCGTACTGCCAGTGACCTCAGATGGCGTTTCAGAAACCTTCGTTAATTCAACGCCAAAAATCCCCAACCGTTCAAGGAAGATGAGTACAAATTGGTGTCTGCAAGAGGCATAGATACTCATAAGCCCTCGCAAATGCGGGGGCTCATGAAGGTCTGTGTCACTTGCATTGGGATCACGATCTCATCTCGGCAGTAACGTAGTTAATTTTGCTGCTCGAATTCAAGTTTACTGCCATGCAAGTCGACGATCGAGGAGCGAAATGTCTATGACATTTTCTGCTCTGCGCAGACCTACAAAACCAGCTTCCATCTGCAACAGGTACCCAATGCGCGGAAGGCCAACAGCGGTAAAAGTCGGCCGATGACCTCTTGCGCATTGGGCATAGATCGTTCGACATCGGAGCGCACAATGTTTTTTTTCCCCCGCAAAAATCTTCACAAATAGACACTTTTCTATTCCTATCTTAGAAGCAATATCACTCAGCGCCGATTGACCGAACACGACTTACTTTCAAGAAACTCAAACAATGTGTCCGTTTTCCTGAACAGTGGCAAAAATTGGGAATTTTTTTTTCTTTCATGAAATGGCTGATTTTACATCCCTAAATGTGCCTCAGATAAAACGCGCCCAGTATAAGAAGTACCATTTTTAAGTGAATGAGTAAGTTGACCAAGTTTGCTTGACCTCGATATTGAAATCTGGCCATTTTCCGCCGGGGCTCTATAAGGGTAGTGAAAATGACTAGTTCTTGTCTTTTCACCATTTCTTTTCCGACTGTACAGCAAAATCAACAAATCATATTCGTTACGTAAAATGGTTAGGAATTAGGTCAATTGGCACTAAATGGCATTTTATTCTTAAAGTGGTTCAATAATGTCTTCTTTTACGGAGATTTTATTTGGAAAAAAACAAAAAAAAACATGTTGTGCGCTCCGATGTCAAACGGCCTGAGTTTTTTCCCAGTGCTCAACGGCGGCCGATATCGGCCCGATGGCCTTTTGCGCATTGGCAGAGACAGGTTCCCTGGCATATATAATATTGCATTTTCATATTAACTCATTCAGCCCGACGGCCGTATTTCCCAAATTTTGGAGGCGTCATCTAATGACTATGCACCAGTTGCAGGAGATGGATCGACCATGATAATTCAAGGGCAGTGCCAGATTAGCTTTGCCGAGCTAATCTGGCACTACCCTTGAATTATCATGGTCGACCCATCTCCTGCGTCAGGGCTGAATGGGTTAAAGGCGTTACGTATTAGACTGTATAATTTATGTTGGTTGTGTCCAAGCTATGGCTATATTCAGACCCAAAAAAGGTGACTGCCAGACGTGCAAAGTGTGCAAAGAGAATCCCAACAAAAGAGGAAACGCGCTTATAAAGGACAAGCACAACATAGGTTCTCAACGGTTCAGCGCCAGCTTGGCGCAGACAGTGTTTCTGCAATCTTCGCTCCGGCATTCAACACCCAAATAAAAACCTAGCTGTCCCGGGAACATGGATTCAAAGTGGTGTCAGCAAGAGGCATAGATCCTCATGAGCCCCCGCAACTGCGGGGGCTCATGAGGATCTATACCTCTTGCAGTTGGGTGGTGTTCAAAATTAAAAAAAAACAAAAAACAAAAAACATGACACTGCCCCTTTATCGGACATTACGGGGTTTTCAATGTATGGTAATGTACATAGATTAGCGGAGAAACCACGCTATATATTCACGCCGCTAAATATTGAAACAGATAGATATGCTACAACGAGACTGTTTAAATCATTTAGTACGTGGTGTGAAAAGACACGCCATACCCTGTATGCAACAGGTCCCGACAGAGTTAACGGAAAATGAAAATATATTTTATAAATTTTTACACAGGACCGGACATTTCTCCAGTGACTTACCGGTTTCATGCAATGCGTTGCATATAAATAATATATTAAGATCATAAGGGATCGATGACATAGCTTTGACTAATGCAAATCCTCTGCGCCACCGCGTGCTCGCCAGCGCCTTTAATAAGCTCAAGACTAAATTGTCTTGAGCTTAGTATCAAGGCGCTGGCGCGCACGCGGTGGCGCTGTGGATTTTCATTAGTCAAAGCTATTGTCATCGAGCCCCTATGATTAAGATGTATATATTAACTCCTTCACTGCCAAAGTACACGAATGACGTCTTTGAAACCGACGCAGACCGAAAGCCCGACTACAACCTCCTTCTGAGAAACTTTGACGCCAATGGAGCCAGCAAGAGGCATAGATCCTCATGAGCCCTCGCGTATGAGAAGGCGCATGAGGATCTATGCCTCTTGCACTTGGGTTTGGTTCGCTGATGCTCTCGCAGTGAGAGGGTTAAAAGTCACCATGTAATTTTTGTAATACATTTATCGGACATCTTGTTGCGCATGCGTCAGTGCTCTATGGTGAAAAGCCTCATTGGAAAAGCTGGGACCATTTTTTAAGAAGGCTAACTGACAATTTAAGTCATTCAAGGCACCCCGCGTCAACAGCTGCGAAAGTGTATAACGTTGCCGGCGACAACGCTATACGACACTTTCGCAGCTATTGATGCGGGGCGCCTTGATTGTACGCATGTGATGATGAATACCATGACTGCATATTTTATTTTCACACCTGCTGGACTTTTTACAATCGCTATACTGAAAATCTTTTTATACCGCTGACAAGGCGCCGACATGATTGACAGAAATTGTTTTTTGTCGTTCTTTGTGAGGCGCCATGTTTGACACTTTTGAGGATTTAATTTGAATGTGTTTGAGAGTACGGTGGAGAAGGAACGACAGAGAGTCAAAATGGAGAAGGAATGACAGAGAGTCAAAATGGAGAAGGAACGACAGAGAGTCAAAATGGAGAAGGAATGACAGTCAAAATGGAGAAGGAATGACAGAGAGTCAAAATGAAGAAGTAACGACAGAGAGTCAAAATGGAAAAGGAACGACAGGGAGTCAAAATGGAAAAGGAACGACAGAGAGTCAAAATGGAGAAGGAATGACAGAGAGTCAAAATGGAGAAGGAACGACAGAGAGTCAAAATGGAGAAGGAATGACAGAGAGTCAAAATGGAGAAGGAATGACAGAGAGTCAAAATGGAGAAGGAACGACAGAGAGTCAAAATGGAGAAGGAACGACAGAGAGTCAAAATGGAGAAGGAACGACAGAGAGTCAAAATGGAGAAGGAATGACAGAGAGTCAAAATGGAGAAGGAATGACAGAGAGTCAAAATAGAAAAGGAATGACAGAGAGTCAAAATGGAGAAGGAATGACAGAGAGTCAAAATGGAGAAGGAATGACAGAGAGTCAAAATGTAACCCTTTCACTGCCAGTGGACGCAGATTGTTGATTCTACGCCAAATTTAGAACCCCAGGCGCTCGAGGAAGATGGGTTAAAAGTGCGGTCAGCAAGAGGCATAGATCCTCATGAGCCCCCGCAGCTGCGGGGGCTCATGAGGATCTATGTCTCTTGCAGATGGATTGTTTACTTTTTGTCGGCAGCGAAAGGGTTAAGCTTTAAATAAATATAAATTCAGCTTCTGTTTACATTACAAGTTAAACATTGCACGCAAAATAGCATGGTGGTATCGAATTAGAAACATCATTACTGCAGATAACCTCGGGGGCACACTCTTGTTCGACTGACGCGTAGTGCTGCACGCGAGTACCAGTCACTGGTGAGGACTGCCCCCCCCCCCCCTCCTTCCCCCCTCTCCCCCCCCCCCCCCCCCCCGCCCACCACCACCACCCAGGTTACCATGACCTGAATCTGTACTTGCTTTGATAAAAAAGATCTTAAAAGAGGTTACGTAGGTTATCTTTTGGTGGCTACTTGTAGAGGCACATGTGTTACAGAGCGCACGAAGTATGCGACGGAATCCTGCATGAGATTTGAGAATATGTAATTATTATTGTGCTGTGGCCGTGCTGGTTCAAGGGTGGTGCCAGAATAGCTTGGTGCCTAGAGACACCACCCTTGACCTGTTACGAACAAATTGTATACTGTACTCAAGGTGTGGGCATATTGCATGAGATTTTAGAATAATATATTATTGTACTGTTGTGGTTATGATGGTTCAAGGGTGGTGCCAGAAGAGCTTGGCGACTCTAGGCGCCAAGCTATTATGGCACCGCCCTTGAACTATCAACAAATGGTACCCTGTACGCAAAGTGTGCGCATGTTTCATGAGATTTTTAGAATAATACATTGTTGTGCTGTTGTGGTTATGATAGTTCAAGAGTGGTGCCTCAAGACGCCAAGTTATTCTGGCACCACCCTTGAACTATCAACATATATTACACTGTACTCAAGGTGTGCATATGTTCTCTGAGACTCCAGAATTGAATTATTGTACCGTTGCGGCCTTGAGAATGCAAAGGGGGCTGTCAGAATAGCTTGGTGCTTTCAAGCGCCAAGTTATTCTGGCACCACCCTTGAACTATGGGCGATTGTAATACTGTATGCAATGTGTCTGAATGTTTCTTGAGACTTGAGAATCCAATTCAAACCAATGAAAATCTATTGATTGTTGTACTTCGATTTGTTGCATCTTTTGCTGCGGCCTTGGTCTGCTGACTCTGTCACCACTGATATAATGACTTTAACGGCGACGATGGGGGATGTCTTAACTCATTCTACCCCAACACCGAAATCCCGAAATTTTGCCGTTGTTTTCTGAAGACTGCATTGCAGTGCAGGACACAGATCGACCATGATAGTTCAAGGGTGATGCCAGAATAGCTTGGCGCCCATAGGCGCCAAGCTATTCTGGCATCACCCTTGAACTATCATGGTCGATCTTTATCTTGCTGTGGTGTGTCTGGGGTAGAAGGGGTTAAACCCCCTTCACTGCCGAGAAAGAAATGACCACCCCACTACTGCAAGAGGTACAGATCCTCATGAGCCCCCGCAATCGCGGGGGCTCATGAGGTTCTATGCCTCTTGCTGGAACGTCTTTCTATCTATTGACCATGGGACGGCTGGAGCTCTTTCGCGTTGAACTGACAGTGATAGGGGTCAAGACAGTGAATCAGCTGTTGGAAGACGCATCGGCCATGACAGTTTAAGGGTAATGTCGGATTAGTTTGGCACCTGTCAGGGTAGTGCCAGATTAGTTTGGCTCCTGGGCTCGTGCCGAGCTAATCTGGCACTACCCTTGAACTACCGTAGCCGAACTACATTCCACTTTGGCGTTTTCAAGGTTGATGTGCCTGTTTGCAGTACGCCATGGGACCCATATTAGTTCATTTTTTATAACCGAAGACTTTACAAATGAAGTTATGTACATGTGGTAAGAGCGTTGTTGTACCCGACTTATATATATATATATATATATATATATATATATATATATATATATATATATATATATATATATATATATATATATATATATATATATATATATATATATATATATATATATCCGATCTTGTTATTAGAGAAGCCGACGAAATTTCGATCATGTAAAGGTCGTGACCAAACTTGTGCAACTACGTACCCAATGCGCAAAAGGTCATCGGGCCGACGTCGGCCGCCCTTGGCCCGCGCACGGCCGTGCGCGGGCCAAGGGCGGCCGACATCGACCCGATGGCCTTTGTGCGCATTGGGTATCTTTGTGATAAACGTGAAGGCATTAATCTTCCGGAGATGATAAAGCCATCTACTTCATTTTCGCTCGTTTACATACTCATGTCTTGTAATCTTTTTAACCCTTTCACTGCCGAGAAGGAAAATGAGCAACATCCAAATGCAAGAGTTGTACACATACCAAGGGAAATTAATTATTAATTAATTTTAAATTAATTAACTTAATTAATAAAATTAATTTAAACGAGCCCACGCGCCAAGCTAATCTGGCACTACCCTTGAACTACCACCGTAGCCGAACTACATCCCACTGTGGCGTTTTCAAGGTTGATGTGTCTGTTTGCAGTACACACATCAGTAAACTTCGGATACATCAAAGTATGTAAAGAGTATGTAGATGATCGTCTTGTTCTATACCTGCGTATTTCTCTGTGGGCTGGCGATTGGGTGCCCGATAGGCGGGGGCAAGGGATCTAACTGTTTGTCTGTCCAGCGTTGAGTAATTCCCCTTGGTATGTGTACCAGCGCTAGCCTCACCTATCTGGTTTGTGAGCAAATGCAAGAGGCATAGATCCTCATTAGCTGCCGCAAATCCGGGGGCTCATGAGGATCTATGCCTCTTGCTGAAACCTCTTTGTATCCCTTAACGGCCGGGGATCGAAGACGCTGAATATATCATGATCGCAAAAAAAAAAAAAAAACACATTCCGAGTCCACTGGCAGTAAAGGTTTAACCGTGTCTTCCAATCAAGAGCAATGTTCATACATTATCTTGTCATCCTTTCAAAGTCATCCAGTCATTTCTTTGATCTTTCCGTGTACCACTTTCAGGGTCATGTCAATTTATTATCGTCATCAAAGTGGTGTCAGCAAGAGGCATAGATCCTCATGAGCCCCCCGCAACTGCGGGGGCTAACGAGGATCTATGCCTCTTGCAGTTGGATTCACAGACTATGTTTCTGAAATCTACGTTAACTCATTCTACCCCAACACCGAAATCCCCAAATTTTGCCGTTGTCCTCTGAAGACTGCACTCTAGTGCAGGACACAGATCGACCATGATAGTTCAAGGGTGATGCCAGAATAGCTTGGCGCCCATAGGCGCCAAGCTATTCTGGCATCACCGTTGAACTATCATGGTCGATCCTTATCTTGCTGTGGTGTGTCTGGGGTAGAATGGGTTAATTCGACACCACAAAACCCTAGATGTCCTAGGAACAGGGATTCAAAGTGGTGTCAGCAAGAGGCGTAGATCCTCATGAGCCCCCGCAACTGCGGGGGCTCATGAGGATCTATGCCTCTTGGAGTTAGGTTCACAATTTCTCGGCACTGATCGCGGTAATATTCATTTCGTCTCAATTTAATTTGCAAACATCCCGTTATTTTATTCAGTAAACTTTATTTATTTGAACATTTCAGTGTTAATATATACTGACAAGTGCAAGAAATGCTACATCATTCGAATCATCGGAGACACTTTAGTGTTTCCGATGATTCGAATGATGTAGCGTTTCTTTTGCTCGTCAGTACATATCGCGCATGACTTTCCTCAAGTTCTTTTCAAAAGTTGCTGATTTTGAAATTATTTACCAAAAAATCGCGAGTTCATTTCCAACCAAGTAAATGGCATGGCAATAAACAACAAAGAGAACACGCTTTAAATAAACCTTGCTTCATTCTGTGATGGCTATTTATTCAGAAAGAGAAAGAAATATAATATACCTTCACAGAAGTAATCAGAATTATAAGTTATGTGATATGCCTGTTCTCTGCACATAAAACGTATTTTCGCAGTTATTGTCATGTGCGTATTGTTGGTCCTATGTGCCATTCTATTAACCCTTTGATTCTCGGTAGCGTTTTTTGTAGGAATCATCGCGACAAAAACCGCTACCGACAGCCAGAGGGTTAATATCATACTCACACAGAGGAGACACGATTGTTCTGATTGCAATAAGCGAGTACATTTTGCAGAAGAAATATAAGAAGATTAAATTGTGTCTTGTGCCTTTCTTTACAGTGTACTACAATTAATTTTGTTTTCATCCCTACGTCACAGGACCAATCTCTTTAGCGCAAACTGTACCACATGACCGTGCTACAAAAAACCCTTGTAGCGACAAATGGCGGATGTTTTTGTAGCCCTCTTTCTCAAGCGTTTTGGATGCCAGTTTTTTTTTTCTTCTTTTTCTATAAAAGATCACCAAAACGTTGTAAAGTACAAAGTTACTTAGTGTTGTTTGAAGCAACAGGCACACTACTGGAAACGGCAACGTCATAAAAGATTTTAAATTACGTCATAAGTCTATTATGTATACATGTATATTTCTTTGACGTCGGTCATGTCTGGCGTGATCCAGGTCTTCTTGATTTCTTTTTACGAAAATAGTGGAGGTATGAAAACAAACACGTTATTAGCAGCATAGATTGCTGCACGGACCCTTGTAGGCCTTCGGGAGGTTAAAGGAACCATTGTACCCCGAAGGCCGAAGGCCTTCGGGGTACAATGGCTCCTTTGACCTCCCTTCGGAATTCGGGGTACAATGGTTCCTTTGACCTCCCTCAGGCCTACAAGGGTCCGTATAGCAAACCCCTGCTACCAATAACGTATAATATGTGATCCTGACGCGTGCATATATGGTATCATGTATCATAGGCATATAACATAGTTACATTCCAAGTGTATGATAATCTTCATATCGCACACAGGTCAACCTGATTTGATCAACCACCGCTTTGTTCGCACAAAAAAAGTGGACTTGAAACACGAGTGCTCTCTCAAGTTAAGTTTTGAGAGCAAAAGGTGTCACCTGTCATTAAAGACCAGCTTTTAATATAATGCTGGTCTTTAATGACAGGTGATCTCGTACGAGGCTGGTCGCTGATATCATGTTTTTACTGCGTGATTTTTTTGCAGCATCATTCTTACGTTTATCATACGTCGTAGTATACTGACGAGCAAAACAAATGCGACATCATTCGAGTCATCGGAAACGCTACAGTGTTTAAGATGACTCAAACGATATCGTATTTCTTTTGCTCGTCTGTATATATAATGACACTGCGCATAACTTAAACTATATCCATATAATATGCATATTTTTTCGTAATATTTGTTAAACTGCTGTGTATGGTATGGTATGGTGTCTCCGAGGCGCACATATCCATCTAATTAAAGATGCTCAAGGCGCCGTAGGGATGGAAGCTGAAGCTTTGAAAGCCTGCTGCTACTAAGCGCTACTTTATGTGCAAACCTCCACCCTACTATTGACCTACTGTGTGTGTTCTCTTTGTGCGCTTGGAGAATGAAGATGCGAGCGTAACTGAGCCTGATTGAGTCTCTCATTGTATTAACTCGTTCAGGCGCCCCGCATCAATATCTGCGAAAGTGTCGCATAGCGTTGCCTCTCAAGGCGCCACGCATCAATAGCTGCGGAAGTGTCGTATAGCTTTGCCCGCTATACGACACTTCCGCAGCTATTGATGCGGGCCCTCTCGAATGAGTTAAAAACAAGCCGACGTTTTTTTTGGATTAGCGGACTTTGTCCCCTGCTATCAGCGGAAAACCTATGACAGCGGTAGATAACCCAGGGGCGTACGGACGAGTGTTTAGACCTTGAGGCTGGCGGCAGAGGATGTCGTCGCGATGATAACTGCCACAAAAGGATTCACGCCACAAAAAGCGCTACTGACAGCCAGAGGGTTAAAGATGTCGCTATGGCGCAAACTACTGCCATTGAACTTCGGCGCAGCACTTTTGTAGGTTTCCAACAGATAGTAGTGACTGACCTCTTTGTAATACAGGAAAAAACTATACATTTTTGAAAGACTAGATTAAAAATAATAATAATAATAAGAAAGAAACAAAGAAACAGTTCTCTGCAAACTTCGCTGTCTGTATCCACTGTAACGAAATTATATATTATTGCATTATTTATATATAACACCACCTCTTCAGACCAGTATGAAACAATGATCCATGCATTGTCACTCAGATTCACAGGCCACACAGGGCAATTAGGTTACGCTTTTCACACACTGTTCTCTATTCGCCTCTTGCAACACAAAGCTATGAACGAAGAACCTTTCTGCCAAAACAAAACACAAAAATCCACGCGGAGCATATCGCAGTTGAAACATTTTCAGCGATTCTTAAACAAATTGTCTGTTAGCAATTTCCGCAGCACTCTAATGCACTAAGTGCCCCATGACAAAACTGTCGTCTGCAAGCCTGCATACAACCGTGCACATGCTCCAATAAGGTTCCCATGAACACACTAGGTTGACTAAAATTACCCAGATTTTGCTCTTTTTCACACCGCCTTTCATGCCTTTTGTTGCTGAAAACGCCAAAAAAAAAAAGGGCAAACAATTGAAGTTTTACACCCTAAACAATTGCAAAAAGGGAGGATTTAAAAAAAAAACTATTTCTTGCGGAAAAGTTACTACATGCACCGGAAGCAATTGCCCCGTGTGGCCACAGTGTGAATGTATGCCCCAAATACATGTACATATGTCCGTCTGTTGAATTATCATAAATTATTTCGAGTACAGCCTTCCTGTGTCACAAAATTCTAGTGCTTCTCATCATCAATTTAACCATGTTAGCCCCAAGGTCCCATTTCTCAAATTTGGGAGGTGATGCCTAACGACTTTGTACAAGCTGCAGGAGATGGCTTGATCATGATAATTCAAGGGTAGTGCCAGATTAGCTTGGCGCCTTCAGGCGCCAAGCTAATCTGGCACTACCCTTGAATTGTCATGGTCAAGCCATCTGCTGTAGGGATCCGGGACTAAAAGGGTTAAACATGACATTGCAATTTGAAACACAGTTCTGGCCACACTACTGTCGCACAAACCAAAGAAGGAAAGAAATATTTTTTATCTGACTGGTTTATGGTCGGTGCTGTCACAAACAGAATGGTGTCATAGTCTGCGGTAATGCTCTCCCTTTATTTGAAGAGTCAGATAAAAGTTGTAAGAAACAGCTGGTTATGCGCGCATAAAATGAAGAACTGAGCCGGCAATACTGTACGCAATTTGCGCATCAAATGATGCGTGGCGACGATACTGGGATAATGAATGACGCCTATCTTGTTTAGTGTAGTACAAAACGGCGCAGGCGACACGCCAGTCTGGCACCTACCTTGCAGTGTGACGGTTGAGGCAGCAGGCTAAAATGGCACTACCCTCTAACCATCACGGGCATCTTTTGTGGTTGTGTCATAGATGATGGAACATGCTATTTTCGCACCACCCAACAACTATCATGGCCGATAGAAACATTTACAGTGTATCAGGGATATACAGGGTTGGGCTTGAATTGCTTAACTCATTCAGCCCCGACCACCACAGCAAGACATGGATCGATAGTTTAAGGGTGGTGCCAGAATAGCTTGGCGCCCATAGGCGCCAAGCTATTCTGGCACCACCCTTGAACTATCATGCTCGATCTCTCTCTAGAATTGTGATACCGTCCTTCAAAGGGCAACTTCAAAATTTGGGCATTTCGGTCCTCGGGTTACAATGTGCTACGCAAAATCTCATCCAGTCTAGAAATATCCGACTAAGAAAAAAAAAAAACACGCTTTGAAAGGACGGGAAACAAAGCAGTAAACATTTTTTTGGTTTCTTGTCACTTCAAAGCGTGTTTCTTCTTTTTTTTTCAAAACTCCTTCGCTGCCAGGGATCACGAACTGCGCGTTTGTGGCGACTGCCCGCTTAACGAAATTCGCGCGAAAATTAGGCATAAAGAACAGAGGCGGCCTAATAAGAGACATAAACCCTCATGAGCCCCTGCAACAGCGGGGGCTCATGAGGGTTTATGTCTGTTGCAGCTGGGTGACGTTCGTCTTGCCCAGGCTGTTAAGAGATCAATCGATTCTCTCGCTCGTTGGCCTGCTTCTTTCAAATGGGTTCTAGGTAGTCTGGCATGGGGCTGCTGGATCGGGCTCTGTTTGGCGCGGAAACTGGCGGGCGCATAGCGACGTACCCAGCCATTGCATTCGGAACCCCCCCACCGAAATGCGGCTGTGGCACGGAGAGGAGCTGAGTGGTATACCCGGAGATGCCGTTGGGGACCCGCGGCCCTCCATTCATCCCCCTCATAGGCGGTAGTGCGGTGAGATAGTCCGGATTTTGGACGCGCAGGCCGCCCCTCATTGCCAGCTCCGGCGTTCGCGGCACGGTGAACACAGACTGGGGCTGAACGTAGGACCCCAGCTCCTCCTCTTCCTCGTCTTCGTCCGCGCGCGGCAGACCGCTGTAGGGCTTGTCGTATGGTGTCACTCCTTTCTCGTCGAAACCTGGAAATAGTAGTGAGGTTACGTTTGCGCCGAAAGACTCTCAGCAGCGAACGAGAGCGAAGTCAGGGCGGACAAAGAGCGCGTACCAGAAGCATGGGCAACACTCCGAAGATCTCCAAGAGGCGTAGATCCTCATGAGCCCTCCGGGTTCATGAGGATCTATGCCTCTGGGAGATCTTCGGAGTGTTGTCTGTGCTTTTGGCCGAAGTTGGTCCTCTCGTTCGTTGTTGGGACTCGCCTCCGTTTTAAACAAAACCTCACTATTAAAAGTGTGGTTTAACTAAAGAGAAAAAAAAAAAACCCGTCATATTCAGATTTATACGCCTGAAGTGTTACGCTAGAGATACGTATTTTGGGTGACACTGTGACAGGGCTGAACGGGTTAATCCGTATACTGCTGAGAAAAACTGTACAGGATCCAACTACAAGACACGCAGATCCGCATGGCCCCCCCCCCCCCCCCCCCCCGCAGATACAAACCCAAAGAAAAGATGAAGAAAAAAATCCAACCAACTAACCAACCAACCAGGCAACAAGCCAAACAAGCAAGCAACACGCAACCGGCCAAGCAAACATACAAGCAAGCAAGCAGCCAAACAGTCAAAAAAACGAACGATCGATCGAACAAAGCAAGCGAGCGAACCAAGCAACGTAAACGAACGAACGAACCAACGAACCAATGACAGCTTCCACTATAACCACGATTGCGAAACACAGGTTAATAACTTGACAAAGACTTTTCATCAACACGATCTACATTTCAACAGCAAGCAAAGCGTTCTTTGGCCGACATCGGTCATTGCTGGCCCGCGCACGGCCGTGCGCGGGCCAGCAATGGCCGATGTCGGCCAAAGAACCTTTTGCTCACTAGGTACACATAACGTGAAAGTCACCTCCTGCACCGCCGAAGGCCATGTTATTAAACCCCAAGCCTGGAGCTCTCGTGGAAGTTTCCCGGGGTCTGCCCAGCCTGGGGGAGATCTTGGAGAAACTTTGGTACCGCACCTCGTCCGGAATCGGCGCCAGTTCGTCGTAAGTGGTGCTGAGGTTGTCGTCGTCAATTTGCTTGGCGGCGCCGTTGATAGTGGCGGTGTCTGTGAGGAAGACGACCGGCACGTTATCAAAGCCTCTCCGTACACTGTCCCGGCCGCCATAGCGTTTCAACCTGAGAGGGATAGATTATGATAGTTTGGAAAAGGTGAAGGGCGTTTTGTGGGGTTAATCTGTGTAATCGAATAAATGAACCACTATTTCCTAACATTAAAATAATAATAATAATTAATACTAATACTAATACTACTACTAATAATAACAATAATAATAATAATAATATAACAATAATAATAATAATAATAATATAACAACAATAATAGTTATAATAATAATAATACTATTCATCATCATCATCCCATTATTTAACCCATTTATCCACGACGCCCTACAGCAGGAGATGTATCGACCATGATAATTCAAGGGTAGTGCCAGATTAGCTCAGCGCCTGTCGGCGCCAAGCTAATCTGGCACTACCCTTGAATTATCATGGTCGATCCATTCCTGCAACAGGTACAGGATCGTGAGATGACAATCCAAAATTTGAACTGACATTCCAAAATGCTAGCCGTGGGGTTAAATAGATTAAGGAAGACAACGAATAAGTACCCAAGCACCGCGAACTGAAACACACGCATTCTGCCATACGACGGTGAATGTCTGATGTTCACGCGCAGTCCACCTTACCGTAAACCCGTCAGAGCCAGCGGACGAGAGCTATAATGTTTTGCATCCGTGGAAAATTCAAAAGCAATGATCTAAAGAAACTAGACACAAACGAAACTAGCGAGGGACACACACTGACGAGCAAAAGAAATGCGACATCATGTGAGTCATTGGAAATACTGAAGTGTTTCCGATGACTAGAATGAAGTCGCATCTATTTTGCTCGTGAGTATTGAATCGCCACGAGGCAACGCATCTTTTGGGGCTTATGAGGCTATTTAACTCGTGTAGTTGGGGGTTTGGCAGTGATGGGTTAGTACATGCCTGTAACCGTGCATCTCACCGTCTATAAAGGACGCAGCCAACAGCCAACACGACCACCGACACTGCGACAGCTACCACGATACCGATGGCGTATCCAGGAAACGAGTTTTCTGGAGGACTGGTCGCTGGAGCTGAGTAGACTGAGAAAGAAACAACACTGATGAAATGTGTAAGGGCCAAACTCACAGGCCACGCATGTCATCACTTTCCACCACAGCGATAGTCGCATACTGGGAAGGGCTCAACCGAGATGCACAGTACATCCTATCGAAGAAAGAAGAAACACGCTTAGAAATTACGATTGCAACACAATTTATTAAATTTAGACCCAAAAAAGTGACTGCCAATTTATGAACCCTTTGCTGTCGGCGGCGGTTTTTGTCGCGACGATTCCTGTACGTGTCGGTAGCGGTTTTTGTCGCGATGATTCCTAGCACAATGGCGGACACAAGGGATCGCAAACTTATGACGTCTGAATGTCGTAAAATGAAGGATTGTCTGCCTTTATTTTTCTGCTGACACAATTGAAATACAACACTCTAAAATGACAGCTGTTGCTTTGAAAAACTATCAGGTTTCCGTTCAAGTTCAGGGGTTCAAGTTGCGCCTACAGGCACTTGGCAGAGAATACTTTATATTTAGTAACCCATTTAGCCCCGGCTCACGACAGCAGGAAATGGATCGACCAATGATAACGTCAGAGTAGTGCCACGGCCCAGATTAGTTTGGCGCCTGATGGCGCCAAAGACAATCTGGCACTACCCTCGAATTATCATGGTCGATCATCTCCTGCAACTTCAAAATTTGTTAAATTTGGCCTTGAGGTTAAACGGATTAAACGGTGACTTCTTCTGCACTCAGCAGAGTTCCACCGATACGCATGAAGGGTTGCGGTATTCGTCTGTTGCGTGTGTCTACCCACTTTGAATTAACACACACTTCAGAAACAGAAACACAATCTACGCCAACTGGCAGTGACGGGATTAAGTGATCAACTACGGTCCCTCAGACCAAAGTCGGTCTTATTTTTGTCTTTACCTAGTTTCAGACAGAGTAAATCAGTGGAGACGTCCCAGCGCACAGATGCGGTGCAGTAGATGCTTGACACGTTTTGGTTTTTCTGGTATCCCTCATTGCAGGAGTAATCGCAAGTATCCCGCGGGTATCTGTCACACGTGTCGGACAGCCGGCCGTTCAGAACACCTTCTGGGCACGTCTCGACTGAAAACAAATGGCGAAGTGCACTTAATAATAATAAGAAGAAGAAGAAAGGAGATTAATTTTGATAAGCGCTTATTCTAAAAGTAGCTCTAAGCCCTGATACAATGGAAAGGCTAACAGCTAACACGCACACACATATACACACAACATACGCACACGCGCGCGCACACACACAAACACACACACAGTACACACACACACACACTCACACACACACGTGACAGTGGTGATGAATTGTGCATGGCTGGGGAAATGAACTACTGAGTAAAAGGCAGCGTTGTAGAGGTGGGTTTTGAGAAGTGATTCGAATGAGGAGAGCGTTTGACAGTTACGGACAGGGACGGGGAGGCTGTTCCAAGTGGCGGGGCCATGATGGGAGAAGGCACGACCGCCAAGTGTTTTACATTTGAAATTGGGAAGGCCAACTGATTCAGCGAGTGTGTGTCAGAGGAAGAGCGGAGGGTGCGAGATGGAGTAGTCGGCACTTACAACATTCACTCCCTTAACCCCACTCTGCTGCGGGGGCGCATGGAGGATCTGTGCCTCTTGCTGAAAACACTATTCCTCCTGCTGAAATGATTTTGTATCCATTTTTTTTTTTAATGGGACGGCTGGATCTCGGCTTTCGCGTGGAATTTTTACACATATTTCAGACGTACGAGCAGCGGCAGTGACGGGATAAAAACAAGTACCACTACGCCTAAATCTGAAGACACATTTTAGCACGTGAATAATAATATTTCAACATGTCTACATCTCGCCTGCTAAGAGAGATATACAGTGCGTCGGTTTCGTTTCTGTCTGTGCAGTGCCGTGTTTCTGACATCACTATCAAAGGTGAGCGATATAATTGTAGTGTGCAAGGGTTTCACTCCTTCACTGACGCAAAAAAAGCGCAAGAGGCATAGATCCTCATGAGCCCCCGCAGCCGCGGGGGCTCATGAGGATCTATGCCTCTTGCTGACACCACTGCGAATCCACGTTCCTGGGACAGCTAGATGTTTTACTTTTTTACTTTTTTTATTTGTGTGTGTGTGTCAAATTAACGCAGATTGCGTCACCTGGCACTGAGCTGGTTAATGCCGTATTAACACTTGCCGTACCGTTTCCACAGGTCCGTTTGTCATCACCCAGTGCTACACCATCCTCGCACTGACACTGGCG
>BTPG01000007.1:42837392-42889892 GCA_036245525.1 Semisulcospira habei
CCGGACGGCGCAGGGATACACAGTGTGCTGCAACGGCCGTTTTTCTCACTGCAAGCAGAGCTTTCTACAACCAGAAGAAGTTCACAAATTGATTAGTCACTGATAGTAAGTAGTGATACCATGAAATACAAGGGAAGCACATTCGAAGTTATTCAGTTGCTTGTTAAAAACAATGCCATTAATACTTCCTGAAATGTGCACAAATTGTGATCTCAAAGATACACTTTCTACTTTGGTCAAGACAAAAGATGGCGGTAAAATTGTGCGTTAACCCCTTCACTGTCTGCGGACGTAGACTGTGTTTCTGAAATCTTAGTTTATTTAATGCCGAAGATCCACCACCTTCATAGGAACATAGATACAGAGTGCATTCAACAAGAGGCACAGATTGTCATGCGCCCCCCGCAACTGCGGGGGCTCATGAGGATCTATAGCTCTTGGAGTTGGAGTTTTTGTTCACTACTCTCGGTGTTACACTATAAGTGTATACGACCAATATCACGGTCGGGTAATTTTATAATTTCCCTTGATATGAAAATAACGAGAATATAATTAGTACCACGGGCAGAGCACGGAGAGGGTTATGACACGGTCCACTTTAGCTACCACAAGCTCACTTGGAGTTGACAAGTGGCCGGCCCTACTAAGCTCGGACTAATGAATGATAATTTCGAGTGGAAATACATCAATCTCACTCTAGCGGTCCCAATGCGGGCAGTAGCGAACTGGGAGCGGAGACTAATGAATAAATAATGGGTTACTGGTCAGCGAGGATCAGAGGACGCTGGCCACCATAATAGATGTGGGATAATTAGGAGAGACAGTAATAGGTCCCTGGTCAGCTATGATCCGAGGACGCTGGCCACCATAATAGATGTGGAATAATTATGAGAGACAGTAATGGGTTCCTTTGATAGCGAGGATCAGAGGACGCCGACCACATAATAGATGTGGAATAATTAAGGGAGACAGTAATGAGTTCCTTTGATAGCTAGGATCAGAGGACGCTGACCAGCATAATAGATGTAGAATAATTATGAGAGACAGTAATGGGTCCCTGGTCAGCTAGGATCAGAGGGCGCTATCCACCAGCGCAGATGGGGGATAGATTATGGGCGACAGTAATAGCTCCCTTTGACAGATAGGGTCAGGGACGCTGGCCACCATGATAGATGTGGAATAATATGGGTGACAGTAATAGCCCCTTTGACTGGTTGAGACAAAGGGGCGATGCCCTCGGCCAGAACGGGTTATATATATTGGGGGTAAACACCAGAACGGGAGAGCTCACAACGAAGAAAACGGAGATAGAGAGAGAGCTCGCACAATGACCAGAACGAGAGAGCTCACAACGAAGGGAACGAGATAGATAGAGAGTACACAACGAAGAGAGTGAGATAGATAGATAGAGGGAGCTGAGAAGCGAGAGACCGAGCTCCGGTATTTTCGCCATTTTAGTATGCCATGCTAGTAGGTTGGTTGTGCCCAACCTATTAGACCCACGATGACCAAGAAATAAAAGACTCTTCTGGAAACACTCTTGTCTGGCTGCGTCTTCCATCTACAACACCTTGCCGTGTGGCTGCGGTAGTGTAACACTACCGTATCTTCTTATTTGGTGCCCTGGACCAGGATCTCGGAACGGGAAGAAAACAGAGGAACGAAGAAACAGAAAAACTAGACTATCAGCACCAAATCGACAGCCAACGACGCAAGGGTGGAAGAGCAGACCAGAAAGAGAAGAGAAGAGTGCAAGCCAACAACCCGAAGAGAAGAGAAGAGTTCGAGCCCACTTCAAGAAAAGCAGAGTTCGAGCCCACTTCAAGGAAAGCAGAGTTCGAGCCCACGTCAAGAAAAAAAAACAGAGTTCGAGCCCACGGACGTCTGCGACTCATTCAGGACCAACAGCCGAAAGGATCACGGGGTAAGTGACTTTTTCGTTTAACCCTTGTTGAGTCTTATCAGTAGAGGAGCCAGACCAGTTAGCTAGAGTTGTGTTGTTGTTACATTTAAAAAGAAACAAAAATGGCAGAGGAAGTGTTTAGGATTTTTAGGCGAAAAAGTAGGGGAAATGAGTCAGGCGATTAAACGCCCAGAGTATAAGGCAGATGGTAGGAACGTTTTGACGGAAAGCCTACCAAATTTAGGGAGTGGATAAAAGAAATTGACAAATATGCAGTGCTAATAAAAGCCCTCAACAGGCGCCCCGTCATTGCTTATCAAGCAAGCTCGGGGGTGGTGAGCGATTTTATCCATCGATTCTTACAAACGGAAGCGGCAGGGGATTGGGATGAACTGAAAAGGCAGCTAACCGTAAGGTTCGGCGAAATCGCCGATGAAAATCATGCTCTTGCGTTGCTACAGCGGGTGAAACAAAACCCAAGGGAAAGTGTGCCTCTGTACGCAGAGCGACTAATGACTCTGGCCGGCGAAGCCTTCCCGAGTCAGATGGGCGCTGCTGTGGTACAACGGCAACTAACAAATTTCTTTGTTGACGGATTGGCGCATGACTTTCTTAAGATGAAAGTCCTGAGGGATAACTCAAATACATTAGATAGGGCCGTGCAGGTGGCCATGCAAGAGGAAAACCTTCGCCATAGGTTTGAGCTACGCACGATAAACAATCGGCCAGTTAGCCAGCCGAGAGCGACAGCTAGGGGTGGAGAAGAGGCTAGGGAAGTAGACCATGCTCGTCACCGTAATTGTTTTAAATGCGGGAGAGTAGGGCACCAGGCAAGAAATTGCCGAGTGATAGGGGCGGTTGGTCAGAAAACAATGCGTCCACCGATTCAATGCTGGAAGTGTGGGGAACGAGGTCACATTCAGCGGGAATGTGAAAAGGCCGGAACCAGACGGCCACAAGGTCAAAGAAGGTTTCCGTCGAGGCAGGAAAACTAGAAGGTTCTGCGGCACACGAAGCCGTTACGCAGGACCGGAAAAGTAGAAAGAGTCAGTTGTTTAGCATTAATGTAGCGGGTAGTCCTAAGTGCATAGTGTTCAAAATTGGGAAGCAACGATTTCGGTAGCTTGATCGATACGGGAGCAGAGGTGTCCTTTGATTAGCAAGGGGGCTTACGATAAACTCAGTCATAAGCCAAAGTTAGGAAAGGGCGATGTGTCGTTTACAGTCAGTTAGTGGAGAAGCTTTACAAGTATTGAGGAGTTCAGAATTAGAATTTACGGTAGCGGGCAAAAGTTTAAACATAAGTTCTACGTGGTATCAGGGCTCAACAGGAATTTTTATTTTGGGAAATGACTGGTTAGACAAAAACGGGGGTGAGGATTTATTTTGACTTGAAGAAACTCAGAGTCGGAAGTGTTTATGTGCCCTATGAACAGGACATCCACATTTCGTCTTTGGTCAGAGTGACTAAGACGAAGGTGATAAAACCTCAGACGGCAGAAGTACTCCAGGTACGGATGAAGAATGCTCCGTATTTTGCAAGAGAGACACTCTTAGAGATTTCGGAAACAGACAAGGGATTTATAGCACAAGAACCGGGACTGTTAGTGACAAGCACGGTAGTCAGGCAAAATAATCACCAGACGTATCCCATACTGATAGTAAACAACACAAACAAGACGTATAGAGTTAGAAGGGGTTGTGTTGTAGGGAAGGTAACGGCAGTTCAAGAAGTACATGAAGTACAGATAGGGTCGGTTGATCGGCAGGTATCGGCAGTCGACTTGACGGAAGTCACTGCGCCGGAGAAAATGAAAGGTGTAGTGTCAGAGCTCATTACGAACAATCAAGACTTGTTCGCGAGTAGCGACCTTGATTTAGGGGCTACTGACACTGTCACGATGAAACTAGATACCGGCGATCATCCTCCCATTAGGATAAAGCCGTATAGAATCCCGCTTCAAGATAGAGAGATTGTTGACAAGGCTCTAGAAGAGATGTTACAGGCAGGTGTGATAAGACGTTTCTCAGTCCCCATGGTCTTTTTAGTTTAGTGATTGTATCCAAGAAGGATGGGTCGAAACGTTTATGTGTTGTACTTTAGAAAACTGAATGAGTGTTACAAAGAAAACATCGTACCCACTACCGCTGATAGATGACATTTTGTCACTGCTTGGAAAGGCCAAGTATTTTTACCAGTCTGGACCTTAAGTCGGGATACTGGCAGGTCAAGATGGCGGATCAGGAGAGTAGGGATAGAGTAGCATTTGCATGCCACAAGGGATTATTCGAATTCACGAAAATGCCTTTTGGTTTGGTGGGAACACCGGGATTGTTCATGATGCTTATGAATATCGTGCTAGCCGGTTTAGAAGGTTTTACCTGTGCCTATCTCGATGACATTTTGATCTTCTCAGAAACAATAGAAGACCATCTGTGTCACCTTCAGACAGTCTTTGATCGATTGAGACAGCATGACCTGAAGCTGAAACTCAAGAAGTGTCAGTTCTTTGAGGAAGAAATCAAATACTTAGGGTTTGTCATTAGTAGCCAGGGGATAAAACCGGATGAGGAAAAGGTAAAAGTCATTAGGGCTATGGCGGCTCCGACCTGTGTCAGAGAGTGCCGTTCGTTCATTGGTATGATTGGGTTTTACAGGAAAATGATTCCTAATTTCTCCCAGATGGCTGAACCAATCATAGCACTGACACGAAAGTATGCGAGATTCAGTTGGACAGAGGAATGCCAGAAAGCGTTTGATTTGATGAAGGAAACGTTAGCTGTAGCACCAGTGTTAGCCTATCCAGATACACGGCGTCCGTACATCCTTTACACGGATGCCAGCGACACATGCGTGGGGGCATGTCTCGCGCAAAAATGTGATGAGGATTCAGACATTTCCCCAGGCTCAAAGGTAGAAAGACCTATTTACTTTCTATCCCATAAACTTAGTACCAGTCAGAGGAAATGGTCGACAATAGAGAAAGAGGCTTTTGCGATCCATTATGCGCTTCAAAAGCTAAATCACTACTTGCATAATGCGGAGTTTGTAATCCGCACGGATCACATGCCTCTTAAGTATTTGCTTAATTCACCAATGCAGAATAAGAAGGTGCAGATGTGGGCCCTTGGCATTTCAGGATATAACTGTACGATTGAATATATCCCAGGTCCTCAAAATGTTTTGGCAGACTTACTGTCCAGAATGCCGAGTGGTACTCACATGCCAGAGCATGAGGAAGAAGTAGAGGTAACCAGAGAGGTCAATGACAATGAAGTACCCAACGGAGAAAGAAACACGCTTAGAAAAGACGGATACAACACAATTTATTAATATTTCGGGTAAATACCCTTTGTCAAAATAGACAAACAAACAAACATAGAGATTAGCCGCTACTTATCTTCAATGGCAGAAGGAATGTGGCAACTGAAGGAGGTGACGTAAAATATTACATATATTACATATTACACGCTTGGCAGTCACCTTTTTGGTCTGGATTGTCAATGACAATGCTTTTGTCATAGGAGTCATAAACTCCAACCAATTCACACCCAAGCAGTTTGCTAGTTGTACAGGAATGGCAGGGTGTGACGAGAAGCTGGAAAAAGTTGATCTTCCAGGGTTTGATATTATTGAGGAACAGGAGAAGGATTCTGAAATAGTGCGCTAAAGGACTTATTGATTAGTGAACAAGGAACCATGACAGTCAATAGGAGATACATGCTGATAGAGGATGTTCTATATTTTTTGTCTCATCCTGATGATGAACCAGTAGCCAGATTGTATGTTCCGTCTCACTTGGTAGAGTACGTAGTCAGACAGTACCATGACGAAAATGGTCATTTAGGGATCGACAAGACTCATGACACAGTCAGTAGAAAGTATTACTGGCCTAACATGTACAAACAACTGTATGAATATGTTAGTGGGTGTGTCATCTGTCAGTCTAGAGTGTTACAAAAGAAAAGGGCCCCCGTACAGGAAATGGACATTCCTCCATACCCATTCGCTAAGTTGTCATTGGACTTGGCAGGTCCGTTTGACCGCTCCCTTAGCGGGAATCGCTATGTCATAGCATTCATCTGTCATCTGACAGGTTGGGTAGAGGCGTTCCCTGTACCAGATAAAACGCCGCAGTCAGTGGTACAGCTCCTCGTTGAAGAAATTCTACCCAGACATGGCTGTCCATTGCAGATAGTATCAGACAATGGATCTGAGAATGTGAATAGGGTTATGGCAGAAACGCTGGCAGAACTAAACATAGATCATGTCACGACCAGTCTTTATCATCCACAGTCCAATGCTAAGGTCGAACGTTTCCATAGAACTTTTAACGACATTCTGTCCAAAAAGATACAAGAAGATTTTTCGACATGGGACGTGCATATTAACCAGGTACTAGCAGCTTATAGGGTTTGTGTTTCGGAAACTACGCAGGAATCTCCTTTCTTTTTACTGTACGGTCGCGATCCAGTGCTACCGTTAGATAACATCCTTAGACCCCGAAGAAAATACGCTGGTGAAGATTTTCACAAGATAGCGCTTGAGCAGCAACACAAGGCCTTCACCAAGGTGTATCGGCGAATTAAGAAAGCACAGAAGAAGGGGGCTAAGTATGCTAATAGAGGTGTACAGCCTGTCGAGATTAAGGTCGGTGACCCAGTGTACCTTCGTAATCACCGTAGACACAATAAGTTAGACAGTAAGTGGAGGTCGCACTATAGAGTGGTGGAACAATTGTCGCCTGTCACATTCAGGGTACGACATCAACTAGATGGCACTGAGGTCAGTTCACATGCTGAACACTTGCGGATAGCCAAAATTAGCGAGTGGCCTATTCCAAAAGCCAGGGGGAGAACATTACGTAAAGCCACACAGGTTGTAGCTCCAGAATCATCCGATAGCGACAGTGACGATGCAGTAGGGCAAGAGAACGCACGAGACAGACTGACTAGGGGGGTGCGAAAAGAGCGTGAGAATTCTTCATCCGAGGAGGACGTTCCGTTAATGGAGTTAAGAAAGCGCCTAAAGACAAGAGAGAAAAGATCTCTCTCAGCAGTAAACGTTAGTTGTAGCAAGGGCACATCAGACAGTTCTGATGATGGGGAGATCGACGACAATCGTTCGATTCAGCCTAGTTTACAGACTAATGGGGTTAGGGAAATTCTTGAAGCGATACTGACTCTTCTGCCAAAGAAGGCTTCAAATTAGAAATGCGACTCTCAGACGGTATCTGGGAGAGGACTATTGTAATGTGTAAATCATGAAGCATGATTTGAGTTTTGTCAGAGACAGTGGTATAAGTCTCTGGTGATATCTCGTATGTTGCAGACAACAACAAGATGAAGTTTTTTTTTTTTTAGTCTGATAGTATTGGGGCTAGCGCAGGGTTTAAATATTAATCACAATGTCGTATTTCAAAAACTTGATGAAGTTACCACTAGTAACTGGAGATTCAGGTCGGCCTGCGCCAGAATCAATGACGGCTCAGTATGACTTAGAATCCACAACAATAGCAGTAGACGCGCAACGTACGCGGTTCGCGTTCCTTACGGAAGCTGAACTTGAAGCTTGTTCCAAACCCTTGATAGGATTCTGTTTTATTCGAAGTGCAATATATCCTATGAACATTAATCAGTTTTGTGTTACGGCGCTGTTTTTAAACAATTCAGACGTAATTGCAACACACTGCCAAACAAAGGTCAAGTTGGGTACAGTGTTACCTATGGCACGGTATATAATGGATGGGCTATGGGTCATTAGTAATCATAGTCCACTAAAGATGAGTATTAGTTGTCACGGTAAAGGGGTCACGTACCAACAAATCAACCCACCATTATCGCTAATCCGCCTCAATGAATCATGTACGGCTATTAGTGATAGATTGATGTTAACCCTTTACTACCAACAAGAGAGCCAGTATCAGGTGGAAGACAAATTGATAGGATGGCTGGAAAACTATGCATTTTCCAATATAACGTTATGGAAACCATTTCATAGCGCTTTACCAGACTACGATCCCATCTCTTTGTCCAAAGAGTTAGATGAAATTAAGGAAATGCCAATGGATCATCTAATTGCTCGACTTCAGAGCGATTCGTTAAGCCAAAACAAGAATGGGCGATATGGAAACAGATCATCATTGGTTCTATCGTAGGGACAGTTGTAGTGATCATAATTCGGTTAGCGTGTATACGATATAGAGAAAAAAAAAACAACTAGCGCATGGTTTGGCTCCATACTATCACGACTCAGGAAGGGTGAACGTGAGGTCACTGTGCCTACGTTGATGTCGGCGGCTGTGCAATCAGCAGACGTGAATGACGTCGCAAGAGCGAAGGACTCTACGCCGATGATGGAGGGAGGAGTGCAGTTACTCCCCCCCTCGAACGTTGTCAAGTTTTACCCGTCGTTGGGGTAACCAAGGATCAACGCGGTTGTGATCCAGGAAGGATCGTGAAGAATAACGAACACATGTGCAAAGACATAATTGAGTCGACGATTTTGATGTGAACATTTATTGGCGTGATTACGCCGGACAATAATAATTTTTAATAAGGAGTGATCGATTTAAATAAGCGGTCATTCCGAAAAATGATGTATTTTGTGGATAACATGTTTAATTGTTTGAAATGATTTTGTGGTCTGAATATTGTGTAATGAAAAAAAAACGAATCTTGTGAATTAAGATTCCTTTTTTTTCGGGTAGGTTTGGGAGGAATGTTACACTATAAGTGTATACGACCAATATCACGGTCGGGTAATTTTATAATTTCCCTTGATATGAAAATAACGAGAATATAATTAGTACCACGGGCAGAGCACGGAGAGGGTTATGACACGGTCCACTTTAGCTACCACAAGCTCACTTGGAGTTGACAAGTGGCCGGCCCTACTAAGCTCGGACTAATGAATGATAATTTCGAGTGGAAATACATCAATCTCACTCTAGCGGTCCCAATGCGGGCAGTAGCGAACTGGGAGCGGAGACTAATGAATAAATAATGGGTTACTGGTCAGCGAGGATCAGAGGACGCTGGCCACCATAATAGATGTGGGATAATTAGGAGAGACAGTAATAGGTCCCTGGTCAGCTATGATCAGAGGACGCTGGCCACCATAATAGATGTGGAATAATTATGAGAGACAGTAATGGGTTCCTTTGATAGCGAGGATCAGAGGACGCCGACCACCATAATAGATGTGGAATAATTAAGGGAGACAGTAATGAGTTCGTTCCTTTGATAGCTAGGATCAGAGGACGCTGACCAGCATAATAGATGTAGAATAATTATGAGAGACAGTAATGGGTCCCTGGTCAGCTAGGATCAGAGGGCGCTATCCACCAGCGCAGATGGGGGATAGATTATGGGCGACAGTAATAGCTCCTTTGACAGATAGGGTCAGGGGACGCTGGCCACCATGATAGATGTGGAATAATATGGGTGACAGTAATAGCCCCTTTGACTGGTTGAGACAAAGGGGCGATGCCCTCGGCCAGAACGGGTATATATATTGGGGGTAAACACCAGAACGGGAGAGCTCACAACGAAGAAAACGAGATAGAGAGAGAGCTCGCACAATGACCAGAACGAGAGAGCTCACAACGAAGGGAACGAGATAGATAGAGAGTACACAACGAAGAGAGTGAGATAGATAGATAGAGGGAGCTGAGAAGCGAGAGACCGAGCTCCGGTATTTTCGCCATTTTAGTATGCCATGCTAGTAGGTTGGTTGTGCCCAACCTATTAGACCCACGATGACCAAGAAATAAAAGACTCTTCTGGAAACACTCTTGTCTGGCTGCGTCTTCCATCTACAACACCTTGCGTGTGGCTGCGGTAGTGTAACATCGGCAGTCAGGGGGTTAATGAATGCATCCTCGCGTCCATCGCTTGAGAATTTGAATAACAATTCAACACACAATATCTGACGCACTAAAAAGCATTAATCGACAGGGGCGGACCTGGCGGAGGAGGGGGGGGGGGGGGGGGGAGTTCGAGGGGTTCCCCCCCCCCCCCCTCCGCCCCGACAGAAAATTCTTTAAAATGCTATAAAAAAGTCCCTTTTTGGGGTGTTTGGAGCTCCCTTCCCACCCCCCTCCCGAAGCAAGGTCTAGCATCGGGAGGCTGAAGGTCCCAAGCGGCAAAAAGATGGAACCCCCCCCCCCTCCCCCTCGAGGTAACGTATCTGCAATCTTACCTCAAAATAAAAAAAAATTAGCGGCTATATCAGCAGTTTAACTTGAAGTTTGAAGAAATCTTGAAATAAAATTGAAACATCAATATCCTTGAATTCAAATGAATGAAATTTCAAAATTCCCTACTTCTTAACTCATTCAAGACGTGCCGCCTCCGGATACGTGTAATAAGCCGCGTATCCGAAGGCGGCACGTCTCGAATGAGTTAACCGCTGTATATAGACAGACACACATTAATTTTATGTTAACCCTTTTTATCGTGATACACTTTTGCTTGAGAGAAATTTGACATTGATAGTTCCAGGGTGGTGCTAGAATAGCTTGGCGCCTGAGGCGCCAAGCTATTCTGGCACCACCCTTGAACTAAAACGGTTGATCTATCTTCTAGTCTGTAACGTAGCTTTCATAGGAAAATAAGCAAATTAAAAAAAAAAGCCTCAGGATGTAATGGGTTAATGAATAAGTTATTTCTAATTGCACTCAAGTTATAGCGACAGTGGCGCATAAGATGACCAAAGCTTATTTCTTTCGCCTCATGAGGACTTGCCGTGTTGAGTGGCCGGTCCCTGAAAGTACAAGGATGTAAGTTCACCGAATTCTGCAAACTCAGCGATGAGTTCCTCTTTCCCAGATGAAGGCAGCATCTTGATAGTTCTGAAACGAAAGGTTATATAGGCCGTTTAACATCGGAGCCCATGTTACGTTTGTGGTTGTGTTATTCTTTTAGGGCATGTGTGTTTTAATCATAGGACAAGATCCGGTGCACAGTTGAGTTATTATATATAAGAATCACGTACCTGTTTAGATAAGATAAGATAGAACTTTATTGCCATAATGTAAAAATACATTAGGAAATCGTATCGGTGCTGCGCAATTTAAAAGAAGAACATAAAACACATCAAAATATAATGAAGCTGCTCACGTGCACACACACGCACGCACGCACGCACGCGCGCACGCACACGCACGCACACACACACGTTGATAACTGTGGTTTAAACGTAAAGGCAATAAACACGATTTCACAGTGACACAAATCACAGAAGACATATCACAACATAAAACACGTCACTTGCATCGCAGATGAGGTATTATGCTGATAGCTGGACAATATAGTATGATTCGTTTCCTTTTGCATGGAGAATTCTGATCGATTTTTTGTTGTGTGGCTAGAATGTTGCATAGTTTCGCTACATTGTTGCTGAAGTTCGACCTCGTTTAACATAGAACGTTCTGAAAAGGGTGCTTTCGTTCTAGTGACCTCAAATATGACGTCAAAGTTTTGTAGTACACATCTTGGCTACATTTTGCAACATTTACGGATTGCGCCTAGATCAGTGTTAGTGGACGACTGTAGATAGATATAGAGTGTTCTTTTTAATGAATATTAATGAGTTTTCGTTACGTTTCCTTTTCTGATTGGTTGAGTTGTGTAGTTTGCTGGATTGTTCTGGAGATTTGTAATAGTATAAAAAAAAAAAAGCGTGTTAGGAAATATGTGCGTGCATTGTATAGGAGACACAGTGTATCAAAACTGCAGATGCATTGTACAAGACAGCGTATCAACATGTGGATGTATTTATAGATGCATTGTGCTGAGATTGCATCGTGAGAATAAAGTACTGTTGGAACTGTTACTCCAGTGTGGTCTACAACCTTATGCCACGTGTGACGAGTTGCAGCTGAGTGAAGTTTCTTTACAAGAACCTACGTGAGTGCGTCTGGTATGATTGCATCATACTACGACAACGACTACCACGTAACAGCGCACAGCGTTTTTTTCTTTTTCTTTTCTCCCAGAATATCTTCGCAGAGAACCAATTGTCTATACCACTCTTAGGACAAAATTAATATCATTCAGTGGCAGTTGACCTAATACGATTTACCTTCAAGAAACCCGTACAATTTGCCAGTGGTGCTGTACAGTCGTAACAATTGGGATTTATTTTTTTCATGAAATAATTGATTTTACATCTCTAAATGTGCCTCATATGTATTCAGCGCAGTACAACAAAAGACCCATTTTCACGTGAATGAGTGATGTGACCAAGTTTTCAAACCTGAAAAAGCGCAGTCATACAGGAAGTCTTCATGCTTGACCTCGAAATCTAGGCATTCTCTCCGGGGCTCTATTAGGGTATTGAAAATGGCTAGGCTTGTTCTCCTCTTTTACCCAAATTTGCACGACTGTACAGCAAAATTAGCAAATTATAGGAGTTAAGTAAAAATAGCTCATATTAGGTCTATTGGCACTAAATTATTTTTTGTTCTTAAAGTGGTATAGAAAGGTGTCTCTTTGAGGTGATATTTGGAAAACAGGTGCGTTCCGATGTCAAAAGGCCTATACATACCAGACACTACTCTGCCACTGTCAATATGCATTCCAGTCTCTAAAGTGCATAGCAGGTTTCTGGTGTTGTTTATCGTTGATCCCTTCCCTGCCAATGTTCACATATTGTCATTATGAAGAAGCTAATCCTTTCAATAATAATGGATACAAAGTGGCAATTGCGGGGGCTCATGAGGATCTATGTTTCTTGCAGCTGGGCCGAGTTTACCTTTCCTAGGGGTTAAAGCTTATTGCTTCACGGCAGGCATTTACTCTAAAAAATGTGCATCTGCAGGGGCTCACGAGGATCCAGATGCCTTTTCCACTTGCGCATCGCTCGTTGTGTTCGTGCAGACAAGGGGTTAAGCTCAGACCTTAGCGATAAAGAATTTCTCTCCCTCCCAATGTTGTTTCGCTTTGTTGTGTGTGACATAATCCAAAATCTTCTTCTATGCTGTATTTGCCTTCTAATCCTTTGTGTCCAAGTTAGCAATTATATCGGATGTAGCAAAGACAAGTTTGAAGATGGTCCTGTATGATCGACTTGTTATTCAACTGCGTATTTTTCTGTGGGCTGGCGATTGGGTGCCTAATAGGAAAGGGCGGCAGGGCATCTAACCGTTTGCTCTCTCGCTCTCATGTCATTTCTGTCGAGCGCTGAGTAATTTCCATTGGTATGTGTCCTAGCCCATTCAGTAGTTTATTGCAACATTGCTGACGCCAGAGAACATGGGGCATAAACCGCAAGTATTTCTGATGCCGGGAATGTTACAAATGTAACCAGTACGTCTGTTACAGTTAACTTCTTTAAATGTGGGTTATAGTTTATTTAATTAATTGAATGAGTGAATGATGCCACGTGTTGTATGGGCAGACAATGAATTTCCCCATGAGGGATTAATACAGTATTATATTATTGTATTGTATTGTATTGTATTGTATTGTATTGTATTGTATTGTATTGTATTGTACTGTATTTGTCCTTCTCTTGGTTGGTCAAAATGTTTATTGCGGCCAACCAGATCGACATAACAACCAATCTGTAATTAATCACGGCACTATGACTCACCTCCCTGAATGAGTAAGGAAGTAGAGGTTTGATCCCGAGGCAACGATGGAGTGGGGCCGGTTACCGGCCGCGGACTGTAAAACAGTCGTGACGCCGGTTGCGTGCACAACCTCTGTGATCTTGTCGTCTGCGTTGTCAGACCACACAACGGTAGACCCTACCCACAATTACACACACAATATTATAATACACAGTTATACACATAATATAATACACACAGTTACACACATAATATAATACACACAGTTACACACATAATATAATACACACAGTTACACACATAATATAATACACACAGTTACACACATAATAATCAACATTTAAACTGACATGATACATGTATTTAAATGATATGTGTTGTTTGGTGGTCTGTGAATTTGGACTACACACTTCTATGGCTGATGGTCTAAAGTGACAGACAGCAGATCCGTCAAAGATGAGACTTCACTGATTAACCCTCCATGTAACCCCACGGCCGCATTTCCCGAATTTTGGAAGTTTACTCAATTAATGACTATGTACCAGTTGCATGAGATGAATTGACCATGATAATTCAAAGTGTAGTGCCAGATTAGCTTGGCGCCTTCAGGCGCCAAGCTAATCTGTCACTACCCTTTGAATTATCACGGTCAATCGATGAATTATCTTGCTCAATCATTGAGCTAAATGGGTTAAAGAAAGCCTAAAGTAGTGAAATCAAACACCGTGACAGTGCAGTTATCAAAGCATCCAGCCGTATCTTCACTTGTAGGGGAATGTTTTTATTAGAACCATCCTGGGCATTCACTGGAGTGACTAACGTCGAGGTCCTTGAACAGGCTGAAACTGTGAGCATCGAGGCTTTGCTGCTGCGGACACAGCTTCGCTGGGCGGGGCATGTCTCCAGGATGGAGGATCATCGCCTACCAAAGATCACACTGTTCGGCGAGCTTGCTACTGGACACCGTGACAGAGGGGCACCAAAGAAGAGATACAAAGACTGTCTCAAGAAGTCACTTAGTGCCTGCCAAATCGACCACCACCAGTGGTCTTCGCTTGCTGCGGACCGTAACACCTGGCGCTCCACCATTTACAAGGCAGCTGTCTCCTTTGAGGACTCTCACAGAGCTAGCCTTAAGGACAAGCGGCTCAGGAGAAAAAACAGAGATGCCGCAGCTCAGAACCCTGGCCATACCTTCCCCTGCAGCCACTGCGGTCGAACCTGCCTGTCTCGGATTGGCCTCCGCAGCCACGAACAAGCCTGCAGACGACGTGGGCAACTCCTATAAAATCTTCGTTCGCGAAGTCAAGCCAAGAGAGGAGAATGTTTTTATTAGAACCAGTTGAGCAAAGGATCCTCGTGTTGACGTCGACTTTAGACCGGCCGACGTCGAGCCGAAAGTCCTTCACTTATAAGGACACTACTTTCACTGAGTACTTGCGCGTGCATTTATTGCAAGACAGAAACAGCTCTGAAAAACAAAAGAAACTGTCGAATGTATGCAGCTTACGTTTTCACGACTCATTAACCCCTTCGCTGCCGAGAAAAAGTGAACGCGATCTAACTGCAAGAGGCATAGATCCTCATGAGCCGCATGATGACTTTTTGCTGAGACCATTCTGTGTCCATGCTCTTTGGACAGTTGTGGCGTTTGGTCGTTCAGTGAACATAGATTTTAGATTTTAGATTTCGTTGAGAGGGAAGGGGTTAGTGTGATTATGTAACTGTCCGTACACTTTTTTTGACATTTGTAACACATACCAAGTTTGTGACGTTATTCTTCTTTAACCTTTTTACGCTCAGTAGGCAAAGCTAAATACCCTTTTCATTGACAATAATTCAAGAAATTTTTTAAAATATGCATTCTTCAACTTATGAGGAGCTCGGAGATCGAAAGAAGAGACGCAAAATTTGTTTCCACACAGCAAGGCGTTGTATGCAGGTTGACAACAACAAGTTTCTGTGATTACCTCCCTTGGCGAAGATCAGCCCAGAAAGTCCAGCGATGGGCTGTGACGTCAGCTCACGTCTGTTCTCCAAAGTCATATCCGTCAAGAAAATCCTACCAGATACCGTGCCGAACACTAGCTTCCTGAACAAACAAAACGTGTGTGATGGTCTGTAATTTAATCCTTTTCATCCACTGCTTGAATAAATTTGAATAGCTTACGGGTGGCGCCAGAATAGCTTGGCGCATGACTGAGGCGCCAAGCTATTCTGGCACCACGCATGAACTAAAACAACTGATCTATCTCCTGATCTGTAATGTAGCCTTCATAGGACAATAAGCAAATTTTACAAAATCATCCTCCGGATGTACTGGGTTAAACCTTGCGGATCAGTCAGGGCAGTAAGCTTTAAAGGTCTTTGATTTTGGACCACACAGCACTTACTAAGTCACCAACTAGCAAGCGTCGTGTTTTGTTTTCTTTTAAAAATAAAAATAAATAAATAAATAAATAAAATAATACTTATACATAATTGTCACAAAACACTGGACTCACTGCACAGAAAAAAAAGTCCTTAAGGCTTACGTGCATGACCGAAACACATAATTAATCTGACCTTTGTGACCTTAGCCTTCCGAACAGGTCACTGAAATAAGCAAGTGTTTTTATGTAACCGCCACTGTTTTTCAACATTTCCTGGTTACCATATTTGTAAAGGGTTTAGATAAGAATGTGTAGAACAAGGGAAACAACCGCTGACATTGTGTTGGTAATCCAATTTCTGATTATTTCTCTTTGTCATTATTTTTTTTTACTCAAAAAGTTCAGAGATTGATCCAGTAAAAAAAAATAACATAAGTTAGTTTGTTATTATGAATGTAATTTGCCATTAAAGATGCTTTCTTGTTCTCTTTTTAGTATTATGTACCTGTGACCGATGCAGTTTTTATGTAGATGTTTTTTCATGTTTTATATTGCTTAGAGGACGTTTTGTTTGTTTCCCTGGGGAAGATAATTGTTGCTTGGAAATTGCGGTCTGGGTCAGCAGTCTGGAGCGTAGCGGACTGCTGAGTCAGACAGCGTTTGTTAGCATTGCGGCCACGTGCGCCAAATATGTAAATGAGGTTTTCCTCGCGTGGTGTACGTCATCGCCGGAAAGGGTTTTCTTGGGAAAGCACCTTCCGGTGTAAACATAGTCTTAGGAATAAGACCTAGGATTCTAGGATTGTATGTGGGCAGTGGGCAGATGTTCACATCTGCACGGGACATAGACGACCCCGCCCTCCACGAGTCGCCTGCTGCCTTGCAGGCCTGGCCGCTTGGCTGCGGAAAGGCTAAGGGAGGAAACCCCTGACATCAAAGCCCCCGTGTCTCCGGGGAAGGCTTTTGAGCCAGAGACTAGGACAAGGACAGTCTGATATAAAACCTACGACCCGAGGACCTCGATGCCATCGTCCCAGCTTGCTAGGCCATGGCAGATGAACCAAGGGTTTAAAGGGTGGGGCCAGTACTGCGCACACTGCACTCCACCAAAAAGCTCCACCGCGCAGGCTTTAGGAAACGTCCACGGACCATGACATTTTTATGTGGAATTGTTTGTGTCTGTAGTTTTTATGTATTAGTAATAAGATACTTTAAACTATATAACTCACGATTGAGGTCTAAAGATGGATTTGCGATTTTAAGTTTTGATCTGTTATGAGGACAGTTGGACTTAGAAAAGCTTACGAGGGAAGTGTGTTGTTAAAACACGAATAGCCGGCAGTGTACACTGTTAACGCTATGTTATAACAATTCATTTGTAATTGTTGGCATTTATACTAGATGTGGGGATTTCTGTAAAATTTCCCAGCATTTAGTGTAAATTATATCGTCAGAGTGGTAGATAGTCATAGAGTGCAGTTGACCAAGTGTGTTGTATGTAATAAATGACCATTACATACATAGATTCTCAGTGAGCATTGATTACATTCTATAGTTCTTAGTATCCGTCCATGACAGTCATGAGACACTATATGCGTTTATTAGTTGTCAGTGTTGATGTGTTTCTGTGTGTTTGTCATTGTCACGTAACGGATGTGACATGTTGTTTTATTTTTTTCGCCAAGTCGTTTTTCTGTTAATAAATGTAGATCGCCGAATTCTGTACATAGCCTTAGTTTAGGGAAGTTAATAAACGTAGTGTGAGCGTAATCGTAAAGCCCGTGCAGCAAGCTTAACAGTGAGCGAGTACAGCGGTTGCACGCTTTAGTCAAGTAGCTTTAAACCGAACAGTGTTCAGAAGCAAAGTTAACCTTCGAGGTAGCAGTAGGATATTAGTCAGTCAGCGGAGTTAGCCAGCGAAGTGAGAGTCTGGGTCAGGGTGCGGCCTCGTTTGGAGCCCTTGACAAGCTGTGTGAGGGTTCTTTTACCCTCCCTGCAAGACCACGGCCAGTGTTCCTGGGTGTGGGTGTCCCGAGAGACTTGTGACTACGGCTGCTGCTCATCAGAAGACCCCTCCGGTTCGTCTTCGTCTTGTTTTGTCTCGTCCCGCCGGAGGACTCACCAGTGACAGGTAAATTCATGCCATTTTCCTCAGTTAGCTGCTGTGCTCTCGGGTGTGTGAATGTGTATATAGGGGCGGAAGGGTATGTTCGTCTAGTTTTTTAGTGATGTTTTAATTGAGTCTTTAACCATGTTTTTTAGGTTGGGTTGTAATGTGGTGGGTGTCGGATTTAGTTTATGTCGGCTGTCGCCGAGTGAGTATATTTAAAGGGCCATGTTGTAAAATGAATTAAAGTGGGTATCCTTTCAAATATATATTGGTATTAAGTCCTAGATGTAATGTAATAAGATTGTCACGTTGGGTGGTTGCTGGTGATTATTTCATATCTTTGTATGTACATCGGGATATTTTGATAATGTTGGTTTTAGCAGTGGCAATGTTATTATACAAAAGTGGTTGTGCTAGCTTAATGCTAGTGTAATAGAATAGTGCAGACCTGGTGAATGTTGAATGTACATAGGAAGCTTTCATATCCATGATTGTATATTTAATATGGCCAAGGCAGGTATTAGGGTGAGACGAGACACAACTCACGTGGTTTGTGAGTAGGTGCGTGTCAAATAGGCCAGAATTAACTGTGTTGGCACTTTGACTGACAATGCGCCCTTTTCAAGTGCATTGGCTTCGATCATTGGCTTCGATCACTGGCTTCGATCACTGGCTTCGATCATTGGCTTCGAAGATTTCGTTCTTCGATCTCATCATCCACGACCAACGGTGACGCATCATCGGGAGTCGGAACGCCTTCGCTAGCCGGTCCTGTTGGACAAGCACGTTGGGCTACAGCAGGCTGATTCTACGTTCTGAGCGTCGGTCACAGGCGTGCGTGGGCAAGCGCGGCTACGGTGCTCTGTGGTGCAGGGGTAGTACTCGTACGTTATGAGCTACCCTGTCTAGTGTGGGACAGAGGACACTGTACAGAGACAAAGTTACCCGCCTTGTATAGCCGTTGGCCATATTAGTCATTATCACCTGTTAGTCATATTCACATATTAGTCATTATCACCTGTTAGTCATATTCATCTGTTAGTCATATTCACCTGTTAGTCATATTCACCTGTTAGTCATATTCACCTGTTAGTCATTTTCACTTGTTAGTCATTTTGTATATGTTAATCTTTTTTTTAAGTGTTAATACGTTATGAGTGCATGTGTGGGTATGTGTGAGTGTGTGGGGCGTTAGTGGGTCGGGGTGGGAGTTAGAGTAAGGGTAGGTAATAAAGGATTTGTTTGTTGTTTATCACTGGCGTTGCGTTATTTATTTAGAGTGGGTGGGTTTTCTCGAGTGTCTGCACTCATATTGTCCACGGCGCCCTGACTCCGTCAGGCGTGTCGTGACAGTCATGATGTGATATATTAGTATAAAATTTGCAGTTGTGTGTAATGTTTTTTAAAGATGTCAATTGAAATGTAATTAAGTAGGTCAACAGTAGACAAAGTATTTCTTTTCTTTTCTTCAGGGCTTCTGGAAGCCAGTTTGACTCACTAAAGCCAAAACTTAGCTCTGCCACCTCAGAATACCAACTTCCCATTTTCCTGTTGATAGCCTGAACATCACTTAGAAATTCTTTTGACATTTTTTGTAATAGATCATTGAGTTATTGATTGATTAGAGTAGTGGTTTTTGGTTTAGTGTAGTAGATTCAGTGTTTCATTTGTTCCATATATATATATACATTTTATTGTATCTGTTTTCTCGTCTTTCCCTACTTCAGTCCGCCCAGTACCTGTTGTGCCCCGTCCATGTGTACACATTGTACTGCATGTGGATCGTGGGGCTTACATTACATAAGTAAAGGGTTGGCTTTTGTACCTGCAAAATCCATGCTTTCTAAAAAATGTATGCACTTTTCACACTTTTGTCAACCTCCCGTAACCCTTGACCTTTGCGAGTAGTGAACGCAATTAGCATGCATTAAAAGTTCTTATCATCAGCCACCGTTGTGCCAAATTTGGTTGAAAACCTTTGCGAAACAACTGATAAAAACTAAATTTTACCATCCAAAAAGAAGAAAAAAGACATGTTTCACATTACTTGTCGATGTCTTGTGAGTTGTGACCCACAACTATTACGAGAAGTCATCCAAATTAGCATGTACTAGAAGATCTTACCATCAAGTATCTATGTACCAGGTTTGGGATGGAAGCTATAAACATTATTGGAGAAAAAATGTTTCTAAAAAATGACCATAGTGACCTATTACCTGATCTCTTGTGACCCTTGACCTTTCCGGGGGGTCATCCGAGTCAGTATGCATAGGAAGGTCCTACTATCAGGCATAGTACCAAGCTTGGATTTGATGTTGGGCGTAGTATTTGAGAAAAAAATCTTGTCAAAATATGGGTATTTTGAGTCTAATTCCTGATCCCTTGTGACCCTTGACCTTTCCAAGGAGTCAACCAAATTGGTATGCTTAGAAAGGTTTTACCATTAGGTATATTTGTACCAAGTTTGCGTTTGAAGTTGGTATATCTGTACAAAGTTTGGATTTGATGTTGAGAATAGTATTTGAGAAAGAAACATCTTTTGTCAAAATATGGGAAAGACATAGAAAGTCTTACCATTAGGCATCTTTGTAACAATTTTGCATTTGTGAATAATATTTGAGAAAAAACAAATGTTGTCAAAAACTGGCTATTTCTGACCGATACTCTGATCCCCTTTGACCTTGACCTTTGAGGGAGGTCACTGAAATTGGTATGTTTACAAAGGTCTCGCCACAGAGTATCATTGGGGCCAAGTTTGAAGACTGTGGCTTGAACATTTTTCAAGAAAAAATGCCAACGTTAAAGTTTACCACGGACGACCAACGACGGACAGCGGACGACGGTCAGACGACCACTCAGACTTATTTGCTATCGCACGTGAGCACACACACACACACACACACACACACACACACACACACACACACACACACACACACACACACACACACACACACACACACACACTGAAAGCAAAAATCTGAACGTTGTATGAACTTGAAAACCATAACCATTTGGGCTGTCGCTAGCGGTTTTTGACGAGATGATTCCAGCAGGAATATGAAAATAAACTGTAAACTCCAGTAGTTTCACAGTGTAAGGATATTTTTTCATACATTTGTATGTAAAATCAATACAGAAAACAACTTCAAACCAACTTCATCAAAGTGTTGAAACTTTAAGCTTGTTGACGAACAAACAAACAAACAAACAAACAAACAAACAAACAAGCTTCTTCACTTACCCCTGTGTCGGTGATATTGCCAAATGTTTCGGTGGGTCTGTGGAAGCGGAATACAAAGTGCGCGCAGCATTGGGTGGGATACGGGGCATTATGCGTATCCACCCCGAATTGCCCAAGTTACTTGATTCCACGTAATACACTGTGTTTGACGACGAATCCACACAAAGGGAGGTCACAACAGAGTCTGTAACAACAAAGGTTATCGCTCCAAATGTGTTAACCGAAAACATCCTGAGCCTGACTTTTTAAAAAAAAAATTGCGTGTTGTCTTATAAAGGCTACATTAGGAGAAAGATCAACCAAGTTTAGTTAAAGGGTGGTGCCGGAATAGCTTGGCGCCAAGCTATTCTGGCACCATCTTTGAACTATCATAGGACAATTTAAGTCTAGCAAAAGTGTAACAGGATGAAAATGGTTAACTCATTCGAGACGTACGCGTATCCGAAGGCGGCAAGTCTGGAACGAGTTAATGGAACAAATTGCGATAATGGGGCGCGTGCTGGATATTGAACCTTCTTCTCTCTCTCTCTCTCTCTCTCTCTCTCTCTCTCTCTCTCTCTCTCTCTCTCTCTCTCAGTCTCTCTCTCTCTCTCTCTCTCTCTCTCTCTCTCTCTCTCTCTCTCCCTCTCTCTCTTTCTTTCTGTTATTATTATGAATATGATTATTATTACTATTATTTTTATTATTATTATTAAAATTTTTATTTGTCTTGTTACCTTTTCTGTTTGATATTTAAAGGCGGACAGACATGTAAATTGGCCTGCGTGCCCACTGTCTTTATCTTTACAAAATAAAGTTTCAGTTCAGGTCAGTCCTCTCTCTCATCCATACGCAAACACCCATACACAAATGCGCGCGCGCGCGCACGCACGCACGCACGCACACACGCACGCACGCGCGCGCGCGCGCACGCACGCGCGCACGCGCACACGCGCACACACACGCACACACACACACACACAGACACACACAGACACACACACACACACAGACACACAGAGAGAGAGAGAGAGAGAGAGAGAGAGATGATGATGATGAAGATGATGAAACTTTATTACACAACGGTAGAAGTTTTGACAGATACAAGTACGTCATTTTTCAAACTTGCCGTTGCTAACATACTACAACATGAGATATACTGAAGACAAGCAAGAGAGAGAGAGAGAGAGAGACGTGCACAAAATGCGTGCACAATCACACCCCAAACACACTTAACAGTGAAACAGACAAGAAACAACATACACGCTCACAACTTACTCGGAAAGGAGCGCAGTACGCTGACAGACGTGCCATTCAAAGCCGAGATCTTGATTGCCTTTTGGTCGGTGTCGAACCACAAGATTTCTCTCGAGACTGCGTTGTAGGTCACATGAAGAGGTAGTCCGCCATCTTCAGACACCGCCGCCCAAACAAGGCGGCGGCCTGTGCTGTCGATCTGGTAGGTTTCGGAACTCAGTCGATCCGTCACGAGGAAAAAATTCTGCTGTAGAGACTCTGAGGGGAGAACACATTTGAAACTGTAGGTGTTTGATTATGTACTACCGTAAGTCCACAAGTATATATACTTAAAATGTGAAGAAAGAATCCACATACACCACGTAATTTAGGAGGAGTTACACTTTTAATCCTTGCACAAATTTTCACCCTCTCAGCGAGGGCTTCTTCAGGGGAATACATATATTGGAGTTGGTATATCTGTAACAAGTTTGGATTTGATGTCGAGAATAGTATTTGAGAAAGAAACATCTTTCAGTTCAAGGGTGGTGCCAGAATAGCTTGGCGCCTCTGGCGCCAAGCCATTCTGGCACCACCCTTGAACTATCATAGTGAAATTAATTTCTAGCAAGCATCCTGGGTAGGGTCACAATAGTTTCTTCACATCAGAGGCCACCCACTGCTGACTGGACTGTTGATTGGGAATACCGTTACAGGATATGCAAGTGTCGTCTTGAGTGAAGACACTGCACGGTCGGTTTGGGGCAAATTGTCCTAAACGTTTTGAGTAGTTGCTTCAAGCGGAGCAAAGCGAATACTACCCAGTTGCAAGAGACATAAAGCCTCATGAGCCCATCCCCTCCCCCCCCCCTCCCCGTAGCTCGGGGGGGGGGGGGGGGGAGGGAGTGGGCCTCTTGATGATTATTTTATGTATCTTGTTCGTCTTACGTTTGTCAAGCCTAATTTTGTCCCATTTAGATATGTTCTTCATGCGAATGTTGATCAGCGAGCATTAACATTTGTTTCAGACTCGAAATTCGAGATCACTGGCAGCAAAGGGGCTAATGGTACCTTTCGTACAGGACACTCCGTCTGCTTGTAGTTTGAAGCCAAATCTGCAGTCACAAACGTGGCTGCTTCCTAAATTCATGCACAGCTGGCTGCAACCCCCATTGTCCAGTTCGCAGTGGTCTGAAACAAATCAAATAAGCCTACAGAACCTTTCAAGACCCCTTTTACGTAGGAAACACCCCCACACCATAATTATGTCCTAGTCTTACCGCGCTAAGCTTTCTGGGATATCATGGTGAACCAGTAGCCGATTCGCAAACTAGAGTGTGTGATTGTTCCCCCTTAAAACACATATTTTACATTTGAATGGGCAAAGCTCACTTCCTACGCTTAGAAAGGCGACGCACAATCCCAAAATATACTTATTTTCCCATTATTTATTTCGAAATACGAAGTTCAGATTGCGCAGAGTACGTAAGAGGTTTACATCCGAAATACCACAAGAATGCAACCACTTCACATTTGCATTGTAATGTTGATTTCAGTTTATCGATACTGAGTTCAAAATAGTTTCGTATTACACTTTCGTGTTTCATATGTTGCAAAGTAAATTTCATTCTATTTGTGTTGTTGTGCAACACGGACATTTGTTACGAATTTTATTTCTTGATTCAAAATGTTGCGCTGGAGTTATTGTGTACTATTTACGAAAAATAAATTCGTCGCTCCTGTGCAAAAGATGGCTTCGACCTACTCTGCGGTTGTGAAAGGTTATATAGAACACAGAAGTGGAGAATGCGTAAACTATCATTTCTAGACAGACCTCGCGGCAGACACTTCTGCAACTGTTTGATCCATAGTCACCTCGCGCGTTCCGCGCTCGGTGACTATGGATCAAACAGTTGCAGAAGTGTCAGCCGCGAGGTCTGCCTAGATATGTTAGTATACGAACACTCCACTTCTATGCGATAACATACATCGATCGAACCTAAATAATAATATCACTCAAAAAGAATGAGTTAAGTGATATTTTAATAAGTTTTCAGTGAATGACACTATAAAAGATAAGCGACTGCAAGGAAAATGCATGGAAGAGCTTTACTTATAAACAAAACACAATGATTTAAGGGAACAGAATCCGATAAGCGTAAAAATTAACAATAAACAAAGAAACAAACGAAATAACGAACAAACACGGCAACATATCAAAGAACTATCTACCAAAGGAACGAACCAACTAAACAACCAACCGATCGACCATGGTGCCAACCAGCTAATCAATTAAGCCAACAATCAGAAAGCTGGCCAACCAATCAGTTAAGTAGAAAACTAACCAACCAGCCAAGCAACCAACCAGTCAGCCAGCTAGCCAGCCAACAAACAGAGGCTTTACCATCGGAGTTTTCGTTGGCGTCATAGTAGGCGAGGTCGGTCACACCAGAAAGACCAGGAAGGGTGAAGGTCACAACAGGGTAATCAGTCAAGGACAGGTCGACGTCTCTGAAGGTCAGATTAGCGGAAGTCCCGCCTGTTGCCCAGAGAACGTATCCCTGGACACAAACAGAGATGCGCGTTGAAGATTTGACGCCGACCATCACCACCCTAGTCTGCCATTTCAGTTCCAGGTAGTGGAGATCGAGGTTTTGTTTACACCGAGCGACTCCCAAAAACAAACGAGAGCGAAGTCACGGCGAATAACCCAGCTCTGCCATAGGCATAGACAACACACCGACCATCTCTAAGAGGCATGAATCGTCATGAGCCCTCCGGGCTCATGAGGATCTATGCCTCTTGGGGATGTTCGGAGTGTTGTCTCTGCTTATAGTTCACCCTGCTTATTCGCCGTGGCTTCGCTCTCGTTCGTTGTTGAGGAGCTGGGTGGCTCGGTGGTAGAGCGTTCGACTCTCGTCCAAAAGGTCGCGAGTTCGAATCCAGCTAGGGTCAACACCCTATTCGGTGCCCCGTCTTTGAAATCAACTTCGCGGTGGACAAAAGACGTTAAGGCCTAAACGTTTAACTTTTTTTTTTTGGGGGGGGGGGTGGGGGGGGTGGGGGAGGGCGGGGGGAGGGGGAGAGGGAGGCGGGTGGGGGGGGGGGCGTTTTCGGGAGTCGTTCAACGTAAACGTACACTCAATATTATTAAACGTATCTGACACCGACTGATAACGATGATGAGACAAAGACGAAGATGATAATGACGATGATGCTTGATGATGATGATGACTGATGATGGCGTAGGACGATGATGAGGGTGACAGAGTGAAGTAATACAAAAGAAGGCTTCATTGTTAACCCCTCCCCTGCCACTGTACGTACATTTTTGTTCCTGAAATCGTTGTTCACTCAACGACCAAAAACCAAATCTGTCCAAGAAACATGGGCACAAATTGGTCTCAGCAAGAGGCATAGATCCTCATGAGCCCCCGCAGTCTTCTGGACTCACGAGAAACTATGTCTCTTGCAGTTGGATCGTGTTCACTTTCTCTCGACAGTGAAGGGGTTAAAGGCAGCTGCAGCCTCAAGAATCCCAGTAGCTGCGGACGTTAACTCATTCTACTCCAACACCGAAATCCCCATATTTTGCCGTTGTTCTCTGAAGACTGCATTAGCAGCGCAGGACACAGATCGACCATGATAGTTCAAGGGTGATGCCAGAATAGCTTGGCGCCCACAGGCGCCAAGCTATTCTGGCATCACTTTTGAACTATCATGGTCGATCCTTATCTTGCTGTGGTGTGTCTGGGGTAGAATGAGTTAACGAGAATCCACGTCCCTTGCTGGCCGTAATGGTATTTTATTATTTCATGTTTTTAATAAATCTGTAACCTCCTCACTGCCAACTGACGTACACTGTGTTTCTGTAATCTTCATTCATTCGACATCCAAAATCCTCCAGTCGTTAAAGGGAGAAAACAAAAAGAGTTGCCACATTCCTTCTGCGATAAATGAAGATAAGCAGCGACTGATCTCTATGTTTGTTTGTTTGTCTACTTTGAAAAAGGGTATTTACGCGAAATATTAATAAAATTGTGCTGTAATTGTCTTTTCCAAGCGTGTTTCTTTTTACGTTGGGAACTTCTTTGTTAAAGGAAAAATGGATACAAACTGGTCTTAGCAAGAGGCACAGATCCTCATGAGCCCCCGCAACTGCGGGGGCTCATGATGATCTGTGCCTCTTGCGGTTGGCTGGTGGTGTTCACATGTTCTCGGCAGGGAACTGGTTTAACTCATTCAGCCCGACGGCCGTATTTCCCAAATTTTGGAGGCTTCATCTAATGACTATGCACCAGTTGCAGGAGATGGATCGACCATGATAATTTAAGGGCAGTGCCAGATTACCTTGGCGCCGACAGGCGCCAATCTAATCTGGCACTACCCTTGAATTATCATGGTCGACCCATCTTCTGCTGTAGTGAGTCAGGACTGAATGGGTTAAGCTGTGGTGGTGGGATGAAGAGTCGATGGTCACTGACATTCTCTCACCCTGAATACGGTCAGCCCGTATCGAGCGGTTACGGAACTGACGTCAAACTTCTTTTTGTCTGCCCCGTCACGCATCACTGAACCCACGTGGTCTACGTCCAACCAGTACAGCCTGAAAAAGAAGGAATCGTTTATGTGCGCTGTTCTGTGATTTTGGACCTTACACTCTTTATCCGTCCATCCATACATCCATTCATCCATTTGGCATTTATCCATCCATCCATCCATCCATCCATCCATCCATCCACCCATCCATCCTGCCACTGAACGCATTGTGTTTACTTCTGAAGTCTTTGTTTATTTATTAGACGCATAATTATATTCCGAGCCTGCGTAAGTGGGAAGGACACAACAGAAAAGCGCTGTATTTTTATTATTATTATTATTATTATTATTTTTATTATTATTATTATTATTATTGTTGTTGTTGTTGTTTCTAAAGTTACTGATCATTTATTAAACGCATATCATTATTGTTTCTCAAGTCTTTGTTCATTTATTAGACGCATATAATTATGTTTGTTTCTCAAGTCTTTGTTCATTCGCGGGACGCATAGTTTTCTTTCTCAAGTCTTTGTTCATTCAGTGGCCAAAAGCCAAAACTGTCAAAGGAACATGGATATAAATTGTTGTCAGCAAGAGCCGTAGATCCTCATAAGCACCGGCCCACCCCCACTCCCTGGCAAGTGCAAGAGCTCACGAGGATATACGATTCTTGGATCGTGTTCACTTTTTCTCGGCATTGGAGGCGGAGGGGTGGGGGAGGTGAATGGGGGTGGGGGGAGGGAGGAGCCTACTAACCTGTTCTCGTCATGGCTGAAGACAAGTCTGCGTGGCTGTTTGAAGTCGCTCGAGTCAGACAGGACGACTTTCGTCTCATTGCCGGTCACCTTGCCTCTGTACAGCCGTAAGCTCACGGAAGTCCCGCTCGACCCCTCGAACCAGAAAATGTCCCTGAAGATGGAAAACAGCAAACTGCTTGTGCATGCATCCACTGGTACTCTTAACAGTAAAGGGGACTGAATGCGCAAGGCCATTAACCCCTTCCCTGCCACTGTACGTACATTTTTCTTCTGAAACCTTTGTTCTTTCAGCGACCGAAAGCCAAAACCGTTAGAAAGGAACATGGATACAAACTGGTATCATCAAGATGCATAGATCCTCATGAGCCCCCGCAGTCGCGGGGGCTCATGAGGATCTATGTCTCTTGTAATTGCATTGTGTTCTTTTTTTTCTCGGCAGTGAAGGGACTAATTGCGCTAAAGATTTCAAGGCATCATAACAAAGATGAAAAATGAGTTATAAGCGTTTAGAGCAGGGGGATTCCATTTCGGTAAATAACTTTTTATAACTGAAGGTTTTCTCGTGCCCGTATTTACCTGTTACGTGGTGGAGTTGTAGTCGAAGTATGATAAACACACCAGACACACACACGTAAGGTTCTTTTCAAATAACCTTCATTCAGCTGCAATCCGTCACACGTGGCTTAAGGATGTAGACAATACTGGAGTAAACAGTTCCAACAATATTTAATTCCAATTATTTAGTTCCAAATGCACTAACACTGATACAAAGTCTCTTCTGCAATGTCCACACTTGCAACTCAAAGTTTCTCATACACAGCGTCTCTCACAATAAACTGCGTATCTCTACAACTGACAAAGCAAGACAATGTACGAACGTGCTTTCCTAGCGCCCTCTTTAAATATACTACCAATTTCCAGAATCATCTATGAAAATCATACAACACAAGGTCAACAGCTACCCGCTTGAAAGGCATATCGATCAATGGCATTTTTTTCTAGAGGAACCTTGGGCACCTTTCCCTTGGAGATTGTCTTCTGGCATATGTCGCACGATCTGCAGAATCGGGTGACGTCGCCTCCCATATCAGGCCAGTAGAAGACAGCTCGGATTCCATCGAGCGTCTTGTTGATTCCCAAATGTCCTACCAATATGGAATCATGTGCCAATTTCATCACCTGCATTCTCAAAGGTTCAGGAACTACTACTTGACGCACAGGCTTATCTCCATTGCTGTCGAATATCCGGTACAGGATATCTTTTCTGGTCTCGAAGGTTATCTCTTTTCCCTTTCGCGTCACAGGCTCGGTTTGACCTCGGAACTTGTCAAGCGTGGTGTCGGCTCTCTGTAGCTCCACCAGCCTTTCCTTATTCACCACGGCGGCTTCCGTGTTGTCCGCCACTTTTAGAGGGATGGTTTGGTGACTCTTCTTTGCTTGACTTCTTGTGGTAACAGAACATATTTCAGGTCTCCACTCTGGATCTGGATCGTCTGCGTTTCTGACACTGTCAACGTTTCCGATGATAAGATCGTAGACAGGGGTCTTCACGCACAACGCCTTCACCTCTCCTGTCAAGTATGGGGTGTCGACACTGACTTTGGCAAGGGGGATAATCCTTACAGTTCCGTCAGCCAAAATGAGGGTGGTCCACTCCTGTAGCTTCTGGTCTTCAGCTACTAGGTCCTCTCTCACGATGATGCAGCTACAACCAGTGTCTCTCAACACTCTTACTGGTGTGTCGCCGACAAATCCTGACACCACCGGCATGTTCGGCACTTCATTCTCAGGCAGCGCGATGTTTGAGACTGGCAAAAATGTAGCCCCATCTCCTACTGGGATGCGTCCATTCTTTTTGAAAGATTCAATCAGCTCTGGTGTCACTCGCGTTTCTCTAGACTCAAAGTCATTGGATGACGTCACATCATTGGCTAATACAGCGACGGTTCTGTGTTGAGACGTGGTACTGCTTCTGCCTGCTATCCCACGATCTTGGTTGGATCTTCTGATGTTGTCGCCTCGGGGAAGGTCTTTAGAAGGACACCGTATCGCTTTGTGACCTTTCTTTCCACAAAGAAAACATGTCAGGTTCTCCACCGGCTTGTATCTCGGGGTGTCTCTGACATTGTGGATTTCCTCTGCTGGTGCAGACACACGCTGTGGCTTACTGGACCCGAACTTCATGTTGCGGGCGTCAAGGTATCTTTGAGCGAAGTCGGCTAGGGCCTTTAGTGACTGGTCGTTTTGCTCTCTGAGGTGGACGGCCAGGTCCTTAGAACATGCGCTGAAAACTTGTTCTTTGATGATGAGGTCGCACAGGTCTTGGTACTCTCTATTTAGGCCAGCCAGCTCTATCCATTTCTCCATGTAGCTTCTGATTCTTTCAATGAATAGGCCCGGTGTTTCTCCTTCTTCAGGCTTGCAGTTCCGAAATCGTCGTCTGTAACCCTCTTCAGTGAAGTCGTACTGTCTCAGCAGGGCGGCTTTCAACTGCGTATAATCTTCGGCTTCTTCTCTTGGTAAGCGAGTGTAAAATTCAAGCGCTTTGCCAGTTAGAAGTGCGCTCAGTTTAATAGCCCAAGTCTCTTGTTTCCAATTGTTGCTATTTGTGAAGCGCTCGAGTCGCTCCAGATAAGCGTCCATCTTATCTGAATTTTCAATGAAAGGTGGAAATTTTGGCGCACGGGCTGTTTGTTCTCTGCTGGCTAATACTGTTGCTTCAGAAACCCTCTGGCTCTGTGCCTCAATCTCCATCTGCTTTAGATGAATTTCGTGTTGACGCTGCCTCTCCGCCTCTTCTCGCTCCTCTTCTCGTTGTTTCTCTGCCTCTCTTCGCTGTTTCTCTGCTTCTTCTGCTTGGATTTCTAGTCTTCTGATTTCACGTTCTTTGGCTTTTTCTTCTCTTTCCAATCTCTACTTTTCTTCTCTCTCTCTCTCTCTCGTCTCTTTTCTTCTTTCTCTTCTCGCTCCAGTCTCTCCTTTTCTTCTTTCTCTCGTTTCTTTTCTTCTTTCTCTTCTCTCTCTAGTCTCTCCTTTTCTTCTTTCTCTCGTCTCTTTTCTTCTTTCTCTTCTCTCTCTAGTCTCTCCTTTTCTTCTTTCTCTCGTTTCTTTTCTTCTCTCTCTAATCTCTCTTTCTCTCTCTCCTTTACAAACTCGAGGAGTTGAGTTCCTTCTAGTCCACATTCCTTTCCAATTTTCAGGAATGTCTCCATTTCCGATGTCGCCATCTCTGCTTTTCACTGCTGGCTCTTTTCTCCTGCTACCCTTTCCACTGAATCAACTGAAGAGGTCCCGTCGGAGGTGCCAAAATGTTACGTGGTGGAGTTGTAGTCGAAGTATGATAAACACAGCAGACACACACACGTAAGGTTCCTTTCAAATAACCTTCATTCAGCTGCAATCCGTCACACGTGGCTTTAGGATGTAGACAATACTGGAGTAAACAGTTCCAACAATATTTAATTCAGCGATGCGATCACACACAATGCAGTTCCAAATGCACTAACACTGATACAAAGTCTCTTCTGCAATGTCCACACTTGCAACTCAAAGTTTCTCATACACAGCGTCTCTCACAATAAACTGCGTATCTCTACAACTGACAAAGCAAGACAATGTACGAACGTGCTTTCCTAGCGCCCTCTTTATATATACTACCAATTTCCAGAATTATCTATGAAAATCATACAACGCAACCAATCAGAACGAAACACGCAATTGAAACTCATAAATAAGAATTTTCTGGAATCACTAAAATAGGCCACAAAAACTCGGCTGCTCACTTCAGCTCTAAATCCTAATGTATAATGAAGACACATAAAAGTATGGTAACCCTATCACCACGTTGTATATCAGGTCTAGAAGGTTCTCGACCTTTCACAAAACAAAAAACAAAAAAAAAAGGCTGCTCAATTCACGCGCACAGAATAACAAAATGTTGCGAAGTGTCGCTAACTACTCAACGTCACACATACGAGGTCACTAGACAGTGCGACCTTTCTAGAACGTTCTGGACTAAATTTAGCGTATCATAACGAAGTGAATTCCGCTCTGCGCGACCGAAAGAAAAAGTTACTTAAAAAGATACGTGAATCATAACCATGATAGCTCGAAAAAATATCGGATCGTTTCCTACGATAAACATATGTATGCTCTCACAGGATAACACAACCACAATCGTAACATTACCATTAAAATTAATATTAAAAAAATTCAAGACGTGGCGATTTAAGGTCGTATCACCTGAATAGGATGTTCATGGGTGACAGTGCAAACAAATGAAAACGGTCCACAGGCTAACTATGCCCCATTAATCACGGCCAGCAAGAGACATAAATTCTCATGAGCCCATGCGGAAGCAGAAGATTATGAAAATGTATTCCTTTTGCAGATGGAACATGCTGGCTAAAGGACTGCTCTGTCAGAACCAAAAAGCTGCAACTCAGCTTCTTGGGAGTTTGAAAAGCTAAATCAGTCTTCAGGACTTTCGTTATTAATCGACTGTATTTTGTTTAAGAAACAACATACATAATTATATATAGTTGGAAACACAAAGCACGTGCTCGTTTCTTTAAAGCAAAACAAAAATCCAGGATTTTTGCATTTTCTGCCAGCGGACGTACATTGTGATTTTGAAGTCATTGTCAGTTCAGTGTCAAAGATCCTCAGCCGTCCAAGGAACATAGACACAAAAAGTGCTTTCAGCAAGAGGCATAGATCCTCATGAGCCCCCGCAGTTGCGGGGGCTCATGAGGATCTATGTCTTTTGCAGTTTTGCGGCGTTCAGTTTTTTCGGCACTCACAGGGTTAAGATCACCTGGAAAGCATATTTTCCGGGGGCGGATACGTTCAGTTGACAGCACAAGGATGTACTTACCCTCGTCTGGGGTCAACAGCTACGCTGCCTGGATCCACAAGCCCGGTGTAAACAGGTCGGGGTTGACTCTCTCCCTCCGCAAGGGACACAATTCTGTTGGCCGACCCTCGTTCAGACCAGATGACACGGGACTTAACCCAGTCGTAGGCAAGACCTGGCGATAGAGACGGCAGCACATTTTCGCATTGTCACTGCAGAAATCGGACACAGCAGAAAATATTGTGATGTGACAGACATTAAACCCTTGAACAGTGCTGATACGCACGTGACGTGAACAAGTCAGTGCTGCAAAATACTGTATGAGCAGACTCAATTGGGCACATAATTTAAAGTTTTATTTGGCGTTCTTAACCTTTTTCATCCTGATACACCATTACTTGAAATACATGTGACTATTATAGTTCAAGGGTGGTGCCAGAATAGCTTGGCGACTCAGGCGCCAAGCTATTTTGGCACCACCCTTAAAACTGACATGGTTAATATATCCCCTAATCTGTAGGGGAGCTGGGTGGCTCGGTGGTAGTGCGTTCGACTCTGGTCCGGAAGGTCACGGGTTCGAATCCACCTGGGAATACAAATTTTGTTGAAGCCCCATTCAGTGACCCGTCTTTGAAATCACTGACTTACGTGGTGGACAAAAGACGTTACGCCATAAAGGTTTAACGTTTACTAATCAGTCATGTAGCCTTTATAATACAATAATCAATTTTTAGAAAATTCAGCCTCAGGATGTAATGGGTTAAGTTGACTTTGATTGTGTGGTGTCCGAAGGTTTGTTATGACATAAAATAACACCGCAGTGTCAGGGTTTGTATCACGCTGATTTGGGGGTGAGAAAAACACGGAGAACTTCACAACTTCGAAAAGAAACCTAGCTGAAGTTGGAGCAAAATTGCAGATATCACTTTGAATCAGCTTACCTGCAATCTCGTTTGCACCGGGATAAAGCATTTGCACGCTTCCGGAGTGAATGTGACGAACGTGCACACTACTTCCGCTGACGTAGTACACAGATGCATTTAGTGAATTGACGGCAAGATGGCGGATGTCGGTGCCGTTGAGAAAACATTGAATACTCCTTTTGATGTAGTCGGGCAGGAGATACGGGTGGCTGTAGAGCAGGGTGAGAGGGACGGCACAGATCTGACTGGCGGTGCTGACCAGAAAACTCTTCCATATGGACGTCACGCTCTCTGGAAAGAGAAGAAAAGAAAACCATCTCAAAGTGAATATAAACAGACATTTTTTTTTTCTTCACAAAAGCTTATGCATATATTAAAATCATGTCCTTGATCGGTATAAGCATGCATATTGTCTATTCATCCTTTTTGTCAGAGACTGGGCCATATCTCGGCTGCGAATCTTCTCGTGTTAATAATAATAATAATAATAATAATAATAATAATAATAATAATAATAATAATAACACCCACAACAACAATATTATAGTCTATATTCTTATATCGGTGTTTAGGTGATACTGAGAATCACGCTCGAGTGGTTTTAATACCTTATCCTACGAACGAAAGTGGGTAGGAAAAAGTTTTAAGACTACGAAAGTGAGATTCTCAGTATCACCTAAACACCGATGTAAGAATCTATTTCTTGCAAGTTGCTTTTCGGCACACGTCTAGTCACAACAAATCCGCCATCGTGTCCTGGCAAAGATTTTGACGTAATTTTACTTTGTAAATTGACGTCAATAATTTGGATGACAGACCAATGTTTCCTACATGATGATGTAAAAGCACATTACATGACGCAAGAGTGCCAGTCGTCATCGCTGATGAAACACACCTTTAGCCTTATGGCTTACACCAGGCGGACCGTTTCAGTACAAGTACTAAATCTGACGTGCTGCACAATTACCTTGGCACGTTGTCCCGTCGGACGAGAGAATGAAGCCGCTAGAACACACGCAAGCCGGCTGCTGGTCGCTGTGAATGCAGATGTGGTTGCACAACGAAGGGGAGCACTTGGCTGGAAAACAATTGAGATCGTAAGAATTACATATTAGAGAGGTTTCGTTTACAATGAACGACTCTCAACACGGAAATAGAGCGCAATGAACGAGGGCAAACAGCTTTTGCTATAAGCACAGACAACACACCAAATATCTCCAAGAGGCACAGATCCTCATGAGCCCGAAGGGCTCATGAGGATCTGTTCCTCTTGGAGATGTTTCGAATGTTCTGTATACTTATGGTACAAAATTAGTCCCCTGCGAATCTGTTATATCCAGAGTTTACTGTATTCAGTTGAGTGTTTTTACTATTAGTCCGTGGTTGCGAGAGAGAAGAGAAGACAGCAATGTCTGTAGTATTGACACCGACTGCAAAACTCTCCACAGCAGGCGTGCCCGTGCGCTTGTTGTAAGCGTATATTCTCCCTAGGTCTCTTGTGGTGAATAGAATGTAGTCCTGCACGCACACACACACACACACACACACACACACACACACACACACACACACACACACACACACACACACACACACACACACACACACACACACATAAACACACACACACGCACGCACTCACGCACGCACGCACACACACACACACACACACACACACACACACATCGTCATCATCATCATCATCATCATCCATATCATCAGTCACCATCATCACCATTATTATCACCACAATTGTCAGCACCAGTACTTGGGTGATTAATTAAAATAGTCTGGTATGGGAGTGCAAAAAAAGTTAGTTGGTTTTTTTTTTGTTTGTGTTTGTTGTTTTGTTGTTGTGGAGTGTTTTCAATGGTCCTTCTTCTGCAACCATCTTTATGCGAAATAAGCGCACAGCTAAAATGAAAAGATAACGGGGCAGAACATGAGATACAAATTTAAGACACAAGAATCAGAAGTAAAAGCCAAAATTCAAAAGTTTGAATTGTATCTTTTGAGCACTTCATCATACTGCAAGACTGGCGCTAGAATAGAGCCCAGCTATTTCTGTATCACCCGCAAGCTATCAGCATCACTGTTGGTTGACCTAACTCCTACAGTCGTCAGAGCTAAATGAATACAACTCAGTTTATCCCCGACACACCACAACAAATATGGATCGACCATGATAGTTCAAGGTGGTGCCAGAATAGCTTGGCGCCTGTAGGCGCCAAGCTATTCTGGCACCACCCTTGAACTATCATGACCGATCTTTCTACTGAATTGCAATAATAGAAAGAGGAGCACTCCTAAATTTGCGGATTTCGGACTTGGGTCACAATGGGTTAATACACACACTCACATCAAACAAATTGATGCCACCCAGCACGGACCCCTTGAGGTACACCACAAGCCTTCTGTCGGTGCCATTGACGTCACATGACTCGATGGTCTCTTTCCACTGGTCGATCCAGTACACGCGCTCAGTGGCTACGTCAACGCTGATGGCGGTAGGTTTGGCCAGTCCTTGCCACACCAGAGGCTTGCGGTTGTCTCCCAGCAGATCGGCACTCTCTAGCTTCGGAGGAGTTCCATAGTCCGTCCAGAATATCCGCCTGCAAGGCAACATGTACCCGGCATGCAATATCTGTTTCTCGTACATAACCTGCGTGTGCAAAAAAATCTGCGACGTGCAGGAACTAGACATTTCTCGTGCATATCTTGTGCGTGGCATGCATAAGAGCATGTAACTATACGCTCGTATGCATGCCATGCACAAAGTATGTGTATGCGTGTAATGCACAGGATTTGTACGAGAACCAAAGTTTCGACTATGTCTCTCGATGTTTAGTGTCAGCATCTTGTATTTTCGTTTTTCTGACTTTACACTGTCGACTTATATTCCATAGTGAAAATCGGTACTATAAACTGATACGTATCGCCAAAAAATGAGTTGCAGACCGTAGCATGTCTGTTTCTTGCTATAGGGTTGATATAGGTTTATATATCTGTAAATCAAAAGAGAGGAAATACGAATCTAACTGCAGGTTTCTTGTACATAAATTTGAACTTCTAAAACAAATATTCTATTCTGCACGAACGTTTCTTAATAATATATTTACAATTTTCTAAATTAAGCTCTGTGCATACGTTCCAATTCACCATGTGGACAAGGAATAAATACAATTGTCCTTAACTGAATTATCGAGCTGACCTGGGACACACTGACACAGTAAGCACTAGCACAGACGTACATATTAACCATTTGGCTGTCGGTAGCGATTCTCGACGCGATGATTCCTACAGAAATCATCGCGACAAAAACCGCTGGCGACAGCTATAGGGTTAACGTTCTTCAGACCAAGGGCCTAAATCAATTGATCAGGTCCAAGAGGCAGGCAATTTAACCCTATCGCTGCCAGTGGACGCGAAATGCGCGTATGATACCACAGCACACTAGCCGACATCCGCATGAGGAACTTGATGTAGAGGGGACCAAAACATTAACAGGCCTAACGAACACAGGACTAACAAGAGACAAGAGGGCTCATGAGGGATTATGTCTCTTGCAGATGGATATCCGTCAACTTTCCCCGGCAGTTAAGGGGTTAATCTGCACCGTAAGGCCATTACCTGATGTGGGGAAGCACAGCCACTCCGTACGGCCGGTCAAGCGACGTGGACACTACGACCCTCAGCCGCCCGTTGGTGACCAGAAATCCTGGGTTTTCCTGTCAGATCATGCAATAAAAACTGTCAACCAACTCTCGTGGAACATCAAATTTAGCAACACGGCAGAACCTAGACAACTACTCTTTTGAGAAATTACCTGTCATTAAAGACTGGCCATCCTTTGGATGGCCACATCCACAGTGTTTGCCCTCAAAGAAAAATGGATCCAGTGACTCGAGGATCATTTTGTCCTTCAGGACTGCTCTTGATAGAGCGTCTGTCTTTTAACTCACTCTACCCCAGACACACCACAGCAGGATAAGGATCCACCATGATAGTTCAAGGGTGATGCCAGAATAGCTTGGCGCCTACGGGCGCCAAGCTATTCTGGCATCACCCTTGAACTATCATGGTCGATCTGTAATAATAATAATAATAAGGAAGATCTATAAGGCGCCAATACATGGTAAGATGCACTAGGCGCCGTACATATGAACAAAACATACAAATATTACACAAAAAGTGACAAAGCCACATGTACAATTACACAAAAGAACAAAATTATGACTAAATACATGAACACTGATAATCAAAGTGGGAAAAGATGGGTTTTAAGACTGTGTTTAAAACTGGCACTAGACTCACTGTGTCTCAATGATTTAGGAAGATCATTCCAGGCTGATGGACCCTGGTAAGAAAAAGATCTCTGCCCAAATCCTTTAGTCCTTACTGTAGGAATACGAAGCATTTTATTGTCAGACGAACTGCGCAATTGCCTCGAAGGGATATAACAGTGAAGGAGCTCTGAGAGATAAGTGGGTCCAGTGCCAGAAAGAGAAACATGACAAATGGACAAGACTTTGTGCTTGACTCTCTCCTTCACTGGCAACCAGTGGAGAGCGTGCAGGATGGTCTGACCTTTTCGCTTTCATGACCAGACGTGCGGCTGAATTTTGGACTATCTGGAGCCGATCAAATAGATACTGTGGTGAGTTGGCATAGTCAATGCGAGACAGAACAAATGAACAAACCAGAGTCTGTGTCCTGCACTGCAATGCAGTCTTGAGAGGACATGGGCAAAATTAAAGGATTTTGGTGTTGGGGTAGAATGAGTTAAGACCAATTGTTTTTCTTGCACAAAAGGTGGTTCCTTAAATAAGGTTCTGCTTTATCCCCCTTAGTCAACTCGCACACATTTTATAACTTCATCGTGGTTGTCGAGTAAATTACTGACGAGCTGTCCAAGAGAGGTATTTATTCATGACAATTTTGTGAGCTTCATGCGCGAGCAAATGTTCCCACATTGGAGTGGGCAATTTTACGCAATAAACAGTTTTCGGAAAATATATTATTTCACCGACTGTCATTCAGTTTAAACATTTGTGTATTCATAAGGGATGTCAACAGGATTCCACTAAGGCAAATTACTGAAATTTAAAAATGAAATACTGACATCACTAATTGAACACGCTCATATTAACTCATTCGAGACGAACTCCATCCAGATACGCGGATAAAGCCGCGTATCTGGATGTAGTTCGTCTCGAATGAGTTAATCAGTGGGGCTGTACTATCTAAATACTGTCTTGCCAAATATTTAGGTCACGCTTTGGCTTCTGTGTTTTCCTATCTTTAGTTTGCCAGATAGAATTCGCGCTGGATAGTAGATCGGAGTTGTGTTACAAATGGCAGAACTTCATTTATTATTTTCGTTTCCAAAAGTCCACATGACGTCACGAACCTTAAGGGACTGCAGTCCGATCCACCCAAAGCCGGCGTCTGCCCAGTAGATATTGTTGCTGAGCCAGTCAACCGCCACGTGACCAACCAAAGGTGACGTACCCACGTAAGCATATCCTGCCGCACCCGATGTAGTATTGGGGTAATACACGAACACGGTGTTGGTACCTCCATCGCTAAAACAGAATAACAGTTTCGACGACGACACTTTATGTTTATTATATTTATTCTTCACCTTATGCCATTCTGGTATGCTACTACCCCCGCCCCTCTCTTGAGGCCACCCCCCCCCCCCTTCTATTTATATTTATGTTGTTTATTTCTGTCAATTTGTTTACTAAAGGAAACTATCCCTTTATTTGTATAGTTTCGAGCCTGCGTGGTTGCTGCCCTTGTATTGCAGGCCTGATGAAGCTCTTATGAGCAAAAGCTTGCCAGCCTTCTGAAAGGAAAGGTTGAGCCTTTTTGTTGCGTCTCGCACGTGTTTTTACAAAACTTTTCAGGGCGTAGCTAAGGGCAGCTCTGACTCAATATATGTGACACATAAGTCAGTCAAACCGCTCCCCGAGTTGGCGTGAACCGTCCGCCAATTTAGAGGCACTCCCGGCCAGTGCGCAAAGACTATCGCGGGCGGCCGACGTCGGCCCGATGGCCTTTTGGGAATTGGGTCAGAGTTATGTTTAGTGCACACAGAACATGAGATACACTTCAGTCACAATTGAATTCCTAGCAGCCTTACCTACACACGAACGTGCCCTGTAGCAGATCGATGCTGACAAAAACTGGCCGATACGTTTGACAGCCACGTGCCATGCGCACCTGTGGAATAGGGCGGACCACTGCTGCTAAGGACTACCAATGCATGGAGTGTCGCTCTCAAATGTTCCGGCTGGTTATTTATCAGTATCGTCTGCTGCAAGATGTGCAATATGTAAGCCTAGGTAAAGCTGATAGAAGTTTCCTTGTGACTTCAGTGTATCTCATGCTTTGTTCACGGTGTGCACTGGACTGGGCTCTACAGCTGCTGTGTCCCTTCAATAGGCCTTGGACTGACGGACTTCAATCTGCACGTGTGCGGGACGGAACAAAACGTCTCAGCTTTAAATCAACTGTGCAGAACTTGTGCCTGTCAGTATAGTTATACTGGGACAGCAAGTGGAGCAAACAACAGCCACAGCCATAATAAAGTGTGATGTGTTCGCAATCTGTGATCTATTATGTGCTAAGTATATGTTGTACTCAGTTTGCATTGTATCAGAGCAGACGCGAAGTTTCCCCTCGCGTGATCAATAAAGTATTCTTATCTTATCTTATTTTTTAGTTCGGCGTGCTAAGAAGACACCAGCTGATGCCGGCCTGTACGTACTGCATACTGAGTACAGGCACTTACATGAAGGCAAACAGATGCCAGGCATAATGAAAAGCCACGCTCTCAAGCCGTTTTCTGGCATCTGTCAAATTCAGTGTGTGGACCTGAGGATCACCCCCTCCCGTCACCCAGCTCCATGTCGTCTCAGTGTATTTAGCCACGTATGAACCGTCAGTCCAAAATGTGGCGTTTTCACTGAACCCTGCAAAGAAATGTATAAATTCTAGACGAAAAGGCTGGCAAACGTGTATTACATGAAAGGAAATAATCCCCCCCTCCGCCGCCCTCTACTGATGTCCCCCTACTCCCTCCCGCCCTCCGCCCCCCCCCCCCACCTCCCAAAAAACAAAATAGTTAAAGATAAATCATTTTACTTAAATGTTTTGTTTTTGTCTTCCTTTGAGCATACAAACTCCGAAAAAAGAAAAAAAAAAAGAAGAAAAGAAACAGGCTTTAAACTGACAATTTCAAAACAAGACATTTTGTCGTAATTGTTCTTTTAAAACGTGTTTCTTTCTTTGCTGGAATTTTTCGTTTACATTTTACAAGCTTGACAGTCACATTTTTGGATTCCTTTATGCATGTTTCTTTCTATTTTGGATATTTCTAAGAAAATAATCATCAAAGAAAGGAAACGCTTAAGAAAAACAACCATCGTACAGAGCTACGTAGCTCACTGTCCTTTTCCCTGTTTGTTTGCTTTGAAAAGAGTTAAAGCTGCAACAAAACAAAACAAAAAAAGAACATTCGACATCACTAACTGCAAGAGGTATAGATCCTCTTGAAATCTAACAACTGCGGGGGCTCATGAGGATCTATGCCTCTTGCTGAAGCCACCTTGTATCCATGTTCCTTTGACGACTGGAGATCGTTGACTTTCAAATTTAAAAAAATCTCCGTGCGCTGGCAATGAGGGGGTTAATTGTTAGCTAAATAAATGTACACAGTGTACCAGTGGACCAAACGATCGGTCAGTCGCAATCTTTCAAGCCTGAAACAGTACAGCGAGGGGCGGATCAACCATGACAGTGTAAGACTGTCTGATAGACCGTTGATGCCATCTTTTGTTGTAGAACTTTGTCAGTATTGTTCATGGTATTCGTGCAATGACTGTTCCTATTGACGACGCATGCAGTTGTTGATTTTGTTGCTGTTGATGATGTTTTCGTTGCCGATCGTGATGAACGTACAACGCACAACGTGCCAAGCGAGTACTTGCACGTGGATTTTTTTTCGTTGTATTCCGGCAGTGAAAGGGTTTAAAACGTTAACTCATTCAGCCCTACGCACGTATTTCCCAAATTTTGGAGGCGTCATCTAACGACTATGCACTGTTGCATGAGATGGATCGACAATAATAATTCAAGGGCAGTGCCAGATTAGCTTGGCGCCGACAGATTGAGCTGCCCTTGAATTATCATGGTCGATCCATCTCCTGGTGTAGTGCGTCAGGACTGAATGGGTTAATCCTTTGGCTGTCGGTGGCGGTTTTAGTTGAGATGATTCCTGCAGGAATCATCTCGACTAAAACCGCTACCGACAGCCAAAGGGTTAAAAATTAAAATAATGGGTCATTATTTCAGTCTGCCTATATAGTAATAAATTCTGACGAAAAGAAACAGCTGCATGACACGTTTATGTTTCCCTCGAGAGTATCGTTTCCACACTTTTAACAGCGAGGGAGTAAAAAGAAAAAAAGTCTACTGTATTCCCTCTAGTGTATCCTCTTCACACTCTGCCGGCCAGCCAGTAAAAAGGAAATAAAAAAGGACTTTGTCTTCGGCCTGTCTTGAACGTGCTAACATTTAAGACGCAATATAATAACATGTGTGAAGCTACCTGTCTTCTTTCAACAACAAAAAGAAAAAGAAAAAGACATTTTAAAAAGGGTGTCACGCACACCGAAACACACACACACACACACACACACACACACACACACACACACACACACACATACGCACGCACACACACACACACACACACACACACACACACACACACACACACACACACACACACACACACGCACACGCACACACAGGGAGCTACTTCCTGTTTTTGGCCATCTTATCACTTTCGGTGATCACAGACAACTCACAAGGTTGTTATTGCTGTTCCAATTCTAATTGCAGCTGTATATTTCTATTGTAGGGCTTGTAATTTTTCTTGCGTGTGACTAACCCTCATCACCTGACGTCCCCCCTCCCCCCCCCTTTTAGAAAACAAAAAAATAAATTTGTAAAAAGAATAAATAAGTACATATTTGTACATAATTATTCGTGTACATCGCATCTGCAATAGATTCTCATGTGCCTATGCAGTCGCTATGCTTTATTCTGATCCTCAGTTTGAAGAGTGTACAAGTTACCTGCAGTAAACATGTTCAGCTCTATCTTGTTGTACACATGTACAGCGCGGCCATAGTTTTATCCTATTGTACATATGTACAAACCCTATTTGTAGCCTGTTGCACACATGTACAACCCTTATCATATCCTTATTGTACACATGTACAACCCTTTTTGTCTACCGTATTGAAAATACGGTAGACTTTAAGATGGGGCTGGTCGGAGCGCGTTCCATAGAATGCAAAGGACAAAATGACGTCAATTCTAGCCACTCTAACCTTGATGTTGAACGTCGTTTTGGCGCGAAGCGCCTTATGTATGTATGCATGTATGTGTGTGTGTGCGTATGTATGAAAACACGAGAATCTCCGATACTACTGTACGCACAAACTTGAAACTTATCAAAATACTTTATTAAGTAGGTAGCTAAGACAGCCTCCGAGCATATTGTTATTGGATTGAAGACATAAAAGACAGTTTATAGAAAGTCGGTTGACCCAGATTAGAGTCCGCAGTTTTGATTATATGCACTTGAAATTTTTAATATGGCTAGTTTGTATAAAGACATTGGATGAGTTCGTTAGCCAGCGTTATACCTCTTCAACCTTTTCCCAAAAAAAAAGTTCAATGCGGAAATACTGAATGTCAGAAGTAAGACTTGTTGATTTCATCAGAAGAATCAAACAGTGACGGTGACGTAAACGCACCAAACCCGTCAGTGTTTTATACAATGTTCCTAATTGGCGCAAATCACCAGCACGTCAGTGTTTTACATGTGTACATGAGCTGGCGCGATGTTCTCCTTTATGTATTTTTGTATGATATTTGCGAACGTATTGTGGAAAAGGTGGAATATGCATGCAAGCTCATACAGAAGTGGGCATTGGCATGTGGCCATGTGATATTCCAACTTATTCTTCAAAATGGCTTTGGCTACGCCAGCCCACAGAACGTATAACCGGTAGGAAGCGCCGTGTGTCTGTCGTCTGTGTTTGTGTGAGCCATTGCCGTGCGGATCAGGCGGGCGGGGTGGGGGTGGGGGGGGGGGGGGGGAGCGGAATTAAACGGAGATACTGAATGAGTTCTTAATCCAGGGTTGTACTTCTTCGACTTTTTCAATAATAATTAATTCATGTTTGCAAGTTTTGAAGCCATTATTTTCTTCCACCAAACAGTCAGCCCTGGAAGAGGCTGTGTCAGTGGAACAAAACAGTCAGCCCTGGAAGAGGCTGTGTCAGTGGAACAAAACAGTCAACTCTGGAAGAGCGTGCCTTTCGGATGAGTAACGTGAAACATCAAATTCGTCACAGTGTAGACGGCGTCGTGAGCCAAGCGATGCCATGACGTGAAGCTTATAATGACGTCATTTTGCTGCTCGTGCTATTCTTCTTCTTCAGAATTCCTGTCGCTACTCCAGCCCACAGAGCGTACTAATGGCGGGAAGCGCTTTGTGTCCGTCTTTATTTGTGTGTGCCGGCGTGTGTGTTGATCAGAGGTTGGCTTAGAGAGGAGAGAAATGGATCAGAAGAATAAGCTTAAAAATATGAACAACTCTGAATGTTCCTAAAAGAAAAACGCACGTGAGCTCCAAACAACACGGTAGACTTTGGGATGAAATCCTCATCTTGTTATATCCTATTGTACATATGTACAGCCCTCTTTATATCCTTAAATCGTCTTGTAACATGTGTACACCCCTATTTATGGCATGTTGTACACATGTACAGCCCTCTTTATATCCTTAAATCGTCTTGTAACATGTGTACACCCCTATTTATGGCATGTTGTACACATGTACAGCTCTATTTACATATCTTGCTGTATACATGTACAGCCCTATTTATATCCTGTTGTAGACATGTACAGCACTATTTAAATCATCTGGTAACATGTGTACATCCCTATTTATAGCATGTTGTACACAGTCATGTACCGCTCTATTTATACCACCCCCCCTCCTCCCCCCCCCCCGGGTCTGCCCTGGGGGACTTGGGTGGGGTTAACTACTTTTTAGTTCCCAGGGTCACCCTGGTCAGCCCCACAGGGTGGGTTTTCCCCTCTATTCTGGGGCATGTTTTTCTCTCTACCCTTGGTCCATTCACCTGAATTTTCCTTTTTAAACTCTCCCTAGTGTCTGCGCTGCCTGCAGCTCTTGATATTGGATGTGCGTTGCTAAATGGTGATAGGTTTATTTAGCTTATTAGACCGGCTGGCCACATACATTCAATATTCTGTTTATTTTTTTTTTTCAACAGCAGTGCAGGCACGTCCTTAAAAAGGCTTGTTGCTGTCCGGGGACGTTAAGCAACGTACAACCAATCAATCATCTATTTATATCATCTCGTGCACATGTGTACACCCCCTATTTATAGCACGTTGGGCACATGCACAGGTCTATTTAAATATCCTGTTGTACACACGTTCAGCCCTATTTATGTCCTGCTTTACACACGTACAGCAATATTTAAATATCATGGTGTACATATGTACATCTCTATTTATATCATTTTGTACACATGTACAACCCCATTAATATGGTGTACATATGTGCAGCCCTATGTATAGCCTCCTGTACACATGTACGGTTCCATTTATATCCTGTTGTATACCTATACAGCCCAGTTCACAACTTCTAGATTGAAAATTGTCTGTACGCTTGTACAGTGTCAGCTTGACAGGGAGTAAAACAATTCTGTAAACTATCAGACCTTTCACAGCAAGCGAAGGCCCTCCGGTCAACGAAGGCCGCAGTCAGCCCCCGCGCACGGCTGTGCCTTCGTGGCCTTCATGGGTCCGAAGACGTTTTGCTACTGGGGTTGGTTTTTCTACACCAACTTTGCAAAGCAGCCCCCTACTATACAGATTAACTCATTCTACCCCAACACCGAAATCACCAAATTTTGCCGTCGTTCTCTGAAGACAACATTGCAGTGCCGGACACAGATCGACCATGATAGTTCAAGGGTGATGCCAGAATAGCTTGGCGCCCATAGGCGCCAAGCTATTCTGGCATCACCCTTGAACTATCATGGTCGATCCTTACCTTGCTGTGCTGTGTCTGGGGTAGAATGAGTTAAAGAAACTTTCTTTATTATCACTCACAAAGTTGAAGGGGTGCGTCTTATCTTTTGCACACTTGCACTTTCGCACGCGCGCACTCACATGTGTGTGTATGTATCTGCGCGCGCGCACACACACACGAACACACACACACACACACACGCGCGCGCGCGTAAGAATGTTTACTACAATAAACATGACACCAAAATCCTTTTCACCTTGCGGGTCTGAAATTACATCCACTGGAGTGTCAGAAAGTTTCACTCATTCTGCATAATTATCTCAAAAAAGCAAAAGGTTCTCGGACCGACTACAGGCTTAGCTGGCCAGCAAGCCACAGACGTAAACAAAACTTCCTCAGGCCAGCTAATGCTGACGTCGGCCTGAGGAACTTTCGCTCTTCCGTGGTCGGTATGCCTCATTCAGTACAAAGGTGCATAGAACGAGAGGAGCCAAGCGAGACAGCCCATTGATAATGTTCGGTGAAACGATGGCCTTTTATTTTTCAAATCTGAGTGTTAACAGGTTACAAAGTAAAGTAGGTTATAGCAATGTCAGGGGAGAGATATGTGCATGATCGACCAGTGATCATAGATCTACTGTGGCCATAGCACACAAAAAAAAAAAGATAGGAAAGAGAGGGGGCGCTAAGAAAGTGACTGAAAGCAATGCACATGGAAGCCCCCCCCCCCCCGAAGGGGGGCGTATCACATATCCACTGTTCCAGCCACTCAGTGCATGGAAATTTAAATCTAGGTCCCCCAAGGGGAGTCAAGATGTTTAGCCGGTGTGAACAGCTGTTTCGGTCTTGGTGACCTCTTCAGCACACCATCGGCAATACTGGAGGAGGCAGGAAATTCTGCCTACCTGCAATGACAACCACATTTTCCATGTGCATTGCTTTCAGTCACTTTCTTAGCGCCCCCTCTCTTTCCTATCTTTTTTTGTTTGTGCTTTGGCCACAGTAGATCTATGATCACTGGTCGATCATGCACATTTCTCTTCCCTGACAGTGCTATAACCTACTTTACTTTGTAACCTTCCTAAACTATTAGCACTGGCAGTCTCCCCTTTTCTTTTCTGAGTGCTAACAACTTGTTGGTTAATTTGGGGTTTAACGTCCACGGCACTGGAGTGATAAGAAACCGCCCTGGCGGGTGCAGTGGCGAATCAGTTATCTCGATAGGGAGGAGGGGGGCATTCTTTTCTTCTGTCATTATTATTATTATTATTTTATTTTTTAGGGGGGGGGGAGGGGGTAACTTGATATTAAAGGCCTCTCGACGCTAGACCTTGATTCCAGTGGCCGTAAAACGGCCGGAGGGGAGGGGGTGGTTCCATAGTCCCCCCCCCCCCCCAAAAAAAAAAAAGGGTCTTTGCTCAGCACAGCATTTAAAATATTTTTGGGCCAGGGGGTGTGGTGTGGGGGCTCGGAACCCTTTGAACACCCCCACCCCCGCCCTCCCAAGATCCACACCTGCGGGCGGGACAGATATTGTCTATGGAGTGCGACCTGAACGCTGATCAATTTATGCACAATACCACGCTGACACTTTGATTTACCAGGACCCTTAACGGACATGCTGCTGAACAAGCCCTTCCCTATTTCCCCATGATTACGACTGAGTCCAGCTAGCGGGGCCGGGACGGGGACTCGAACCCACGAGCCGGCTGCCTCCTATCCCTTCCTGCGCATCCGACGCAAAGCCACCTGAGCTATTTTTGACTCACTTGGTCAGTGACATGAATGAGTTTGAATCCAATGCTCGCCACTGTTGTTGCACTATGAACACGTAAAACAACTGAAGTCCAGTGATGGTTTTCTCTTGTGTTTATTTCTGTCTAAAGAGCATTGTCTGGGGTTGGGCAAGACCAACCACAGACTACAATTCGGTCGTTCTCTCACTATTTGCTCTCTCTTCTACTTTCGTCCATCTCTCTCACTCTCCTCTCACTCTCCTCTCGTTGTGTTCCCTCTCTCGTTGTGTGTCTGGTTGTGTGTCTTGTGTTGTGTCCCTGGTTGTCTGTCCCCCAGTATGTATATACCCTTGCCCTTATCAATCATCTTCCCACTTAGGACCCGCCCCTCGTTTAGGGCCGGTGCCGTTACGTGAATTAGAGCGTCCCCACGTGCCGATGGTCCCGTTAATTAGATGCCATCCACTTCCCATATAGTAACAGTTCCGGAGGCCGGCCCGTTATCTAGATTAGGGCTGCCCGGCGAGTCTGGTAGTTACATACAGACGCTGACCATATGTTATGTGACCGGAAACTACATCCAGATGCCGGACGTGGAGGCACGCGTCAGTAGTGCAACATTCCTCCCTAACCCGAGAAAAATACATCCCGTTCAGGATTATTTTTCTATCTTGTTCAGGAGGGTTTACACTTCGGGACATAATAACAATATAATTCCACAACATTACACAATCAAAATACATTTCAAATCGGTGCGTGATATCTTGTCTAACTATAACAACAATTATTCCATCCAAATACACATAATATAAAATAAAAGAGAAAGAGTTCATTGTCAACACTGAAATTGTTCGTCTCTCATGGGCACCGTTGCGCTCACAGTCTCAACATAATTCATCCACCTCGTAGGTCGCCTCATTTCAAGGCCGGGTAGAATTTCACGACTGGCGATGTCGTCTTCAGTTCCACCCTGTCTTCCATCATCAGTGCGGAGGCACTTGCTCCGTAGACGTCATTGTCGTCCGCCACAGTTGTAGCCACCGATCCCGGGTCCAGTGTAGGTCGAGTGACCTCACTATGCCATCGCCTAAGTCTCGATAAAGGGCCAGCTTTTAACACACCAAATATCGGGCTACTCCCACTATTTCGCCTACAATTGACATGATTACTGCCATTACTAATAAATTATAAACGCTATCGGCTATACCCAATATCCTGAGACAGAGGACGAACCTCATCTTGCACGTCTGCAAAATGTAATTTACACCCGTAGTCATATATTCATACACCCAAATCTGCATTACTTGCGCGATCTCCTGATTGATCCTCTCTCAATACCACTTGAGAGTTGCATTTTAAATGAAGCCTAAAGTAGATCTCCTATAGCCTTTAATAACCGCCTTACTCCTTTACTCCTAGACTTAGGCAGGATTGCGTCCACATGCTTTATCCTATCATCATCAGAGTTATCTGATGTGCCTTCGCCCGAGCTAACATCAGCCGATTCTGCTTCGACTGTTTGTCTCCTGTTCTGGCGTCTAACCCTTTTTGCTAACTCCATGAGAGGTATGTCGTCTTCTGAAGACGAGTTCTCACGTTCCCTACGCTGTCTTTTGATCCGACTTTCTCTTGAAGGTAAGTCGCCTACATCTTTGCTGTCACTGGAAGAGCTGTCTTCCGGTGCGATCGCATAATTAGTCTTTCTGATGGGCCTAATTGTTTCCGCTGAGGGTTTAGGCCACTCATCTAACTTAGCGAGTCTTATGTGCTCTGCATGCACTTTAACTACTTCACCAGTCAATTGGTTCCTGATCCTGTACGTTACTGGGGTTGTTTGCTCTACCACTCTATAGTAAGGTTTCCATTTGCTGTCTAGCTTGTTTTTCCTTTGATTATTCTTATAGTACACTGGGTCCCCGACTTTGATTTCGTCACTTTTGACATGTCTGTTTGCATACTTTGCACCCCTCTTCTGTGATTTCTTTATCCTTTGGTGCACCTGGGTGAACAATTTGTGCTGTTGTTCTAAGGCTACCTTATGAAGGTCCTCTCCGACATATTTCCGTCTAGGTCTCAGTATGTTATCTAATGGTAACACTGGATCTCTGTTATAAAGTAGAAAGAATGGAGAGCACTGAGTCGTTTCTGAAACGCTAACCCTGTATGCCGACAACGCATGATTGATGTGCAAATCCCACGTTTGGATATCTTCCTGTATTTTCTTCGACATGATATCATTCATGGTACGATGAAATCTTTCTACCTTGGCATTAGACTGTGGATGATAATAGCTCGTAAAGACATGATCTATGTTTAGTTCACTGAGAACCTCCCTCATGATCCGATTGACGTTTTCTGTGCCATTATCGGTAACCACCTGCAAAGGACAGCCGTCTCATCCATCAAGATTTGAGCAACAGTCTCTGCCGACTTATCTGGTGCTGGAAAGCACTCTGGATATCCACTGTAATGGCAAACAAACCCTAAAATGTACTTGTTCCCGGACAGACTAGTAGGGAATGGACTCTGTATGTCTACACTAACCTTTGCAAACGGATATGGAGGAACGTCCATTTCCTGCACTGGGGCTTTCTGTTTCTGCAAAACCCTTTGCTGACAGGTAATGCAACCGGCTATGTACTCGTTCAACCCCCTGTACATGTTTGGCCAAAAATACTTCTGTTTGATGGTGTCGTAGGTCTTATCAAGGCCCATGTGCCCATTTCCGTCATGATACTGATTTACGACATGCTCCACCAAATGGGATGGCACCACTAATCTCGCTACTGGATCGTCATCAATATTCGACAAGAAATACAAGACATCTTCTATGAACAAATACCTCCTTTTTACACTGGCCGGTGCTTCCTCATTCAGTAGCTGATCTTTCAACTTAACAATGTCTGGATCCTTATCTTGCTCCGTGATCATATCGAACCCTGTCACCTCTACCTTTTCTAACGTTTCTCTCGGATCATCCGTCTGACAACTTGCAAACTGCTTTGGTTTAAACTGACTGGAATTAATCACCCCTATCTGGAACGCATTGTCGCTCACTTCTGTAACTATTTCTTCCGTCCCTTCTGATACTAACTCCTTTCCGTCTGCTTGCGGCACTCTAGACAACAAATCAGCCAACACATTCTGTGGCCCTGAAATGTACTCTATAGTGCAGTTGTACCCTGCGATCCCTAACGCCCACATCTGAATCTTCTTATTCTGCATGGGTGACTCTAAGAGATACTTCAACGGTTTGTGATCTCTGCGAACAACGAATTGCGCATTGTGCAAACAGTGGTCTAACTTCTGTAATGCATAATGGATTGCAAATGCTTCCTTTTCTATGGTAGACCACTTCTTCTGGCTCTGGCTCAACCTATGGGACAGAAAGTAAATAGGCTTTTCTGTCTTGAGTCCTGTGCTGTCCTGACTTTCTTGCGTCAGACACGCCCCGATACATGTGTCACTAGCATCCGTGTACAATACATATGGACATCTCGTGTCCGGATATACCAACAAAGGAACTACTGACAAACTTTGTTTGAGAAAATCAAACGCCTGTTGACACTGATCAGACCATTTGAATCTGGCAAATTTCCTTGTCAAGTTGATGATGGGTTCGGCTATCTCAGAAAAGTTGGGTATGAACCTGCGATAGTATGACATCATTCCAATGACACTGCGACACTCCCTTATACATGTTGGATTCGGCAATGTCCGAATTGCTGACACCTTTTCTGGGTCTGGTTTGACTCCTTCCTTCCCTATCACAAACCCTAAGTATTGTGTTTCCTCTGCGAAGAACTGACATTTCTTCAGTTTCAACTTGAGTTTATGTTGTCTGAGTCTACCGAACACATCCTCTATGTGCTGATAATGCTGTTCCTTGGTTTCGGAAAAGATGAGAATATCATCCATATATGCCGAACAAAATGCTTCTAACCCCATCAACACTGTGTTCATCAACAGCATGAACACACTGGGTGCCTGGCAAAGTCCAAACGGCATGACTGCGAACTCAAAAAGTCCCTTGTGACAAGCGAAAGCCGTTTTCTCACTACTCTCTTGATCCGCCATCTCTACCTGCCAGTATCCCGATTTCATATCTAACCTTGTGAAATATTTTGCCTTCCCCAGCAAGGACAAAATATCGTCTATGAGCGGTAGTGGATACGACGACTTCTTGGTAATCTCGTTTAGTTTTCGGAAGTCAACGCACAACCTTTTTGAACCATCTTTTTTTGTCACTACTACTAAACTGAAAGACCATGGCGACATTGATCTTCTGATGATCCCTGCCTCTAACATCTCATCTACTGCTTTGTCTACTATCTCTCTATCCTGCAAAGGAACGCGGTAAGGTTTCACCCTTATTGGAGCGTGGTCTCCAGTGTCTATGCTCATTTTGACAGTGTTGGTGCGCCCTAAGTCCAGATCGCTACTCGCGAACAAATCGGAATGCTCCGATACCAGTTTAGTGACTGTGGACTTGATTGCGTCAGGCGCATCGATTTCTGTCAGATCAATGGAAGCGACTTCTCGTTCTTCCGTTCTGTTAGACACTGACTCTACCTGACTTACGCTGTTTGCCCTGCCTACCACACATCCCCTTTTCAGCCTGAACGTTTTGTTGGTGTGATTCACAACTAACAAAGGAAATGTCCTACCTTTGTTTCTCACTACCCCGCTCATCACAGATAGTCCTGGCTCTTCTGCAACAAACCCCCTATCTGTCGCAGAGACTTCTAAACATTCTTCTTTACTGAAGTACTGTGTACTCTTTATTCTAACCTGACAAATCTCCGCTGTATGTGGTTTCAATACTTTTGTCTTGTGTACTCTGACTAACGAAGATATGTGCATGTCTTGTTCGTAAGGTACAAACGCATTCCCGACTTTAACCTTTCTCAAATCAAAATAGATGCGTGCTCCGTTCTTATCAAGCCAATCGTTTCCCAAAATGAAATTTCTATTCATCTCTTTCACTACATAAAAACGATCTTTGAACGACTGCTTTTCAATTTTGAAGTCCAGTTCTATACTGCCCACAACTCCTAGCGCTTCCCCACTGACTGACTGTAGCGATACACTTCTTTTCTCTAGCCTTGGCTTGTT
>BTPG01000007.1:42894892-42927392 GCA_036245525.1 Semisulcospira habei
ACAGTCTGCTTTTAATTTACGGGGACGCGAAATTAAGTGTTTAACGCATTCGAGACGTGCCGCCTCCGGCTACGCGGCGTCAGCCGCGTATCCGGAGGCGGCACGTCTCGAATGAGTTAAAAGAACGTGCAATGAACCCTCGGCTGTTACTGTCGATAACGCTCGGCACAAAAGACGCGTGGCCACGGTTCTTTTCCGAGAGGGGTATCGTCAGTAGAAGTAAAGGGTTAAAATTGAATTAAATTATAAACATAAAAGAGAAGAATAGAATTTTTTTATAAAGAACAATAATACAAAAACAAATGCATACGTTAAGGTCTTTTCTATTTAAGTTCAATTTTAGTTTAAAATACGCTAACTTTTAATTAAATCAAAATAAATTTAATATAAAATAAATAAACTATAAATTAAAAAAAATTAATAAAATTAAATTAAATAAATTAAATTAAATTAAATTAAACAAATCAAATTAAATGAAGTTAAGTTACATTAAATTGAATTAAGTGTGTGTTGAAATCAACCTGTTTACAACAGCAGTGACATAATCACGCCCCGCCGCACAAAGCAGCGATCCACATGTTCATAGAGGTGTCATGTGTTAAAATGTTTTTATCGGTTTCGACTACATACATAGTTTGTAATCCTGGCTATAAAACCTCTCTTTGAATATGGTTTTCGTGTACATTCCATTCAGAAAGAGCTCTTATCTGGAACGGAGGTTTTTCATTTACAGTATTCCTTGTACTTCCGGGACCGATAGCGCTATTACGAGTCCGCTGAAACATGCCGCAAAAAGCAAAAAGTGTTTGAATTGAGAGAAATGGACTGAGCAGGGAAGGGTAGTGCCTGATTGGCGTTCCGCCTTTTCAGTGGCCTACCCAAAGACGCTCAGACCGACGTCGGCGGCAGTGGGCATCACGCACTAGACTTGAGCTGTCCCAGCTGTTCGGTCCACCTGCCTTAGCTTGCGTTCTCAAGCGGCACTAGATGAGTCAATAGTCTAGAGTTTTCACGTCTGGTTTGCGTGGTTTAACTCATTCTACCCCAACACCGAAATCCTTAAATTTTGCCGTTGTTTTCTGCAGACTGCATTGCAGTGCAGGACACAGATCGACCATGATAGTTCAAGGGTGATGCCAGAATAGCTTGGCGCCCATAGGCGCCAAGCTATTCTGGCATCACCCTTGAACTATCATGGTCGATCCTTATCCTGCTGTGGTGTGTCTGGGGTAGAGTGAGTTAAATGTATTGGACACAATAGGTTTCACAGCGACGCGAAAGTTCAGTGAGAGAGCCAAAAGTTTTTGTTTTGTGTGTGTGTGTGTGTGTGTGTGTGTGTGTGTGTGTGTGTGTGTGTGTGTGTGTGTGTGTGTGTGTGTGTGTGTCGGTAGGAGGGGGTGGGGGTGGGGTGGGGATGGGGGGTTAGGGGGGGTGGGGGTGGAGTGGGGGGGGGGCGAGGGGTGCGTGATTGTGTGTCACTGTGTGCCTGTGTGTTTGTGTGTGTGTGATTGAATGCGTTCGTGAGTGTGTGTTCAGTTGTGTGTGCGTGTGTGATGGTGTGTGTGTGTGTTTGTGTGTGCGTGAGTGTTTATGTGTGTGCGTGAGTGTGTGTCACTGTGTGTGTGTGTGTGTGTGTGTGTGTGTGTGCCGTGTGTGTGTGTGCCGTGTGTGTGTGCGTGTGTGTGTGCAAGGAGTATAGAGGCTACGCGTAGCTTCTATACACTTTGGTGTGTGTGTGTGTGTGTGTGTGTGTGTGTGTGTGTGTGTGTGTGTGTGTGTGTGTGTGTGTATGTATGTGTGCCCGCGCGCGCATCACGACCGAATAAAACGGCACTATATTAACACATTTTACCCCAGGACCGAAGTTCTGAAGGACTGTATTACAATTTAGAATTTAGATCGAGCATGATAGTTCAAGGTTGGTGTGATAGTTCAAGCTATTCTGGCAGGCACCACCCTTGAACTATCATGCTCGATCCATGTCTTCTTGTGGTGTGCCGGGCCTGAATGAGTTCACTAAACTATCCAAATCATTTACAGATATTAATCTGCACAGCAAAGAGACAACATAGAGCCTCATGAAGCCCCGCGATATGCGGGGGTTCATGCCGAGGATCTATTCCTCTTGCAGATGGCGTGGAGAAAGGGGTGGTCGCAGCTACAGCAAACGCACCTGATTTGTAAAGCTGAAATGATGAAATGAAAGCGTAGGCTATTTAATATTCTATACTGCTTTTGCCGTCAGTCACAACACTAGACATCACAAGTCAGTCGTACCCAAGAAAGCATATGCTTCCATGATTCTGCAGGCTAAAGTCGTCACCTTGGGCCAGTTGCACGAGGTAGCTTAGTCCTGCGCCAGCCACTAAGCAAGGTGCTCCGCTGTAGCGCCTTGCTTAGTGGCCGGCGCAGGACAAACCTCACTCGTTGTAGCGGAGCACCGTGTTTAGTAGTCGTCGCAGGACTAAGCTCACTCCTTGTAGCGGAGCACCTTGCTTAGTAGTCCGCGCAAGGACTAAGCTCACTCCTTGTAGCGGTGCACCTTGCTTAGTAGTCCGTGCAAGGACTAAGCTCACTCCTTGTAGCGGAGCACCTTGCTTAGTAGTCCGCGCAAGGACTAAGCTCACTCCTTGTAGCGGAGCACCTTGCTTAGTAGTCCGCGCAAGGACTAAGCTCACTCCTTGTAGCGGAGCACCTTGCTTAGTAGTCCGCGCAAGGACTAAGCTCACTCCTTGTAGCGGTGCACCTTGCTTAGTAGTCCGCGCAGGACTCACTCCTTGTAGCGGTGCAGGCCTTGCTTAGTAGTCCGTTCAAGGACTAAGCTCACTCGTGCAGCTGGCTCCGGGTCCTAATGTATCTGTGTGTAGTGCAAAGCAGGTACAGTGGTTGAAGGACAATGATTGACTGATTGATTCAGTGCTTGAGTGAGTAGGGAGTGAGTGCGGGATGAGTGAGTACTGAAATGAACAGTCACTAGGCAAAAAAGAAGAAAAATGTAAGACTCGTGAAAATTCTTTTAACTCATTTGTTTGTTGTTGAAAACGTTTAAAGTACTGAAAGGTAAAAGGAACCATCAACCAAATGTGTGAATTTTAAAGTACAGCATGTGATTTTAAGCCCTGGAGAATATCTTTCATTTCAGCTCTAGAAAAGACCCCCTCCCGCTGCAACACACCACCAGTCTTCGGTATCACGACCCTTTGAAATCATTTTCACACATTATGCGGCCAAAATGAAACACTTGAAAATGGTGGTTCTGATAGTTTGAAAACGACAGCCGCCTCAAGACACTTCTCCAAATGGAACTGAGAAACCGATAAACAAGATGCATTTTTCTGTTAGAAACACTTCAGAGTTGTTCCTGTTTTGTAAGCGTATTCTTCTGATTCATCTCTCTCCACCTTAACACGCCCTACCCCCGATCTGCACGACAATAGCAAACACAAACACTAACAGACACACGGCGCTTCGCGCCAGTGAACTTATACGTTCTGTGGCTGACGCAGCCACAGCCATTCTGGTGAAGAACAAGATGGTATGACCCATGCCCAAAGCCTCATCTGAATGAGCTCGCATACATTTTCCCACCTTTTCCACAATACTTTCGCAGACATCATAACAAGAATAGAGACTATCCTCCTAAATCAGAGAGGGAAAACATCGCGTCAACTCACACTCATCAGTGTAAAACATTGATGTGCTTGTGCTTTGCGTCAATTCAGGAACATTGTATAACACTGACGCGTTTGGCCCGAGCTTTTACGTCACAGTCACTGTCTGATTCATCTCCTGAAGTCGAGGATTATTACTTTTGACATTTTTTCTGCAATTAATTTTTATTTTCGAAAAAATTGAATAGCCACAAAGCTGGCTAACGAACTCATCCAATGTCCATCTCAAACTAGACATATTGAAAATTTGAAATGAATATAACGAAAATTGCGGACTCTAATGTGGCAGATCCGACTTTCTATAAACGGTCATGTAACTCTTCAATGAAATATCACATTTCAAAATGTTCGGAGGCCGTTTTAGATACCCCCTGAATGAAGCTTTTCCTGTATTTTCAAGTGTACGTTCGCAAACTTCGAAGAGTGTTTACACACACACACACACACACACACACACACACACACACACACACACACACACACACACACACACACACACACACACACACACACACTCTCTCTCTCTTATGGCGCTTAGTGGCCCCGGCGCTACTTTCAGCGGCGAGGTTAGTGACTAGACGTGACGTCATTTTTATCTTGTTCCTTCTATGCCAGAACTATGAGGCCTGCCCGCCCTCCCATTACTTCATTTTGCATGCTGCAGAACGCACTCCGACCAGCTCTATTTCAAAGTCTACCGTATTTTCAATACGGATAACAAAAACTTACGGAAAACACGCAGTGCAATGGCGGTAGGAATGTACGGGAAGGTTCTGGACAAAGTTTAACCCTTTGGGTGTCGGTAGCGGTTTTAGTCGCGATGATTCCTGCAGGAATCATCGCGACTAAAAGAGCCACCGACACCCAAATGGTTAAATGTTCTCCTTCAGCAGACACCCCAACACGAGTCTGGAGTTTGGCGTTATGAGCAAGTGCGCTGTCGTGCAAAGGCTTGATGCTAGAATCCTTGCAGTACGCCAAGGCCATCGGACCGAAGTCGGCCGCAGTGGGCCCGCGCAAATTTGTGCGCGGGCCCACTGCTGCCGACCTCGGCCCGAAAGCCTTTTACGTCAGTTCGTCCTTTCGTTCGTTAAGTCCATTTTCGTGTCCCTCTTGGCGTTAAAAATGATTAGGGACTAGCATGTTTACTTTTCTTTCTTTCTTTTTTTGTTGGTAGGAGAGGGGGCGGGGAGGGGAGGCGGGGGTTGCATATATGGCTAGCTCCTATTGGGGGATGATCTGGCTAGAACGATGCGGCATCAGGGCCGTAGCGGCGCGCGTGCGGTTTTAATACCTTGGGCCAAGTGTACAACCAACAACGGTCCTTATAAAATTTGGAGAAAAAAAAGTATGTTTTCATTTTCTATGGCTGAGATCGAGTGTTAAAATTCAGGACCACCAGGAATTAAGAATAGGATAAAAGTTAAAAATTTAATTTTAAGGCTAAAAAGGAGGGTTAAAAAAGATATTCCCATAAGAGGCTCTGGTAACGCTGCAGGGTGGATGAGATGCGCTGAGCGCGCGACTGATTATGCTAGCAGTGTAGTCAGCTGTGACTGGGGCCGCCGTCTCGCCAGGAAGGAGAGAGTACGCACCTGCGCAGTGAGATGGAGTGTGGGAAGATGTCGGTCAGCGGGGTGACCTAGTAGTTTTGTTTTGATTCTGGATTACCTTTTATTTAATTTTAAAAAAATGGATAAGATATATTATGTATATTATGATTACAGTATTTTATTTATAGTAACTTTATATTAGAACAGGGTTAAAAGAACCTGTATATATATATATACAAGTTAAAACCTGATAAGAGGCATAGTTAAATCAGATGTTAAAACAACAAAACAGAACAGAACAAACAAATTAAAAAAAAATAATGAGGGGAATTCAGATGTTGTGGGGCCGGCAGTATTAAGGCCGTTCGGCAGTCTAGACTGGGAGTGCAGGGTTGCCGCCTGGGTACCAGAGATTCCGCTTTTGTTTAGGTAAGTAGTCGCGGTTAAAATAGATATAATTATGAATTTGGTACGGGACGTAATTAGATACATGTTTACGTTCCTAGTCCGACCTGCTGCATCACTGTTTTAGATCAGCTGTGTGAATTTTACACACCAAAGCCTTTAACCCATATCATACTGAGGCTAAAAGCTTCAAATTTGTACACTGCCATACTTCAAGCTACATTATAGTACTTACAGATAAGGATATAGGCCAATGGCTTTAGTTCAAGGGTAGTGCCAGAATAGCTTGGCGCCTAGAGGCGCCAAGCTATTCTGGCACTACCCTTGAACTATTTTAGTCAAACTTATTTCACACACTGGTGTATTCCGAATGATAAGGGTTAACCGCGGACTGGACCGGCGTTTCAAGCCTTGTATGCCGGGCCCTCTTGTCGAAAACACTTCAGCATTGACTGATTGTTCCGTGACAGTCTTTCCTTCTTGTGCTTTCTTGCACTTTCTGGAGGAGAATGCCTTCTGTGTTCAAGAATACAGGGATTGTAAAGTACCATTACGCATACATTTGAAGACACATTCCAGCACCAATTGTGTTTTTTTATGCCTTGTCAGTCGACACACCTAATGAACTTTAACAGCAGTTTGGCCGGACTCGCAGCACAAGGGACACGCGTAGCCTAATCGCACTTATCTATTCTACGCTGCCTTTAGCGGGTCAGTCTATTTCAATTAGCTGTTTCTCACACTGATAGCGTTGTATTTCTAGAACAGATTAGAGTCATTGTCGGGTTACTTGACTGATATATAAAGACGACGTGTGCTGAACTGGATTATGCTGAATCCAAATGAACCATAGCATGACCTGTCTGTAGCGTTTCACTTGTAACTACTGTGTTACAGAGGTGTATCTCTGAACAGTTACGCCGGTAGTGCGGGCCTTTTGGGAATGATTTTGTGAAGTTAGATCACATGGATTCCTTTGAAGCCGCCCTTGTTCTGCAATTATTCTGTATTCTCAAAGAGAACCTTAAACAGGTTATGTCAGTGACAATATGGTCCAGTTGCCAGTGTCAGCTCTCAAAAACTTACCCCACCCGGGTCTGCCCTGGGGGACTTGGGTGGGGTTAGGTATTTTTTAGTTCCCAGGGTCACCCTGGTCAGCCCCACAGGGTGGGTTTTTCTCTCTATTCTGGGGCATTTGTTTCTGTCTACCCTTTGTCCATTCACCTGTATTTGCCTTTTTAAAACTCTCCCTACTGTCTGCACTGCCTGTAGCTCTTGATATTGGATGTGTGTTGCTAAATGGTCTTAGCTTTATTTAGGCCCCATGTGTTAGGTTTATTTAATGTATTTGACCGGCTGGCGACATACATTCAATGTTCTGTTTATTTTTTTTTCACAAGCAGTGCAGGCACGTCCTGAGAAAGCCTTGTTGCTGTCGGGACGTTAAGCAATGTACAATCAACAATCAATCTCAAAAACTTGAAGCAACAATGTTACTTCTTCAGTCCTAGCCGTGTTGCTTTTTTTGGGAGAGAGAACTTTGAGATACCCATTGCGAGAAAACCTATTTGAAGCTGCGAGTTTGTGTTTGAGAATTGTGAACTGTCAGAAATGTATCCCCAGAACCCCCCCCCCCCCCCCCACAGCCCCCTCCCTCTCCTCGTTCACGTCACTTGTTTGCTCCGTCTCAGTTGGGTCTTTACATCAGTAGTCGTTTTGTTTTCTGTTAGATATTCTACTTTTCGCCTGCTGCCTTTTTTCCGCAGCTTAGCCCTTTGTGTGTTGGTAGTCGGACTAAAACCGCTACCGACACGCAAAGAGTTAAATGTTTCTTTTACAGGTGGACAGTGACACAGGAGGGGCAGAGGTTGGGCCAAGTTATCCGCTCTCCAGTGACTGAGTAAGAATGTGCATTACAGACTTACGGAGAACAACTCGTGTGATTTGTCTTTTAGAACGTCATATCAGTTCTGTGATTATGATTTCAGTCAGTGTATTTTTGTTTAATTACGCAATTTTTTAAAATAATTTTTGTTCACACTAAATTCTTTGGCTGCCGGTGCGCGTTTTGTCGCGATGATTCCTGGAGGAAGGGTTAGAGTAGGGTCCTGTAGGAATCATCGCGACAAAAAAAGCGCTACCGTCAGCAAAAGGGTTAATCTCGTTGACAAAAAAAATGTGCACAGAACATTGTAGACTGAAGCTTCCAGACCTCTCCCCCAATCCGCTACCCCGCCCCCTCCCATCCCCAACGTATTAACTCATTCTACCCCAGACACACCACAGCCAGATAAGGATCGACCATGATAGTTCAAGGGTGATGCCAGAATAGCTTGGCGCCTATGGGCGCCAAGCTATTCTGGCATCACCCTTGACTGACTCGAACTATCATGGTCGAGCTGTGTCCTGCACTGCAATGCTGTCGAGTTCAGACTGAGAACAACGGCAAAATTTGTGTGGATTTCCGTTGGGGTACAATGAGTTAAGTGACTTGGCCTCACACATGGGATCAGAAGCAAATGCGTAATTCATCTTTACACACAAGCATATTTTACAATTTTAACTTCGAAACGTGTGTACTATACACAATGTACTTACCTTGTTCAAACGAAGCGTGGATCATCAAACCAAGTACAAAAGCAATCAGCGCTGGACGGCAAGACGCCATTTTTGGCACCACTGTCTACTGTCTCGTCTACCCGCCTCAAGCAGGCAAAAGACAGTGCTACCCTCTCACCATGCAGTGTGGTCTGATAAACGGGTACAGCCCTTTCACTTCCACGTGCCAAGTTGCTTCGAAATTTATAGTTAACCAACAACGACATTACGTTTACACGTAAATATACACGCACTCGCGCACACACAAACACAAAAACACGCCGGCGTACACGCACACGTGCACAAGCCATGCACGCCCTCTCCCCCCCCCCCCCTCCCCCCCCCCCCACCCTCAACCCGGCCACATCGTACACATACACGCACAAGTACACAAACACACTCGCAGGCAGGCAGGCAGGATGACGCCCACGTTCATACCACACGCAAATCACATACATAAACACACGCACACACATGCGCACGCAAGCACACACACGAAGACGCTCAGTATAACCTCCCCCCCCCCCCCACCCCACTCCCCCGAGTCCTTCCTCAATACTCACACATACAGTTACACGCACTAAAGAAAAAACGCCAAGAAACAAGCAGTTTAGCGGACTAAGATGTGTGCCGCATGGGATGGATCAACTGTACCAATTCAATGGTGGTGCCAAATTAGCCTGGCACGGTGCTTGAAGACGTACCGAGGTAATGTAGCACTGCACTGGAGCCCTTACTCATGGCGTAGTCAGTCGTTATTCACGCTGTTGGCGCCAGAAACGAAATCCCGGAACGCCGTCCACAACCGGGAAGAAAAACGCACTGGAGCAAACTGTCCTCGGGCCAACGCCGGCTGCCTGTTGGCCCGCGCACGACTGTGCGCGGACCAACAGGCAGCCAGCGTCGGCCCGCCTAAGACATTTTACGCACCGGCTTCATGCTTGGAATATCTGTGTCAGTGTGGGATTCAGTGAGTACGCCTATTAAATCTCTGAACTTGATACGCGATGGCCGCAAATTGTGTTTCTGATCTGAAAGAGGACAGAGGCCGTCCAAGGAACGCGGGTGCAAAGTGGCGTCAGCAGGAGGCGTAGATCCTCATGAGCCCCCCGCAGGTGCGGGGGCTCATGAAGATCTATGCCTCTTGCAAATGGATCGTCTTCATTTTTGCGGCTCGGCAGGTCGGGTGGCACTGCACTGCGGCACTACCGCGACTCGTCTTCCGCAGGGAAGGTAAGACAAATTTCGCCTGATAGGTCAATTAAATTTTTTAAAAATTATATATAAAGAGGGTGTGGGAGTGGATGGAAAGGGGGAGGCGTGGGGATGAGGGGAAACTGAGTGGGCAGGTGGGGGTAGTCAGCCTTTCACGGACCGGCATTAGCATTGACCTCACTGGTAGGCCTACTCTGACTTTAGGATAGTTATCCAAGCGAGACGTCCCTTGTATCAATGACGGCATTACTATAAAAGCACGCGCGGCAATGACAAAAGGTATTTGTTCATCTTAGCATGTGGTGGCGTGATTTGGGCAGTCTTATCCACCAAAAGGCCCCGCTACACATGCCCGGTATTGAGGCCGATTCCCGATCAGTTTTCGAATCGGTAGGTGACCGGGCCGGACTAAAAAACGTGTGCAGTCAGTGCCACACCGTTCCCGACTTGTTTGAGTAGCCGACCGGTTTGAACCGAAGATCAAAGTCGTACCTGTTCTGCAAAATGGCTGCTAGTTTTGACAGTGATGATGATGTGCTTGCATTATCAGCAGTTTTGCATCATATTCGGGAAGAGGCGTGCGAAACATCAGCAACGGCGGTGGCCGGTACTGATCGGCACTGACAACAGGCGTGTTCCGCCATTTGCAAACTACGACATGCTTTGCGAGACGCGCTCTGATTGGTTGAAGCTTACAACCGGGGCCGATTCGGATCGGGAAAATAGAGCAGGTTCTACAGTAGACACCCGATTCCCAGCCGATTGGGACCGGATCGGATAATTGACGTCATCCGCCGGATCGGAATCGGCTTCAAAATCGGGGCACAACCGGCTCAGTCGTGTGGCGGGGCCTAAAGAAATTCGGCAGTGTAATGTTCCCGCTGTAACCCACTGGGCTATGGAGCACTTAGCATGCAGTCGTCAATGAGTCAAAACCCAATGACCTCGTCAGTCTGTAGGTGAAAATAAGGTTTGGCCCAGTATACATGTATCACTGAAGAGGCAGGGGCACGTGAAAATCTATGCCTCTTGAAGACTGAAGGGATATGAACAAGTGAGAGATTACACTGCGACCGAGTTGTGAAGCGGTGAAATAAAAGTGTCGGAAGCAGCTACAGGAACAGTTTCAGAGTCCGAAATAGCTCAGGCGGTTAAGCGTCGGAGCAAGAGAGCGAAAGGAATCGCCGGGTCGTGGGTTCGAGTCCGGCCCCGGTAGCTGAACTCGCAATCCAGGGAAAAAAAGACGGGCTTGTTCCATAGCATGCCCGTTGAAAGGTCCTGGTAAATCAAAGTGGCCCAGTTTCAGTGCGCCTGAATTGATCAGTGTTCAGGTCGTACTCCATAGGCAATAGATTTCCCTGTCCCACATAATCCGCCCGTCAGGACCGTCCATTAACACTTCGGCGCCGTGGACGTTAAACCCGAACTAACCAACCAACCTACAGGAAGAGCCTGGTCCTTGCTTCTTGAAGATTTAAGGAAGATGGATAGAGATTGCACTACGAGTTTTGCAGTCGCGATTTTTTATGAAGGTTTTAATTGCATTTCTTTGCGGGCTTGTACGTAGATGTACATAAACCAGGGGCGGATACAGAGGGTGTCTCGACGGGGTGGGGGATGGCCCAACAGCCCGCCTCCCCGCCCCAGTCAGTAATAATTATTGTCAAACGCTCTCCTCATTTAAATCACTTAAGTTCTCAAACACCATCCTCCGTCTACAATGCTGCCTTTCACTAGTTCCTTTCCAGAGCCATGCACAATTCATAACCACGGTCACGTGTGTGTGTGTGTGCGTGTGTGTGTGTGTATGTGTGTGTGTGTGTGTGCGTGTTATCTGTTAGCCTTTGCATTGTATCAGCGCTTAGAGCTACTTTTAGAATAAGCGCTTAATCAATCAATCAATCAATCAATCAATCAATCAATCAACTTCATTGTTTTAAATACAAAGTCATGTTGCCACGTGCATGAAAATTTGTCTCGCCACCTCAGGTAGGCCTACAACTCGCAATCACCCACACTCACACAACAGTTTACAAGCAACAAATGGACAATGGCTCGGGACGGGTGAAGCCCGTCGCCAAGGCGTCTCATGGCCGCCGGTGCCAATGACCCCCGACCCGAAACTCTCTAACACAAAGCAAACCAAAGACAGCCCTATCATAGTATCTCTTAAACACACAATCTAATGCCTTTAAACCTTCTGCTTGGCTGCGACTACTTGCACAAGTAAGAAATAATTATGCATAAACAAAAAAAAAAAAACAAAAAAAGACGAATTATATTTTCAGTTGCTACCTGGGGGCCCGTCGCTATAAGAACAGCCCCGGCTATTAAACAGTTGCTCCGACATAAACATAAAATTATATTATAACTTCATAGTCATTTTTAAAGCAATAGTAGTAGAACTACAGCATTAACGTAACAGCAGCCCAAAATGGTTTCTAAAGAGTACACACATGAACACGCTGATACTAAGACACACAGTCACTGTGTCCGCGGGGAGGTGTCTGTCATCAAATCATCGGCGGTCACAGGAATAATACAGAAGGGACTCCACGAACAAAGTCTGAGACTGACGCCGCGAGGTGAACACCAATGAACTGACTTACTGCCGACAGAAAAATGCAAAATCATGATTCCGTGTGCACTGAAGAGGCTTAAAGAATGATATAAAGTAATGTACATGATAGTTAAGTCCGATTCATCTGTGTCCTTTGGCCCCAATGGGCCCCTCGACATTAACGTTGTTCTTGTTTTTGTTCTTGTTCACATCATTCGGCTGGAATGTGAGGGCCTGAAGATTGCTGGTACTCGCTTCGTTGTATGCACTCGGGCTTTTCCGTAGGCAGTGATGTTGAGCGTGGCGTGCGAAGAGCCACTCCTGAGATGATTGAAAGGGGAGAAAAGCACGTTGGTTATATTGCCACAGCATAATGAGCGCTGTTCTTCCGAGATCCGCATTCGAATGGTACTAACAAGAATCAGTGTGTATCAACTCCCAGCATCGCACGGAGGAAAATATAAAATCCAATTAACAGTCACAGCACAACAAATTGCCAAAAGTCATCAAAAAGAAATACCAGTCGTGATGCAACATTGCAGGGCCTGACATCATAATAACAAACGAAGGTACAATGTCGTTTAGAATACTGCGGGTGGCGACCATTCAGTTCTGCCGGAGCGGGCCAGGAGATGTTGCATGGGGGCCGCCATCGTGTCTTCTTCATCAACAAATCTCCTTTATTATTATTGTTGTTATTATTATTATTATTATTATTATTAAAATAGGGATACTGCTCTATACAACCACAAAGCTCCTTCATATGAGGAACACAGGATCAGATCACAGAAATAGTCATGATCACCCATGATGTATACCTCTTACACTGTCTGACGATTACTTAAGGGTTAGTAGTAATGATCAAAATCAAGACATGTCACACTTCCCCTCTGGTGGCACGCATCAATCATTCAATGACTACATTGTTGCTCGGATGGGCACTGATGCATGTCCACTGACACTGGGGAGACCCATATCATACTGAGGCTAACTTGTAAAAGCTTCAAATTTGTACACTGCCATGCAAGCTATATTATAGTACTTACAGATAAGGATATTGAATAGACCCCGTGGCTTTAGTTCAAGGGTGGTGCCAGAATAGCTTGGCGCCGAGAGGCGCCAAGCTATTTTGGCACTACCCTTGAACTATTTTAGTCAAAACTTATTTAACACAGGGGTGTATTCCGAATGATAAGGGTTAAAAGACAAAGCAACGCAATCTGAGTGAGACTGGGGAGACCCACTGTGCTCAGAGGTGATGTGTGTGATGGGATTAGGGGAGTAGCAATCACCTGTGACACACTAGATGACTGCAACGTATGAGGATGCAATATGAATGACATCGAACAGAGAGAGGAAATGCTTTTCATGAGCCACTGTGACTGAAGGGGCACATGAAACTCTGTGGCTTGCTGAGCGACTGAGTTGGGCCCTAGTTCAGCAATGACTGGACACTTTCCCACCGCCGGGGTTGACCAGCAGTCAGCGGCTTATTTCCAGATCAGTGGCTGCCTCAGCCTGAGGGTGCAATGAGGATTGTATCGCACGGGAAAAGGCACTGATTTACATGAGCCCCTGTGAGTGCAGGGGCACATGTCACTCTATGTCTGCGTGAAGTACCAAGTGCCTAGTATAGGCCCATGAACACGCCCTAGGCTCACCCACCGATCCCGTGAGATAATCATTGTGAAATACACTGTACAAGAAAAGAAGAACCATCGAATAGTACAACACAACTTCCACAAATAACCATAAAATTAAAAAAAAAAAAATTGGTCAGGGCTGACGCGGAGGGGGGGGGGGAGGGGAAGGGGAGGGGGGAGAGCCCGGGTCCCCTAGCCCCCCCCCCCCCGAACTTCTCCTGAATCCGCCACTGTAAACACAAACGCGAATGTTGTCAATGCTTGTCATGTATATTTCGCATGGGCTCTGTGGTCAAAATAAATTGCGGAAATAATTATACACTGTCAAAGAGTACTCTACAACCAGTTTTCTCATTGCATCATTAACACAAGTTGTATTTGGTTTATAATGATAAAAGTACACCTCGAGAAAGGATACCAGAACAGACTAACAATAGAAGGGAGACAATCAATGCCGGTCAAAACTCGTGCATTGACTGGGTTATTTCCTCTGTTACTCTGCACGTCAGTACTTCCGTGCTGCGTGCGGTCGCCCGTCTTCGCTTCACAACTCGACGCCTGTTTTCATTGGGATGCAAGTTTACAGGCCGTCATAACTACAGCTTTGTACAAGGTGAGTTGTCTTTGCTTAGAAATGACTGTCATTATCACCGACACTGACTCAACACTGACGTACCGATAGTGCATTCCGGCAGTGTACAGTGTCACAGCGACAGGCCGGGCTAGTTCTCGTCGCCAGGGGGTTGCATTTTGGATTACTGCATCATGATGCTCGAAGCTCCCCTTTGGTGGACATTTCTTGCCACCTTTCAACTTCGTCTTCTAGCACTGGCCGCTACAGTGCGGCATTCGCCATTGCTAATGCCCGGTGCCAGCGCGCTGCCTGCACGGGACTGTTTACAGTCTGAGTCAGTGGGTGAACCAGATGAGCGTTCTGTCCATGTACCTATAACGTACAATAGCGCTCAACTGCTGGCTGCCATTCCGTCACGCTTAACAAAAACCTTGACCTCTCGACTGCGCTCGTTTGAAATTGGTGTCGGGCTACCGCGCAAGCGAGACAAACGCAAAGTGAGAGAGAACAATGAATTAAATATCACGTGTTTGAATGCTCAGTCCTGCCGACAAAAAACTGCCGACATCCATGATTTGATTGTAGAAAATAGACTTGATGTTTTGATGCTCACAGAAACCTGGCTGTATCCACAAGGTCATGATGCATACATTAGCGCCATGACCCCTGCAGGCTATGAGTGTCACTCCGTGCTCGAGAGGAGGGGGGATTGCCTTTGTCCGGTCAGAGTCTGTTTGTCATCTTGTGTATCCTTCAGACCCATAAACTTTTCCTCCTTTGAATGTGTGGAAATGAAGATGAATGTAAAACAGATGTCGGCCTCGTGTGTCGCCCGCCGCCAAGTAAACGTAACAAACTGTCCAGCGCAATCTTCCTTCGGGAATTCCCGGAACTGTTGTCCGAGTTTACTTGCAGCAGTGCCGATGTTTCTGTATTTGGAGATTTCAATTTCCACTTTGATGATTGTTCTGATGGACAAGTGAACTGCCTAAAGACTGTGCTCAGTGACCATGGCCTGTCGCAGCTCGTGACTGTCCCGACACACCGTCACGGCCATACTTAAGACTGGGTGGTAGTGCGCAGTGAAAACAGTCTCGTATCCCTTTCGGGTGTACGAGAATACCCGGACCTGTCAGACCACTACGTTGTGTTGTGTAAAGTAGCTATTGCCAGGCCACCCCCCACCCACACGGCTTGTGACGTCACGGAAACCGTTGGAGCCATACATTCTGCAGTTTTCCAAGCCGACGCAATGTTTGCCGCTGATGTTAGTAGCCGGACCTCTGATCTTCTGCTGGACAATCTGGTGGACCTGTAATATGACGGCCTTCGACACTAAGGTTGGACCGTCATGCCGGGCTCCTCAGTGACAACGACAAAGAGGCGTGTCAGGGACCGTCCGTCTGCCCCCTGGCTGTCTGAGGATGTGAGAGATGCACGGCGTGAGAGGAGGCGTGCCGAGCGTCAGTGGAGAAAGCACAAGCTCACCGTGTACAGACAGATATACACGTGTAAAAGACATGCGGCCTCTCAGTGCCTAAATGCTGCCAGACGACATTTCTTCATGGACAAGCTCGACTCGGCTGCCTCTTCCAGCATGCTGTTTTTCTCAGTGTCAAATGAACTGCTGGGAAAACCCAAGTCTACTGCTCTTCCTGCTGATGTCTCCTCTTCTGAACTGCCGCAGACATTAATTTTGTTATTTTTTCACTGACAAAATCAAACTGCTGCGTGAGAACTTAGATGCTAAGCAGTGCGATCCACCCGTTTTTACTGTTTATGATGGTCCATGTTTTGCAAAGTTCAAATCTGTCACAGAATCCGACATTACTGCCATAATTGCAAAGTCTCCAACAAAAAGTTGCATGTTGGATCCTGTTCCGACTTGTTTCCAAAAGCAGTGTATCAGCGATCTTGCACCGTTGATTGCTGCTATTGTAAACAAGTCTCTTTCAACCGGAACTGTTCCAAAATCTTTCAAACATACTGTTGTTACCCCGTTGCTAAAAAAAAAAACCAGGCTTGGACAGAAATACCATAAAAAACTACAGGCCTGTATCCAACCTACCATTCATTTCTAAGGTACTGGAGAAAGTTGTCTTACAACAACTCCTGGAACACTTAGAGGTGCATGGTCTGTTGGAAGTGTACCAGTCCGCCTATAGGAAAGGTCACAGCGTGGAGACAGCAGTGCTGAGTGTTCTGAATGACTTGCTTTGTAAAGCAGATGAGAGACTTGTCTCCCTTGTGGCCCTGTTGGATCTCAGCGCTGCTTTCGATACGCTGGACCATTCCATTCTCACGAAGAGGCTTGAAATCACTTTTGGCCTGCGTGAAACGGTTCTCTCTTGGTTTGAATCTTACGTTTCCGATCGGTACCAGTTTGTAAGTGTAAAAGACAGTGTCTCTAGACCTTCCATTCTGGAGTTTGGAGTACCTCAGGGCTCTGTCTTAGGCCCTGTATTGTTTACGTTGTATTCACAACCGCTGTCAGTTGTCATTTCCAGCCATCAGTGTTCTTATCATAAGTATGCAGATGACACCGAAATCTCTCGGAGTAGTCCACCTGGGGAATTTCAGTCTGTTGAAACTGGCATCAAGTCTTGTGTTGACGATGTCACGACATGGATGGACAGTAACAAACTTATGTTAAACCCAGAAAAAACAGAGTTACTACCCGTTGGCTCAGCATCCCGGCTTCAACAAATTCACACTGAGTCTCTACGCATAGATGACACTGATATTCCATTTCAGTCTTCGGTCAAATATCTTGGTGTCAAGCTCGATAACGCTTTGAGTATGCAGGATCACGTCGGTGAAATCTGTCGTGGTGCTTCATACTCTGAGACGCATCTCATCTGTCTGACACAGTCTTTCTGAATCTGCCACTGCAAAGTTAGTGAATGCTTTAGTCACGAGCCGTCTTGACTACTGCAATTCTCTGCTTTTTTGTCTTCTTACTGAGCAGATTAGCCGCCTTCAGCGAGTTCAAAATAATGCCGCAAGGCTTGTGAAGCGCAGGCGAAAACGAGACCACGTAACCCCTATACTGAAAGACCTTTACTGGCTTACAATCCAATCCCGCATACAGTTTAAGATTGCGACCCTTGCATACCGCCACTTTGATGGCAGCCTTCCGTCATACCTTTCCTCCAGTCTGATCACTTACCAGCCCTCTCGCTCACTGCGTTCATCGAGAGAAACTTCTCAAAGTTCCAAAGGACCATCTCAAATCTGCCGGTGAACGCTCTTTCAGATGTACTGCTCCTTTAATTTGGAATTCCTTACCGACTGAGCTGAGAAATGCCTCCCCCCTTGCGCAGTTCAAAGCAAAGTTAAAAACTTACCTTTTGTCGCAGACTTTCATGTGAGCTCTACGGTTTGCTGTAACCCCCCCCCCCCCCTCCCCCCCCCCCCCCCCCCCCCCCCGCAGACTCTGTGTGTGTGTGTGTGTGGGTGTGGGCGCCATTTTCGCCTGCGCATTGAGTTATATTATAAATATGAGAAATGCGCCATATAAATACCATGTATTATTATTATTATTATTATTATTATTATTATTATTATTATTATTTTACAGTGTCACAGCGACAGGCCGGGCTAGTTCTCGTCAGTCCGATCCCAACTATGTTGGCCACTACGAGTATTGAGTAGCGATCTTTCTAATGTGAGTGTCACACACAGACACACATACAGCGTATTGCTAAACTTGGTAAAGCCTGTTATCACTCAGTGACTGTGTGTGTTAGCAAACTCAGCAGGACTGCCTTGAGTGTGTGCAAGTGAATGAAGACGATACGAAACAGGACATTGCCTGATACACCAGTGTAGTGAATGTGACGCCATATTGGGCGGTGTCAAATCTGGCTGTACGTTCGGTTTCCTTGTCAGTGTGTGTAGTGTTGCCGATACAGTCCATCTCCCACCACCTTCCATCCGCAAGAGTCATGGATTCTAATCAGGGGCGAGGCGAAGGAGGTGGGGGGGGGGGGTTCTAGGGGTTCGCCCCCCCCAAAAAAAAAAAAAAAAATAAAATTAAAAAAAAAAAAAATTAAAAAAAAAAAATATATATATATATATATATATATATATATATATATATATATATATATATATATATATATATATATATATATATATATATATATATATATATATATATATATATATATATATATTTTAAATTGTAAAATGCTAATATAACAAAGTCCCTTCTTGTGGTGTTTAGACTCCCCCCCCCTTTCAGTCGCCCCAACGTTAAAAATTTTGGCGAGTCCCCCCCCCCCCCCCCCCCCCCTGTTGTGTTTGATATTTTGGCGAACGGTGAGTCTTAACACACAAGCTCCTTTACCACCCACCGATTTTACGGCCCCTGGAAGCAAGGTCTAGGTCGGGGAGGCCTTTTGTATTAGGTTGAAAGTCCCAAACAAAAAGTTGGACCCCCCCCCCTCGAGGTAATTGATCCGCCTCTGCTAATCAGCCCCTGTAGTGGCAGGGTGCTGTGGCAGGGGCTCATGAGAATCTCTTGCTTGCCGGGATTGCATTTAGCTGTCATTCAAAATAAGAGTGTCATTCCGGGTAGAAGTACCCAACGGAGAAAGAAACACGCTTAGAGAAGACGGGTACAACACAATTTATTAAATTTATTTATTAACACGCTTGGCAGTCACCTTTTTGGTCTGGATTGCTTATTCCGGGTAGAGCATATTGCTTGATAAGCGGTGTGTGTCGCCCATAGGGGTCCGTTGATAGTAGCTTTGACTTATACAAATCCACTGCGCCACCGCGTGCGCGCCAGCGCCTATACTAAGCTCAAGGCAAAGTGTTTTGTCCTGAGCTTAGTATAGGCGCTGGCGCGCACGCGGTGGCGCAGTGGATTTGCATTAGTCAAAGTTACTATCAACAGACCCCTATGGTGTCGCCGTGTGACAAGCCAACAAAGCAGATGTCATGAACTGTGGCCTGTTGTAGGGCAGGTAACTGTTATTCATTGGAACATCATTCTAGCCATTCATGATTCTGAGTGATCTTTTGCTGTTTGTGAACACCGATACATGTCTAATGTATACACCTGAATGAACGAGGGATGGGGGGGGGGGGGGGGGGAGAGTGAATTATACCAAAACAATTTTAAACTATAATTTTTTGATGTTTGGATTGTATCTGAGTGTCAAAGTTCAAGGGCCTACCGCGCACCCTACACTACTCATTCAGACCGGCTTAAAAGTGTGTTCTGTATTGTCCAGATTGTTTTAAGCCATGTTCCCATCAGGTCAATAGGGATGCACAAGAGATGCAGCAAAAAAAAAAAAAAAAAAAAAAAAAAAAAAAAGCGCGTGTGAGGGATAGTGGTACCCTTGGGCCAGGGGCTGTATCTCTGCTGCATCCCTATAGATCTCGTAGGAACATGGCTTACAAATTCAGAACATTCCAAAGCAGACTTTACATCCAGTATGAATGAAAGAGTGTGTGGAGTGGGGTGGGTGGGGGGGGGGGGAGTGTTGCACGGTATACCCCAAAGCTCTTAGATTATCAAGTTTGTAAACATCGATGTTTAATTCCAGCATATTCCCAAATTCCTGTCTAGATATTATTTGTTGTGGCGGGATGGATTAGCTGATTGATTGATTGATGATTGATTGATGGACGGACAGATTGATTGATTGATTGATTGATTGATTGGCTAACACGATTTATAATGATTTGAACTGGTTTGGAAATATTTGCACTACGCGTTGTCTGTAGATCTGATAACAGAATACAAATACTGGCCACCCAACCTCACGACAAAACTGTCAGCCAGATTAGTTTACGATCAGTTTGATTGTAAGTTCGAGAAAGAGAGAAATAACCATTAAGTCCATGTTAGTCTTGTCTACCATGATGCCATTTTGTGCAGGCTTACAACTATTCACCGTTTATCCGTGGAACTGAAGTTCTTAAGCACCTGTGTCATTTTATAGAACTGAAGAAGCTGTTGCCGTAGTTATGACTGACAGAAAATACTGTGTTGCAGAAATGGCGTCCTCGATTGACGGCGTGGATGTCACGGAATGTCCCGTATGTCACGAGGATTTCACGGAAGCCAAGTTTTTACCTTGTGGTCACGTGACCTGTCGGAAATGCATCTTGTCCTGGCTGTCGGCCAGTGGACAGGGTGGGTGTCCTTTATGTCGTGCCCCCATCCTGCCCACCCCCAGGCCTGGCCAGGAGGAGATGCTAGCTGCTGTTGTGGACAAGTTCCCCACCGACCTGGTTACTATGGCGCTGGTGGAGAGCAAGCAAGCGCTGAGCGGCAAGCACGTGTGTGGGGTGTGCGACGTCACCACAGCGGCAGTGTCCTACTGTTTGGAGTGCAGGTAAATTGTTGCCGACAGAGACTTCAGAAATTGGCCTGTATTGTTCGTTGAGGGGAAACACGCCTTGTTCTTTGTTTGACAATGTCGTTTTACAATTCAGGTCTTATTTAGAATAAACCCCACCCGGGTCTGCCCTGGGGGACTTGGGTGGGGTAACTACTTTTTAGTTCCCAGGGTCACCCTGGTCAGCCCCACAGGGTGGGTTTTCTTCTGTATTCTGGGGCATGTGTTTCTGTTTACCGTTGGTCCATTCACCTGTATTTGTCTTTTTAAAACTCTCCCAACTGTCTGCACTGCCTGTAGCTCTTGATATTGGATGTGTGTTGCTAAATGGTCTTAGCTTTATTTAGGCCCCATGGCGTAGGTTTATTTAACGTATTGGACCGGCTGGCGACATACATTCAATATTCTGTTTTTTTTTTTTTTTTTTTCACAAGCAGTGCAGGCACGTCATGAGAAAGCCTTGTTACTGTCGGGACGTTAAGCAATGTACAATCAATCAATCAATTATTTAGAATAAATCTGCGTGTAACGTGAGGACTATGGCCACTTCTCGTGCCATCGGATCTTACCGATCGGCCAAACACTTGGAACACAAAAACTACTCGTCACACAACAACGGCAACTGTATTTCAAGCAAACAAATGTCCACACGTCCTCAACAATCAAAATGAGGGAGGAACCCAAGCTTTTCCTAGTCACTGCCAGTGGACTCACGTTGTATTTTGGAAATCATGGTACCTTTAATTCTGGGTTAAAGAATTCCGGCCGTCAAGTGAACATTGATACGTTGATTTTTCAGCAGGAGGCGTAGATCCTCATGAGCCCCCGCAACTGCGGGGGCTCATGAGGATCTATACCTCTTGCAGTTGGATGGTATTCAGTTTTTCTGGGCAGTGACTGGGTTAATGTTGGCCCGCATGCAGTGCAGGTTTGATTGTTAGGAACAAATGTGTCTTGTGATTGCAGCATGAAGCTGTGTTCCTCCTGCGCCAAGGTTCATGGGAAACTCACCGGCACACGTGATCACAGACTGGAAGAGCTGGACACGCTGACCCCAGGTCGTCTGGCTGCTAGTCGCCGGTCGCCGTGTGTGAGCCACCCCGACCGTCCTGGGGACATGTACTGTCCCGCTCACCTCAGTCTCATCTGTGGGGAATGTTTTGCTTCCACTCACGACGCATGTGGGGTTAAGCCTGTTGCTAAAGTAGCCAAAGAAGAACGGGCGGCTCTGACGGACCAAGCTGGAAGGTTTCGTGACAAGGAGTCGGCAATGGACGAGCAGGTAAGACAATGGATGACAAATCTGACATGCACGTATGCATTATGTTGATGTCTTAACTCATTGAGATGTGCTGCATTCGGATACGCGGCTTATAGCCGCGTATCCGACTGCGGCACGTCTCGCATGTGTTAACGCTTTGACTGTCGGTAGAACCTTCTGCTGATATGATTACTGTGGGAAATATCGCGACAAAAAGTGGTAAAGACAGCCAAAGGTTAAATTATGTCTTGTATGTAATTAAAAAGATGCTTTCCCTGTTCTGAAAATGCAAGCAGCCGGTCAACACACGATGGTATTACCATTAGCAAAACATCAGCACAAGGAATTGTAGTGTGTCCCTAGATGTGTCATGATAATAAAATCGGTGATGTTGAATGGGGATGAGGTGTGTGCAACGTTTTGTTTTAAATTGTGTGAATCTACAGAGTTGTTTGTTTACATGTGTGTGTTCGTTATATGTCTAAGTGTTAACATGTACTTCAAGTTGTGTTGTTGTTTTAATAATGCTTACTTCAGGTGTATTTGAATGTTATCATTTCTCCTTCATTTAGTTTTTCTGTATTATTTATTCATGTGTTAGTGAGAAGCGAAATTTCAGCAAGTATCAACCAGCCATCATTTATGCCTTCTATGATCTTGCAGTGTGTTTGTTTTGTTTAATTTATGCTTAATTATTTTCACCCAATTAATCCCAAGCCCACATTCAACAATTTTTGGAAGAGTCACCACTCAACTGTGTACCAGTTGCAGGAGATGGATCAACCTTGATAATTCAATGTCATTTCCAGATTATCTTCAGGCGCCAAGCTAATCTGACATGACCATTGAATTATACTGATCAATCCAATGCCTGCCTGCTTGGGGTATGTAAACAATTTCTACAAATATTATTTAACACAAATAACATTTATAAACACTTGCACGAATACCCATACACAAATCACACATACGTGCTAACATACACATGTTTGTAAGAAATGAGACAACACAGGTAAAGTCTGGCATAAGAGCAAACGTATTCTCTACTGTATTCCTCTGAAATGATCTAGTGGCAGAGAAACCATCTTCATAACAGGCAAAAAGTAAAAATATCATCATAACATAATCAAATGTCATATGAAAGAAGAGTCTTGTATACACTTGCACATGGCTACAAGTACAACACAATGCAGCTGTCTGAAAGATCCAAAACATGCGCTTTGTAGCACAACACAAGTAAAGTAATTACTCAAGAAGTGAATTGTTTCAACAAAGAAAGAAACGTGTTCAGAGAAAGAAGAGTAGTCATCGTTTTGGTCTGGACTTAGTGGACTGATTTCTTATCTTAAAGGTGACACACTTTCAACATTTTTCTGTTTCTTTTCTGTCACTTCTGCACGAATAACCTGTTGCTCTCTTTCAGAGTGAAATGCAGCCGCACATTGATGAACAACTGCAGCAGAAAATGCTGGATGGCACACTTTCCCATGTGGCAAAAAAGGTGTCATGTTTCTTCAACAGTGCTACCAAGCGCATCTTCACTTTGGCCATGTGCATAATTTTTCCAATGTTGGGAACATAGGTTTCCTCGAACACCTGTACCATGTGTTGCAGTCTGGTGCTTGAAACTGTAAGCCCCCTGTAACGCCTTGATACTGTTTGTACATGATGAACGTTTCAGCCCAAGAACCAGTGGGGGCACCTTTCAGGAGACTTTTACATTCCTGGCATAATGGTTTTGCCTGCATCTTCTTTGCCATGTAGCCAGCACTATACATAAGTACGTTTTCTTGCACTTGGACGAGCCCTGGGTCTTGAGTCTCTGGCACTGGGAAAACCAGCTGCATCAACTATCATCATTTTCCACATGGCCCGGTGGCTAATCAGGGACGACACCATCTTCAGGTTCAACTTCAAGTTCATTTTCCACTACCGACTGCGGTACTGACGTCAGCGCTGTCACAGTCCTCAATGCAGTTGCTTGCAGAACTCTGCATGAAGAAAGAGTCCACCATGACCTTGCGGAAATTGTTGCGAAACAGTTCCGGACTTGGGTTGTCACCATGCCCTCCTTTCGACCGAACAACTGAAAACAGATTTTCAACACAGTCCTGGTTCAAACGGTCAGTTAAAAGAAATTTCACGCCATGGTCGGTATGGAGTTTTTTTCCACAATGCCAGAAGTGTTCTAATGGCCATCTCCCACCCTCAGACTTGGGAGTTGCGATACTGAGGAGAGGGACTGAACAGATTCCAGCCAACTTAGAGTCTTCAACAGGAACTCCTCATGTCCGGATGTTGGAGTCATGGCATGGGCCATTTTCTGTGTAGACCTGAGGTTGCCACTGTTGAAGGTATTGAACAGTAGATCGAAGGTTTCGATGAGAGGCGTCTGGGTCAAGTACATGCAGCTGCACAAGTGTAGAAATACCTGCGGCAACTGTGTGCGAGAGGACCTGCGCAGCATACCGCATGCGAAGTGCAGCAAATGGTGGCAGTTCAAGGTGCTTGCTGGTCAGTTTTGGGGCCATGCGAACAACATTTTGCTGGTCAAAGTTGTAGAATTGTTCAATATGCACCCACTTCACTTCTTGTCCATCAACAAGGAACCCACTTTTTTGAGGTTGTTCCTTGTGTTTTTCAGAAGATGGGGAGGATCGTAAAGTATGTGTACTTTGTTCTCTTTGTGGAGGAAAAAGGGTGCCTGCTCTGTCACCCTGCAGAATTTTGTGAACATTTTATTTGGTTATTTGAGCCTTGGTCAGCAATCACCACTGTTACCTGCAGACCACACTCCTCTAGTCTGTCAAGACATTCAGTCAACAGACCGTGCGACACTTTAGCGTCAACAGGTCCGCTGGAAAGAATAAAACCAACAGCCTGTTTTCAGTGCATAACAAAGTGACGAACTGCAGACATGGACCTTCGAGGAAGAGGGAGAGATCTTTTATCAACGCATCTCGTTTTTCTGCCAGGTCCGGCTTTTGACGTTTTGTCTTTGGAGATTGTTGCTTGATTTTCTTCTGCAGTCTGTAGATTTTGTTTCTGGAAGCTTTTAGGTCCCTCTTCAGCTTTCTCTTTCTTGGCGAAATGCCTGAGGTACTGGGCACTTTTCTGCACACACACACACACACAGACACACACACACACACACACACACACACACACACACACACACACACACACACACACACACAAACACACACACACACACACACATAATAATAATAATTATACTGTTCACAAAAAGTAAAGTTTAATTCAGCTGACTGTAGACTATGGAGGCAAGTGGTGTGGCTAATCGGTTGTACAGTAACTCTCTACATTTTGCCAAGTTTGAAATGTTTGACCAATTCAAGTCAAAATCTCCAGTGTGATTAGAATGACACTAGCTGTTGCACTCTGCCTCTCCGCGCGTCAGCCCTGTAGTGTTTTCCTATGATTTTGCAAGCGCCCTCTGAATTGGTACATTATAATATACAACCACATCCAGCCTTCTGCTAGTTGTCGAGTTCTTAATGGGAGGGGCGAGGGGGTGGGTGGTTTTCTTCTAAAGAGCTAACATTTAATGTGTAAATTATACCTACTGGCGGTATGGCATCCACTTCTAGTTCCACATCCATGTGCTGTGCAAAGTCACTGTCCGATGACAAAGAAGCCTGCAGTCCTGAAACATAATGACAGACATGGTACAGAATTGCATCAGGCACCTAAGGCACACCTCCTTCATATTTATGAGGCTGTAAAACAAATACATTTACAGGCTCGTTATACAGTTACTTGATAGATGAAAAATAAATGATAGCTTACAACGTTACATCCATTATGCGTAGTAAACCACTTGTGCTCATGCTGGTTGACTAATGCTTACTGACAGTTGCGTTTTGTAAGCCATTATTAAATTATGTAATGAATAGCCCACTCATGGCGCACTGAAGAACAAGAAGCCTACTTATATGACATGAAACACAATGAACATACAGTGGGATTTGACCTGAATTTGTTTTTACCTGTTCCTGAAGTCTTTCTCTTCTTCTCAGGTGGACAGCGCAGTACATCATCTTGTACTCTCTGTTTGGGCGGCTTTCGAAGAGTGGATACTCGAGGGGGTGGATTCGGAATATTCTTGAATACAGATGGTACTGCATTCCAGGCCAGCTTTGTAGTCTTGTCTGGATATAAGAACTGGCTCTTTTCGAAGTGGTCACTGCAGCGTTTTACACCAGAAGCGCACAGCTCCGCTGCTGTCTTCCCAATCAAATCCTCCCTCCTTGTTCTTTGAACCCATTCTTTGCACCTGTGCACCATACAAAAGAGTGTTGTGATTTTAAGTTGTTATGCCACAACAGAAAACGTCTGTATGTAAAAATGGACATTGTCACTTAGTGTTAAGCAAACATCATCCACTCACAGTAACACAATTACATGTACACCATACCCAATCTGACACTGCGTCTAAATGTGCTCAGTCACAATCGCAGGTATAGCCATGTTCACAATTGTCTCGCATCGTCATTTGCGGGTGTTCAGTGTTGCTAGCTTGCCTTTGACCCCACTATAATTCAGAATTATGCAATGTTGTAATAAAGAGAGCGTTTTGCGATGAAGACATTGGCAGAGAAACCGAGCATGTTTAAACAAAATGAGAGAGAGAGAGAGAGATGGTGAATGCCTAATCTGAATTTTAAGCTAGAAAAGATTCGAATATTTGAAGAAAAAAAAAATAGCGATCACTTACCTCTTTTCATCCTTAGGAAACCTGAAGAATGATTTTCCTTTGCATCTTTCTTTCCGTCGAGCATTTGAGCATCCAATTGCACCACATGCATCGCCTCCACCTTCCCCAGCGCGTCGCCACGTTGCATTGCAGTAACAGGGGAAGTAACGCTGGTGCTGGCTTCGCGAAAACAGGCCTGCTGGCCTATCTTACTACGTAGGATCTTTGATTTAACCATGATCCAGGATATACAACAATTACATATCGATGTCAGTTTTGGCTTTATTGGAATACAAACTAATCAGATAGTTCGGTTGTCTCCCATGCGTTGTTTCTTCAGTTCAATACGGTACGATTTGATTCAGAGTCAGTTTTGTTTTAATTGTGTCTTTTTCAGATCAAGAATTTAAAGAAGAAAATTGCTGATGCGCAGGCCCACTTCAGGACACAGAGCTCCGAGGTCAAGTTCAATTTTGATCGTCAGCAGCAACTGTTGGAAAAGCGGTGCCACGAGATTCTCGCCCAACTACAGCGAGAAGAAGATGGCGTCGTGAGCCCGAAGCGAGCTGAGATAGCCTCACTTGAAGAGCAGAAAGCAGCACTGGCAGCCCATACTGGTTCAGTGGAGCGACTGGTGGTGCCCGCTCCTGATGGGGCCCTGTTAGGGATGCTGGGGCAACTGAAAGCGCGCTTGGACGTCCTGGAAAAGAAGAGTGAGGTGCCTAAGGTTAGTGCAGATGTCACTCTGGTGTCGGTCAGCTGGGATTTCGGGATGATGACACGTCTAGAACAAGCCATCGCCGCCTTGGGACACGTCACACACAAGGTACTCACGGTGACTCACGCGGTGAAATGATGCCGGCTGTTTTACTTTAAACCTTATAACTGCACGATTACCTTCGGAAAAAAGACGGATTCAATTCATGCTATACTTTGCCAGTGTGTGTGTTTCGGATTACGTTCATGATAATTATATTATCTTGCTAAAGTTAGGTTTTGTGTGCTAGAGAGTTTTCAAACAAGTATTTTGTTTTGTTGTGTGGGCAGACAACCCAAGCTGTAGCAACACAGGAGTGCCTGGTGTGCGGTATGTATACAGGAATCTGTTTCCTGCAAACATCCTTTAATTGTTCAAATATTAGAGTGTACACGCGTGTTGATTATCGTTCTTGGAGTTCAGTTCCCCATGCATGTGTAATATCACTTGTCCACGTGGAGTAGCATCCCGATGCGCAAAAGGCCATCGGGCCGACGTCGGCCAGATGGCTTTTTTCGCATTGGGATATTCCACTAGTACCGTATCGGCAGATCAGAATAGCATCTGAGTGCACACAACTTGACTGAAATACCTTGCTTACACAGATAATTGTTGTTTTCATATGTGGTACAAAGTTGACTGATAATAGGAATCAGACAATCACAACGAAAGTCCCGTGGGAGGGGGGGGGGGGGGGGAGGAGGGGAAGAATTGAAAGGAGGATCGACTGTCCCGAGGGTGGTGGGGATGGGGGAGGTGCTGGGAGAAGGGAGAGAGGGTCGATTGTTAACTTTTGGCTGTCGGTAGCGCTTATTGTCGAGGTCATTCATGTGGAAATCACCTAGACAATAAGCGCTACCGACAGCCAAAGGGTTAATATTTTGACTTTGAAAGACAAACATAACTGTAATTTTCTTTCAAAGATTGGCTGTAATTACTTTCCACAGGCCATAAACCAGAGCCAGTGAGAGCGAAACCAGAGCCAGTGAGAGCGAAACCAGAGCCAGTGAGAGCGAAACCCACAGGCGATGACCTGGCAAAAATACTGAAGGTTGGGGACCGTGTGAAACGAGGACAGGACTGGGGATGGGGAAATGCGGTAAATACAAGTGAACCTGTTAATTAGGCCACCATTGGCATGGAGGACATGGTGGAGTAATAACCGGCAGGCCTAATAAGTGGAATCAACATAAGTGTAGTCCTGACTGGCCCTTGCTATATACAGATACTAGTTTCCTTCACCACTGTGTTTTAACACCTTCACAGCCGAGAAAAAAAAAACGAACGCGATCCAGCTGCAAGAGACATAGATCCTCATGAGCCCCTGCGACTGCGGGGGCTCATGAGGATCTATGCCTCTCGCTGAGACCAATCTGTATCCATGTTTCTTGGACGGTGTTGGCTTTTGGTCGTTGAATGAACCAAGACTTCAGAAACAAAAATGTTCATAGAGTGGCAGGGAAGGGGTTAATGCATGCACGCATGTAAGGACTAAGCGGTTGGCGTAATACACAGGTTTAACCCTCACAACATTCCAATTATCTTATGTACGTGTAATGGATCATCAGCGTCAAGTCATGTTCTTTATTATTTATAGTTTTGTTTTTTTTAACTCGAGTATTGCTCCTTTCTTGATATCTGTCGTGGTCATAATTATTATCAACATCACCTTTATCATGACTCTCATCACCATCATCACCACCAGGGCAGCATGTACACTACTAGCACCTGCACTGACACTGGTCGTCATCATCGTCGTCATCATTGTCTACTATATCACAAACGTAGATAATGATGGCGATGACGACGACGATGACTATAGTAGATAATGGTAAAGATGACGACAGACGATGACGAGCAGTGATGCCCAGCACTTGTATTTATTGATGGTGTGAGTTGACTGTCCACAGGACGGTGGAGGACCTGGTACAGTGACACAAATAGCACCGCCAGGCTGGGGTGCGGGCTGGGTGAGAGTGAAGTGGGATGATGGACGCGAGGACGATTACTGTATGGGTTTTCAGGGCCTCTACGTCCTGGAACTGGTGTGATCTTGACTGCTGACAACACTGGACACAATGGAAGCTGACATAAACAGTACATTTGTTATTGTCAGTCAAAGCCATGATGCTGCTGCTGCTTTTGCTGCTGATTTAATTTTGACAACTGCAAGAGGTATAGATCCTCATGAGCCCCCGCAGTTGCGGGGGCTCATGAGGATATATGCCTCTTGCTGACACCACTTTGTATCCATGTACCGTGGACGGCTGGGGCTGTGTGGCGTTGAATGAACAAAGATTTTAGAAACACAATCTGCGTTCACTGGCAGTTAAGGGGTTAAGCGCCCCTCACCCCTCTCTTATCATTGTGTTGACCACTTTTTTCACAGGACAATGAAAGCAATTATTTTTGTTGGTGATCCGTTTGTTGGCGCATGTCTGTGTATTATTTTTATTGACAGTGGAAGATGAGTTACTGAATGTTAGGACTGTCAGTCCACTCATCCTTCCCATCGCCCCTCCCCTCTCCGCATCCCCTCCCTCCTCACAGTACAGTCTCTTATTCCTTAGAGGCCGTATTAATATCCCGAAGTGTCCGATGTTTCATTTCGCCGAAGTTATTTCGCTAGGTGGACATCGCCAAACTCTTGCGTTTAATTATGTCGAAGCTGTCTCTTCCCCCGCAGTACACCGAGGGCCGCCATTTTCCCAACTTTTGGAGGCGTCATCTAATGACTATGCACCAGTTGCAGGAGATGGATCGACTATGATGTTTCAAGGGCAGTGACAGATTAGCTTGTCGCCGACAGGCGCCAAGCTAATCTGGCACTGCCCTTGAATTATCATGGGTCGGCCCATCTCCTGCTGTAGTGCAGGGCTGAATGGGTTAATGTGTCAGACTAATAACTGAATCACACATTACTAGTCAAACATGCTGGTTAAACATATGTTAGTCGAACATGCTAGCCAAACATTACTAGTCTCTTGCTCCAACATTTCCACATCCACGGCTCTAGTAAAAGCATTTATGAATTACAATGATGAGCATAAATACAGATTTTAGGAATAAAACATCAATTACTAAATGCATTATAAGTTAGTATATTCTAGGTCAAACAATATCTACCTTCCCAGAGTGGCAAGGTGTAAATGAGTTGTTCTCCAGAGTTGGTACCCAAAATGTTGAAATCTTGTCAAAAATTAAATTGCATATATGATTGTTCAGCTCCTGCGTTTAAGAAGGCTAGATATCCCTAAAATCGTATAAGATCAAGAAAAATCAGTACCTTGTTCCGTTTTCTCACTTTGCCCGTTGGACTTTGGGTGTGCTGTAGTGCCTCGTGCATCACGGTGTGACATAAAGATGATTGCAAATGCAATATTATCGACAATGACACGATTATTGGTGCTGGTGGATGAAGTACACTATTAAAGAAAGCAGTGGAAGTAGAATGCAAAGCATCAGCACCAACCATGGAACCACGTACTGACCAAGTTAAGTTCTCACAATGTAATTTACGGGGCGCCGCTTTAAAATGTATCCGTATATCCTTATTTTCAATGAATTTCCATCCTCTTCCACTTCAACGATCAGCAACGTCAGACTCTGGGAGAGAACAGAGCAGATAACAGCAGAGAATGAAATTGGGCGAAGAAGATGGGGATGGATCGGTCACAGTCTGAGAAAGCCAGCTTCCAGTATCACTAGGCAGGCATTGTCATGGAACCCCCAGGGAAAGAGGAAAAGAGGTAGGCCGAGAAACTCCTGGCGTCGAGACCTCCAAGCAGACATCAAGAGAATGGGAACCACCTGGAGTAGTATCGAAGGAGAAGCACAGGACAGGAGTTGCTGGAGGTCTCTCGTCGACGGCCTATACCCGGGTAGGGGTGACAGGCGTAAGTAAGTAAGTAAGTCCACTTCAACGTTATTCATGACAATGTACTAAAACAGGAAAATATATTTTTTCATGAGAAAAAAAAAGTAACGGTTGCTGTCACAGTGTTGCGACATAAACAAGGAGAAAATAACTGAAATCAAACAAAAATAATACACGACAGGGCAATCCGAATTTAGAAAATTGTATTAAATTTAGATGTAAGTGATAATCAAGGCAACGACATGTCAAATTAAGACTCGGGGTCTCAGTCTCAGGTGGCCCAGAGCGCCAGTGATGTCGGTTGCTTCAACCCATTCATGCGACGTCCTCTACCTCGGGCAAATGATGTCTTATCCTCGGTCTCTATCAGGAACCCTTGCACTTGAGATTCACCCTCCTTCTCATCTTTCGATCGTATCTAAAGATAAGAAAGAACAAACTTGCATGTTTAGTACTTATTGTTACTGAACAGACACAAAAATGAGACAAACTATTACGGCTACTACAATGACAGACCGCCGGAAGCAAGTCATGATGTCGCGGAACTAAAAAGGGGACGTCTTCGCAACTTATTACAGTTTCGGCCTGTAAACTGACGGATCTATGAAAACGGATTAACATCGAACAAGAAATAATGCGTCATGAGTAGCATGCCAGAAAACGAGCCGAGTTGATCTAATAATGAGCTGCTGACAAGTGTGGCGGTCCCGACTGTTACTTACGACAATAATGCGACCAAGCTGAAAACCGGTCATTCATACTTTACGACTGAATGAAAAACACAAATCAAACTAATACACATGTTAAAGATTTCGAATACAACCAAAATTGTCTATAACGACCACCCAGGGAACGGAGGAAAACGGGTGACCGTTACATACAGAATAAAAAAAACTACCAAGTGAGTAGGATAAAGCACTGTCAAGGGAGAGAAGTGTGCATGATAGACCAATGATCATAGATCTACTTTGGTCCAAGCACACAAAAAAAAAAGATAGGAAAGAGGGGGTGCGCTAAGTAAGTGACTGAAAGCAATACATATGGAAGCCCCCCCCCCCCCCCCCCGAAGGGGGGCGTATCACATATCCTACTGTTCCAGCCACTCAGTGCATGGAAATTTAAATCTAGGTCCCCCAAGTGGGACAGCTGTTTCGGTCTTGGCGACCTCTTCAGCACACCATCGGCAATACTGGAGGAAGAGAAGGAACTTCTGCCTACCTGCAAAGAAGACCACATTTTACTGTGGTTTCTGCAGGGGCATACATTCCATGCCTCCACCTAGAGCCAAATTTCCACGCACCCTAAGA
>BTPG01000007.1:42932392-42947467 GCA_036245525.1 Semisulcospira habei
CCCCACAGGGTGAGTTTTTCTCTCTATTCTGGGGCATGTGTTTCTGTCTACCCTTGGTCCATTCACCTGTATTTGCCTTTTTAAAACTCTCCCTACTGTCTGCACTGCCTGTAGCTCTTGATATTGGATGTGTGTTGCTAAATGGTCTTAGCTTTATTTAGGCCCCATGTGTTAGGTTTATTTAATGTATTTGACCGGCTGGCGACATACATTCAATGTTCTGTTTATTTTTTTTTTTCACAAGCAGTGCAGGCACGTCCTGAGAAAGCCTTGTTGCTGTCGGGACGTTAAGCAATGTACAATCAACATTTTCACATATAAATGAATACAACATAACATCCTAGTTATAAACTATTATCACCTACAACAATTACATGACCAAACAAGTATTGACACGAGTCATCGCACTTCCTTCCAACATGAGCTCTTCTGCACTCTAATCCTAATAATTCATAAAAAAACAATACTTTCCCTTTTCGTATGAATAGCTTTACAGGTCATTATAAATACCGATAATAAAAAGAATAAATACCTGTATTCTATATACAGCTATAGAATTCTCTAGCCAGAATTCTTTCTCAGAGCGCCCCACCCGGGTCTGCCCTGGGGGACTTGGGTGGGGTTAGGTATTTTTTAGTTCCCAGGGTCACCCTGGTCAGCCCCACAGGGTGGGTTTATCTCTATTCTGGGGCATGTGTTTCTGTCTACCCTTTGTCCATTCACCTGTATTTTCCTTTTTAAAACTCTCCCTACTGTCTGCACTGCCTGTAGCTCTTGATATTGGATGTGTGTTGCTAAATGGTCTTAGCTTTATTTAGGCCCATGTGTTAGGTTTATTTAATGTATTTGACTGGCTGGCGACATACATTCAATGTTCTGTTTAGTTTTTTTTTTTTTTTCACAAGCAGTGCAGGCACGTCCTGAGAAAGCCTTGTTGCTGTCGGGACGTTAAGCAATGTACAATCAATCAATCAATCTTTCTCAGAGCACCAACGAACACGTCCGCTCGACTCGGCTGATATGACATCTCTGGCTAGCAATAGTTCCCGATACAACCCTGTCACTCCCACAGGTGACACGTGAACATCGCTCACCTCTACATTACCGCACGTGAACATTCGGTCCAACTGCTAATGACGTCATACCGTCGTCCGACCGAAACATGCACCAAAGGCGCTCGTTACAATCTAAAGCAGATGGAGATTGAGGCACAGAGCCAGAGCGTTTCTGAAGCAACAGTATTAGCCAGCAGAGAGCAAACAGCCCGTGCGCCAAAGCTTCCACCTTTCATTGAGAACTCGGATAAGACGGACGCTTACCTAGAACGATTCGAGCGCTTCGCAAGTAGTAACAATTGGAAACAAGAGACTTGGGCTATCAAGCTGAGCGCACTTTTAACTGGCAAAGAGCTTGAATTTTACACTCGCTTACCAAGAGAGGAAGCCGAAGATTATACGCAGTTGAAAGCCGCCCTGCTGAGACAGTACGACTTCACTGAAGAGGGTTACAGGCGACAATTTCGGAACTGCAAGCCTGAAGAAGGAGAAACACCCGGCCTATTCATTGAGAGAATCAGAAGCTACCTGGAGAAATGGATAGAGCTGGCTGGCCTAAACAGAGAGTACCAGGACTTGTGTGACCTCATCATCAAAGAACAAGTCCTCAGCGCATGTTCTAAGGACCTGGCCGCCCACCTCAGAGAGCAAAAAGACCAGTCACTAAAGGCCTTGGCCGACTTCGCTCAAAGATACCTTGACGCCCACAACATGAAGTTCGGGTCCAGTAAGCCGCAGCGTGTGCCTGCACCTGCAGAGGAAATTCACAATGTCAGAGACACCCCGAAATACAAGCCGATGGAGAACCTGACATGTTTTCTCTGTGGAAAGAAGGTCACAAAGCGATACGGTGTCCTTCTAAAGACGTACCCCGAGGCGACAACATCAAAAGATCCAACCAAGATCGCGGAATAGCAAGCAGAAGCAGTACCACGTCTCAACACAGAGCTGCCGCTGTATTAGCCAATGATATGACGTCATCCAATGACTTTGAGTCTAGAGAAACGCGAGTGACACCAAAGATGATTGAATCTTTCAAAATGAATGGACGCATCCCAGTAGGAGATGGGGCTACATTTTTACCAGTCTCAAACATCGCGCTGCCTGAGAATGAAGTGCCGAACATGCCGGTGGTGTCAGGATTCGTCGGCGACACACCAGTGAGAGTGTTGAGAGACACTGGTTGTAGCTGCATCTTCGTGAGAGAAGACCTAGTAGCTGAAGACCAGAAGCTACAGGAGTGGACCACCCTCATTTTGGCTGACGGAACTGTAAGAATTATCCCCCTTGCCAATGTCAGAGTCGACACTCCGTATCTGAGAGGAGAGGAGAGGTGAAGGTGCTATGCGTAAAGACCCCTGTTTACGATCTTATCATCGGAAACGTTGACAGTGTCAGAAACGCAGACGATCCAGATCCAGAGTGGAGACCTGAAACATGTTCTGTTACCACAAGAAGTCAAGCAAAGAAGAGTCACCAAAACCATCCCTCTAAAAGTGGCAGACAACACGGAAGCCACCGTGGTGAATAAGGAAAGGCTGGTGGAGCTACAGAGAGCCGACACCACGCTTGACAAGTTCCGAGGTCAAACCGAGCCTGTGACGCGAAAGGGAAAAGAGATAACCTTCGAGACCAGAAAAGATATCCTGTATCGGATATTCGACAGCAATGGAGATAAACCTGTGCGTCAAGTAGTAGTTCCTGAACCTTTGAGAATGCAGATGATGAAATTGGCACATGATTCCATATTGGGAGGACATTTGGGAATCAACAAGACGCTCGATAGAATCCGAGCCGTCTTCTACTGGCCTGATATGGGAGGCGACGTCACCCGATTCTGCAGATCGTGCGACATATGCCAGAAGACAATCTCCAAGGGAAAGGTGCCCAAGGTTCCTCTAGAGAAAATGCCATTGATTGATATGCCTTTCAAGCGGGTAGCTGTTGACCTTGTGGGGTCAATATCTCCTCCGAGTGAAGATGGTCATCGATACATTTTGACCCTGGTGGACTACGCTACACGTTATCCTGAAGCCATACCATTGAAAAAGATCGACACTCCAACAGTAGCAGAGGCGCTCGTCGACATGTTCAGCCGTTTAGGGATTCCTGAAGAGATCCTGAGTGACCTGGGAACTCAGGTTGTCTCCGACTGCATGGAGGAAGTCAACCGACTATTGAGCATTCGTCACCTTACTACCACCCCTTATCACCCCATATGTAATGGGCTGGTTGAAAAATTTAATGGAACATTGAAGGCTATGCTGAAGAAACTGTGTGCTGAGCAGCCAAGATTGTGGCATAGATATATCAATGTCTTGCTCTTCGCATACCGTGAAGTTCCTCAGGATTCGACAGGGTTTTCCCCTTTTGAATTACTGTACGGTAGGACTGTGAGGGGACCCATGCACATCCTCAAAGAGCTGTGGACCAAGGATATCGACGCACCTGAGGTGAAAATCAGCTACCAGTACGTCTTCGACCTGAGAGAGAAGCTGGAAGATACCCTCAGGATGGCTCGAGAAGAACTAGGGAAGGCGCAGAACAGGGGGAAGCATTATTATGATCGTAAGGCAAAACCTCGACGATTCCAGCCAGGTGACCAAGTATTGGTTCTTCTTCCTACCGACAACAACAAACTCCTGATGCAGTGGAAGGGACCCTACGTTGTCGACACGGTGGTTGGCATCAACGACTACAGAGTCAGGGTCAACAACAAGGTGAAAACTTACCATGCTAATTTGCTGAAGAAGTATATTGAGAGAGGTCGTCAAGACAAAACACAACTGGCGGCATCGGTACGTCTTGCTGATGACGAAAGACTAGACGACGAAAATCTGTTTGACCTTAATCTTACATCCGACAATCCGGTTTGCGACGAGTCGTGTCGTCTGTTTCGCTACACGAGTAAAGGACCGAGAAAGAATGTTCGAGAGACGCCGGACCTGAGAGTCGACAGGGATGCCAGATCGCCAGTTGTTATTGCGAAGGAACAAGAGAGATCCAATTTGGTGTGTATGGACTGTGACCTAAGCCGACAGTGTTTGACCCAGGACCAATAACTGTGTGAACTGTGTACTGTATCCCATGATTTGATGATATCCAGAAGTGAACTTTGACATTGATTTTAGTTTAATCGAGGATTCACAGAATTTCGGAGCAGATTACCTGAGCAGAGCAGTTTGAATGATCATTTCTGTGTCCAGAACATTTTGAAGAAACATTTTGATGCTCAGGACGGTTTACAAGACTGTGAGACAATTATTTTGATTTCATTTTCATGTGAAATTTTTATGGTTTTGTGTAGGTTTACACAGCCACAACCGTATTTTAAGATTTGAGAAGAAATTTTTGTGAAATTTCATTCTAAAGAGGGGGGTAATGTTACGATTGTGGTTGTGTTATCCTGTGAGAGCATACATGTGTTTATCGTAGGAAACGATCCGATATTTTATTTGAGCTATCATGATTATGATTCACGTATCTTTTTAGTAAAATGTTCTTTCAGTCGCGCAGAGCGGATTTCATTTCATTGATACGTTAGTTTAGTCCAGAACGTTCTAGAAAGGTCGCACTGTCTAGTTACCTCGGTTTGTATGACGTCGATAAATACGGATTTTGTTTTGGGAATGTTCTCGTACTTTCTAGAGCTATCATAGAACGCGGTGATAGGGCTACCATACTTTTATGTGTCTTCATTATACATTAGGATTTAGAGTTGAAGTGAGCAGACGAGTTATTGTAGCCTATTTTAGTGTTTCCAGAAAATTCTTATTTATGAGTTTCAGTTGCGTATTTCGTTCCGATTGGTTTTTTTTTTTTCCCGGGGTCCTCCCGTTTTCCCCCGAGGTAGTCCTCAACTCGATGGTGATATAAGGTTTGCCTTCGGGTTGGTGTTTAGCTGGCTTTGTGTATTAGACACTCAGCCTACTTCGTGCCCAAGGGTACTCCCCGTTCGTTCTCTCTCTCTCTCTCTCTCTCTCTCTCTCTCTCTCTCTCTCTCTCTCTCTCTCTTCCTCTCTCTCTCTCTCTCTCTCTCTCTCTCTCTCTCTCTCTCTCTCTCTCTCTCTCTCTCTCTCTCTCTCTCTCTCTCTCTCTCTCTCTCTCTCGCTGTCTCTCTTCTCTCTCTCTCTCCCCGGCCTCACACACGCGCATTTACTTTTGCTCGCTCCTGCGCGCGCTTACACACACTCTTGTCTCTCGTGTTTAGTTTCTCTCGGAGTCTTTCTCTTACGATTTTTTTCTTTGACGTCATTTTTACTTTTGTTCTTCCTTTCCTTTTCTTTTCTTTTTCTTTTTACGTCACCTTCAGTTGCCACATTCCTTCTGCATCTGAAGATAAGTAGCAAATAATGTCTCTGTTTGTTTGTCTATTTTGACAAAGGGTATTTACCCGAAATATTAATACATTGTGTTGTACCGTTTTTTCTAAGCGTGTTTCTTTCTCCGTTGGGTACTTCTTTGCATTTCACACGCTTGGCAGTCACCTTTTTGGTCTGGATTGTTCCGATTGGTTGCATTGTATTATTTCCGTAGATGATTCTAGAATTTAGTAGTATATATAAGGAGGTCGCTGGGAAAGCCCGTTCGTACATTGTCTTGCAATTGTCAGTGGTAGGTACGTGGCCCGTATAGGGTGTACTTTGTGTGAGAAGCTGTGTAGGAGAAGTTTTGTGTCGCAGTGTGGACATTGCAGAAAAGACTTTGTATCAGTTCGTGCATTTGAAAGTGCATTATTGTGCGGATATAGCATCGCTGAATTAAATATTGTTGGAACTGTTACTCCAGTATTGTCTACAACCTTAAAGGTCCTGGTTCAGCAATTAGTCAGTTGAGGACAGCGAAAAAAAATTTCGAAGTCCCTACCTGACTTGAAGTGCAACCCTGACAGGGCCTCATCAGATGGGATCCCCGAACATTCACGTTACTATAGCTCCTGTAGAGTGTCAGACGTCCTTGACGGCTGTCACAGTTCATGCAAACAGGTATACGCCACTCAGCTGCCAAAGGTCACTTCCAGTTGCATCTGTCCGTACACGGTAACACCCACAATTCTCGTGCAACAACAACGAAAGATGACTATCCAACTTTCACTTCTGGGCCGGTACTGGGAAGCACTGAGCGACGTCCACAGCGTCCAAAAATGGCCCAGGGAATGGTGACGGTACGTCGAACATGCTATATCGTGGTCTTCTCATTTCTTATGTCCTCGCATTTATCCAAAACAAGGTTTCCTCGAAAGCGTTTGCAAACAACAAGTCTTTATGGTAGTCGCCATTTTTACGAAGGGAAGCTACTAGATAATGTTTGTGTAAGGGACAGCACTCCCGTGCTAAGCAACGCGCAAACGCCCACCTCAAAACGATTTTATTTTTCACAAAAGCCTGGGAGATAATTTACAGGTCATCATGCAACAATGTGATGTGCATGGGTGACAGTGCGAGAATATGAAATGAATGTAAACGGGACATAAATATGCCCCATAAATCCATGGCCAGCAAGCGATATACATTCCCATGAGCTCCTGCGGATGCAGGAGCTCATGAGAATGTATGACGTTTGCATTTGGAACAGGCTGGCTGAAGGCCTGTTCTGTCTGAACCAAACAGCTGAAATTCAGCTTTTCGGGATTTTGAAAAGCTGAATCAGCTTCTAGGAGTGAAGACGGTCACCCATTGATGTGATTGTGCCTGTTCGTGTGTGTTACACGGACATAAAATTTGATTCCATTATAAGAATCTAAGCACTAGGTAATATTTTGCTTTGTCGTTTACTTCTCATCTTGTTTTTTGTTTTTTTGTATCACAAAAGATAATTACCGTCTGCAAACTTGATGAGTTCAGTGATAATATTTTCTCCCCAGACCAACTGCTGTCTATGCACACGCAATGCACCCTGCCCAATGCATACCTCATGCAGGTGCCTGACAGCAAACACCGATACACCAACTACAAGCTAAAGGGTGCACGAGCAAACGAGAGGCAAGTTTCAAAATAATTAGATACAGGGCCGCAGCAGATGGTTCCGGCCTTCGCCATACCAATAATGTATACATTTTTTTGACAAGACCATATAATTATGTCTGTTTATGCCCTCGACCCAAATTAATTTAAATGTTACTAATTTTTCCATTTTTGGGGGGTTGTGCGAATTCTTCCCCCCCCCCCCCCCCCCCCCTGCCCGATTGACTTTAGGAAGCAGATGAAAGCAAGCTGGCATCATGCAGGCATGCACCCCTTCGGCTGGAGCATTAGGTTTCTTTCACCTCGTGCTATGGTTATGAGATATGAAATAAATGTTAGGAAACAGATATATATATATATATATATATATATATATATATATATATTATGTAATTGGTATTCTAACCACAATATATTTCATTCATAGTTTATCTATGTTTGCACTGACAGCAAACCATGTGGGATTTATTTCTGATTACTCCATATAGCAATGTTCTCTATCAGAAAACTGAAATGACTCAACCCGCAAAAATAAATATCAAGGAAATATATCAGTTCACAACAGCAAGAGGTATATCTCACTTGATCTTCATTTTGTGACAAAAACATTGTTTTCAAATACACTTCAACGTATGGCTTATTTGTTTATATCTGTACTGAGTGAAACTGTTAAAAATGCCTTTCATTGTGAGGCTTCTCTTATGAGTTTACCAAAATCGTCAAGTACATCAATAAGTGTCTCTTGGCTTGACTTCACGAACAAAGATTCTATAGGGCTTGCCCACGTCGTCTGCAGGCATTTTCGTGGCTGCGGAGGCCAATCCGGGACAGGCAGGTTTACATCAATAAGTGTATACATAAATAAAACACAATTACCATGATTGTCATAATTCCTAAAAATACAGCTGATTTTTTTTATGAAATGAGTATGTCTATCCTCAACAAGACCAAGTAGTCTATGTACCCTACAGAACCACATAGTCCAGATCAAAATGGTGACTGCGAAGCGTGTGTAATGCCGAGACGAACTCAACGAAAAAAAGAAAGACGCTTAGAAAAGACAGCCACAACACAATTTTATTCATATTATCTAGTAATAAATTGTGTTGTAACTGTCATTTCTAAGCAACGTTCTTTCCTCATAGGGTTCTTCTCTACAGAACAACATACATGTGCACTTTTACTTCCTGCACCATATATAACTGTAATAATACATGAGGCAAAAACACAAACAGAACAGAGACAACCATTTTAATTATAAAGAAACAATTTCAGTGATGTCATTGAATTATATGCATGGTATATTTTGCTTATGATGCTGTCATTCAAACTTGGTCACTGTGTTTTGGTAAGTGAGGGAGAGGGGGGGGGGGGGGGGGCTGGAGGGGGCGGGTACACATGCAGGCATATATATATATATAAATAAATATATATATATATATATATATATATATATATATATATATATATATATATATATATATATATATATATATATATATATATATATATATATATATACCACAACGATTTCCTAATGTAATGTTACATATGGCAATATAGTTCTATCATCATATGCTAAATTTTGCTATCCACCAAAATGCTAATATTGCCATGATTCCACAGCAGACAGACAGCCTTCATGGACAGGTCCAACCAGTGAAGAGACAACAGACTGGCCAGTGTCAAACATGTCACCAAACTGCAGAGGCGTTAGCAGCAATGTCACACAGAAACTTTGGAACAGCAAACAGCCTGATGCAGTGCAGTGTGCCCCAACTTGCTCTCAGCAGGCAGCTGCAAGACAAGAACAAAGGTCAGTTAGTACATGTGAAGATGTACTGCAAACACTGTTCTAGATGAGTTTACTTGGCTACCGGGTATCAGCCAGTATAATCTACTCAACATGAAACCAACCGTAATGAATCAATCACAGCCAGTGTAATCAATAAACTCCATACAAGACAGATTTGCAAAATAACTTTTACAAACAATTTCTTTGTCTCGGTGATGGTCAAACGATTTATACAGTTTTGTTCTAATAATAAAAGACATTGTAGCTTTGCAATGCTGCTTGGTAACATGATATTATATGAATATGTTTTCAGGCCAACATAACCAACTTTTCCCTGGGGGAGACTAAAGATGCACTCAACCGATGAGCAGCCCCTGGTGACCATATCGAATGTGGGAGTAGAGGCGACACCTTATCAGCGCGTGACCAGTGAAGACAATCCGGCCTACTGTTTGTGTGGGAATCATCTAATAATAATGGACAACAAGAACTACTGAATTTGATCCAGCTGATCGAGTTAACAGAAGAACCAACTTTTCTAGATATTTGTAAGAAGCAGACCGAAGTCAAATTTTGCAGCGTCAAAAATTATAGCATCACATTTGCAAATAAAATTCCCACATTATAATAGCAATCAAACATCACCAACACTCTACATACAGATTTTTTTCAGTTGTGGCATGAGAGCCATATGGGGCTTGGCAACAGCAAACACTGTTGCTCTTGTCAGGTGGGCATAATCAGATGGCAGTTTCTAAGCCCCAATCTAAACTACCTGAGGGCACTATCTGGTTGTGTATGTGTGTGAAACCAACCTCCAAGTCTTTACTTCTGCTGAAAAACCACATCCACTCGTCGCTCAATCTTGTCATCTGTACTGCGTAGGTAATGTAACAAACTGGAGAGCTTCTCATCAGTGAGGCATTGGGGATACAAGGCCACGGAGCACATTCCTTGATGAGAAAAAACAGAATGAAGAGAACATTTTCATTAACTTTTAAAATTTACTTTCTGTCATGGAGATTGTTTACATCTGTTTGTACAAGTAGTTGGGACATGAATAAATGGACACATGCATGTAATATATACTCCATATTGTGCACTTTGTACTCTCTATACAAGAAAGTATTAAAGTTGAATGTAAAAGCAAAATGTTGGACATTTTTTGTTTTCAATATATTTGGACATTCTTCTTCATAAATTGCATACATGTCTGCTTTCATTTTTCATCCTTGTTATAACTACATACTGTAAACAGTGCACATGAACAGGAATTCTGCACCTGACTTGCCATAAGAAAGAATTAGTTTTCATGGTCTGTGTCACAATCCTAAATAGTATATTTCTACAAATACATGTACTGTAATGATACTGAAAATGACATGTACAATACTGCACTTGTACCAGAAATTGCACAAGTGTGTAACATACATGTACTATGCATATTTCTGCTGTGCTACCTGGTATGCCACAGAGTGCCTGTTGCTAATCTTGGTATACTGCTTGCATACTTGGTGGTTGAAGTCAAGGATGGTAAGCCTGTTGCGCATTGTGTAGCCTTTGTAGCCAATGAAAGTTTTTTGGGGGGCCATTTCATTTTCAGCCACATAGATATATCCCCTTGACTAACACTCAAAACACTCAATGATGAGACTGAAACATATCTAAACTCTAAGTCAAAATAAGTGCATAAATAAGACATGATACCTTGATCATGCCTGGCAAGGACACTCGTAATGTGTGGTGATGGTTGATAACAGGCTTTATCCCTTGTTTCAAGTGGTGTTTAGCCTTTGGCAGCAGCAAAGAAACTGAAAACAGATGGCCAATATAATAGATAAAGCAAAACCTGAAAGCAAAAAAAGCACAAAAGTGAAAATGTACCAGCAGCAGTTTATACTGAGTAGGTTATTTCGATGACAGGACAGTTTCGTGTGTTTTTGTTCTGCATACACTCAAGGATATAATCCTCCATGTAAACACACAGCTCAACTCAAACCTTTTATGCAATTCGCTTGCCTTTGTGCCACACATCAAAGTAATGATCCAGATTTTTCAGTGGCTGCGATCAAGTCAGTAATAATATACAAATCTATTTCATACTGGAAAAAAGATACATGCATTACAGAGTGGCAAACTGACCGGTAGCTAGCACTAGCTGTTATGAAGACTTGGGAGAAAAACCACCATGGCACCATGATAATAATGTTTACTGTCAACTTGTAAATATACTTACAGTGTGGAGGTAGCAGTCATATGTAAATCATAACTTAGTGTTGTGACAGCAATATTTCCAGGACACTATAAGCTACTTTATGTGTGATGCGATAACACTTTTACAAACAAAAATGATTTTGTGCAAGCGCACGGGTGTACCATACTTCAAAATCAAATGCCACCAAACTGATAATTACCTGAAAGTAGCAGGAGATTACAGTAGAACTCTGTCGGTGACAACTTATCGGACAGGTCTTGCTGTCTTCAGAAACTCGATGCCATGCTGTGCATTCACCAGTTTCAAGTCACCTGACCTTGTGACAGCCCTGCTGTCTAGAAACAAACCATAAACACAGTAATGGATGGACAAAACCTGTTGAAAAAGAAATAAATACAGAAAATAGGCATGTGTGCACATACGCATGTGCGTGTGGCTTTCTAAAAATGGCTTAGTCACAAAATAGCAGCACATTTGAGTGTTATGATATGGAGCAATATATACATACATGTATTTACATGATTCACAGAAAAACTAGCAATAAAATATTTTGGTATACAAGAATGATATTATAAGTTTTTGTCACTCATATTTCTCCTGTTTATAAGCTTGTGGTTTCAGGAAAATATGAGAAATACATTGTATCAGTGGCAAGCCAACTTACAATAGACCACTTATATACCTGATTGTGAGTTTCATAATGAATTATGCACATACATGTATTGCTCTATTTCATCACACTGAAATGTGCTGTTATTTTGTGAACAAATATATTTTAGGTTGATTATAGTGGTATATTTTATCCTTACCTAGACCTGTTGATTATATTCTCATCCAGACAATTGCTGATGTTGTTTTCATACAGCGAGCAGCTGTACATTTGTTTTCATTCAGACAGCTGAACATTTTGTCTGTGTTCAGACAACTGCAGGTATATTTTGTTTTTTATTCAGACAGCTGTATATTTAATTCTATTCAGACAGTTGTATATTTTGTTCTAAATATAAGCCAGCTGTACATTTTGTCCCAAGCATACACACACACACACACACACACACACACACACACACACACACACACACACACACACATTTTAGGTTCACAACTTACCTTGCCACTGCGATTATCTGTTATGTATTGTGATGAGATTGGGCGTTGTTCCATTACTGATGCACCTTCACTTTGTACTAGCTTCACAAATGTATCCACAGAAATAACACATTAGCTGCTTGCTGCTCTGTGAGCTCATTTGGTGTGGCACTGAAAAAGAATCAAATGACTGGTATTTGTATAGTTATGTAATGCACACACGGGTCTTGTACTAGAAAATGGCGTGGCGTTCTGAAGATATTTACACAAAAACAACCACCACGAACCCCCAAAACAAATCGCAACTAAAAGTGGAAACTTCTAAATGTACATCAGACCAGAGCTCAGAATATATCGCATATTTCATTATGTATATAACACAAATATGTGTAATAGAAAATTGCCCAGAAACTATTACACTTATTTATAAAGGAGAGAATATTTAAAAACAAAGTTTCAGGCTGTTACTATAGTGACGTATATATATAGTAACTACAGAAGAGACGAACAGTGAGGCTAAGATTTCCAATCTATTCTTCGTCTTGTTCATCGATGTATTCTGCCTACTTCTCACCACTGTCGTCTGCTGTTATTTCCTCAGTCATCATTTCCCCCGAAATTAGTGTCCTGTACACCAGAACACACATAACATTACGATCGCTAGGGCTTCTTGTTGTTGACAAGGAAGTGGTCATTAGAGTGGTGTCCCCTGATAATACATATTTATGAGTACCTTCCCTTTGTAAACACGACGTCAGCTACACGCGCATAGGTGTTTGTTGTTGTTGGAAATATACTTACCAACAAAAGTAATATTTGTACCACAAAAAGTGAAAAGACCACACCATATCATGTTGGACTTACCGCCACCATTCGCTGGACCTTTTTTGGACGCTCTGGACGTCGCGGCTCGGCGGCCGTGCAGGCTTCACCTGAGTGCGGCAAAATGAAAGTTGGATATTTTTCAGTCGTAGTTGCACGGGAATTGGATGTTACCGCGCACGGACAGATGCAACTGGAAGTGACCTTAGGCAGCTGGATGGTGTATACCTGTTTTCGTGAACTGTGACAGCCGTCAAGGACGTCTGACACTCTACAGCAGCTATAGTAACGTGCGTGCTCGGGGATCCTATCACACGGGGCCCTATCAGGGTTGCACTTTCTGTGTCAGGTAGGGACTTTGAAATTTTTTTTTCGATGTCCTCTACTGACTAATTGCTGAACCCGGACCTTTAAGCCACGTGTGACGGATTGCAGCTGAATGAAAGTTATTTAAAAAGAACCTTACGTGCGTGCGTCTGGTGTGTTTATCATACTACGACTACAACCCCACCACGTAACACACAGGTATCACATGAAAAGCATGAAACTAGCTGAGCACTGGATTCCTGGAGCACTAGCTACTTGTTGTCAAAACACAGAGTTAGGCAGCAATACCTATACATCTAGGCTAGAGCTAGGCTCAATGTACATCTAGGCTTCCACTGACTAAACTGTTCAACATAGAGTGAAACCTGTCTGTTATGCAATACAAATGGTCTATCCATACTACCTTATATGTCATAACCTTGGCCCCGCAACGTGAAATTTGGAAACTTTGGCTACTAATCTTGCGATCAAAAGCGAGTAGATAAGGGTACACGAGAGTGATTCGATGAGCGTTAAGGGAGGTAAATATACACGTACAGTATTATCTGCGGATATCTGCCAGGGAAGTATATCTGGCATGCTGGAATCTGTCCTTATTCAACGTGAACTGCGTATATTTCTCGTTTTTTCCCCCTGCTACATGTCGTTTTCTGAATACTGTCTGACAGCGCCGGATCAATCAGTTTTCAAGGGGGTGGGGGGTGGGGTGGGGGGGGGGGGGCTCAACTTTTATATTTTCTATTGCCAGGGTCTAGTAATATCAAAACACCACAACCGATACTGTTCTTCTGACGTTTTCGAAAGTTTCTGACTGGTGTTACGTACGGCACTGAAACACAAGCGTTACAACTCTAATTTATACACACTTATTTATAGGTTGATGCCAGCCGGGGGGGGGGGGGGGAGAGGGGGGTGTGTTGTAGTACCAAAGCAACCCCCCCCCCCCCCAACCTGGATCCGGCCCTGTCTGACTCGGCTGAATACTGTCTGACTCGGCTGAATATTGTCTGAATCGTATGAATGTTCTCTGAATCGTCTGAATATTGTCTGAATCGTCTGAATATTGTCTGAATCTTGTCTGAATCGTCTGACTGTTGTCTGAATATTGTCTGAATCGTCTGAATCTTGTCTGACTCGGCTGAATATTGTCTGAATCGTCTGAATGTTGTCTAACTCCGCTGAATGTTGTCTGAATCGTCTAAATATTGTCTGAAATGTGTCTGACTCGGTTGAATATTGTCTGAATCGTCTGAATATTGTCTGACTCTGCTGAATATTGTCTGAATGGTCTGAATATTGTCTGACTCGGCTGAATATTGTCTGAATTGTCTGAATGTTGTCTGAATGGTCTGATTTCTGCCTCAATGGGCCGAATCATCTGAATTTTGGCTGAATAATCTGAATCGTCTGATTTCGGTCTGAATCAGCTGAATATAGTCTGAATCGGCTGAATTTAGTCTGAACTGGCTGATTTCTTTCTGAATCTTCTGAATTGTCTGAATAGGCTGATGTTGGTCTGAACTGGCTGATTTTTGTCTGAACTGGCTGATTTTTGTCGAAATCTTGTCTGAACTGACTGGTTTTTGTCGGAATCGTCTGAATTTTGTTTGAATCATCTGAATTGTGTCTGAATCATCTGAATTGTGTCTGAATCATCTGAATTTTGTCTGACTGGGCTGAATGTTGGCTGAATCGGCTGATTTTGGTCTGAATCGGATGCATAGTCTGATTTGTCTGAAAGTTCTGAATTTCTTCTCAATGTTCTGATTTTTGTCTGACTTTTGTCTGACTCGTCTGAATTGTGGCTGA
>BTPG01000007.1:42947967-42950467 GCA_036245525.1 Semisulcospira habei
GTATTGTTCCCATTTTAAGTCCCTTCTATTTATAGAAGGGACTTTTTAGGACGGGTCGTGGTGGGGCGAAATTAATAGCATGCCATGATGTCAAAGGCGGGCAGGATAAACCTCTAACAATTGAAGTAACAAGATAAAATTACGTCATGTCTAGTTACGCTAACCTCGCTGCTGAACGTACATTTGGCGCGAAGCGCCGTATGTAAATATGTATGTATGTATTTGCGTATGTTTGTGTGTGCGTATGTATGTAAACAAGAGAATCTCCGATATTTCTGTACAGACAAGCTTGAAACTTGGCGAAATACTTTCTTTCTTAAGTGGGTGTCTAAGAGAGCCTCCCAGCATATTGTACTTGAATGTCTCATTGAAGACATAAACAGCCGTTTATAGGAAGTCGGTTGACCCAGATTAGAGTCCGTAATTTTTGTCATATTTACTTGAACTTTTGCATATAGCTAGTTTGGAGAAAGACATTAGATGAGTTTGTTAGCCAGCTTTGTATCCTTTCAACTTCTTTAGTAAAAATTAATTCTTTTCAGAAAAGAATTAAAACACTAAAAAAAAACTTTTCTTCTAGAGAAAGTCAAACAGTGGCGGTGACGTAAAATAGGCAAATCCGTCAGCACGCAGACACTGACATAATACCTAAATATGACGTTATTCTCTCTCTCTCTCTCTCTCTCTCTCTCTCTCTCTCTCTCTCTCTCTCTCTCTCTCTCTCTCTCTCACACACACACACACACACACACACACACACACGCACACACAAACATGCGCGCATCTCCAGGAGGAATAGATCTATGCCTCTTGGAGATGTTTGGAGCGCGCGCGCGCACGCACGCACTAACACGCACACACATATCGACGCGCTTTCAGAAGAGCATGCAGGCGACCCGTGTACTTAGTATATCATGTAGCTAGGTAAAGTGAACCTGCTTTCACGCAAATTATAGCAAGACTGAAATTGTACCGTGAAGTTCTAGTTTTGCCACCATTTTATCAAGCCTATGAAGCAAAAGTGAAACTCCTATCACGTAAAATATAAAACTGCGTAAAAACTATAACTTGCGTCATGACAAATGACGTTTGACAAATCAATGACGCGTATGTCCTGCGCCCCTTATAGAACTCACTGACGCATTGGCAGATCTGCGAGACTTTTTCAATAGGAAATAATTCAACATCAGAATCAGGTCAAAGACAAAAGATAGAGACAATTGACAGCGAGGACAGCTCTCATATAGAAAGGACTTTGTGGGTTATGGTTCATCCCATCTGTTTCGTTTTGTTTTGTTTTTCTTCAGCAAAGGGAGGTGTCCCTCCAATGTCTGGGTGGCTCAGGAAACCTGCTCCAGTGTCTAGCTAACTTCCAGCGAGGTACTGAATGGAGCAGAAGCTTCACGTGTAACAACGTCGCTGTGACCAACACACGGCCCGGGTTCTTGCTCAGTATCCAACTAGGAACACGGAATGAGTATGACACGCTTGTCAGGACCTTTGTTGAAGGATACAAGAAATACCTGGAATGTCGACAGCAGTTGCCAGAGAGTAAGTTGATGATTTATCCCTTCATCCTACCCATGGATCTACTGATCCGTCCACATAACTCATTCGAAACGAAAGGCATCCGGATACGCGGCTTAAGCCGCGTATCCGGATGCCTATCGTCTCGAATGAGTTAATCATCCATTCGTTTTGCCTAGCCATTCATCAACCCATCGAGCCATTCAACAGTTCAGTTTAGTTCGGTCGAGACGGGATCTCCGCGTGTGGAAAGGCCCATACGCGTTCCACCTCACGCAATAGAAGTTTTCACCAAGTTCCTTTCGATATCGTGCCAATATTGGACTATTTGACAGTGGACCTAGCTCTCGTGCTCTTTCAGGTCTGTCCAACGTCCGCTGCCTTTCTCCAAACCTCTGCTACAGAAGTGATCGACTGTGTTGTGTCCTTGGCTCTGTTCTCTGCAATGCATTCTCAGATTTTTCACCACGTCCGATCTGCTCTTCCGTACGCATTGCGTGATTTCTGCCTTGCCAGCAAGGGTGTCTGCTCTATCATTGCCCGCCAGCATATCCTGGGCAGTGGGTCCACAAAATCGTCACCTCTGAGAACTCTAGGTATGTTTGAGAAAACGGGGGCGGTCCGTGGCGCAGCAGTAAAAGCGCCTGCCACCAATGCTAGAGGTGCGAGGTTCGATACCCGGTTTCGGCGACGGACATTTTTCCTCTAGTAAGTGTTACCGTTAATTCGGGCGGACCGTCGGGGGTTCTTTCTCCGGAGTGGCTTTTCCTCCCCAACGACTTTGGTATCAATTTCAACCCAAAACATCAGTAGCTCCCTTGAGCTTGCCCTTAGCACCACGTGAATGTTCTGTGTTTATGTACAGTCTGTGAGTGAATGCGCGTGATTCACTTGAGCGTGCTTGTTGGGTTCTGTTCGCGGCGGCGCTTTGAGCCGATTTTCAATTGGGATAAAGCGCCTATTTAATGCGCTG
>BTPG01000007.1:42955467-42967205 GCA_036245525.1 Semisulcospira habei
GTGGGGGGATGGGAAGGGGGGGGGGGTAATGGGGTATTAGTGTTTATGGCTCTTGCAGCTAAGTAGCATTTGCCTTGCCCCGACAATTGAGTTAGTTAGTTAGCTGGGCTTAACGTCGAGCAGGCGACTAAGGCCATCTCACGGCGGCCGGCAGTTAAAGGGTTAAGCATGATCATCATTAACCCATTAGCCTCGAAGCTTAAATTTTAACCCATTCAGCCCCGACGCACTGCAGCAAGAGATTCGGGGGTTCTTTCTCCGGGTACTCCGGTTCTTCCACCCCCCCCCCCACCCCCCACACTTTGGTACCGGTCTCAGGCCACTTTACAAATTTCAAATACAAGCGATCAAAATTCTCTGTAACTTCAGTAGCTGACTGGCCCTTCGTTTGTCTTGTACTGTGTTTGTCTTAAATAGCGTAAATCCGTGTCTGTTTCGTGAGTGTGTGTGTTGGGTTTCAGGCGCGGCGCTTTGAGTCGATTTCCCCAAAAATTGAGAAAAAGCGCCTATATAATAACGGTATTATTATTATTATTATTATTATTCATCGACCATGACAATTCAAGGCGCCAAACTAATCTGGCACCACCCTTGAATTATCATGGTCGATCCATCTCCTGCAATTGGTGCCTGGTCGCTAGGTGACACCCCGAAAAGCTGGGAAATGCAGGAGGGGTGTGTGTTGAAACTCAATACAGCGTTCATTTTTTTCAATTTTATTTACTCATTGAGTTTTGACACTGTTTTGACCCGCATCTTCCGCATCGCCAGACCTAAAAGAAGACTCAGGTCTATCGTGCTTTTTCGTACTTTGGCCCTGTTACATGGAATTCTCTCCCAGATGGTGTGCGCCACTCCCCATCACGTATTGTTTTTTTTAAATAAAATCTTAAAACTCATTTTTTTCCTAAGACATTTTCCACCTGTTCCACATGACTGTATTACTACCGTGTGTGTGTGTGTGTGTGTGTGTGTGAGAGAGAGAGAGAGAGAGAGAGAGAGAGAGAGAGAGAGAGAGAGAGAGAGAGAGAGAGAGAGAGAGAGAGAGAGAGAGAGAGAGAGAGAGAAAGAGTGTGTGTGTGTTTGTGTGTGTGTGTGTTTGTGTGTGTGTGTGTGTGTGTGTGTGTGTGTGTGTGTGTGTGTGTGTGTGTGTGTGTGTGTGTGTGTGTGTGTCTAGCATTAGGTTGTTTTTAGGTGTACATTTTCCCATTTGTTTTCTGTATTATATATGTCTCAGTATATTTTAATGTAACATGTAGGCCTAAAGCGCATAGAGCGCCTATAGTGTTTAGGCGTTATAAAAACTGACATTATTATTATTATTATTATTATTATTATTATTATTATTATTATTATTATTATTATTATTATTATGTACTGGAGACAATCTCTCTCTCTCTCTCTCTCTCTCTCTCTCTCTCTCTCTCTCTCTCTTTCTCTCTCTCTCTCTTGGTTTAATTTCATTTTGTATTTTATTTTATTTTATTTTAATTTTTTTTTAAATTTATTTTATTTGGTTTTTTTAGGGTGGGGTGGGTGGGGTGGTGGGGGGCTTTTTACTTATATATGTTTTATCTTTTGCTGTATCGTCTGATGTATTTTTATATGTGTAGAGTAGCAGGACAGTTTGGAAGATAGGCATTGCTATGCCTAAAACTTTTTATCCTGAATAAAACGTTTCACCATCATCATCATCATCATCATCATCTCTCTCTCTCTCTCTCTCTCTCTCTCTCTCTCTCTCTCTCTCTCTCTCTCTCTCTCTCTCTCTCTCTCTCTCTCTCTCTCTCTCTCGATGACATCAGCCTCTCACCATGCCCGGGGGCCGCACCACTCGCTCAACCAAGACGGCCACTAAAGCTACACTTGAGCAAATAAATGACACTCTCGACCCAATTAAAAAAAACTGGGAAACTGACCCCTCCAGAATTTTTCTATGGAGAATAGCCCTCCATGAAAGATATCTTGAGCAGCCGCTTCCCCTTGGGGCTACAGCTGAATGGAAAGATCAAGATGTCAATCATGACCCAGTGAAATCGCCTATCTACCCTCCCTACCCCGAGTCGCTACAGAGTACTATACTGTGGCTTAGACAGGGATCGTCTAAAACAGGCTGTCGACTCACAATAACTGTGTTTTACACATGCCATAACAACAGGCGTTCACTACCTTACTAAAAGCCCGCAACAGGCCAAGCCACGCGCCGCGGGTGGAAGGGATGATAGCTGGGGATGATGGGTGGGGTTAGACGGCTTCCATATGCCGTACTTGTTTATTCCTTAGCTCCCCTAATGGCCAAAGTACAGTTAGTAAGGCTATGAAGGAAAGGGCATTTTGGTGGTGCACGAACTCGTTTCATTAAAAGATAAGGAAGTCTTTCTTGCCACTCCCATCTAAAATTACTACGCTCACACGGAAACAAATGGAGTAGCAATGGGATCGATTATTTTTATTTATTTATTTTACCTTATATTTTTTGTCACACACAAAAAAAATTATTTTGATAATTTTATAATACAATTGAATGTTACTCTCCCTGGTCGTGCTGGCGTGTTTATGTGTACTTTAAACATTTCCCCCAACCTTTCCCGAGGTCTCTATACAGACTATTTTTACTCTGAGGCCTTCCTTTTTAACATTTTAAGCTTTTCAAGTCGGCAAAGCGATCTGGCTGTCTCCATTGCTAACGACGCTGTCCGACATTTTGTTTAGTTTTACTCTCACTCTCACAACTTTTTAAAAATGTGATATATGGCAATTAAAATTTTACTGCTGTATGTTGTTTAAAGTGAAATATTTATTAAAATGTTTCAATATAAACATTTTATATAAAATCCTTAGAATAATCTACAGTTGATACAATACTTTTGCTTTGAGTGTATTGTATATTTTTAGTGCTTCACGTGGTGCGTGTGCTAGAACTTAAATTGTAAAACTGACGTATACGTGTCAAAGCTCCTACATTTTCGTTAGTCAGCCAGGCAGTCTGAACTTTCGGCTTATACATGTGAGTCGCCAATCGAAAACGAACACGCATTCCACGCCGCGGTTCTGGCTGTGAGCCCGCTAGCCAAACTCTTTCAGCTACGCTATCGCTAGAAAATAGAGCTAAATAAACCTGCAGGGAGAGCTTAGTCACTAAATGTTTCCGATTCTTCAAAAGAACATGAAAGTATTGGCGGCAAACACAGTACACACTGCCGCCGGTTTCATGAGAGCACTGAAGTTAAAGATAAGGCCTGAAGCACTCCCTGGTACACCATTACTAGGGAATAGAACTAAATAAATGTGAAGGAAGGGTTTAATTACTGAAGATTTTGGAGCGGGCGAAGACGCCTGGAAATATATGCCACCAACTGAACATACATATTTCACTTCCTGCTGTACAATTTTCCATCGGCCCGAGAGGAATAGATTGCCATCGGCTCTCCCGAGGTATCAGTTTCAGAAAGCGGCATAGATTCTCATAGGTTTTGGCAGGCTCCCACACATTCACAACACACTATCGTTCTTGCTAGGATAAATGTATGCCTATTGAGCACGACCTATTTTACTCTGGCTGGTAATTTTAGTTTGGTGAAGCTGACACAGATTCTAAAATTCCAAAAACCTTCGGTGGTCAACCTCTCTCGTGAATTACATTTTAGCTCTTTTTCCCCGCAGCAAAGTAAGATTTAGCTCACGTGCAAACCCCGTCGTATTTTGTACGTTATCTCGATACGTTAACTATGCGTTCGTTCTCTGCGGTGGAGTTCCCTAGTACCGCCAGCCTTGGGCTCCCGGCCTGCGAACGTTTCACAAAGGAATGCGTGAGGTAGACAAAATACACTCAAACAAAAGTAATTTATCAATAGCTGACCATTTAAAGCATTCTAAATAAAACATTTGATTGTAAACACGTCGAAACATTGTTACAAGTTTCCTGGCAATATAGCAATAGATTATCAATTTCAACAGTATCACATTTAAAAAAAAAACAACCGAAGAGAGTAAAACCAAGATGTCGGACCGCGTCGTTAGCAATGGAATCAGCGATCGCTTTGCCGACTTGAAAAGCTGAGAAATTTTAGAAAGGGAGGCCTCAGAGTAAAAATAGACTTACAGAGACCTCGGGAAAGGGTTGGGAATTTGTTTACAGTACACATAAACACGCCGGCACGACCAGGGAGCGATAAAGCGGCCGCGGCGTAAGGCGGCAGAGGCGTTGACAGTTTCTGTCGTTATGTTGGGGTAAGAGGCAGTCTGGCACCAGATTCTGGTGAGGCCTTACATGCCTTATCAGAGCCCAAGGCAAGGGATGCGAGAGGTGGATATTTAAGGAATTTGAAATAATGAAGGATGTCGTAGAGCAGTTTCGCTCCAATCTTGATTCCAAGTCGCTACCTCTCTCCTCCCCCTCTTCCCTACTCGCGCTGCCTTCCGCCCCCTCCATTATGACTGACAGCGAGTCCCCGCCCACCCTGAACCCTGATGAACCGATTAAACCACTCCTCTGCGAGGCAGCCTCTACTGTACCTATAGAGACTCCATCCCATTCATCCAGACCCATGTCGCCAGCGGCGACCCCAACTAATGCCGAAACTGACGGCAAAGCCTCGCCTGCTTCAGGCACCCCTCATGATGTAACGGACACTGTAGCCCTGTACCATGACCTGTCACCTGCTACACTGCTGAAATCCCATTATGACGTCACCTTGACCAGTACGCCAAAGGCATGTGTGCACTCAGATATCAATGGTACCCAGCGCGTCAACGATCAAGCGGACCTTCCCACCAGCAAAAACGACAGCCATGAAAATACCACTTCAACTACCTTCTCATCTAACCAGTTGGAAGACTTGCTGAGCCAACTAGCAGCCGCCACAGAGTCAATAAGAGACCTACAAACAGAGCTATTGTCTGTGAAAAGTGAGCTGGCTACTATCAAAGGGCAATATGCAACACTTCAAGAAAAGCAAACCGTTCTTGATAGTGCCTTCAGGGACACTGAGGTCATGGTAAAAAATGGCAAGTTGGCCGAAGAAAAGTGTTTAACAGCGGCTGAACAATCGCACTACGCAGCTCTTGAACAACTGACCAAGGACCATGAGAAACTTATCAAAGAACATGAAACACTGAATAGACAAATGAACAAGCTAGCTAAAACCAAGGACACTGAGAGTGCTGAAATCACGGAACTTAAAGTTCAGTTGGATACTTTGTGTCGGTCACTGTCCCCCACCGCGCCCACTCAAACTGACGCCAGCCTGCACACTGACAAAGCCCTCACCTTAAGCGCCCAGTCATCCATCACCTCTCCGGCCCTACCTCAAATATTGGAAGCTGGTCAGTGCACGCCACCAATCAGCCCTGGGGGGAATAGCTGTAGCGGGACCGGGACCGAAGGGGTGTCGGCTATTCCCATAAGTCGTCAGCCACCGCAGGATACTGTCCCGTTCACTGTGCGACTACCGGCTAAAGCCAGAATAGCGGGACTACTGATTGGCGACTCTAACTTACAGCGGGTAGATCGCCGGAGACTGGATCCCAGCGGGGCCACGTGCGTTCGAACCCTACGAGGGGTGACAGTTGGACAGCTGGCAGTGGCTCTGAGTCATTGCGAACCACGTGCTGACATTGGACATGTAGTGGTCCACGTTGGTACAAATGACTGCGCCTCAGGCCATGACATTGACGTCATCCTGAGGGACTACAATAGTCTGACACTAGCAGTCTGCCGTGCCTTCCCGTCTGCATCTGTCGCCTTCACCTCCGTCCTTCCGCAAGGCCGGTGCCCCCTGCAGAAAGTGTGCACCATTAATGAACGTCTGTCAAAACTCTGCCGCCAAGTGAAGGTGCACTTTCTCCAAGAGACAGGCTTTTACACGCCAGCAGGTGCAGTGGTTACATCACTGTTCAATAACGACAAACTTCATGTCAATGAGCGTGGTGCTGGTGTCCTGCTCCGTCTGGTCAAACAGTTTCTCCTTCAGGCCAGAGATCACAGGGAATCTGACACACAACAGCGCGCCACCCGCCAAGTACTGAGCACATGTGCTTTTGACACGTTACGCTCGGACAGTGATCGTACTCAGGTAGTAAATTCTGCTGAGGGCCGGAGACCAGGACCTGACCATCCCACTCAGAATTCAGACGGTACTATTCGCAAACCCTCAGTGACTTTTCCTGTCCGCCGTTGGGAGACAGCCCACAATACTCTGTTCTCACCTCCCCAAAACAGTAACAATACACATGACATTGATCCCTCAGCCTCTGGTGGACGTCAAGCTACTGAAGCTGTTGGCATCCAGTCTTACGATGAACAGAGTGCGCCGCCTGCCAATGAACTCACAGGTGCCAAACAGGGCGGGTCGGGTGCTGCTTTTGCCTCCAACTTCCCTTTCTCCCAGCCGCTCCTTTATCACCGTGTGGAAGCTGGACCGGACCCCTTCGCTTCGTGTTTTCCCGGCAACTACGTACGCCCTTCTGCCGGCTTCTGGCCGCAGGTCACACCACACGGACTACCCGTGCCACAGTTACCTGCATTCCACCCGACTTTTTCACCGTACCCAGTATCTTATCCGCAGTGGCTGGTTCCGTACCACTCAGGCGGCTTGCGGCCCCAAGTCATCTAGTGATTGGATTATGCCAGGGACAGCTGGGTACTGAGTGGTGGTGTTTTTTTTTTGTTTTTTGTTTTTTTTGTTTTTTTTTTTTTTTTTGTTTTCATAGTGACATGTGAACTAGTTTAACAGGACACAAAGTGTGAGGCTTGTTGTTATCTATTTGGATTCTACTGCCATATTTAGCCGATTGGTGCTGATTTTGTTGCGATAGACAGATATCTGGACTGAAATTACCCTGCCGAGCTTTTTGGCTACGTTAATCTCATTTTGCTTCTGACGCAGACGTCGTCTGTGATATGACTATGTATTTGCAAATGAGCAGCTTTCTGACTGAGCCAGAAATGTTTCTAGACAAAGTGTGACATTAAGCGGCTATTTTGAGAAGCTGCGTGAAAAGGGACACACGGATTTGTTCCTTTGTCATATCCACTGTGCCTGACGGTGAATCTGCACTTTGGAATGTGAAAATAGTAAATTTTTGGTTTTTAGTCATGTGTGGACTGAATAGCGCCGGTTATAACTTGAATGTACTCATTTGAGGCCGGAGTGTGACTGTATAGTGAAAGTTTTCGTGAACTCTTAGTTATCTAAATTGTTTTTCTTCTTCTGTACAAAGATCAGTCGTACAGACTTATAAGATAAAGGATAACTATTGACTATTGACTTTATGAAAAGGTCTTTTGTCGTCGTGTGTACACTAGTGTCTATATACAACGAACAATATGGCGAGTGGATCCACTGGCTTAGCCACTCAAGGACTGAAAGTCGGACATTTAAATGTGTATCATTTATATCCGAAAGTACATTATGTCTCCCTGTTTCTGAACCAGCCGTCACATTTCCACCTCTTTGGTCTCACTGAATCTCGTCTGGACTCTCGAATCACTGACGCATGTGTCAGTATTCCGAATTTTTCTCTTATTCGACGTGATGCAACTTCTCCTGGTCATACTGGGCTAGCTGTTTATGTGCACAGCACTGTTCAGCACAGGGTACGCAGACGTCTTGATCTTGAGACAAAGGAGGTGGAATGTGTGTGGTTAGATGTCAAGCTTCCTTACACGTCGCCACTACTAGTTGGCTTTGTGTATAGGAATCCAGCATCGACTGCCGAGTGGTATGACGACTTTGTACGGGTGATGGATAAAGTGAATGACACAGGCAGGGATATACTCATTCTCGGTGATTTTAACATTGACATCTTAAAACCCCATTCGATGTGGCAATGTACAACAATGCTGTTTGGACTAAAACAGATGACTACCACTGCAACCAGAGTAACCAACTCTTCGTGTACTTTGATTGACCACATCTATACTAACAACCCTCAAGCTATCATTGAAACTGATGTCCCTTCACTAGCTGTCAGTGACCACTTTCCCATCAGCTGTACATGGTCATGTTATGTTCCTAAACAGAGCCGAACTCAACATTTATACATTACTTATAGATGTTTTAGAAAACTAGATAGAGATAGTTTCCTTCATGACCTCAGTTTTTTGCCGTTCCATGAAGTTTACAATTACAATGACCCTGATGTAGCGCTCTCACTGTGGCTTGAGCTGTTCCTCGGAGTGCTAAATAAGCATGTCCCTTTAAAAAGGAAACGAGTCCGGTGCCGTGAGCCCCCCCACCTGGATTACGGAGGAGATTAAACAAACCATGGAAGCCAGAAATCGAGCCAATTGGGACAAAGATTTTATTGAGTTTAAAAGGTTACGTAACAGAGTCAAATACCTTATCCGGGAGGCACAAAAAGCACTGGTAGAGAAAACCATACGCAGCGGGAATCCGTCTTCAATATGGAAAGTTTTAAACTTACTAACTAACAATAGTAAAAATCGTTCTGCAAACACGACTGCCAACCTTACAGCCGATGCATTTAACGACCACTTCATTTTAGCCCCGAAATCTTTACTACTTGCTGAAGGTTTGGATCAGGTGGAACATGTCGCATCGCAGAAGCTTACTGACTTTTGTAAGCAAAGACTGTCCGCGGGCGATGCTTTTGATATCCCTTGCATCGCTGTACATGAAGTGGGCAGACTTATCTCTAGTCTCAAGAACAAAAAGTCAGCTGGCATTGATGGAATCAATGGTTTTATCCTCGAACTTTCTCTTCCATACATTGTGGAAAGCTTAACCTATATTTACAACCTATGTATTCAAAATAATATTTTCCGGCGGCTTTCAAAAAATCTAAAGTGGTACCTATACCTAAAACAAAAGACACATCTGATCCAAATAATTTTCGGCCTATATCCATATTATCTATTCTATCGAAGCCTATTGAGAAGCATGTACACAAACATCTTCTCGAATTCCTGGAAGAAAAGTTTCTCCTGAATAAATATCAATCTGGTTTTCGTCCTAAAAATTCGTGTCACACTGCCTTGGTTCATATGATTGACACTTGGCTGCTCAACATCAACAAAAACAAAATGTCTGGTGCTGTCTTTCTAGACCTAAAAAAAGCGTTCGACCTTATAAACCACGAAATTTTATTAGAGAAACTATACTACTACTTTAACAATAACAGCCCAGGGACACTCTCATTCTTTCGTTCATATATCATAGGGAGAATTCAAACTGTGTACATCAATGCTACCTTCTCTTCTGAAAAGCGTGTTGAGTATGGCGTGCCCCAGGGATCCATATTAGGACCGTTACTTTTCTGTTTGTTTATAAATGATCTTCCACTTTATATTTCAAATCCAAATACCGAATGTGACATGTTTGCTGATGATTCAACTCTTCACGCTGGAGGGAAAACTGTACCTGAAATATCAAGCAATCTTCAGCTTAGTCTTCAGGAGGTCTCACTGTGGTGCAAAAATAATCAAATGCTTGTAAATTCAGCCAAAACGAAAAGCATGCTAATCACAACACGCCAAAAGCATCAGCTCCGCCCCCATTCACTTAACCTCTCTTTTGATTCAGTTCCCATTGAGCAAGTCAAGGAATATCGCCTCCTCAGGGTAATTGTTGATGACCAACTGTGCTGGTTGCCCCATCTAACACAACTAGGGAAAACATTATCAAAGAAGCTATTTTTACTGTCAAGATTAAAATCTATCATTGATACTAAGACACGAAAGCTATTTTTCAACTCCTACATTAAACCTCACATTGACTACGCATCTACTATTTGGGACGGCTGTAGTAAGGCTAACCTTAAGCGGATTAATTCTCTATACAATCGCGCAGTTAAACTGATCCTCCCAATCCCCTCTCTAACTTTAAAGGAAAAGCTTCAGGCAACAGGGCTCCTTCCTTTACATCAACACCTTACTTTTAATAAGTGCATACTTATGCACAAAACACTGAACGGGAAAGCCCCCCTCTACCTGGCTAAGCTTTTCACTGACAGCAAAAGGGTTTGCAGCACTTTGAGGAACAGTCTCGTCATTGAACGGCCCCGAATTGATTTGTTCAAATCCAGCCTTTCTTACGCGGGTGCCTATTTATGGAACTCACTTCCTCCACATATACAGCAAACGAGACATCTTCCATTGTTTAGGACGAAAGCTTTTAAATACATCTCTGAGCAAACTTGAAAGAAACGTAGATAATATGTCCAAAAGAGTCATGTCAATGATTTCCTGTGGTCCTCCGTTTTGCACTTGTTAGCTTTTACATAATATCTCTCTTTATCGTGGTGTTTTGGCTGCGCACTAAATTCCTACACACGAGTAGCTTTATCATAAGTGTGCAGTCGCTTTCTATAAACACACTTTACATCGACCCCCCCCCCCCCCCCAAAGACCCTGTCATTTTGCTGTGTGTGTGTGTAATCTTCAGCAACTTTGTAACTTGTATCGGAATGTAACACAAGTGACCTGTGGGTGTAGCCGCTTGTTTTGTGCTGTTAACATATTGTTTTAATGTTGCTTTTAATGTTGTAGTTTAGCAAGGACAAACATGAAAAGAGGCCTGTGCGCCTATTGTTTCCATCCTTGAGAAATAAAGTATCATTCATTCACTCATTCATTCATTCATTCATTCATTCATTCATTCATTCTCTCTCTCTCTCTCTCTCTCTCTCTCTCTCTCTCTCTCTCTCTCTCTCTCTCTCTCTCTCTCTCTCACACACACACACACACACACACACACACACACACACACACACACACACACACACACACACACACACACACACACACACACACACGTACAGCCCCGTGCGCCCTCGCGTGCACATACATCCAAAATTCAAGAAGATTCAAGAAATTTATTGTCCACAAAAAGATGTTTGTCATACGCACAACATCGCATGCACCGCTAAGCATTAAACCAAATTCATACAGAACAAACAAAGTGTAGTGTATGTTATATGCTGTTTACTGCCTGTCGAAAAAGTAATAACCATAGGTATATTTCAGTGCACTCTGGTTGTCTCCATCGATTGGCTACCAGTGTTGATATATGTTGGCTGTCCTAACGGCAGGTTACGGAAAAGTCGCAAATGGGTCCGGATAGTCACTGGCAATCACATTGTTGATGGGGCGTTCGTTATGTGTCGGCTTTTTCAGGTTTTTCGGTTTCCTATATTTCACAGTGAGCAAAAGGGTCCTCGGAAAAACGACATCCGCGGTGGGCCCGCTGAGTCCGAAGATGTTTTGCTGGGTTGTGGTGGAAAACTGCGAACCTGAGGACTCAGTAACGTTGGATGGTGTAGTTGTGGGCGGAGTCTCCCTAAACCTGGTCTCAGTGACAATCTTTAATCTTAGCGACAAAGACATCAGTAACTGGGGCTAAGTGACCGGGGTGGGGGATGGGGGAGGGGGGGGGGATGCGGGGTTGGCGGGAAGGGTGGAGGAGGGGGACTTACATAATTGAGGTCTCAATGATTGACCTGGGATTTAGTGGCCGAGGTCTCATCGGCCGAGGGTTGAATATTACTGACAAGAGACTCCGTGACTGCAAAGTTGAGGCTCAGTGGTTGCGGGTTCAGTGACTGATGGCACTCTAACCAAACCAGACCAAAAAAGTGACTGCCAAGCGTGTAATATGCAAAGAAGTACCCAACGGAGAAAGAAACACGCTTAGAAAAGACGGGTACAACACAATTTATTAATATTTCGGGTAAATACCCTTTGTCAAAATAGACAAACAAACAAACAAACTAACCAA
>BTPG01000007.1:42967705-43055486 GCA_036245525.1 Semisulcospira habei
CTACACTGTGTTACCGCTTCTATGGATTTAGATTCAAACCACAGATACACTCACTCAGGGATAAAACACACTATGTTTTTCCTGCTCATGGTCAATGTCATAAGGGACGTAATCACTGGAAGATTCAACCACTATACAAAAGTTGTCTCCCATAGACTATATGTGGCATACCCAAGGATGGCCTTGACGGGCTTAAATGACATACGTCACAGATTTGTGAGTGAGTGTGTTTGCAATGGAGCAAGTTCCTGATTGATTGATTGATTGTACATTGCTTAACGTCCCGACAGCAACAAGGCTTTCTCAGGACGTGCCTGCACTGCTTGTGAAAAAAAAATAAAAATAAACAGAACATTGAATGTATGTCGCCATCCGGTCATATACGTTAAATAAACCTAACACATGGGGCCTAAATAAAGCTAAGACCATTTAGCAACACACATCCAATATCAAGAGCTACAGGCAGTGCAGACAGTAGGGAGAGTTTTAAAAAGGCAAATACAGGTGAATGGACAAAGGGTAGACAGAAACACATGCCCCAGAATAGAGAGAAAAACTCACCCTGTGGGGCTGACCAGGGTGACCCTGGGAACTAAAAAGTACCTAACCCCACCCAGGTCCCCCAGGGCAGACCCGGGTGGGGGGAACAAGTTCCTGAGAATATTCATTGAGGATATTGTTCCTGTATGTGTGTAGCGAGGATAGTGATTTCAGGTATGTACATTTGTACAGTACACTTGTATGCTTAGCTCAGTGACATGTCTCGTTTGTGTGTGTGCCCCCTTGGATTATGCAGAGATTCAGAAATCTTTACAGTTGGTGGCTCTTGAGAATCTCGCCATGCTCATAAGAATCTGTGATTGAGTGGGCTACTGAAAATGTACAATAAAACATGATTTTTTTATGTTCTCATAGAAGGGATTCCTCTACTTGTTCAGTAAAGCAGATCGACTCATAGCGTCACTCAGCTATACAAAAGACACTGTAAACCCTAAATAACTGAACTGTGAGTTGAGCTGTGCATTGCTGTACACTGGTGTGTAGGTGTTTTTGTGTATACATGTTCTGTGTGTTTGTGTGTGTGTATGTGTGTGTGCGTGTGCGTGCATGTGTGTCAGTGTGTGCGTGTGTGTGTGTGTGTGTTATGTACCTCTAACAAAACCTGTTTGGCTTAAATAACATGTTTTCAAAGTGACTGTTGACACACATGGCACTGGAATTGAAACGGTGGGGTAGTGTCACGGTCCCACCTCACTGGGAACTGAAAGCAAATAACACGCTACATGGCACACAAAACCTGTTCGCCCAGACAGGGGTGTGGGTAATGGGTTGTGTGTGTACACAAGGTTTAAAATATACCAGTTAGAACATGACGTCTATTCACTGACTTTATGGCGGGCCTCTCTCTGTGTGAGGAGCTCATAGGGGATTATGCGGGCGAGTGTTTTCCCATTCACTGTTCAAAACCAATTAGCATTTTGTGGGGGACTCCATATCAATAATGATAATAAGACAAACCTTGGCGTGTTTAGACATAACATGGTGTTTTCCCATGAATACCGTGTTAGTGCGATGAATATCGAACTGCTTGAAAAAAGTTTTGAAACTTGAAAAAGGTTTTGAAGACCTTCTCTGAACCTAAAGGCGATATGTAAATTACCTTAGAGGTTCAGTCATGACGTGAAAAATGTTTGCAGTTAAACCCTGTCAACTTACTCATAAAGAGAGATAGTGAGTAAAATTATGTGGAAAGAGAGAGAGCTATTGTGTGTGTCCGGGGTATTCCCGTGTGTCTGTACATGTGTGTGTGTATGTGTGTGTCCGTATGTGTGTGTGTGTGTGTGTGTGTGTACGGGTATGTTTATTCATGTGTTTGTGCATGTGTGTGTGTGTGTGTGTGTGTGTGTGTGTGTGTGTGTGTGTGTGTATTTGAAGGCGTGGTGTTGTTAGTGTGTCAATGCGTATGTTTGTGTGAGTGTGCGCGTATTAGTATATTGTGTACTCAAGCAAACAGAACCTTAGAATGTACCAGTAACTCAATGTTAAACAAGCCTCTCAAACCTACTGATAATGAGAAATCAAACACTACAAATAACTGAAAATGTTGTAAAGCGGGGCTCATGTGACTCTATTTACTCAGAACAAGCCTTTATGTTGGTGAAGCCTATTCAGTCACACCGGGCCGCTGTACAATTTCTAAGGTTCTTTTCAACATGGTCTGTGAATGGGCGCGGTGAAAGCTTGTCCCCACATTGAAAGAGGCTTGTCATTGAGTCTTGTCATGCGTGAACTGAAATGTTATGTGTGGGACAGAGCATGTGGCTTTTTCGGAAATCGACTCTGGCAGTATTGAGAGACAATGGAGAGTAATTTTATAATTATTTGGGGTGTAAAATATCATTAGTTTATTTACAGAGTGCACTATCAGGATTTTGGCTTGATTTGAGAGAAACGACAGTGTGGACGTTAACGACCGTAATTAGTTAATTAATTAAGGTGTTTACAGAGACAATAGTTATAGAGAAAGACAATAGGAGATTACTAATGTATCAAATTTCAATAAGGCCGCACTAATTATGGTCGCCACGTTTTCAAAAATCAACAGGGTTGATTCAGTGATAATGGGGGGTCATGGCGGATCATCTCAATAAAGGCGAGATTTAATGATGGGTGCGGCCTTATTGAAATTTGATTCTTAGTAATCTCCTATTGTCTATCTCTCGTCTGTAGTGGGCACATGCATAAATAATAATAATAACAACAATAATAATATAATAATAATAATAATGTACTTTTATATAGCGCTTTACCTCCAAATGAATGGTGCTCTAAGCGCTTTACAAGATAAAAAAAATCACAGAACAAAAAGTATAAGAAAGAAAACGCTACAATAAATGTTACACAAACTAAAGTGACACACACACAGTTACAAGAACAGTTACTGCTAAAGATTGCTAAGACGCACTGAAAATGCATCTAACTATATGCATAAGAAAACAGATAGGTCTTGAGCAGTGATTTAAAAGCAGACAGAGTTGGAGCATGTCTGACATGGGCTGGAAGATCGTTCCAGGTGACTGGACCGAAATAAGAAAAGGCACGCTGACCCTGGCTAGACTTCTTTCACCTAGGAACCATGAAAATACGCGTGTCTGATGCTGAACGGAGGGATCTTGAAGGCGTGTAAATATGAACCAGGTCAGTCGGACAAATATGGGGGAGCAGAACCGGTAATAGCATTGTAACAAATGACAGAGACCTTGTACACAATTCTTTGAGATACAGGCAGCCAGTGCAGGTCAACAAGTAAGGTTGTTATGTGCTCACGTTTCGGTACTCTGTAAATTAGCAGTTCATAACTCTTTAAAGTTTATCAAGAAGATTCTGAGGAACACCAGCCAAAAGGGAATTACAAAAATCAATGCGTGAAAGAACTAGGGAGGTAACAAGCGTTTTAGTTGCTTCGGTAGTGAGAAGGTGTCGAACTGAACTGATCTTTCTCAATTCAAAGAAGGAACAATGGCAAACCTTGTTGATTTGCTCTCTCATGGTCAGCCTATTGTCAAAGATAACACCAAGATTACGGGCCGACTCGGAAAAGGGGATACTGTTCTGACCAACCCTGATCGAGTCTGGGAGATCAGTGGAGGTTGAACAAGAAAATCTTAATGCCGCAGTTTTGCCATTATTCATTTGCAATTTGTTCGCATATGGTGTGGTCCAATTCTGTTTACATCAATGAAGCGTATGTATGGAAGGTCCTGCTAACAGAAGACCAAAAATCAAGATAATTATAATCCTGAACACCTAAACAAAACAGTGTCGACTCAAAGACCCATCGCGGTCAAAAGAGACATAAAACATCCCAGCGGGGAACTCTATCTCACGGTTGAACTTATGTCTGTTTCGTCAGACAACAAAAGGATCAGGCCTCCTGCTGCATATACTGCACAGCCAGCCGCTCCTGGTTGCAGCCTGACGCCGGACTTCAGACCACCATAGGCTCTGGCCTGGGAACAAGGCGTTCTTTCGGCTCCACGATGTGTCAGAGTGCACAACCCTCCCTCACCACAGCACTGGTTAAATTACCAGCACTGCGTGGTTAGAGCACCGAATCTATAAGCTTACTCCTCGTCAAAATAGACGGGGGAGGGGAAAATAAAAAAAAAAAGCAAAGAAAAAACAACAATATATATATATATATATATATATATATATATATATATATATATATATATATATATATATATATATATATATATATATATATATATATATATATATATATATATATATATATATATTGAGTGTTATGGGTTATTTAATGATTTTTAAATTTTTTTTATTATTATTATTATTATTTTTTTTTTAATGAGTGATTGATGATGCCATGTGTTGTATGGGCAGACAGTGAATTTCCCCGTGAGGGATTAATAAAGTATTATTGTATTGTATTGTATTGTATTGTATTGTATTGTATTGTATTGTATATATATTATAATGATACTGCCCAAAAAGGTGCGCAAACATCTGACCCGTTAACTAAATCGGGGCTAAATGTAGGAGACTGAAACAATCACAGCTAAGAATTGCTGTGAACGTGGAAGTCTCAAACGGTCTGGTCCGCTGACGAGAGGAGTACCGGCTTTTGAAAGCAAAACGTCCTCGAAACACACCTCATTCTTAACACAAAAAACTGACTGACTTGTTGTGGGAAAAGAGTGTGTACGGTCCGCCGATAAAAACAGGCTATTGCTTTGGATAGTGTGCGATGTGATACACTTTTTTAGAACAAGGCCAATAAACAGGCCATTGCATCATATAGTGTGCGATGTCAAACACATCTTTACACAACGATGAGACCAAAGATAGGTATAAAAAAACACAGAACTTACAAGAGACATAAATCCTTATGAGTCCCCGCGAATGAAGGGGTTCATGAAGGTTTACGTCTCTTGCAGCTGGGCAAAGTTTGCCTTGTCCCGGTAGTTAATGGGGTTAACAAGAAAGGTTTCAGGGCAGTTTGAAAAGCCGTTGCAGAAGCACTGGGGCGGACAACAGACGGCAGATCGTGTGACCAGGGCGGACAACAGACGGCAGATCGTGTGACCCGGGCGGACAACAGACGGCAGATCGTGTGACCCGGGCGGACAACAGACGGCAGATCGTGCGACCAGGGCGGACAACAGACGGCAGATCGTGTGACCAGGGCGGACAACAGACGGCAGATCGTGCGACCAGGGCGGACAACAGACGGCAGATCGTGCGACCAGGGCGGACAACAGACGGCAGATCGTGCGACCAGGGCGGACAACAGACGGGAGATCGTGCGACCAGGGCGGACAACAGACGGCAGATCGTGCGACCAGGGCGAGCGCTAACCAAGGGACTTAGTACGCACAGATGGGATACGGAGTCTACGACTGTCTGTGGAGGACCTGAGTTGTCTGGACGGGGTGTAGAGATGAGGTACTGAGGCCAGGTACGGAGGACGAGATAACCCCTGCCCTGCCACTGTACGTACAGTTTTGTTTCTGAATTTTTTTTTTCATTCAACGACCAAAAGTCAAATCCGTCCAAAATACACTGGTCTCAGCAAAAGGCACATATCCTCATAAGCCCCTGCATTCGCAGGGGGCTCATGAGTATCTGTGTCTGTTGCGGCGGGATCGTGTTCACTTTACTCGGCAGTGAAAGGGTTGAAGCGAAGCAGAGCAGAGTGTGTACTGGACGCTGTCACAGATAAGAATAAGAATAAGAATAAGAGTACTTTATTATCTCGAAAAGAGAAATTCGCTTGTGGTACATTTATCAGTAACAAATAGTACAAACAAGACATAAAAACATTATAGCATAATTATGAACATTTTCTCCCTGCACTTGCACAGCTACAAATTCCAAATGGATATAAAGTAAACACTACAAAATCTTTACACATAACTCTTACACATCTCACACAAACATCTTTTATGGACTGAACTGAGCGGCACTTATACATTCACACCCACCTCTACATATGCATACATAATACGCGTGTTTCAACTTAGTCCTAACCCTCACTACTTATTATACAAACATCTCAGTACATTATTACACATTATTACACAAGCTGCATAATTAAAGTCTACCATAGTAAAATAATTAGCGGGAAAACACTCAGTAACAACAATCCCAATATGTCCATGTTCACCACCAAATGAAACGCAATAAAATCTAACATCTAAAATCAACAAGCTCCATTCCTACTGATTGCACAGGTAAAGGGGGATAGGGGGAGGAGTTAGGTTTGGGTATGCGTGGATGTACCTACAGATTGCTTAGAGTGATGGATTTGGGGATGAAACTGTGCTGTAGTCTAAGTGTTCTAGCTTTGTGCGTGCGGAGTCTGCGGCCAGAGGGGAGGAGTTCATAGAGGTGGGCAAGGACATGGGATCTGTCTGAGGCTATCCGCCTACCCTTTCTCACCACACGCTGTTCATACAGGGACTCCACACTGTTTTGCTTACTGCCAGTCACTTTGCTGCAGATGTGTACCATTCGTGCCAGGGTGTTCTTGTTCTTCACACTCAGACCTCCATACCAGCACACAGAACCGAAAGTGATGACAGACTCAATAAAAGAGCAGTAAAAAGTTTGAAGGACAGAGGGGTTCACATTCAGCTTCCTGAGTTTCTGGAGGCAGTAGATGCGTGACTGACATTTCTTGTGTATGAGGGAGGTGTTTGCGTGAAAGGACAACTTATCATCTATGACTGTTCCAAGATACTTATACTCAGTCACACGCTCAACAGACACATCATCGATCATCAGAACAGGGACAGGGGCAGGGTTTCTTCGAAAGTCTATCAGTAGTTCCTTGGTCTTACTCACATTTAGGTCTAGAAAATTATCTTTACACCAAACACTAAAACGTTCTACTTCTGCAAAGTAAGTCGCATCATTATTGGAGAGATCTTCTAAGGCAGTATCATCCGAGTATTTTATAAGAAGGGTAGAGTCAGTGCCACTACAATCGTTAGTGTACAGTGTGAACAGCACAGGGGAGAGAACTGTACCTTGAGGGGCGCCTATGGAAGTGGACCTAAGGGACGAGAGAGCTGTTTGAAAGCGAACTGACTGGGTCCTATTTACAAGGAAGTTGACAATCCATAGGATAAGCCTTGGCGTTACATTGTAACAGAGAAGTTTTTGAGCTATGAGATAGGGTTGTATAGTGTTGAAGGCCGAAGAAAAGTCTATAAAAAGAATGCGTACAAAAGAGCCAGGTTTTTCTAAATGTGTGTATGCATGGTGCAGGAGTGTGAGTGTGGCGTCGTCTGTACATCTGTTTTGCTTGTATGCAAACTGGAAAGGATCTTGATAGGGCTTGACCTGATCGAGCAGTCTAGAAAGGACAACACGCTCAAAGCACTTCATTACTATAGAGGTGAGAGCTACAGGGCGATAGTCATTGAGTGTCTTGGGCTTGTTGTTCTTGGGGACAGGGCAGACTGTAGATGTTTTCCAGAGCCTAGGTACAGTGCAATCCTTCAGAGACCAGCTAAACAAACGGCTATAAACAACAGACAATTGACTGGCACATACTCTCAAAACTCTACCGCAAATATTATCAGGGCCTACTGCTTTCTTAACATTCAGTTTGCTAAAAAGCTTCTCAACCGCCTTGCCATGGATCTCAAAGTCTTCATCAACATTGCCTGCCACATTCACTTCAAGCTGGGAAATCATGTTATCTAAATCATCCTTCAGATCATCTTTCTCAAATCTACAATAGAACTCATTCAGTTTTTCAGAAAATTCAGTTTGTTCTTTCATTGGCATGCTACTGCTACTGAATTTTGATTTATTGTGGCCTGATAAAGTTTTAAGTCCTTTCCATGCATCTGCTAAGCTACCTGATTCAAACTGTGACTCTACTTTCTCTTGCGGGGAGACAATGAAGGGATTTCACAATGGGCGAAGCATGCTGTGGTCTACGTGTTGTTAACACTAGTCTTGTATCTTGAAGCCGAGTTCTGCACTTTCTGTAATCTGTTGATCTGACACTGTGCCCAGCTGGAATAAAGGCAATTGCAAGTCTAACTTTGACAACGTTGATTCTTTAGCATATTTTGAAATTTGTTGCACAACGTGGTATAGACCCTTATTTGTGTGATTAGTTCGCTGATGTCATCTTGCCATTATATACACGTAAATACGTCAGTTGGGGGTTACTGAATAGACGTGGGTTTTATATTAACATGCTGATGTCAGTTTAGGATTATCAGATGGTTCATGGTATTTGGAGTGTGAAAGAGAGCTTACCTGCAATCCAGACAAAATGACGTGGCAGCAACGTTGACGTCACACGCCCCACACACGTGGGTACCGCTCAACGCTTGCTTGCTCTCCACCAGCGCCATAGTAACCAGGTCGGTGGGGAACTTGCCCACCACAGCAGCTAGCATCTCCTCCTGGCCAGGCTGGGGGGTCGGCAGGATGGGGGCACGACATAACGGACATCCACCCTGCCCCCTGGCCGACAGCCAGGACAAGATGCACTTTTGACATGTCACGTGACCACAAGGTAGAAACTTGGCTTCCGTGAAATCCTCGTGACATACGGGACATTCCACATCCACGCTGTCAGTAGAGGACGCCATTTCTGTAACACAGTATTTTCCGAAACTCTGTTGTCATTCCTAACTGCGTGTACTATACTGCTTCAGGTCTAGACATTGACGCAGGTGCTTAAGAATGACACTCAGTGCTTAGGAACTTCAGTATTACAAATAAACCTTGAATGGTTGCATTCAAATGACATTCTGTTAGAAAAACAAAAACAAAAACAAAAAACAACACGAATTTCTTGAACAAATAATCAAACCGCACGTCAGCTAAGCAGGAATACGGACCGGTTTAAGTCGATTTTGGTCGTGTGGTTTGATGGACAGAAAGTTCATCCTAATATCACGTCTACAGACAACGCGTGTTGCAAAGACTGCCAAACCAGTGTAAACCGATTCCGTTAAATTTGTATCTGATCAATCAATCAATCAATCAATCAATCAATCAATCAATCAATCAATCAATCAATCAATCAGCTTTAAGGGCAGCTGGGTAGTTCAGGCCGTAGAGCGTTTGACTGTCCAAAACGTAGGGGGTTACAACATAGCTGGAGTCAAACATTTTTCAGTCCCTTCTCGGCGCCCCGTCTTTGAAATCACCTTCGTGGTGGATAAAAGACGGTAAGCCTTCAACGCTTTATCAGCCAACATCTGCCCGCTACAACAATGACGTTTACAAGATGCTGACGGGAATGTCGGAATACGTTGGGAAACAAACGTCGATAATCCCCCCTTCCTCCCCCGTCCAAAGAACATGGGTGCAAAGTGGCGTCAGCAGGGGGCATAGATCCTCATGAGCCCCCGCAGTTGCAAGCGCGCATGAGGATCTATACCTCTTGCAGCTGAGTCATGTTCACTTTTCTTAGCAGTGAAGATGCATGTTTTATTGCCCCCCCCCCCCTCACTATACACACTATAACCGCTCCATTTTATCGAGGGAACATGAGACCTTCACAAGGCAAGCAGCGCCATCAGTGTACTCTACCAACTGAAACACCCGCATTACACCCCTCTCGCTTAGGCGTGCACTAACAGTGTAGAGATTATTAGACTTGTATCAGTGTTCACAAACTGTAACGCTGAAGAATGACGGGAATAATGTTCTAATGAACGATGATAACTGTTATCTGCCCCACAACAGGCCACAGTTCATGACATTATTTTGTTTTGTTTGTCACACAGGGACACACCGCTTGTCAGGCAAGACGCTCTACCCGGAATGACACCCTTATTTTGAGTGAGAGCTAAACGTAATCTTGTTCAGCAAGAGACACAGATTCTCATGAGCCCATGCACCCTGCCACTACAGGGGCTGATGAGAATCTATGCCTCTTGCAGATGGAAGGTGGTGGGAGAGGGACTGTATCGGCAACACTACACACACTGACAAGGAAACCGAAAGTACAGGTTTGTGATGTCGGCTTGTACAGCAACCTTTATGAGGTGGTACACTCTTGCTCAAACCCTGTGACCTACACTTCAGCTGGCGTTTATCATGTAGGGTGAAAACAGCCCACGTGAACGCTCGGTTAACAGCTTCAACGGTCTATAACTCGACGCAACTCTGACATATTTCTAAAAAGATAAACGTAAACAGGTATCAGACATGGGTAGATGAGATTGGTAAAAGTGAAATAATTCTTGGATGCTGATGCCAGCCAGGAATCACGTCATCCCATCGCTAGAAGTGTCATGGAAAATGAAGGTATCTTAATCCAATGCAGCTTGCTCCTATGGTAGAGCATCTATGCAAAAAGGAGTGCATTTGCCAGTCGCTTGTTTCTTACCATCCATTTCAGCATAGTTACCGAAGTGGTGAGGTTCCAGAAGACGAGTCGGAACCTTGTGTTCTTTTTCGGTCTTGAAGTATTCTTTGATCAAAGGAACTCTGAACGGGTTTAGGATTGTGCATGCGCCGGATTGGTTTGTTTCCTTCAAATGTAATCTTTAAAGTGTCATAGATGCTTTTATTGGAAGTGTCCAGTAACAGTTTCGGATCAGCACTACTGAATTACTTCAAAATACCTGATATCAGACAGCCCTACCCTCTTTTAACTTGATGTCACTGTGATAGGCCTTGCACCGTTTGATGTTTACCTCTCACGTATCTGACTTGGAGGCGGAAGGCAGACTTGTGAAGAAGTCTGCCTTCCACCTCATCTGCAGCAGTCTCCAGCTCAAGATTAGAGAGCTCCAGAACGAGTGGTGGTCCAGACTCGCACAGAGGACCCAGCTCTGCGCTGACAACGGTGACTACAGGGGCTTCTACGAAGCACTGAAAGCAGTGTATGGCCCTAGGCACCTGGTACAAAGTCCCCTGCGTAGCGCTGATGGACAGGCACTCCTCACAGATAATACCTCCATCTTGAACCGCTGGTCGGAATACTTTCAGTACCTCTTCGGCGCTGAGCGCACTGTTCAAGACACAGTCATCCTCCAAATCCCACACCTTCCACTAAAGGTTGAATTGGACGAACCGCCCACCGCCGAAGAGACCCTCACAGCCATCCACCAGCTCAAGAGTGGGAAAGCAGCAGGCATTGACGGAATCCCGCCAGAGATCTGGAAACATGGAGGCCCAGCACTGCACAACAAGCTCCACGACCTCTTTCTCTGCTGCTAGGAAAAAAGAACACTACCAAAGGATCTACGTGATGCAGTCATCATCACCCTGTACAAGAACAAAGGAGAGAAGTCTGCCTGCTCTAATTATCGTGGAATTACCCTGCTGTACATTGCCGGGAAAATTCTCGCAAGGTTGCTCCTGAATCGGCTGGTACCTGCCATCGCTGAAGAACACCTCCCAGAGGGCCAGTGTGGCTTCAGAGCCAACAGGAGTACCACCGACATGGTCTTTGTGCTGAGACAGCTTCAGGAGAGTGCCGCGAGCAGAACAAAGGGCTGTACGTAACGTTTGTCGACCTAACAAAAGCGTTTGACACTGTGAGCAGGCAAGGTATGTGGCAGATCCTGGAGCGACTAGGTTGTCCCCCAAAGTTCCTCAACAAGATCGTCCAGCTCCACGAGGACCAGCAAGGCCAGGTCAGACTAAACAGTGACCTCTCAGAACCATTCCCCATTCGCAACGGCGTGAAGCAAGGCTGCGTGCTGGCACCGACCCTCTTCACCATCTTCTTCAGCATGATGTTGAAGCAGGCCACAGTGGACCTCGACGATGACGACGCAGTGTACATCAGGTATCGTCTCGATGGCAGCCTGTTCAACCTCAGGCCCACACGAAAACCCTAGACCAACTGATTCGTGAGCTGCTCTTTGCTGATGACGCTGCCCTCGTTGCACACACAGAGAGAGCCTTGAAGCGCATTACGTCCTTCTTCGCAGATGCCGCCCAGCTCTTTGGACTTGAGGTCAGTCTGAAAAAGACAGAGGTCCTTCATCAGCCGGCACCCAAGGAAGAGCATCGCCCTCCCCACATCACCATTGGCGAGTCCGAACTGAAGTCTGTACACCAGTTTACCTACCTTGGCTGCATCATCACGTCAGACGCCAAGCTGGACAAGGAGCTGGACAACAGGCTGGCAAAAGCGAACAGTGCTTTCGGGCGACTATTCAAGCGGGTGTGGCACAATCAACAGCTGAAAAAAGGCACCAAGATCAGCGTGTACAGAGCTGTCGTCTTCACCACCCTGCTGTACGGTTCCGAGTCCTGGGCCCTCTACCGCAGCCAACTACGACACCTCGAACGCTTTCACCAGCGCTGCCTGCGTACCATCCTCAGCATTCACTGGAGTGACTATGTCACCAACGTCGAGGTCCTTGAACAGGCGGAAACTGTGAGCATCGAGGCTTTGCTGCTGCGGACACAGCTTCGCTGGGCGGGGCACGTCTCCAGGATGGAGGATCATCGCCTACCCAAGATCACTCTGTTCGGCGAGCTCGCCACTGGACACCGAGACAGAGGGGCACCAAAGAAGAGATACAAAGACGGTCTCAAGAAGTCACTTAGTGCCTGCCAAATCGACCACCGCCAGTGGTCTTCGCTTGCTGCGGACCGTGACACCTGGCGCTCCACCATTCACAAGGCAGCCGTCTCCTTTGAGGACTCTCGCAGAGCTAACCTTAAGGACAAGCGGCTCAGAAGAAAAAACAGAGTTGTCGTAACTCAGAACCCTGACCAGACCTTCCCCTGCAGCCACACTGCGGTCGAACCTGCCTGTCCCGGATTGGCCTCCGCAGCCACGAAAATGCCTGCAGACGACGTGGGCAAGCCCTATAGAATCTTCGTTCGCGAAGTCAAGCCAAGAAGATCTGACTTGGATGTCATGTCTGCACTCCCCGGATCCTACGGCATTACTGTATCTCACAATCTTCATTTCAAATTTCTGCTTGGTTCCCTCTTTCATTTTGCGTTTTGAAACCACGCTTCTATACATCTTTACAGATGTTGCAGAAAACATGTTTAGATTCTACAATAGCGCCGGAGGTGCATATCTCGGCATTTGTAAAGACCTATAGAAACCGGCAGTGATAATATTACACGCAGGGCCTGCTGCTAATGTGTGTATTGACATGCTTGTCTGCATTAGGCATGGCGTGGATTGGAATAAATAGACTTTACACGACGGTAGACGTTTCAAAAGCGGGGCACCTAAGACCCATCAAATGATGACCCCCAGCTGCGTGCAAACCCACGACCTTTAGGATGAGAGTTGAACGTTCTACCACCAGAACTACCCCGCCCTCTACACCGTTATGTGTCTGGGTTGTGCAACGACTAATACTTACTCTCAAAAGTTAAAAATGAAATGCAAACGCAATAAAATTAAATAGAAATAACAAATGCAAAAAAACTAACCGAAGAAATGAAACAAAAAGTATTGTAAAACTTTGAAAATTGAAAGACACCGTATAAACAAGTCAGCGAATATGGAACCGTCGACTTTACAGTAAGGACGTCGACATACTCATAACCTTGCCAGCTTAGTCCTTCCCTCTGGCCAGCTGTTACCATGTTGGAATCTCAGGTGATAAGTGAGTCAGTTTAAACTGAACCAAACGCACGTCAGAAAGTATGAAGTTTGAACCCCTTCACTGACGTGACAATCTGAAAAGGATCCAGCTGCAAGACATAGATCCTCATGAGCCCCCACAGCTCATGAGGGTCTATGCTTTTTGCTGTCACGTCTCTGTGGCTATGGTCATTGGGACACGAAACAATATTTGCGACCACTGGCAATGAAATCGTTAAAAAGACGACCAGAATTATTAACATGACACGTGCCGCATTTCATGACATGTTTAGTTTTGTTTTGCTTGTCGCACACACCGCTTATCTAGCAACACGCTCTACCCGGAGTGACACCCTTATCTGGAGTGCCAGCTACACGCAGTCTTGGTCAGATAGAGACATAGATTCTCATGAGCCCCTGCCACTGACCCTGTCACTACATGTGCTGATGATAATCTGTGCCTCTTGCAGATGGAAGGTGGTGGGAGAGTGACTGTATCGGCAACATTACACACACTAACAAAGAAACCGAAAGTACAGCCAAGCTTGACCCCGCCCATTGTGACGTCACATTTATTACACTGGCCTATCAGGCACTGTCCTGTTTCGTATCGTCTTCATTCACTTGCTCACACTCGAGGAAGTCCTGCTGAGTTTGCTAACACGACACACAGTCAGTCATAACAGGCTTCACCTTTAGCAACATGCTGCCTTTATGTGTGTCTCAGTGTGACTAGCCGGCGGCCAGTCAGTGTCGCGGTGACACTGTACACAATGACTGTCAGCCCATAGTGTTGATTGTCGGTGATAATGACGGCTATTTCTAAGCAAAGACAACTCACCTTGTACAAAGCTGTATTAGTATGACGGCCTGAAAACTTGCATCCCAATGAAAACAGACGTCGAGTTGTGAAGCGAGACAGGTGACCGCACACTACCCGGAAGTACATGCAGCGTAACAGAGGGAATAACTCAGTCAATGCACTTGAGTTTTACATTGATTGTCTCCCCGGTTCCACTGTTAGTTTGTCCTGGTGTTGCATCATTACAGGCGGTGCACTTTTATCATTGTACGATTATAGGCAGACCACACAGTCAGCTCAGTGACATTTATACAGTTTCTGTTCACAGAAAAGCCTTTTCCATCAGATCAGACAGTTTTCACCCGCTGTACTGCCAGTTTGAGAAACTGCCCTCTGCGGGTAGGCGTTATACGGAATGCCCCTGGCTCGCAGCAATCTTTTCAAGAAGTTATATGTGCCTAATGCAATAACATTGCTGAACTCCATCATGTAACTGTTGGGCCATATGACCAGTAATATGTTGGGTATAGTAAGTCTGCATAATAACTGTTCATCGCAGTGAAGTATGCGACATAATTGTTCATGGATGACAGTGTTTGCGTGCATGCGTCTGTATGTGCGTTCGAGCGTGTGCGCGTGTGAGCATGTACAATGTTGTCATATTTGCACGTATCTTTATTATTTTCATATACTCTTCTGCGTGTTTTAATGTCGAAGCCGAAGGAAAATTTCCATCTCGTGGACAATAAAGTGATTTGTAATTGTAATTGTTTTCTTGGCTTGACTTCGCGAACGAAGATTTTTATAGCAGTTGCCCACGACGTCTGCAGGCTTGTTCGTGGCTGCGGAGGCCAATCCGGGACAGGCAGGTTCGACCGCAGTGGCTGCAGGGGGAGGTATGGCCAGGGTTCTGAGTTGCGGCATCTCTGTTTTTTCTCTTGAGCCGCTTGTCCTTAAGGCTAGCTCTGCGAGAGTCCTTGTAATTGTAAAGCAAATAAAACTTGTGTTATGATGCAGTGAAAACTCTGGTTGTTGAGTTCTCTTTGACAGTGTATATTAGTTTTGCATTGTGTCCCCATAGTTCATGCGAAATGTGCATGACAAGAATTGATAGTTGTGTGTTTATATACATCTATGTACAAGCCCACAAAGAAATGCAATAAAAACCTTCATAAAAAATCGCGACTGCAAAACTCGTAGTGTAACCTTCAATCTTCAAGAACAAAGACTGTCATCGTCCCTCTAGCCGCTTCCCGCACTTCAATTTCACCGCATCCCAACTCAGTCGCAGTGTAATCTCTCCGCCACTTGTTCACATCATTTCAGTCTTCAAGAGGCATAGGTTCTCACGCGCCCCTGCGGCTGCAACCGCAGGGGCTCGTGAGAATCTATGCCTCTTGATACACGTAACCTGGGTCAGTCCTTAAGTACGTCTTTAGACTGACGGGGTTCAGATTAGCGACTGCATGCTGAGTACTCGATAGCGGAGTGGGTTACAGCGGGAACGTTACACCGACGAATTTCTTTGGTGGATAAGACTGCCCAAATCACGCCACCACATGCTGAGATGAACAAATACCGTTAGGCATTGCCGCGCGTGCTTTTATAGTTTTATCAGTGATCATCATTGATACAAGGGACGTCTCACTTGGATAACTGTCCTAAAGTCATAGTACCAGTGAGCTCAATGCTTCTGTCCGTGAAAGGCGGAACACCCCCCCCCCCCCAACTTTCCCCTCATCCCCACCCCTCCCCTTTTCCCTCCACTCCCACTCCTTTTTTATTTTTTAAAATTGTCTCTTGAGAGGAAATTTGGCTTACCTTCCTAGAGGAAGACGAGTCGCGATAGTGCAGTGCAGTGCCACCCGACCTACTTACGGTTTTAACCCGTTATACCCTAAGGCACTTTAAAAAAAAAAAGTGATTATTGTCCTATAAAGGCCACTGTAACGTATACAGACTTTCAACCATTCGCAAGCACAGACTCACAACGCAACGGGCGTATACACAAACACTGACTCAGTCTGACGCATTCGTGCAGTGTACGCAAAACACTATTTCTCTTATCACTATGGCCGTTTACTAATTAAATTTAACTAACAAAAACATCAACTCAAAAATACTCTTCTCTAAATACAAACTTCTCCAATCTAACACTTCACACTTCTCCAATCTAACACTTCACACTCACTCCCACACACAATATAGTAAAAGCCAGGTTAGGTACATGTCCTCATTACTCATCCAACCTTTTCACTGCTGTTATCACTCTGTCTCTTTGCACGTGCCTTCACGTCTAGGCGTGCAGTTTCTCTCGTCACGCGTTTCTTGAAGCAGTCCCACGTTCCCCGAACTGTGGACGTCCTCTCTCGCTCCACTAGCATAGCCTCTGTTAACGTTGATGTCTTGGCACGAAGTCTCTGCGTTCCTCCAGCGGCAGCCTCTGTTGACTGACGTAACGGCGTCATGTCGCTCCGCTCAGCACAAGAACTCTGAACAATAGAGTTCAAATATCATAACACTTGCTAAACACACACATATTGGATTATATGAGGTACATTACGTAACCTGGCTAGAGTGACCACTGAATTAGCGGTCGTGACAGTGGTAACACCAAAGGAAGATGACGCTTTACCTTCACCTACTCTTCCGTCTCCACATACTGTAGAGTCGTTCAGAGATGTACGTTACGATTCCAATCTGTCGGAAAAGTAGCAGGCCCAGTTGCATGCTACTTTTACATCATTTCCAGGGCTGCTCACTGCTATGCCTGGAGCATGCAGAGGCCCGATAGTGCACGAAATTCGTCTGACGACCGATGTGCCGGTACAACGGAAACAATATCCTTTACCTTTTGCCTCCAAGCAAGTCATCATTGACGAGGTTCATTCAATGCTGGAGCAGGGGGTAATCGAACTGTCGCCATCGACATATACTTCGCCCGTGGTATTGGTAAAAAAGAAAATGGTCAATACAGGTTTGTATCGATTTCAGAACCCTGAATAAGATCACTGTCTTCGACGCGGAACCTATTTCAGATGCAAACGATTTGTTTGCTCGGCTAGCGAAAGGCAAGTACTTCATTAAGGTCGATCTGACGAAAGGGTATTGGCAGCTCTTGGTTAAGCCGGAGGATTGTCCAAAGACAGCGTTTCAAACGCCCTACGGCTTGTATCCATGGGTAAGAATGCCTTTTGGACTCGTCTCAACGCCAGCCACATTCGCTAGAATGATGCGATGGTTGTTGAAGGAGTCGGCTAACAATTTCTTTTCTATCGTTTCTATCAATTTGTGTTGGTCACAAGTGTTTCAAGGGAGCGCCACCTACTAGACGTCACAGCAGTGCTGTCTCGTTTGCAAGAGGCAGGATTGACGGCGAGGCCGACAAAAATCTACGCGGGATTCGGCGAGGTGGAATTTCTGGGCCATCAAGTGGGCCGAGGGTGTATCCAGCCGGTCGACGAGAAAGTCCGGAAGATTCTCGCGATCGCAAAAGCGACTTTGCACGTTCGATTTTCTTGGGGGGGGGGGGGGGGGGACAAGCTTATGTAGAAAAAATCGATAGAACTCGTCAGCACAGGAAACTTGGAGAAGCAAAAAAAAAAAAAAAAAAAAAAAAAAAAAAGATAAAAAAAAAAAAAAAAGTGGTGTGGCACTCTTTCTCTTTTAGAGCATGCAGCATGTTGCACTTTGGACATCGGCGAAAAAACAAGCTTATGTAGAACAAATCTAAAGAACTCGTCAGCACACCGAAATTCACGGCAACGAGTCCGCGTGCATCTTGTATTGTGTGACGATCACGTGATTTGGCATACCTTATTGTTGAGTGACAAGCGTCGAGAATTAAAGAAAAAAAAGTCAGAACAATGAACAATGAACAATGAACCTTTATTTTATAACGGTAAAAGTATTTGGTAACAGGACCAATTTTCAAACTTGCCGTTTCTACCATTAGGCTAAGAACTACCATTGAACACTATCACAAACAAAACAACAGTTTCACACGACAGTAAATAAAAGCGCACAGGCACAAACACTCTCTACATCACACACACACACACATTCTACACCACACACATACACACAGACACACACGCACATACTGCAACACACGCAAACACACATACACACACACGCACCAACGCACACACACACACTACACAACACGCATACACACACTCACGCGACCCCCCCCCCCCTCCCCTCTCCCCCAGAGCAACAATGAGGTGCAATTTCCCTAGAAAGAGAGAAAAAAAAATACAGTTTACAGTCATACAACGCACATACAAATATTAACCAAAATATACATGCATGTAAAAACAAGAAAATTGAAAGAAATACAGAATCCAGCCTAACGACAAATGAAACTATATACATGTATACCACACACATATGACTATGCACATATACGCACAAACACAAACATGTATACTCACGCGCGCACTCACACATACACATGCACTCATGCATACACACGCATGCATACACACGCACGCACACACACACACACACACACACACACACACACACACACACACACACACACACACACACACACACACATTATGTAAATGAAAAGAAAATGCATGCAAAGAACATCGAAACACCCAAAGTTCAAAAGGCGGGAAATCAAAATGCACATAATAGACAAAAAAATAAAAAAAATAAAAAAATAAAATAAAAAAAATTATTTTTTTTAAATTTTTAACACAAACTTTCTATCGACGTCCCCACATTCTGCCCCCTTCCCTTCCCCCTCCCCACGTTAACTAGTACTTGCACAAACTGCTTGTCTCCCTCGACTTCGCTGATCAACAATAGTAACTCGAGTGAGACAGCAGGTGAGGTACGTCACTGCCTGAAGTCGTAGCTATTATAAGCATTAATGTGAACGAATGACTAAATAGTGGCACACACAAAATAAAGCAGATGCACGATTCACACGCACTCACATACGCTCGCACTCACGCAACCACGCAAACACGTGCACACACGTACAGAGTGCTACCACTTGCCTAGAGCAGTGTACAGCGTTAAACGCAGTCCAAAGACTGATCACAAAGCTGCGAACGTTGAGTCAGTGGATGCGCTAGAGGCACCGACATGACCAAGGATGTCTTATAAACATGACGAGGTGCTTGAAGAGGCTAATCTTGAAGGACGACAGGGTTTGCGCACATCTTATGTTAAGTGGCAAAGAATTCCATAATGAGCTTCCTGCAAAAGACAGGCTTGATTTAAAGATGTCAATACGTGGGCGGGGAGCTCGATATTGTGGGCCAAATCTAGAAACGTCAGACACATGTTCCGAAAAGAAAGTGCGAAGGTATGCTGGACATGACTGTTTATGCAACTTAAACATGAAGACACCCTTGTTGAAAAGAAAGTGTTGCTTCAGAGGGAGCATGTCCAGTGACACGAGTTTTTGATCAGCTGAGAGATAGGGAGCCGGAAGTATTAATTTGGCAGCTCTCCGATGTAGGGAGTTAAACCTCTTTAAATGCACTTCGCTTGAGCCATCCCACACTGTTGATGCATAGTCGATGTGAGATTTGATATGAGCGTTGTAGAATATTGTACGAGTGGCAACGTCAGTGATGAATTTAAGCTTAGACAGCATGTACAGATTCTTAGAGACACGTTTACAGACGGTGTTTATGTGGGGCTGCCACTTTAGTTGATCGTCTATAGTCACTCCCAGCAATTTATGCTGCGCGACCTGTTCTATGACGTTGTCATTGAGAGACAAGCTGAGAGAAAGCGGTTTAAGTTGATGCTTCTGGCGTGTAGCAATTACCATGTCTTTTGTTTTGACTGGATTAAGTGCCATCGCGTTGGTCTCACACCACTCAGAAACTTCTTGCAAACTCTGTTGTAGCCGTGCATTAATGGTAACTAAGTCTTTAGCGGGTGTGTGGAGAGTTGTGTCGTCGGCAAACATGTCGCACATTGTCTCAGGGCTGCTAAGATAAAGCGGCAAGTCGTTAATAAATAAACAAAACAGTAGCGGCCCAAGGACAGAACCCTGAGGCACTCCATGTTTGACAATGCCTGGTGACGAATAGGTACCGTTTAATAACACCCGTTGATGTCTGTTGCTTAGGTAAGATCAAAAAAATGATACGGTGCTTGAACCACAAATATATTTTTCAACCTTCTTAATCAGGATTTCGTGGTTAACTAGGTCTAAAGCTTTTTTAAAGTCCAGAAACACGGCTCCTGTAATTTCTGATTTATTCAATGACGTCAGCCATGTATCTACTAGTCTTGTTAGCGCTGTATGGCAGGAAGTTTTCGAACGGAAACCTGACTGAAAAACATGAAGTAGTTCTCTGTTCTCTAGATATTTGTACGAGTGCTTGTGGATATGCCTCTCGAGCGGCTTTGAAAGTGTTGACAAAAGTGAAATCGGCCTATAGTTATTTACATCTTCCAGGTCTTTAGACTTTGGTAATGGCACAACCTTGGCTTGTTTGAATTCTTGCGAAAACGTGTTGTGCTCAATGCACAAGTTGTAGATATAGGTAAGGGATTTCACAACGTAAGGGAGGGCGATTTTCAGAATCTTGGGACTGATTTCATCTGGCCCCGAGGACTTTTTGCTTTTCATTGACATGATTAGCTTACCAACCTCATGCACAGCCAATGTAGGAATAGAGAAGGGGGATTTGCCAGCTTACCAACCTCATGCACAGCCAATGTAGGAATAGAGAAGGGGGATTTGCCAGCTTACCAACCTCATGTACAGCCAATGTAGGAATAGAGAAGGGGGATTTGCCAGCTTACCAACCTCATGTACAGCCAATGTAGGAATAGAGAAGGGGGATTTGCCAGCTTACCAACCTCATGCACAGCCAATGTAGGAATAGAGAAGGGGGGTTTGCCAGCTTACCAACCTCAAGTACAGCCAATGTAGGAATAGAGAAGGGGGATTTGCCAGCTTACCAACCTCATGCACAGCCAATGTAGGAATAGAGAAGGGGGATTTGCCAGCTTACCAACCTCATGCACAGCCAATGTAGGAATAGAGAAGGGGGATTTGCCAGCTGTCCTTTGTTCACAGAAGCTCAGCACACTCTCGGGGCATGTATAGGGGTAGTGCATTGACATGATTAGCTTACCCACCTCATGCACAGCCAATGTAGGAATAGAGAAGGGGGATTTGCCAGCTGTCCTTTGTTCACAGAAGCTCAGCACACTCTCGGGGCATGTATAGGGGTAGTGCATTGACATGATTAGCTTACCAACCTCATGCACAGCCAATGTAGGAATAGAGAAGGGGGATTTACCAGCTTACCAACCTCATGCACAGCCAATGTAGGAATAGAGAAGGGGGATTTGCCAGCTTACCAACCTCATGCACAGCCAATGTAGGAATAGAGAAGGGGGATTTGCCAGCTTACCAACCTCATGTACAGCCAATGTAGGAATAGAGAAGGGGGATTTGCCAGCTTACCAACCTCATGCACAGCCAATGTAGGAATAGAGAAGGGGGATTTGCCAGCTGTCCTTTGTTCACAGAAGCTCAGCACACTCTCGGGGCATGTATAGGGGTAGTGCATTGACATGATTAGCTTACCCACCTCATGCACAGCCAATGTAGGAATAGAGAAGGGGGATTTGCCAGCTGTCCTTTGTTCACAGAAGCTCAGCACACTCTCGGGGCATGTATAGGGGTAGTGCATTGACATGATTAGCTTACCCACCTCATGCACAGCCAATGTAGGAATAGAGAAGGGGGATTTGCCAGCTGTCCTTTGTTCACAGAAGCTCAGCACACTCTCGGGGCATGTATAGGGGTAGTGCATTGACATGATTAGCTTACCCACCTCATGCACAGCCAATGTAGGAATAGAGAAGGGGGATTTGCCAGCTGTCCTTTGTTCACAGAAGCTCAGCACACTCTCGGGGCATGTATAGGGGTAGTGCATTGACATGATTAGCTTACCCACCTCATGCACAGCCAATGTAGGAATAGAGAAGGGGGATTTGCCAGCTGTCCTTTGTTCACAGAAGCTCAGCACACTCTCGGGGCATGTATAGGGGTAGTGCATTGACATGATTAGCTTATCCACCTCATGCACAGCCAATGTAGGAATAGAGAAGGGGGATTTGCCAGCTGTCCTTTGTTCACAGAAGCTCAGCACACTCTCGGGGCATGTCTAGGGGTAGTGCATTGACATGATTAGCTTACCCACCTCATGCACAGCCAATGTAGGAATAGAGAAGGGGGATTTGCCAGCTGTCCTTTGTTCACAGAAGCTCAGCACACTCTCGGGGCATGTATAGGGGTAGTGCATTGACATGATTAGCTTACCCACCTCATGCACAGCCAATGTAGGAATAGAGAAGGGGGATTTGCCAGCTGTCCTTTGTTCACAGAAGCTCAGCACACTCTCGGGGCATGTATAGGGGTAGTGCATTGACATGATTAGCTTACCAACCTCATGCACAGCCAATGTAGGAATAGAGAAGGGGGATTTGCCAGCTGTTCTTTGTTCACAGAAGCTCAGCACACTCTCGGGGCATGTATAGGGGTAGTGCATTGACATGATTAGCTTACCCACCTCATGCACAGCCAATGTAGGAATAGAGAAGGGGGATTTGCCAGCTGTCCTTTGTTCACAGAAGCTCAGCACACTCTCGGGGCATGTATAGGGGTAGTGCATTGACACGATTAGCTTACCAACCTCATGCACAGCCAATGTAGGAATAGAGAAGGGGGATTTGCCAGCTGTCCTTTGTTTACAGAAGCTCACCACACTCTCGGGGCATGTATAGGGGTAGTGCATTGACATGATTAGCTTACCAACCTCATGCACAGCCAATGTAGGAATAGAGAAGGGGGATTTGCCAGCTGTCCTTTGTTCACAGAAGCTCAGCACACTCTCGGGGCATGTATAGGGGTAGTGCATTGACATGATTAGCTTACCAACCTCATGCACAGCCAATGTAGGAATAGAGAAGGGGGATTTGCCAGCTGTCCTTTGTTCACAGAAGCTCAGCAAACTCTCGGGGCATGTATAGGGGTGGTGGTTTGTGCCCGAGGGGATTATGGAGTCGACAACAGAGAGAAAATGGTTGTTAAAGGTGTTAGCATTGAGATTGGCAGGGGTTACTGGTGATTTCTTACTACTACCTCTGGTAACAAGGTTTACCGCACGCCAGAGGGAAGATGTATCTTTTTTCTCCTTGATCATACGATGACAAAGCGATTTCTTTACCTGAAGAACCAGTGTCTTTCCCCGATTTCGCTGCTTTTTATATTCCTGAAACGTTTTTGTTCTCTCAGCTCGTCTCGCAAAGACATGGCTTGAATAATATCTTGAGTTAGCCATGGGGGCAGAGTTTGATTTTTTACTCTTCTCTTCGCAGCGGGGCATGTCTGTCTAGCACACTACTGAACAGTTTGTACCAGACAGACAAAGCTTTTTCTGCGTCAGTTTCGTTATATACGGTTTGAAACTGAGTGTTGTGAAGATCAGCTAGAAAAGCTGTCTCATCAAAACGTTTGAAGGAGCGAAACGTTATAGTAGTGTGTCCATGTTTATTCCGCACCGGGAGTTTTGATGACCACTCACAGACAACGGGGTAATGGTCACTAATACTGACATCAGCGACACTAACATTAGACACGGATTGGGGACGGTTGGAGTAAATGTGATCTATGACTGTTGCCGTTGATTGGGTGATCCTAGTGGGAGAGGAGACTAGTTGTTTCAAGCCTACTTGATTTGCCGTGCACTGCCATGCAGCATGAGGTTTTAATATGTCGATATTAAAATCGCCTAACAATAACACATCATTGTCAGGCATACCGACGTTGTCGACGGCGTGCAGAAAGTTGTCATACCATTCAAATGTGGCCGATGGATTTCGATACAAAAAGCCAACAAAAGCTGGTCGGGCCTTAGGGCATCGAATCTCCATCCAGACACACTCAACCTCAGCAGTTTCTAAGTCTACACGCCTGCGGACAAGATGCTGGACTTAAGTATGAACATAAACAGCAATGCCTGTCTGACCCGGTGTTCGGGCGTCGCGACGAAAGACAGAAAAATTAGGAATACTAACTGCTTCATCGCTCATGTTGGAATTTAATCGTGTCTCACATAGACCAAACAGGTGGAATGGTTCAGGCTTGTTTAGATATACACTCACATTTTGTAATCAAACCAGAAGAGAAAATCACAGAAGTTGAGGCACACAGGCAATCACTGCTTTGGAATAAATCAAAAGCGAACGCAGAAGAACCGTATATAAAGAAGCACACGTAACACTGACGTAATCATGAACTGCCTCACACACCCGCAGTGAAATATGTGAAGCACAACGGTGAAGGATCACTGATCACACGGCACTGAATTACCAACCGCGTAAGAGGCTGACATATCCATTGGCACCATTCGCTGTGGGCACCTGGCATAACTGGTGGTACGGTGGCAGATTATTACCCGGGAAAACAGATACACTGGTTGGTGGGCGATGATTCGACCACACACCATGGCAACCATCCGGGTACTGTGGTTGTTGTCATGGTACTGCAGTTGAAGAGTTGGCACGTATTTGCAGCAGATGATGGTACTGAAGTTGCTGCCAGTCAGGAACCGGCATGAAGGGCATCTGTTGTAGATGTTGCTGCTCCGGCTGTAAATGTTGTTGCTGCTCCTGTTGTAGCTGCAGCTGCTCCTGCTGTTGAAGTTGTTCATGGTCCTGTGGTTGAGGATCCTGGCGTAGAGATGGTTGTACTGGTGATGTGGGACCAGCAGAACCGGATACAATAGTGTCAGAAGTGGACGTGTCAGTCTGTACATTCAAACTACCACCAGCTAAGGCCTCTGAGTAGAGTTTCGTCTTAGTGGTCGCCTGAGAGCTTCTGTGCTGGTGAGTGATTGCATCAGCCTGGTTGACAGCTGGACCACCGTACTTGATATTGCCGGCAAGCCTCCGGGTTCCCACGTGGGATGGATGAATGGGGTCAAGTCGGCCTTTGTTGTCCACACGGTACAGCGCCTTCCGGGGAAGACCGCTTGCGGCTAGGAACACGCCCGCATTGTCAACAAAGATAGCGCGCATCTTCTTTGCCACGTGGCACAGATTTGCGTTGGAGAGGGAAATACGTTGGTTAAGGCGAGAGTTTTTCCTCTGGGCAGCAGGTAAGATGGATGAGGCCTGGATGCTTGCTTTGGGAAACACGCCTTTGCAAGAAGCGACCAGTCTCTCCCATTGCTGACTGGTGATTTCATGCGTCTTGCAATCATCCACCCCTACGTGGAAGGTGACCAGTTGGACGCGGGGTGACTGCGGCTGCTTCTTGAGCCAGTCAGTCAAGTGGGAGGTTTGCAGGAGGTAGAAGGAGCTAAACAATACAGGGAAATTAACCAGGATACTAAGAAAAGCATGAAAAAGGTAAAGGAGAGGTGGATTGAAGACCAGTGTAAACACGTAGAAGAAAATCTGAACAATAATAATAGCAAAAAAGCATACCAGCTGGTGAAAGACCTGACCAGTGTAAAACAAGGACGCTCCTCTATCATTCAAGTTAGTTAGTTAGTTATTGGGGTTTAGCGCCGAGCAGGCGACTATGGCCATCTCACGGGGGTCTATCATTCAAGATAGCGAAGGGAACTGTCTTACGGAAGACCAAGACGGACAGAGTATTGCTCAGATTTGTACAACCACCGAGCTACAGGGGACCCAGGCATACTTGTCACCCCACCAGTGACCAACAGTGACAACTATCCCATCCTCCGAGAAGAAGTAGAGGCTGCCGTGAAGTCGCTGAAAAAAGGGAAGGCAGCAGGAGCAGACAACATCCCTGCAGAACTAGTTCAAGAAGGGGGAGAAGACATGATAAGCGCCTTACTAACTATCTGCAATAAGATCTGGCAGTCAGGGGAATGGCCCACACCATGGACCCAATCACTTATAATAACTCTCCCCAAAAAAGGCAACTTACAACAATGCCAGAATTATCGCACGATCAGTCTTATATCCCACCCAAGCAAAGTCATGTTAAAGATCCTACTGAACAGGCTGAAGCCACAGGCAGAGGAAATAATAGCTGAGGAACAGGCAGGCTTCAGACCAGGGCGCAGCACAACTGAGCAGATCTGCAACCTGAGAGTTCTATGTGAGAGGTACCTCCAGCACCAGCAAGACCTCTATCATGTCTTTGTAGATTTTAAGAAGGCGTTTGACGGGGTGTGGCATGCAGCCCTTTAGTCCCTAACATCAATACCAACCTGATCAAAGTAATAGAAAACCTTTACAACAAGGCCACTAGCGCAGTCTGCTTCAACGGCAAAATAGGAAATTGGTTTAGGACAACAGTCGGAGTCAGACAAGGCTGCTTGCTCTCACCTACTCTTTTCAACATCTTCCTGGAAAGAATCATGACGGATGTTCTGAAAGATCATGAAGGAACTGTCAGTATTGGAGGCAGAACAATCAAGAACTTGCGCTTCGCGGACGACATTGATGGCCTTGCAGGAACTGAAATGAAATGAAATGAAATAAAATGAAACTTTATTTTCCAAGGATAACAAAATAGGTGCGCAGACCTGTTTTCATTCTTGTGCTTGCTACACACTACACAACTGAGGAAGAGCTAGCTCAGCTGGTGGTAAATCTGGACAGTACATACATTGCGTTTGGGATGGAAATCAGAGCAGAGAAGACCAAACTGATGACAAATAACACCAGCGGCATTGGCACTGAAATCATGGCTGGAGGCCAAAAACTGGAAACAGTTAAGAAATTCAAATACATAGGAGCCATTGTGACTGCTGATGGATCAAAACCAGAAATACTGTCCAGGATTGCGCAGACAACAGCGCTGACAAGACTGAAGACCATATGGAAGGACAGAAACATCACACTCTGCTCCAGGATCAAACTGATGCGCTCCTTAGTCATCTCAGTGTTCGTATATGCCTGTGAGTCATGGACCCTCACAGCAGACCTCGAAAGGAGGATACAAGCCACTGAAATGAGATGTTTTTGAAGGCTGCTTGGCATTTCGTACAGAGATCACATCACGAACGAGGAAGTGGGAAGCAGAATCAGGCAAGCCATCGGGCCCTATGAAGACCTATTAGCCATTGTGAAAAAACGCAAACTGAAGTGGTATGGGCATGTCACGCGATCAGCAGGGCTTGCCAAGGCAATCCTGCAAGACACTGTGCAAGGAGGGCGAAGGAGAGGAAGACAGAGAAAAAGATGGGAAGACAATATCTCATAGTGGAGCTGAGCGACACACTAAAAATGGCAGAGAACAGAGTGGAATGGAGGGAGCTGGTTGCCAAGTCATCAGTCCGCAAGACTACGGGATAGATAGATAGATAGATAGATAGAGTGTTGAGTAACGATATTATTTTGAGCTCAAGGCATGCTTTTTCGTAATTGTTTCTTCTCTTAATATAAAATTGTGGAAATTTATTTAACAAAATAAAATAAAAATCATTTTAAGTAAGTTTATATACAACGCATAAATCAACTGAGTACAGGAACAATGAGGCCCGTGCAAACTACTGATCCCCAGAAAACTTGGCTGCGACAGTCCTGGTTTCGTCTGCAGACGTACTAGAAACAAAATGTGCTACAGAAAATTGTCTCCAACCTCCGGCGGTTTATATAATGAGCGCGTACTGCTTTTATTGATTCTAGGCTTCATTTTGACGTACCCAAACCTTTGTTACTCTTTTTGAAAATCAGTCTCGTAAACGGCTGATCGCCTATGAAGGGCGTGTGCTAGACTATAATGTACATTATTAACGTTGATGCCCTTAGGGGACATAACCCACTCCCGAATTCTGTGTTTGTATTCATAAATTGTCTTCTGTCTCGAGCTGATCGAAAGTTGAGGGAAGGGGGGGGGGGGGGGTTCGTCGGGGCGGGGGGGCGAGGGGCTGGGGGAGGGGGTTCGGGGGGGGGGGGGCAGTGACAAATAACCACTTCACTGCCGAGTAAAAAGTGAAGACGATCCAGCCAAAAGAGGCATAGATCTTCATGAGCCCTCGCACCTGCGGGAGCTCATGGGGATCCACGCCTCTTGCTGACACCACTTTTGCACCCGTGTTCCTTGGACGCCCTCTGTCCTCTTTCAGATCAGAAACACAATCTCCGCCCATCGCGTAGACACTCAGACATTTAATAGACGTCGTACACACTACTAACAGATATTCCAAACATAAAGCCGGTGACTGAAAAGTCTTAGGCCGACGCTGGCTGCCTGTTGGTCCGCGCACAGTCGTGCGCGGACCAACAGGCAGCCCGCGTCGGCCTGATGACCTAATGCTCACGGGGAAGATCGGTGGTACACTTCGCCTGTTATACACCATTCTTCTGCCGGGTTGACGGCGTTCTTTGCCTGCCTTCTAGATTTCGTTTCTGGCGCCAACAGCGAAAAGCGGCAGCAACATGAAAGCTCCGGGGCAGCGCTAGATTAGCTCGGCGCGTCTTCGATCAAGCGCCAATCTATTCCGTGGCACCACCATTGAGTTGCCACGGTTGATCCATCTCCCTCTGCACACATCTCCAGCTGAAAAGCTTGTATGTTGGCGTAGTCTTGGGTGTGTGTTTGGGTGGAGGGAAGGGCCGTTTAGCGTGCCTGTGTTAAGGGTTGAGCGTGCGTTATGAGTGTGTGTGTGTGTGTGTGTGTGTGTGTGTGTGTGTGTGTGTGTGTGTGTGTGTATGTGTGTGTTTGTGTGTGTGCGCATATGCCAGTGCTATAGAAAATGTCTGAAGGCATCTGCTATTATTTTTGTCTTTTTTTCCGATGTTGCGGAAATGGTCTTTAACTGGGTGCACAAATACCTTCTCTGCGAGTCACAGATTAATTATTTTTCTTATTTTGTGTGTGTGAAGAAGAATAAGAAGAAGAAGACGCAGAAGGTGTGCCTTAAGGATTTTAAGGGAACATGGCTTAACATCTCAGGACATACTATGGTACACTTTAAAACCCATCTTATTGAGTACTGGAGGGGTGTGTGTGTGTGTGTGTGTGTGTGTGGGGGGGGGGGGGGGGGGGGGCACGGTAACCAGGAATGGCCTATGGCGTATTATTTCCCCCAGCCCGAAAAGGTCTACTTTAAATGGCGCCTAGTTTAACACTGCTCAGTTGTCAATATCTTTTCAAGTAATTCTCTTCGACTTTAGAGTAAACACGGCAGAAAACAATGTTGGCACTGCAGTGCATAGTGGCCTCTTTCACGGCACTCTACTGAAGGGTTTAACGTTCTACTCTATATGTTGAGAAAGAGGTCTGGGATACTTCCGGCCACAGCTAAAATTTCGCGGGTGTCTTTGTTTCTCCCCTTGTATTCTGTCTTGAGCTTGATAGGCGTTGGCGCGCACGCGGTGGCGCAGCGGATTTGCATTAGTCAAAGCTACTATCATCGGGCCACTATGCCTGCGTGTCTGACCTCGTGGTGAACTCAGCACCAATCAGCCCCAGTAGCGCAAGGAACACGGATACAAAGTCGTTTCATCAAGGGCAAAATACTCATGAGGGGCCGCAGTACGAGGGTTCATGATGATCTAAGGAACTTGCAACTGGATTGTGTTCACTTTTTCTCGGCAGTATATGCATATAAATGACACATGCACGTTGATTGTTGTTGTTGTTTTGTTGTAACGATTCACTTCAAAACAGACTAAAGGTTAAAGAGAAATGCTTCAGGCAAGAAAGGGTTCATACTTTGCAACATTTTCTTTATTACTGTTCTTAGTTTGTCTGACAATATTGCTGGACAGTTTCATACTTCCAACATCCAGTCACGTCAAATAACAGGAATACTGTTGTTAACGCTGCAGGACGGCCCACACAACCCAATATAAAATATAGCATACAACACACTGTGCACATGTTAAAACAAGACCAAAGGTGAGCGCTAAGCGTCTAAAATGCAGAGAAGAACCAAATGACAGTTACACACTTCCAATTAAAACCTTGGGGATGTCTGTTGGCAGTTGCTTCTTCCCCGGCCTACGTCAAGATAATTTGCAAATTGTGTACTGGTTGTCTACTATTTTAAACATTTTGAAGTATTAAATCGAAACTGTAGTCTCCAAGCGGGTTTCTTTCTCAAAGGGTTAGCAAAGTAATCATGACGACTATAATAAATTCATTACATGTTTTTTTAAGTATAGGACAGTTTAAAAACACACGTGGAAATCTAAGTCTGGGGGCAAATGACAGCTTGGCTAGAGCCTGCAGACCACAAAGGATGCCACGTTATGACATTCAAACAAACATAATGATTTTTTTTAAAAGTACAATGAAATGTTTCTCATTCTTCACACAGTGAGCCGGCCATGAGGTCGGAATTCCCCAATTTGAAGACCATATTAAGTTCACAAGACATATCGACTATGATAGTTTAAGGGTGGTGCCAGAATAGCTTGGCACCTATAGGCGCCAATCTATTCAGGCACCCCCTTTGAAGTATCATGGGCAATTATTGTAGTGTGTCAGGTATGAATGAGATAACAGTCAGTTCAGTTCACAAGGAAGATTTTCCGGCACCACCCATGAACTATCATGGTCGATTTATATCTTGTTATAGTGTGTCAGAACTGAATGAGATAAAAGTCAGTTTAGTTCACACGTGTCAAAATGATACAGACCTACCACACGCAAAACAACCAGTTTACAACACAATATTAGCATCTTCATAGTCGGTGTTAGTTTACACAAGCCACAAACAATCAACATTACAGCGTTCAAAACAACTGGTAAAGTTACATAAAAAAACCTCCTTCATAGCCCAGTCGGTATCTGCATTTTTCAAAGTCAATTTTGTTTACGCAATCTATAAGCAATGCAAAGTTAAAGGATTGGAAAGAAGAGATAAATTACCTCCCTTCGAAGCTGATTCGGTTCACCAACATGAAAAGTATCTGCAATCTTCAAAGTTGATTTAGTTTTACGCATGCCGTACACAGTGCAAAATTAGAGCATTTGAAATGACTGAAAACATTAAGAAAACTTCCTTCAAATTCAACTTTCTTGACAAGTTTCACACAAAATAGTCACCTAACGACGTTCAGAACTTTAAACATAATTACAACAGTAATCTGCACCCTTCAAAGTTGATTTAGTGCCAATGCATCACGGTGATAACACACAACAATGACACTGATCGTTATAAACAAATTACAGGGAATATTTTTCGATCTAAACCAAACGAGTCAACGCAGTTTACACAAAGCAAAGTTAGAGCATAATGCGGCAAGTCTACAGCGCTAACTATACTGACGGGCAAAATAAATGCGACATTGTTTCAAATAATCGGAAATACTGAAGTGTTTCCGATGATTTCAAAATGTCGCATTTGTTTTGTTCGTCAGTATACAAGTTTATGATAGAGATATCAGGCAAACATGGCTAACAGTAACACTTGACACATGTCATAGAGTATGTGGCAACATGCTGTTTCAAATGGAGAAAAAAAAAAAAAACCGAAGCATTTGTTGATTGTCACGTGCTGGTTTTATTCACAAAATGACAATCACACACGTCCTTGGAGGCGCCAAGCTAATCTGGAGCTACCCGTGAGCTGTCATGTTAACACCCTAGCTTGGCGAATCCGAGCCTGGTGCTACCCTTGAACTGTCACGGTCCAGCTATCTGCCGCTGTAGTTTATCAGCTGTGAATGAGTTAGTGTTGTGTACTTATTATTGCAGAAAATACAAATAATAATGAAAGACAAGGCATCTTGGGCCAAGTCTTGAAATTTGAAGATGGATGTCATTATACGTAATAAGTCTGACATGACAATATAAAGAATACGAGTTAGACTGTACTGTGAGGAGGGATGGGACAGAGGATTGGGAGGAAAGGGGGTGTGGAGAAGGGAGGGGTGTTGGGAAGGATGAGCGGACTGACAGTCTTTAAATAATAATAATAATAATAATAATAATAATAATAATAATAATAATAATAATAATAATAATAATAATAATAATACATACATACATACATACGCTCGTAATTCTTACAAAGCGCTGTTCTCCAGACAACATGGGACTCCCTGAGCTAAAAAGCACACACTATGCACAAGAGCACACTCTCACACACAGAAGCATACACTACCTTAAATCACCCCATTCCTTCCCAACACATTGCATTCTCTCCCCTCTTACATCCAAAGCCAGAAAAAAACAGTTCCGGTAACAGGTGGGTAGGGAAATGGCTTAGACTACGTGCTGAAGGCCTGACCACAAGAAAACCAGAAACTCCATCTGACATTGTCAATAACATCATGAACTGACACACGCAAACGAACGGATCAACAACAACAACAACACATGATGTAACCCCTGCACTGCCCGTGGACGCGGACTGTGTTTGAAATCATTGTCAATTCAACGCCAAGCAGCTCAGCCGTCCAAGGAACATAAATTCAAAATGGTATCAGCAAGAGGCATAGATTCTCATGAGCCCCCGCAACTGCGGGGGCTCATGAGAATCTATACCTCCAGGAATAGGGTGGTGTTAATTTTTTCTCGGCAGTGAAGAGGTTATTACTGTTCTGTGAAAAACAACAAGAGAGGGAAAGGGCCGCTTAACCCCTTCACTGCCAGTTTATTCAGCGCCAAACAGCTCAGCCGTCCAAGGATGACAATACAAAATGGTGTCAGCAAGAGGCATAGATCCTTATGAGCCCCCGCAACTGCGGGGGTTCATGAGGATCTATGTCTCTTGTAGTCGTCAAATTTAAATCAGCACCAGAAGCAGCAGCAGCAGCATCATGGCCTTGATTGACAATAACAAAAATGTACTGTTTATGTCAGTTTCCATTGTGTCCAGTGTTGTCAGCAGTCAAGATCACACCAGTTCCAGGACGTAGCGGCCCCGAAAACCCATACAGTGATCGGCCTCGCGTCCAGCATCCCACTTCACTCTCACCACGTTCCCAACATAGCCTGGCACTCCTATCTGTGTCACTGTACCGGGTCCTTCACCGTCCTATGGACAGTCAACACTCACCATCAATTAACACAACTGCTGGGGGGCACTGGTCGTCATCGTCTGTCGTCATCTTCACCATTATCTCCTATAGCTATCGTCGTCGCCATCGTCATCATTATGTACGTTTATGATACAGTAGATAATGATGACGACGCTGATGACGACCAGTGTCAGTGCTGGTGCTGGTAGTGTACATGCTGCCCTGGTGGTTATGATGGTGATCAGAATCATGATGAATGTAATGTTGATGATAATTATGACGACGACAGGTATCAAGAAAGGAGCAATACTCGTGTTTAAATATAAAACAAAACAACAAACAAAATAAATAAAATAAAAAATAACATGACATGATGCTGATGATCCATTACACGTATATATGAGGACTGGAAAGTTGTGAGGGTTAAACCTGTGTATTACGCCAACCACTTAGTCCTTACATGCGTGCATGCATTAACCCCTTCCCTGCCACTGTACGTACATTTTTGTTTTGTTTCTGAAAACTTGGTTCATTCAACGACCAAAAGCCAGCACCGTCCAAGAAACATGGATACATACTGGTCTCAGCAAGAGACATAGATTCTCATGAGCCCTCGCAGTCGCAGGGGCTCATGAGGATCAATGTCTCTTGCAGTTGGATCGCGTTCGCTTTTATCTCGGCAGTAAAGGTGTCAAAACACAGTGGTGAAGGACACACTATTATGTGTGTATAGCAAGGGCCGGTCATGACTACACTGATGTTGAGTCCGCTTATTAGGCCTGCCGGTTATTACTCCACTATTTCCTCCAGCCCAATGGTGGCTAATTAACTTGTATTTACCGCATTTCCCCTTCCCCTGGCCTGTCCTCGTTTCACACGGTCTCCAACTTTTAGAATTTTTGCCAGCTTAGCTCCTGTGGGTTTCGCTCTCACTGGCTCTGGTTTCGCTCTCACTGGCTCTGGTTTATGGCCTGTGGAAAGTATTACAGCCAATCTTCAAAGGCAAATTTATTTATTTTCGTCTTTCAAATAATTTAAATGTTAGCCCTTTGGCTGTCGGTAGAATTTATTGTCGAGGTGATTCCTGTCGGAGCAATAAGTGCTACCGACAACCAAAGGGTTAATACTCGACCCTCCTTCTCCTTCGCCCAGCACCTCTCCCCCCCCCCTTCCCCCACCACCCACCTCCCACGGGAGAGTCGATCCTCCTTTCCCTTCCTCCGTCCCTCCCATCCCCACCCGGGTCTGCCCTGGGGACTTGGGTGGGGTAAACTACTTTTAAGTTCCCAGGGTGGGTTTTTATCTCCTTTTCACCAGGGCATGTGTTTCTGTCTGCGCTGGTCCATTCACCTGTGTTTTCTTTGTTAAACTCTCCCTACTGTCCGCGCTGCCTGTAGGCATTGATATTGGATGTGTGTTTGCTAAATGGTCTGCTGCACCTAAGAGATGATAAGTTATGTGTTAGCAGGTAATGCATTTTTTATGTATCATTTTTCTGTACCTATTTTGTAATTGTAATGATTTTTCACTCATTGTGTAAACTAGGGTACGATACATTAGCGTGAAGGTGCAGCGTGCCTAGCATGTCTGAGGCTTTTTTAGCATAGTGGACCGGCTGGCGACATAGATTCAGTATTTTTTAAAAATATTTATTTTATTTATTTATTTATTTATTTATTTATTTATTTTGAGGGGGGGGGGGAGGGGTGTCACGTGCAGCGCAGGCACGTCCTGAGAAAGTCTTGTTTGGTTCGGGACGTTAAGCAATGTACACCCAACCAACTTCCGTCATATTCTGATCTGCCGATACGGTTTTAGTGGAATGTGCTACTCCACGTGAACAGGTGACGCATGTTGGTAAACTGAACGCCAAGAACGATAATTAACACGCGGGGACACACTAATATTTTAACATTTTAACAATTAAAGAATGTTTGCAGGAAACAGATTGCTGTGTACATACCACACAATAGGCACTCCTGTGTTGCTACAGCTTGGGTTGTCTGCCCACACACCAAAACAAAATACTGGTTTGAAAAATCTCTAGCACACAAAACATAACTGTATCAAGATATAGCATGAATTTAATCAAACACACAGACGCTAGTAAAATATAGCATGAATTAAATCCGTCTTTTGCCAAAGATAGTAGTGCAGTTATAAGGTTTCCAGTAAAACAGCCGGTATCTTTTCACCGCGTGAGTCACCGTGAGTACCTTGTGTGTGACGTGTCCCAAGGCGGCGATGGCTTGTTCCAGACGTGTCATCATTCCGGAATCCCAGCTGACCGACACCACAGTGACGTCTGCACTGACCTTATGCACCTCACTCTTCTTTTCCAAGACATCCAAGCGCGCTTTCAGTTGTCCCAGCATCCCTAACAGGGCCCCATCAGGGGCGGGCACAACCAGTCGCTCCACTGACCCAGCGGTGGCCGCCAGTGCCGCTTTCTGCTCTTCAAGGGAGGCTATCTCAGCTCGCTTCGGGTTCACGACGTCATCTTCTATTCGCTGTAGCTGGGCCAGAATCTCGTGACACCGCTTTTCCACACGTTGCTGCAAAAGTTTAAATTTGGCCTTGATCTCGGATCCCTGAGTGCTGAAGTGCGACTGTGCATCACCAACTTCCTTCTTCAGCTTCTTGATCTGATGAAGACACAATAAAACCGAAACTGATGGGAATAACGTTGTCTCGGAACCAAATTCGTTACTTACTGAAGAACACTGCACATTGGTGACAAGCGAGATATCTGAAATACATGTAATTAGCTATTTGGGTTCCCTTACTGTTATTCCTGTCATGTAACAAACGAAATCGATGTGTTCGAACTCATATAAATCTTTACATTGAAATGTGTTTGTTTAATTACCTACAGAGAGCTTACATGTGAATGATGAGTGTGCCATAAACCAGCCAACACAGCTAGTGCGCTCTCTCAATGAGAAAACTTCAACACTGGAATCGTTTACACTGCACGGTTTACATTCTGCTGGCTGTCAAGGCAAACTACAAGAAAGTTGTGAACTTATTGATTAATTTTATGCTTGCATATAAGACAAAGTTCAATTGAGCATCACAAGTGCATGACAGCCATTGTTTTACCTGTTCGTCCTTTGCCGACTCCATGTCACGAAATCTTCTAGCTTGTTTAGACAGAGCCGTCCGTTCCTGTTTGGCTGTATTGGCCACAGGTTTCACTCCACACGAGTGATGGGAAGCAGAAAAACATTCCACACAGATGAGACTGAGGTGAGCGGGACAGTACATGTCCCCAGGACGGTCGGGGTGGCTCACACACGGCGACCGGCGACTAGCAGCCAGACGACCTGGGGTCAGCGTGTCCAGCTCTTCCAGTCTGTGTTCACGTGAGCAGGGCAGTTTTTTGTGGGCCTTGGTGCATGACGAGCACAGCTTGAAGCTGCAGGACACAGGTCAACCAGTGTTACGTATAATCTGTTACACCTTAAAATCAATCAATCAATCAATCAATCAATCAATCAATCAATCAATCAATCAATCAATCAATCAATCAATCAATCAATCAATCAATCAATCAATCAATCAATCAATCGTGTCACGTATAATCCGTTACTCCTTGAAATTAATCAATCAATCCATCCTTCAACCGCATCAATCAATCAATCAATCAATCAATCAATCAATCAATCAATCAATCAATCAATCAATCAATCAATCAATCAATCAATCAACTGTGTCACGTATAATCCGTTACTCCTTGGAATTAATCAATCAATCCATCCTTCAACCGCAACATTATAATCCGTTACACAATGATATTAATCAATCAGCTCATCAATTAAGTGTGTCACGTATAATCCGTTATACCAATCAATCCATCAATTAACCGTGTCACGTATAATATATTAAACATGACGTCACCTATTTAAGTCTGTGGCAGGTATACGTCACGATACACGATGACGTCAAGAGAGCCACAGGAGATCTTCGCCTGCGGGCCATTTTGAGATCAGTACAGTGGCTCGTTTTGCTACAATTATCATCCATGATTCCATTTTGAATCTCACACCCATCTTGTGTTTTGTAGCACGACGTGAAATGTTAAGATGTGCACTTCAGAATAAACATCTGGATGTGTTCAGATTATAATCATGCAAGTACATCCACAGGAAACTAATGAACTGACGTGATTTTCGAATTAAACCTGACGTCAGTTAAGGATCATCAGATGTTTCATTGTATTAGGAGTGTGAAAGACAGCTGACCTGCAGTCCAGACAAAAAGACGTGGCAGCAGCGTTGACGTCACACGCCGCACAGACGTGCTTGCCGCTCAGCGCTTGTTTGCTCTCCACCAGCGCCATAGTAACCAGGTCGGTGGGGAACTTGTCCACCATAGCAGCTAGCATCTCCTCCTGGCCAGGCTGGGGGGTGGGCAGAATGGGGGCACGACATAACGGACACCCACCCTGCCCCCTGGCCCACAACCAGGACAAGATGCACTTCCGACAGGTCACGTGACCACAAGGTAGAAACTTGGCTTCCGTGAAATCCTCGTGACATACGGGACATTCCACATCCACGTTTCCACTCGAAGTGGCCATTTTCTGTAAATTCATTTGTCTAGTATCAGACTTACAAGTTGCCTGGGAACTACTACCACTCAAACTAAATATAGGTATCGGCAACCAAACTTCTGTATCGGTTTACATGATAAAGACTTGCACAGTGACGTAGCTGACGGTGAATGAAGGAAAACACAGAAAGAATTATGTTGATAAGAATAAGAATAAGAGTACTTTATTATCTCAAAAGAGAAATTCTTTTCGCCACCTCAGGTGCAACTCGCAATCACACTCACTCACACAACAGTTTTCAAACAAATGGACAATGGCTCGAACCTCTCTAACACAAGCAAACTAAAGACGGCCCTATCTTAGTATCTCTATAACACATAATATAATGTTTTTAAACTTTCTGCTTGGCTGAGACTAGTTACACAAATAACAAAAATACACACACACACAAAAGACGAATATTTTCACAGTTGCTACCTGGGGGCCCGTCGCCATATGAACAGCGCCGGCTATTAGACAGTCGCCCCGCATAAACAGTCACCACCTTAATTATAATTTAACTAGTATATAACTTCATAGTCATTTTTAAAGCAATAGTAGTAGGACTACATCATTAACGTAAAAGCAGACCAAAATGGTTTCTAAAGAGTACACACTGGCACGCTGTTCAGTAAGAAACACAGTCACTGCGTCTGGGAGGTGTCTGTCATCACATCATTCGGCTGGAATGTGGGGCCTGAAGCTTGCTGGTGCTCGCTTCGTTGAATGCACTAGCGCTATTCCGTAGGCAGTGACGTTGAGCGTGGCGTGGGAAGAGCCACTCCCAAAATGATAAAGGGGAGAAAAGCACGTTGGCTGTATTGCCACAGCATAACGCGCGCTGTTCTTCTAATCTCCGCATGGTACAAGAAGAATCAGCGTGTATCAACTCCCAGCATCGCACAGCGGATAAAATCCAATTAACAGTCACAGCACATCAAATTTCCAAAAGTCATCAAAAAGAAATACCGGTCGTGATGCTGCATTGCAGGGCCTGACATCGCATATCAAACGAAGGTACAATGTCTGTTTAGTACTGCCGGTGACAACCATTTCTGCCGGAGCGGTCGGCCAGGAGGCGTTGCGTGGCCGCCATCTTGTGTGATCCGATAAACCGTTCTCGAGATATAGCGCAAAACGTGCCCTTTAAAATGTCAACGTTTTGACCCAAATTGGGGAAAATGACAACTTTAGGCTCCTGTAAGACTCAGACTTTAAGCCGCACAGAATCCAAACTAGCTAGACACACTCCGATCACTGCGTAGATTGTGCCTAACTTTTCCGGGCTTGTACTATAAACACACATCCTGTGGCAGACCGTTAAAAACGACCAATTTATAATATTCAGAGTGTTGGGTTTCAATCTTCAAAAGCTAAAATATCATAGACTACTTTACCCTCTAACTTCACATTTGGCCAAACTAAAGTATACAAAAAGAGATCTATGCACGTGATTGTTTCTCTGACTTATCTTAAGGTCAAGGTCACACAAGGTCCAAATATATCATGAAAATAAGTTTTCCTCAAGATTTTAAGACTAATTTGGAAGCCTAACATAGATGCTTTACAGTGAAACACAACATTATTCTTCCAAGTAAACCTTTGATAACATTTTACAATGATCAAGATCACTGGAGGTCATCCAACGCTTGAAATGTGCTCAATGTGTGCCAAGGTGTGAGACTACATATTTGCATCTCCTGACATGCATATTCATTCCGCTTGGAGGTTGAAAAGCATTTCTGTATATTCCAGTCTGGTTGGCATCTGGCAGCTCAAGGTCGAAAAGATCAAGTAATGTGCAAAAAGCAGTTATAGTTTGTCCGCCACTGCATTTCTGAAAGGCTCTGTGATCAGATAAAGCGTAATATGATATACTCTTTGTTTATGAAAGGTTTTTTTTTTGCTTACTCATAGATTTGACCCCAAGTGCAAGCCATCGTCATAGATTTGCAAATTTGTCAAAATGGACATGAGTTTTCAATAATTTGAGTGGTCCAGTGTACTTTGTTAGTTTTCTGTCTTGGTGACTATACCGATAACTGGTTACATACACATCCATGTCAGTGACCTTGTTGTGGGGTCATGGTCACAGTTAATGTTATTCTTATTTCATATTCTTATCTCTAGTTTGCGGCTGGTTCAGGTGTTTCAGTACAGGCGTTGATCCAAAACGCTACGTTAGAAAAACTAGCAACACGCTCATTAAAACTGTACATGTGTAGTCCAGAATTATGATTTATCCCACCACATGTCACGTTATACATTTAATTTGGGAAGTTCAGGCAGTAAGAGGCCCGGTGTTTTTAAAAAATAATTTTTGCCTTGTTTGAAAATTTGCAGTTGGGCTGAATGTTGGAATTTGCTGGAAATTTGTGGTTAGCTGAGAGGAGAAATGTTTGGTGCTTTGATTCATACCATCCTGAGTTTATCCAGTGGACAATTGTGGGCCTATGTTGAGTTGCCTTTGACGTAGTGATTTGAGGGGCACGCTGATTTCAGCTGTGCTTGGGAGTGGGGTTGGTAAGGAACCAGTTTCATAGCCAAGAAATGAGACTGTCAATGTGCTGTTTTTTGTTGTTGTATTTTGTGCATGGCAAATGTGCAGCTGGTGGGCGGTAGCGTTTTTTAGGGAATTAAAAAATTAGGGGATGACTGGGACTGACTAAGGCTAAGTGGTAACAGCACATGTTTCAGGTCTCCACTCTGGATATGGATCGGCTGCGTTTCTGGCACCATCATTTTTTCCGATGATAAGATCGTAGACTGGGGTCTTTACGCATAGCACTTTCACCTCTCCTCTCAGGTACGGGGTGTCGATGCTGACATTGGCAAGGGGGATAATCCTCACATCTCCGTCGGCCAAAATGAGGGTGGTCCACTCCTGTAGTTTCTGGTCTTCAGTTACTAGGTCCTCTCTCACGATGATGCAACTACAACTAGTGTCTCTCAGCACTCTCACTGGTGTGTTTCCGACGAATCCTGACACCTCCGGCATGTTCGGCACTTCACTCTCAGGCAGCGCAATGTTTGAGACTGGTAAAAATGTAGCCCCATCTCCTACTGGGATGCGTCCATTCTTTCTAAAAGATTCAATCAGCTCCGGTGTCACTCGCGTTTCTCCAGATTCAAAGTCACTGGATGACGTCACATCATTGGCTAATACAGCGGCGGCTCTGTGTTGAGACGTGGTACTGCTTCTGCCTGCTATCCCGCGATCTTGGTTGGATCTTCTGATGTTGTCGCCTCGAGGAACATCTTTAGAAGGACACCGTATCGCCTTGTGACCTTTCTTTCCACAGAGAAAACATATCAGGTTCTCCGCCGGCTTGTATTTCGGGGTGTCTCTGACATTGTGGATTTCCTCTGCTGGTGCAGACACACGCTGCGGCTTACTGGGCCCGAACTTCATGTTGTGGGCGTCAAGGTATCTTTAAGCGAAGTCGGCCAGGGCCTTTAGGGACTGGTCTTCTTGCTCCCTGAGGTGGGCGGCCATGTCCTTAAAACATGCGTTGAGGACTTGTACTTTGATGATGAGGGAAGACAGGTCCTGGTACTCTTTGTTTAAACCAGCCAGCTCTATCCATTTCTCCAGGTAACTCCTGATTCTCTCAATGAATAGGCCGGGTGTTTCTCCTTCTTCAGGCTTGCAGTTCCGAAATCGTCGCCTGCAACCCTCTTCAGTGAAGTCGTACTGTCTCAGCAGGGCGGCTCTCAATTGCCTATAATCTTTGGCTTCTTCTCTTCGCAAGCGGGTGTAAAATTCAAGCGCTTTGCCAGTTAGAAGTGCACTCAGCTTGATAGCCCAAGTCTCTTGTGTCCAGTTGTTGCGGCTTGCGAAGCGCTCGAATCGCTCTAGGTAAGCGTCCATCTTATCTGAATTTTCTGCGAAAGGTGGTAGCTATGGCGCACGGGCTGTTTGCTCTCTGCTGGCTAATGCTGTTGCTTTAGTAGCCCTCTGGCTCTGTGCTTCTATCTCCATCTGCTTTAAATGAATGTCATGTTGTCGCTGCCTCTCCGCCTCTTCTCGCTGTTTCTCTGCCTCTTCTCGCTCTTCTTCTCGTTGTTTCTCTGCCTCTCTTCGCTGTTTCTCTGCTTCTTCTCGTTGAATTTCGAGTTTCCTGATTTCACGCTCTTTAGCTCTTTCTTCTCTCTCCAGTCTCTCCTTTTCTCTCTCCTTTATAAACTCGAGGAGTTGAGCTCCTTCGAGTCCACATTCCTTTCCAATTTTCAGGAAAGTCTCCATTTCCGATGTCGCCATCTCTGCGTCTCACTGCTGGCTGTTTTCTCCGGCTACCCTTTCCACTGAGCCAACTGAAGAAGTCCCGTTGGAGGTGCCAAAATGTTACGTGTTGAGTCGTAGTCGTAGTATGATATCACACCAGACGCACGCACGTAAGGTTCTTTTAAATAAACTTCATTCAGCTGCAACCCGTCACACGTGGCATAAGGTTGTAGACAATACTGGAGTAACAATTCCAACAATACTTTAATTCAGTTATGCGATCTCCACACAATGCATTCCCAAATGCACCAACACTGATACAATGTCTCCTCTGCAAATGTCAACATTGGCGACACAATGCGTTTCTCATTCAACGTACACCACCGTTACGCTGCGTCTCTCACAATGTACACCCTATACGGGCCACGTACCTACGATAAACGGTGTGTCCCTACAACTGACAATGCATGACAATGTACACACGTGCTTCCTAGCACCAACTTTTATAGTAAAACGACTTTCCAGAATAATCTAAGGAATTCACAAAACGCAACCAATCAGAATGGAACACGTAACTGAAACTCACAAATATTAATAAAAAAAAAAGAGAACTTTCCAGAATAACTACAATAGTCTACAAAAATTCGACTGCTAATTTCAGCCCCAAATCCTAGTGTGTAATGACGTCACACAAAAGTATGTCAAACCGTTCACGACCTTTAATAATACACAAAGAACGGCTGCTAATTTCACGCGCACAGGATATGACTAAAAATAGAGTGGCTTTACGACCGCTATTCTTCGTGCGACTTTGCTAGAAGCTTCTGGACTAAACTTAGCGTATCATAACAAAACCAATTCCGCTATCAGCGCGAGCGATAAAGAATCTTACTGAAAAGGTACGTGATTCGCAACCATGATAGCTCAAATAAATATCGGATCGTTTCCTACGATTAACACATGCATTCTCTAACAGAATAACACAACCACAATCGTAACAATGTGATTACTTGACTCGAATCAAAATGTGCTCGTCTTACGACTCGGACATTTTGGTTCGGGTCTCGTAATCACATCTGCCTGTTATCGGCACTATATCAAACAAAATATTGCTCAATATAATATAACACGTACTGCAACAAAAAGTCACAAAGAAGTAGACTTTGTCAAATTCATCGTAATTTAAAAAAAAAAAGAAGAAATGTTACGATTCTATAAATCAACCAAACAACTAGTCAGTCAATTAATAAAAAGAAAGCAAGTCAATTACTCAGTGTATCATACAATGGATCAAACTTTCAATCAATCAAACTTTCAATCAATCAATCAGTCAGTCAGTCAGTCAGTCAGTCAATCAATCAAAATCAGTCAGTTAATCGATCAATGAATCAGTCAGTTACACAGGGTGCAGATTTCCTGATTGACATTAAAAGATACGTGACCCCATAAGCATGTTTTCACATCATTCTGTACATTCCAGACCAGTTATCCCACGTGATGGTTAGATTACTATATTCGCCACAAAACAACAATGAGCACTAGTGGGAGGGGGAGTGGGACTGGGTGGGGGGGGGGGGGGTTAGGGGGGGGGGGGACTCGGATGGGGATTGGAGGGAGGAGGCGGGGGCTGAGGGGGGGGGGGTTTGTATAAGGGGATCGATTTCATAGATTTCATAATCTCATCCACCACGCACACCCACCCACCCAAATCAGGCTCAGGAAATATTTATAACGCTGTGTAATTCTCCCTTGTGGGATGGAAACCAAAAACTTTTTTGGACAGCGTGAAAGCACCCTCCCTTATCCTCGTCATTTGATTTTTCAGCCAGCGGTGGAAAGAACACCCCCCCCCCCCCCCACCCACCCCCCCCACCCCCCATTCCCGACCTCCAGTAGCAAAACGACTTCGGGGAAACGACGGCCGCAGGGGACCCGCGCACAGCTGTGAGCCGGCCCACTGAGGCGTCGTGGACCCGATGGTCTATGCTTACTGGGACCCCTTCCCCTCCCGCTACGAGCATAATTATATACCAGGATAATACGGTGAGTTGTCCACGTGTCGCCCTGCTACTAGCATAATTATATACCAGGATAATACGGTGAGTTGTCCACGTGTCGCCCTGCTACTAGCATAATTATATACCAGGATAATACGGTGAGTTGTCCACGTGTCGCCCTTCTACTAGCATAATTATATACCAGGATAATACGGTGAGTTGTCCACGTGTCGCCCTGCTACTAGCATATACACCAAGATAATACGGTGAGTTGTCCACGTGTCGCCCTGCTACTAGCATATACACCAGGATAATACGGTGAGTTGTCCACGTGTCGCCCTGCTACTAGCATAATTATATACCAGGATAATACGGTGAGCTGTCCACGTGTCGCCCTGCTACTAGCATATACACCAGGATAATACGGTGAGCTGTCCACGTGTCGCCCCGCTACTAGCATATACACCAGGATAATACGGTGAGCTGTCCACGTGTCGCCCTGCTACTAGCATATACACCAAGATAATACGGTGAGTTGTCCACGTGTCGCCCCGCTACTAGCATATACAGTCTGTCTTGGCTTGACTTCGCGAACGAAGATTCTATAGGGCTTTCCCACGTCGTCTACAGGCATTTTCGTGGCTGCGGAGGCCAATCCGGGACAGGCAGGTTCGACCGCAGTGGCTGCAGGGGAAGGTCTGGTCAGGGTTATGAGTTACGGCAACTCTGTTTTTTCTCCTGAGCCGTTTGTCCTTAAGGTTAGCTCTACGAGAGTCCTCAAAGGAGACGGCTGCCTTGTAGATGGTGGAGCGCCAGGTGTCACGGTCCGCAGCAAGCGAAGACCACTGGCGGTGGTCGATTTGGCAGGCACTAAGTGACTTCTTGAGACCGTCTTTGTATCTCTTCTTTGGTGCCCCTCTGTCTCGGTGTCCAGTGGCAAGCTCGCCGAACAGAGTGATCTTGGGTAGGCGATGATCCTCCATCCTGGAGACGTGCCCCGCCCAGCGAAGCTGTGTCCGCAGCAACAAAGCCTCGATGCTCATAGTTTCTGCCTGTTCAAGGACCTCGACGTTGGTGACATAGTCACTCCAGTGAATGCCCAGGATGGTACGCAGGCAGCGCTGGTGAAAGCGTTCGAGGAGTCGTAGTTGGTTGCGGTAGAGGGTCCAGGACTCGGAACCGTACAGCAGGGTGGTGAGGACGACAGCTCTGTACACGCTGATCTTGGTGCCTTTTTTCAGCTGTTGATTGTGCCACACCCGCTTGAATAGTCGCCCGAAAGCACTGTTCGCTTTTGCCAACCTGTTGTCCAGCTCCTTGTCCAGCTTGGCGTCTGACGTGATGGTGCAGCCAAGGTAGGTAAACTGGTGTACTGACTTTAGTTCAGACTCGCCGATGGTGATGTGGGGAGGGCGATGCTCTACCTTGGGTGCCGGCTGATGAAGGACCTCTGTCTTTTTCAGACTGACCTCGAGTCCAAAGAGCTGGGCAGCATCTGCAAAGCAGGATGTGATGCGCTGCAAGGCTCTCTCTGTGTGAGCAACGAGGGCAGCGTCATCAGCAAAGAGCAGCTCACGAATCAGTTGGTCTAGAGTTTTGGTGTGGGCCTGCAGTCGTCTGAGGTTGAACAGGTTGCCATCGAGACGATACCTGATGTACACTGCATCGTCATCGTCGAGGTCCACTGTGGCCTGCTTCAACATCATGCTAAAGAAGATGGTGAAGAGGGTTGGTGCCAGCACGCAGCCCTGTTTCACGCCGTTGATAATGGGGAATGGTTCTGAGAGGTTACTGTTGAGTCTAACCTGGCCTTGCTGGTCCTCGTGGAGCTGGACGATCATGCTTAGGAACTTTGGGGGACAGCCAAGTCGCTCCAGGATCTGCCACATGCCTTGCCTGCTCACAGTGTCGAACGCTTTTGTTAGGTCGACAAACGTTACGTACAGCCCTTTGTTCTGCTCGCGGCACTTCTCCTGAAGCTGTCTCAGCACAAAGACCATGTCGGTGGTACTCCTGTTGGCTCTGAAGCCACACTGGCCCTCTGGGAGGTGGTCTTCAGCGATGGCAGGTACCAGCCGATTCAGGAGCAGCCGTGCGAGAATTTTCCCTGCAATGGACAGCAGGGTAATTCCACGATAATTAGAGCAGGCAGATTTCTCTCCTTTGTTCTTGTACAGGGTGATGATGACTGCATCACGGAGATCCTTTGGTAGTGTTCCTTTCTCCCAGCAGCAGAGAAAGAGGTCATGGAGCTTGTTGTGCAGTGCTGGGCCTCCATGTTTCCAGATCTCTGGCGGGATTCCGTCAATGCCTGCTGCTTTGCCACTCTTGAGCTGGTGGATGGCTGTGAGGGTCTCTTCGGCGGTGGGCGGTTCGTCCAATTCAACCTTTAGTGGGAGCTGTGGGATTTGGAGGATGACTGTTTCTTGAACAGTGCGCTCAGCGCCGAAGAGGTCCTGAAAGTATTCTGACCAGCGGTTCAAGATGGAGGTATTATCTGTGAGGAGTGCCTGTCCATCGGCGCTTCGCAGGGGACTTTGTACCAGGTGCCTAGGGCCATACACTGCTTTCAGTGCTTCATAGAAGCCCCTGTAGTCACCGTTGTCAGCGCAAAGCTGGGTCCTCTGTGCCAGTCTCGACCACCACTCGTTCTGGAGCTCTCTAAGCTTGAGCTGGAGACTGCTGCAGATGAGGCGAAAGGCAGATTTCTTCACAGGGCAGGAAGGCTGGGCTAGGTGGGCCTGGTGGGCGGCTCTTTTTTTTGCTAGAAGTTCCTGGATCTCCACGTCGTTTTCGTCAAACCAGTCTTTGTTCCTCTTTCTAACAAAGCCCAAGACTTCCATAGAAGATTTTACAATAGCAGTTTTCAGTTGCTCCCAGAGTGTTTCAGGGGAGGAGTCTGCTGGATCAACTGCGTCTTTGAGCATGCGCTCTAAATCTGTCTGGAGGGCAGCTTTCTTGTCATCACGCTGAAGGCTGGCGACATCAAGCTTTTTCTTGAGGGGGCCCCTTTTCTTGGGTTTCAGCTTGAGGTGGAGCCTGAGTTTGCAGCGGACAAGGCGGTGGTCAGTGTGGCACTCTGCGCTGGACATCACTCTGGTGAGGAGGACGTCACTGCGGTCCCTCTGACGCACTAGGACATAGTCGATAAGGTGCCAGTGCTTGGAGCGAGGATGCATCCAGGTGGTCTTTCGACTGTCCTTTTGCTGGAAAGTAGTGTTGGTGATGACAAGTTGCTGTTCTGCACAGAACTCCAACAGCAGGCGGCCATTGTCATTGCAGTTCCCAACGCCATGCTTGCCGAGGACTTCTTTCCAGGCTTCAGAGTCTTGGCCCACTCTGGCGTTGAAGTCGCCAAGGATGATGACTTTGTCGCCTGCGGGGGTGCTCTGCAGGAGGCTGCGCAGGTCAGAGTAGAACTTGTCTTTTTCTGCAGGCTCTGCCAGGAGGGTTGGGGAGTACACACTGAGAAGGGTGACGTATTGCTGGTGTCTCAGTGGGAGGCGCATGGACATGATGCGGTCGGAGTGACCCATTGGTAGGTTTTCCAACTTAGTCGCAATGGGGATCTTGACCATGAAGCCCACGCCTGAGAGCCGTCTTTCTGATGCAGGCCTGCCTGACCAGTAGAGGGTGTAGCCAGCGCCAAGTTCTTGGAGGCTGCCTTCCTCCGGGAGGCGTACTTCGCTGAGCGCGGCGATGTCGATGTTTAACCTCCGCAATTCATGGGCAATAAGGGCGGAGCGACGTTCAGGGCGTCCGCTGTCTGCTGTGTCGAGCATGGTTCGGATGTTCCAGCATGCTACGTTGAGTCCGGTCGTGGTCGTCATGAAAGTGGATCCATTGTTTTTTCTTGTTTTCTGACCGCAGGAGAAGATGCCCGTTGACCGCGGCTAGCCAACTGCTACTAGCATATACACCAGGATAATACGGTGAGCTGTCCACGTCTCGCCCTGCTAGTAGCATATACACCAGTATAATACAGTGAGTTGTCCACGTGTCGCCCTGCTACTAGCATATACACCAGGAAAATACGGTGAGTTGTCCACGTGTCGCCCTGCTACTAGCATATATACACCAGGATAATACGGTGAGTTGTCCACGTGTCGCCCTGCTACTAGCATATGCGCCAGGATAATACGGTGAGTTGTCCACGTGTCGCCCTGCTACTGACATATACACCAGGATAATACGGTGAGTTGTCCACGTGTCGCCCTGCTACTAGCATCTACACCAGGATAATACGGCGAGTTGTCCACGTGTCGCCCTGCTACTAGCATCTAAAACAGGATAATACGTGAGCTGTCCAGGTGTCGCCCTGCTACTAGCATATACACCAGGATAATACGGTGAGTTGTCCACGTGTCGCATGCTACTAGAATACACACCAGGATAATACTGTGAGTTGTCCACGTGTCGCCCTGCTACTAGCATATACCCCAGGATAATATGGTGAGTTGTTAACGTGTCGCCCTGCTACTAACATATATACACCAGGATAATACGGTGAGTTGTCCACGTGTCGCCCTGCTACTAACATATACACCAGGATAATACGGGGAGATTCCACGTGTCGCCCTGCTATTAGCATATACACCAGGATAATACGGCGAGTTGTCCACGTGTCGCCCTGCTACTAGCATATACACCAGGATAATACGGTGACCTGTCCACGTGTCGCCATGCTACTAGCATATACACCAGGATAATATGGTGAGCTGTCCACGTGTCGCCCTGCTACTAGCATATACACCAGGATAATACGGTGAGTTGTCCACGTGTCGCCCTGCGACTAGTATACACACCAGGATAATACGGTGATTTGTCCACGTGTCGCCCCGCTACTAGCATATACACCAGGATAATACGGTAAGTTGTCCACGCGTCGCCCTGCTACTAGCATATACACCAGGATAATACGGCGAGTTGTCCACGTGTCGCCCTGCTACTAACGTATACACCAGGATAATACGGTGTGTTGTCCACGAGTCGCCCTGCTACTATCACATACACCAGGATAATACGGTGAGTTGTCCAAAAGTCGCGTGTCGCCCTGCTACTAGCATTTACACCAGGATAATACTGTGAGTTGTCCACGTGTCGCCCTGCTACTAGCATATACACCAGGATAATACGGTGAGTTGTCCACGTGTCGCCCTGCTACTAGCATATTCACCAGGATAATACGGCGAGTTGCCCACGTGTCGCCCTGCTACTAGCGTATACACCAGGATAATACGGTGAGTTGTCCACGTGTCGCGTGTCGCCTTGCTACTAGCATATACACCAGGATAATACGGTGAGCTGTCCACGTGTCGCCCTGCTACTAGCACATACACCAGGATAGTACGGTGAGTTGTCCACGTGTCGCCCTGCTACTAGCATATACACCAGGATAACACGGTGAGTGGTCCACGTGTCGCCCTGCTACTAGCATACACACCAGGATAATACGGTGAGTTGTCCACGTGTCGCCCTGCTACTAGCATATACACCAGGATAATACAGTGAGTTGTCCACGTGTCGCCCTGCTACTAGCATATATACACCAGGATAATACGGTGAGTTGTCCACTTGTCGCCCTGCGACGAGCATATGCACCAGGATAATACGGTGAGTTGTCCATGTGTCGCCCTGCTACTAGCATATACACCAGGATAACACGGTGAGTGGTCCACGTGTCGCCCTGCTACTAGCATACACACCAGGATAATACGGTGAGTTGTCCACGTGTCGCCCTGCTACTAGCATATACACCAGGATAATACAGTGAGTTGTCCACGTGTCGCCCTGCTACTAGCATATATACACCAGGATAATACGGTGAGTTGTCCACGTGTCGCCCTGCGACGAGCATATGCACCAGGATAATACGGTGAGTTGTCCACGTGTCGCCCTGCTACTAACATATACACCAGGATAATACGGTGAGCTGTCCATTTGTCGCCCTGCTACTAGCATATACACCAGGATAATACAGTGTGTTGTCCACGTGACGCATGCTATTGGCATACACACCAGGATAACACTGTGAGTTGTCCATGTGTCGCCCTGCTACTAGCATATATAAACCAGGATAATACGGTGAGTTGTGCACGTGTCGCCCTGCTACTAGCATGTGCACTAGGATAATACGGTGAGTTGTCCACCTGTCGCCCTGCTACTAACATATACACCAGGATAATACGGGGAGATGTCCACGTGTCGCCCTGCTACTAGCATATACACCAGGATAATACGTCGAGTTGTCCACGTGTCGCCCTGCTACTAGCATATACACCAGGATAATACGGTGAGCTGTCCACGTGTCGCCCTGCTACTAGCATATACACCAGGATAATACGGTGAGCTGTCCACGTGTCGCCCTGCTACTAGCATATACACCAGGATAATACGGTGAGCTGTCCACGTGTCGCCGTGCTACTAGCATATACACCAGAATAATACGGTGAGCTGTCCACGTGTCGCCCTGCTACTAGCATATACACCAGGATAATACGGTGAGCTGTCCACGTGTCGCCGTGCTACTAGCATATACACCAGAATAATACGGCGAGTTGTCCACGTGTCGCCCTGCTACTAGCGTATACACCAGCATAATACGGTGTGTTTTCCACGAATCTCCCTGCTAATAGCATATACACCTGGATAATACGGTGAGTTGTCCATGTGTTGCCCTGCTACCAGCATATACACCAGGATAATACGGTGAGTTGTCCACGTGTCGCCCTGCTACTAGCATATACATCAGGATAATACGGTGAGTTGTCCACGTGTCGCCCTGCTACTAGCATCATATGCAACTGGATAATACGGTGAGCTGTCCACGTGTCGCCCTGCTACTAGCATATAGACCAGGATAGTACAGTGAGTTGTCCACGTGTCACTTTGCTACTAGCATATACACCAGGATAATACGGTGAGTTGTCCACGTGTCGCCCTGCTACTAGCATATACACCAGGATAATACGGTGAGTTGTCCACGTGTCGCCCTGCTACTAGCATATACACCAGGATAATACGGCGAGTTGTCCAGGTGTCGCCCTGCTACTAGCATATACACCAGGATAATACGGCGGGATGTCCACGTGTCGCCCTGCTACTAGCATCTACACCAGGATAATACGGTGAGCTGTCCATTTGTCGCCTTGCTACTAGCATATACACCAGGATAATACGGTGAGTTGTCCACGTGTCGCATGCTACTAGCATACACACCAGGATAATACGGCGAGTTGTCCACGTTTCGCCCTGCTACTAGTATATACACCAGGATAATACGGTGTGTTGTCTACGTGTCGCCCTGCTACTAGCATATACACCAGGATAATATAGTGAGTTGTCCACGTGTCGCCCTGCTACTAGCATATATACACCTGGATAATACGGTGAGTTGTCCACGTGTCGCCCTGCTACTAGCATGTACACCAGGATAATACGGTGAGTTGTCCACGTGTCGCCCCGCTACTAGCATATACACCAGGATAATACGGTGAGCTGTCCACGTGTCGCCCTGCTACTAGCATATACACCAGGATAATACGGTGAGTTGTCCACGTGTCGCCCTGCTACTAGCATATACACGAGGATAATACGGTGAGCTGTCCACGTGTCGCCTTGCTACTAGCATATACACCAGGATAATACGGTGAGCTGTCCACGTGTCGCCCTGCTACTAGCATATACACCAGGATAATACGGTGAGTTGTCCACGTGTCGCCCTGCTATTAGCATATCCACCAGGATAATACGTGGAGTTGTCCACGTGTCGCCCTGCTACTAGCATATACACCAGGATAATACGGTGAGTTGTCCACGAGTCACCCTGCTACTAGCATATACACCAGGATAATACGGTGAGTTATCCACGTGTCGCCCTGCTACTAGCATATACACCAGGATAATACGGTGAGTTGTCCACGTGTCGCCCTGCTACCAGCATATACACCAAGATAATACGGTGAGTTGTCCACGTGTCGCCCTGCTACTAGCATATACACCAGGATAATACGGTGAGTTGTCCACGTGTCACCCTGCTACTAGCATATACACCAGGATAATACGGTGAGCTGTCCACGAGTCACCCTGCTACTAGCATATACACCAGGATAATACGGTGAGTTGTCCAAAAGTCGCGTGTCTCCCTGCTACTAGCATTTACACCAGGATAATACTGTGAGTTGTCCACGTGTCGCGTGTCGCCTTGCTACTAGCATATACACCAGGATAATACGGTGAGCTGTCCACGTGTCGCCCTGCTACTAGCACATACACCAGGATAGTACGGTGAGTTGTCCACGTGTCGCCCTGCTACTAGCATATACACCAGGATAACACGGTGAGTGGTCCACGTGTCGCCCTGCTACTAGCATACACACCAGGATAATACGGTGAGTTGTCCACGTGTCGCCCTGCTACTAGCATATACACCAGGATAATACAGTGAGTTGTCCACGTGTCGCCCTGCTACTAGCATATATACACCAGGATAATACGGTGAGTTGTCCACTTGTCGCCCTGCGACGAGCATATGCACCAGGATAATACGGTGAGTTGTCCACGTGTCGCCCTGCTACTAGCATATACACCAGGATAACACGGTGAGTGGTCCACGTGTCGTCCTGCTACTAGCATACACACCAGGATAATACGGTGAGTTGTCCACGTGTCGCCCTGCTACTAGCATATACACCAGGATAATACAGTGAGTTGTCCACGTGTCGCCCTGCTACTAGCATATATACACCAGGATAATACGGTGAGTTGTCCACTTGTCGCCCTGCGACGAGCATATGCACCAGGATAATACGGTGAGTTGTCCACGTGTCGCCCTGCTACTAACATATACACCAGGATAATACGGTGAGCTGTCCATTTGTCGCCCTGCTACTAGCATATACACCAGGATAATACAGTGTGTTGTCCACGTGACGCATGCTATTGGCATACACACCAGGATAACACTGTGAGTTGTCCATGTGTCGCCCTGCTACTAGCATATATAAACCAGGATAATACGGTGAGTTGTCCACGTGTCGCCCTGCTACTAGCATGTGCACTAGGATAATACGGTGAGTTGTCCACCTGTCGCCCTGCTACTAACATATACACCAGGATAATACGTGGAGATGTCCACGTGTCGCCCTGCTACTAGCATATACACCAGGATAATACGTCGAGTTGTCCACGTGTCGCCCTGCTACTAGCATATACACCAGGATAATACGGTGAGCTGTCCACGTGTCGCCCTGCTACTAGCATATACACCAGGATAATACGGTGAGCTGTCCACGTGTCGCCCTGCTACTAGCATATACACCAGGATAATACGGTGAGCTGTCCACGTGTCGCCGTGCTACTAGCATATACACCAGAATAATACGGTGAGCTGTCCACGTGTCGCCCTGCTACTAGCATATACATCAGGATAATACGGTGAGCTGTCCACGTGTCGCCGTGCTACTAGCATATACACCAGAATAATACGGCGAGTTGTCCACGTGTCGCCCTGCTACTAGCGTATACACCAGCATAATACGGTGTGTTTTCCACGAATCTCCCTGCTACTAGCATATACACCTGGATAATACGGTGAGTTGTCCACGTGTTGCCCTGCTACCAGCATATACACCAGGATAATACGGTGAGTTGTCCACGTGTCGCCCTGCTACTAGCATATACATCAGGATAATACGGTGAGTTGTCCACGTGTCGCGTGTCGCCCTGCTACTAGCATAATATGCAACTGGATAATACGGTGAGCTGTCCACGTGTCGCCCTGCTACTAGCATATAGACCAGGATAGTACAGTGAGTTGTCCACGTGTCACTTTGCTACTAGCATATACACCAGGATAATACGGTGAGTTGTCCACGTGTCGCCCTGCTACCAGCATATACACCAAGATAATACGGTGAGTTGTCCACGTGTCGCCCTGCTACTAGCATATACACCAGGATAATACGGTGAGTTGTCCACGTGTCACCCTGCTACTAGCATATACACCAGGATAATACGGTGAGCTGTCCACGAGTCACCCTGCTACTAGCATATACACCAGGATAATACGGTGAGTTGTCCAAAAGTCGCGTGTCTCCCTGCTACTAGCATTTACACCAGGATAATACTGTGAGTTGTCCACGTGTCGCGTGTCGCCTTGCTACTAGCATATACACCAGGATAATACGGTGAGCTGTCCACGTGTCGCCCTGCTACTAGCACATACACCAGGATAGTACGGTGAGTTGTCCACGTGTCGCCCAACTACTAGCATATACACCAGGATAACACGGTGAGTGGTCCACGTGTCGCCCTGCTACTAACATACACACCAGGATAATACGGTGAGTTGTCCACGTGTCGCCCTGCTACTAGCATATACACCAGGATAATACAGTGAGTTGTCCACGTGTCGCCCTGCTACTAGCATATATACACCAGGATAATACGGTGAGTTGTCCACTTGTCGCCCTGCGACGAGCATATGCACCAGGATAATACGGTGAGTTGTCCACGTGTCGCCCTGCTACTAGCATATACACCAGGATAACACGGTGAGTGGTCCACGTGTCGCCCTGCTACTAGCATACACACCAGGATAATACGGTGAGTTGTCCACGTGTCGCCCTGCTACTAGCATATACACCAGGATAATACAGTGAGTTGTCCACGTGTCGCCCTGCTACTAGCATATATACACCAGGATAATACGGTGAGTTGTCCACTTGTCGCCCTGCGACGAGCATATGCATCAGGATAATACGGTGAGTTGTCCACGTGTCGCCCTGCTACTAACATATACACCAGGATAATACGATGAGCTGTCCATTTGTCGGCCTGCTACTAGCATATACACCAGGATAATACAGTGTGTTGTCCACGTGACGCATGCTATTGGCATACACACCAGGATAACACTGTGAGTTGTCCATGTGTCGCCCTGCTACTAGCATATATAAACCAGGATAATACGGTGAGTTGTCCACGTGTCGCCCTGCTACTAGCATGTGCACTAGGATAATACGGTGAGTTGTCCACCTGTCGCCCTGCTACTAACATATACACCAGGATAATACGGGGAGATGTCCACGTGTCGCCCTGCTACTAGCATATACACCAGGATAATACGTCGAGTTGTCCACGTGTCGCCCTGCTACTAGCATATACACCAGGATAATACGGTGAGCTGTCCACGTGTCGCCCTGCTACTAGCATATACACCAGGATAATACGGTGAGCTGTCCACGTGTCGCCCTGCTACTAGCATATACACCAGGATAATACGGTGAGCTGTCCACGTGTCGCCGTGCTACTAGCATATACACCAGAATAATACGGTGAGCTGTCCACGTGTCGCCCTGCTACTAGCATATACACCAGGATAATACGGTGAGCTGTCCACGTGTCGCCGTGCTACTAGCATATACACCAGAATAATACGGCGAGTTGTCCACGTGTCGCCCTGCTACTAGCGTATACACCAGCATAATACGGTGTGTTTTCCACGAATCTCCCTGCTACTAGCATATACACCTGGATAATACGGTGAGTTGTCCACGTGTTGCCCTGCTACCAGCATATACACCAGGATAATACGGTGAGTTGTCCACGTGTCGCCCTGCTACTAGCATATACATCAGGATAATACGGTGAGTTGTCCACGTGTCGCGTGTCGCCCTGCTACTAGCATAATATGCAACTGGATAATACGGTGAGCTGTCCACGTTTCGCCCTGCTACTAGCATATAGACCAGGATAGTACAGTGAGTTGTCCACGTGTCACTTTGCTACTAGCATATACACCAGGATAATACGGTGAGTTGTCCACGTGTCGCCCTGCTACTAACATATACACCAGGATAATACGGTGAGTTGTCCACGTGTCGCCCTGCTACTAGCATATACACCAGGATAATACGGCGAGTTGTCCAGGTGTCGCCCTGCTACTAGCATATACACCAGGATAATACGGCGGGATGTCCACGTGTCGCCCTGCTACTAGCATCTACACCAGGATAATACGGTGAGCTGTCCATTTGTCGCCTTGCTACTAGCATATACACCAGGATAATACGGTGAGTTGTCCACGTGTCGCATGCTACTAGCATACACACCAGGATAATACGGCGAGTTGTCCACGTTTCGCCCTGCTACTAGTATATACACCAGGATAATACGGTGTGTTGTCTACGTGTCGCCCTGCTACTAGCATATACACCAGGATAATATAGTGAGTTGTCCACGTGTCGACCTGCTACTAGCATATATACACCAGGATAATACGGTGAGTTGTCCACGTGTCGCCCTGCTACTAGCATGTACACCAGGATAATACGGTGAGTTGTCCACGTGTCGCCCCGCTACTAGCATATACACCAGGATAATACGGTGAGCTGTCCACGTGTCGCCCTGCTACTAGCATATACACCAGGATAATACGGTGAGTTGTCCACGTGTCGCCCTGCTACTAGCATATACACGAGGATAATACGGTGAGCTGTCCACGTGTCGCCTTGCTACTAGCATATACACGAGGATAATACGGTGAGCTGTCCACGTGTCGCCCTGCTACTAGCATATACACCAGGATAATACGGTGAGTTGTCCACGTGTCGCCCTGCTATTAGCATATCCACCAGGATAATACGTGGAGTTGTCCACGTGTCGCCCTGCTACTAGCATATACACCAGGATAATACGGTGAGTTGTCCACGAGTCACCCTGCTACTAGCATATACACCAGGATAATACGGTGAGTTATCCACGTGTCGCCTTGCTACTAGCATATACACCAGAATAATACGGTGAGTTGTCCACGTGTCGCCCTGCTACCAGCATATACACCAAGATAATACGATGAGTTGTCCACGTGTCGCCCTGCTACTAGCATATATACCAGGATAATACGGTGAGTTGTCCACGTGTCACCCTGCTACTAGCATATACACCAGGATAATACGGTGAGCTGTCCACGAGTCACCCTGCTACTAGCATATACACCAGGATAATACGGTGAGTTGTCCACGTGTCGCCCTGCTACTAGCATATACACGAGGATAATACGGTGAGCTGTCCACGTGTCACCCTGCTAGTAGCATATACACCAGGATAATACGGTGAGTTATCCACGTGTCGCCCTGCTACTAGCATATATACACCAGGATAATACGGTGAGTTGTCCACGTGTCGCCCCGCTACTAGCATATATACACCAGGATAATACGGTGAGTTGTCCACGTGTCGCCCTGCTACTAACATATACACCAGGATAATGCGGTGAATTGTCCACGTGTCGCGCTGCTACTAGCATATACACCAGGATAATACGGCGAGTTGTCCACGTGTCGCCCTGCTACTAGCATATACACCAGGATAATACGGTGAGCTGTCCACGTGTCACCGTGCCTAACTTCAATTTGCATGGCAGTAATCACCTATTGGTTAGTTTACTTAGGTGCGGATCAATATAGTCTGTGAAAAGTGTGTGTGTGTGTGTGGGGGGGGGGGGGGAGGGACTTTCTCTTTGTTGCATTTACCCGAGATGTGGAACGCCTTGAGTAGAGATCGTATTTTCCATATCCAGACACTCGATCTATTAAGCGAAGGGGAAGAAGTATGTTTGTGGGGGGGGGGAGGAGGAGGGGAGGGGGATAAGGGGGTGATGGGGCAGATTAGTGTGCGTGTGTGTGTGTGTGTGTGTGGGGGGGTGTATTTGGGCGGAGAAAACAACTTTTCACATTTATACTGGTTGGTAAAAAAATCTATGAGGCATAAAAAACGCGAAAAAGAAAGGAACCATTAAAACGTTAATAATTTGATTACAGATCGAAGTGAATGTTGTCAGCACATACAGCAAGCTTAGTTCTTGCAGTACTAGCCGTTGTTTTACCCACCGCACGGTGCGATTAGTGACGAGTAAGCCTTCTCTGCACGGGGTCAGCATGCGTCATGTGATCCACTTGCACCACGTCTTCAGTGGGCGCAATACCACATCAACTGACGTCATCGTGACTGGCACAGGGTCCTCTTCACTGACGAAAGCAGGTTCTGCATTGATCCGTCTGATGGCCGTATTGGGATCTGGCGAAGACATGGACAGCGGTTTCGAGCTGCTAACATCTTGCAGCGGAGCAGATGGGGAGGTGAAAGCGTGTCGCCCTGCTACTATGGGGTGCAATCGGGGTTAACCAGCAAATAGGACCTGCGGTCGTCCAAAATGTCGGCCGAAGACAAGGAAATGGCGTCAATGCTGACCGGTACATAAACCTAGTGCTGAGACATCATGCGGTGCCGTTCTTCCAGCGTCACCCAAACCACCTGTACCAGCAAGATAATGCAAGGCCGCACACGGCACGTGTCACACAAGCCTTCCTGCAACACAACAACATCAATCTGCTCCCCCATCCAGCTCGTTCACCTGACCTTAACTCAACTGAACAGTTTTGGGATGCTCTGCAGAGGAAGCTCAACAAGTTGGCGCCCATACGTCAAACCGCTGCCCAGCTAAGTGCCGCCATTGGCCGCGTCTGGCACATGATCCCACAAGCACAAATAAACACTTTTATGAGGTCCATGTGGCGGACGCAGAGCTCTGATCAACGCCCTAGGTGGTGATAAACGTTATTGGCAGTGTTTGTCTTCTGAATGTTGGTAGAATGACGCCATTTTGTATCAGAACGACTTTAAGATGCACACGTCTGTGATGCTTGATTGTTGTGTAAATTTACTGTAGACAGTAATTATGAATTTAATGTCAAAATTAAATCGTAAAAAGACTTCTCTACTGTTTTCGCGTTTGTTTTGCCTCTGAGTATAGAAAACGATGATGGCGCGAGAGGAACAGTGATTGGACGTATATGAAATATCGGAACATTTCTTTGTATTTCTTTCTTCACTTATTTCTGTTATTTTCCCTAATGTCGTCTTTCTTTCTTTATTTTTAACCCTTTAGCTGTCAGTAGCGCTCTTTGTTGAGGTGATTTCTGTTTGGCCTGTCACGAGGTGATTACAAACACGGGGCTGTGAACTCAGCAATCTTGTTAACCCCAGCTGGTTTCAAACCGCGAGCTTTCGGATGAGAGTCAGACTCTGAATCAGCAGCGGTTTATCTGTAGTTAACCCCTTTCCTGCCAGTGGACGGCAATCATGGAATGTTGTTCATTCAACGACCAAAAGCCACAACCGTTCAAGGAACAAGGATACAAATTGGTCTCAGCAAGAGGCATAGATCCTCATGAGCCCCCGTAATTCGCCTTTTCTAAAGGGGTTAAAGCAAAAATACAATATATGGATGCGCTAAAAGTAAGAGTCCTGGAACATTGTTTATGTTGTCTAGAAGGCTCTTTCGAGATGTCCAGGTATCTGAAGGGAGCTCTTCACACATCTTTGGGCTTGGTTCCAGGACGTCAGTTTTAGCCCTTTGCAGGACCTTCAGTTGGCGGTTCAGACTTGGGCGTTTCTGACGGTTCTTGTTCTGCTCCTGTAGTCTCCCATGCTGTCAGTGTTTAGTAAGTCTCTTCATCGTGTGTGCTGTTCTGCGTTCCAGTGGCTCCAATGTCCTCCATTTCCTAAATTGGGGTGCTCCAGATGGCTCCAAAAATGTCATTGCATCGTGAAAATGACCCATGTTCAGCATCTTGTCAAGCCTTGCTTTTTTGGGTTTTGCAGGCAGTGTTTCATGTTGTCGATGTATCTTGGTACCGCACTACTGGTCTGACCGAGCAGGCGTTTGCTTGTTCCAGGATGCTGTAATTTGCGCCAATATGGTCCCCACCAGTTTCTTCATCAGAGACTTTTTTTTTGCTGCTGTAGCTTCCGTGGCTTCGATGTGAGGCCTCCACGTGAATCCAGTATTTTATTTGTTGCCAGTAAAGTTGGCCTGTCTGTCTTTGGTCTACAGTTTTGAGGTGACCTCTTCCGTCTGATTGAAAGAGATGGTCTAGCTCAGTTTGAGTGGCCTCTTTCAGTCCAGCTGCTGACTATTGGCAGCATCCTGGATTCTGGAGGATGCTATTTCTTTATGTTCTGCTGCGCTCCACACTGCAAAGTCATCCGCATGGAGGATGTTCGAGACGAACCTTGGTACTGTTGTACTGATGTCATTAATGTAGACCAAGAACAGCATCAGACACAACATCTCCCTGAGGTACACCTTCCCCGAGTTTGACAAGACTGCTGAATGTGCAGACGGCAGAAGCTTCAGCGGCAGCCCCTGTTAAGCATGCCTTAACTAAAAAGAATTACAATTAAATTGATGGATCACATTTAAATTAATGAAATGCTCACAAATGTTTTTGCTCAATATGCATATTTTGTTTAGAAAACTGGCAACAAACATATTTAAACAGAGGAGTATGACATAAGCAATTGTTATGGTGATTTTGCATTCCTTTGGGTACTGGTAAAATGGGGGTAGGGTAGCAGATTTAGCCACTGTGGCCCCTAAATGCATTACAGCATCATAAAATCAGGTTGGGAGTAACTGTGGTACTCTATCCTAACCAATAAAACATAACAAAGACCTATCAGTTGTATACAAAATTTGTGAGGGCATCAGAAACAACGTAGTTTTCTAATTAGGCAATTTTAAATGAGAAATAGCTATCATTCACCACGATCGTACCGCAAAGGATGCCGATTTTCCTTATTTTCTTGCACTTTATGCTCACATTATTGAAACCTAATAGGTAAAGAGAGGTCAGAATGAAATGGAATAACTTTAGTATTTTTTTCTAATTAATTTTGTGTATTTTTACAACGTGGGGGTAGGGATACAAAATCAAGCACTGTGGCACTCACATTGATCACAGCATCACCTAGTCAAGTTTATAGATTTCGCGGAAATGGCCGTTTACTGGGTGCACAAATACTTTCACTGTGAGCCAGAGATTCAATACGTTTTCATTCTGGTTTTTGCAGAGGATGCAGAAGTGTGCCTTAACATAATATTGCCTGATTTGGGCTTCTGAAATGAATTCCGATTTATTTAGAGGAAAATGTTTCTCAACCTCATTTTAGCATCTGCGAAGAGCGTGAATGGGGTTACCCTTGTGCCATCGGCTATATCTCTGGTGTGTTCCTAAGGATTTTCGGGGAACATGGCTTAAACATCTCTATACATACTAAGGTACACTTTGAAACCCATTTTATTGAGTACTGGGGGGGGGGGTGGTGGTGGTGGTGTGCACGGTAGATCTGGCTAGCTTGTGCACTAATTAGAGTCCGTAATTTTTGTCATATTTACTTGAACATTTACATATAGCTAGTTTGGAGAAAGGCATTGGATGAGTTCGTGAGCCAGCTTTGTATCCTTTTAACTTCTTTAGTAAAAATTAATTCTTTTCAGAAAATAATTAAAACAGTAAAAACAAACTTGATATCTAGAGAAAGTCAGACAGTGCCGGTGACGTGAAAGAAGCAACTCCGTCACAACACAGACATACACTAAATATGACGTAATTCTCTCTTTTTCTCGCTCGCTCTTTTAGTCTAGCAACTGCCCTTCATAGACGATCAGCCGTTTAGATAGTGATTTTCTAGAGAGTAACAAAGTTTTGGGTATATCAAAATGAAATCTAGTATGGATAAAAGCAGTGCGCACTCGTTTTAAACCGCCGGAGGCTGGAGACAGTTTTCTGTAGCGCATTTTGTTTCCAGTACGGTTGCAGACGAAACTGACTGCCGCAGCCATGTTCACTGGGGATCAGTAGTTTACACGGGCCTCACATTTTGGTCCTGTATTCAGTGGTAGTTAACATTATATGTCACTGAAAAGGATTTCATTTTATTTTTGAAGTACATTTGCACACTTATTTATATTAAGAGAAGAAACAATTACAAAAAAGCTTGCCTTGAGCTCAAATATCGTTACTCAACAATAAGATATCCCAAATCACGTGATCGACACACGATACAAGATACATGCGGACTCGTTGCCGTGATTTTCGGTGTGCCGACGAGTTCTTTTTTTTTATTCTACATAAGCTTGTGTGTTTTCCCAAAAAGCGAACGGTGGGTGTTTAGCGGTTTTGTGTGTGTATGTGGGGAGGGAGTGGGAGTGGGCGGTTTGGCACCTATTACCATAAATATATGTGTATACTTTCTTGTTGTATGCTGATGTGTATGTACAAAACCTACTTTACAAACAAACAAAAATAAGTAATAAATTTAAATAAATAAAATAAGGTAAATCAAAGATACCTGGGACATATGAATACCACGTAAAGGATATTGTCACGACTAGGGAGGGACAGATGAGAATGGAAGATAGAATAGAAGTAGAACCCCCAAATGTCCCGACTAAAGAGAGATAGACGAGAATGAAGGTTAGGAGTAGAAGAGAAGAAAGAGATAGATAAAGAACCCTAGCGTCTTGCCTCAAGACAGGTTACAGCTCAGCACAAGCAACACAACACATTTACTTTACACGTACACTCACTCTTTATTACTATTATACTAACTATTTCCCCTTTCCTTCCTTCCCACACTTCCCACCGACACTTCCCCTCCCTGCCCCCTACTCCCCTCCCCCTCCCGAAAAAAAAAAAAGAAAGAAAAGAAAAACAAAAGGGAAAAAACTAAACCAAGGTTAATACTACTTCCAAGGTTAATACTACTTCCGCAGCATCAGCATTGCATCGAGTGGTGGAAACAAACACTCCCCCACGCTACGCAGCACTGTTGCTCCACAATAATAAAAAGTCAGGTTACAGCCCTCCAAACTGACGGCTGAAAAACGTTATTTACAATATACTGTTCATATACAAGAATCATGTAACTACACCAAGGCAGAGTGAGTGACGGAAAGCTGAATAAGAATGGGACCACCGTGGTAAGTCGACGAACGCCTGTGGATCCCTCCCGTCCGGCTTCCTTAACGGTCGTACAGCTTCGCGGGTCTTCTCTCTCGCTCTCGCTCTCTCTCGCTCTCTCTCTCTCGCTCTCTCTCGCTCGCTCTCTCTCGCTCTCTCTCTCTCGCTCTCTCTCTCTCGCTCTCTCTCTCTCGCTCTCTCTCTCTCGCTCTCTCTCTCGCGCTCTCTCTCTCGCGCTCTCTCTCGCGCTCTCTCTCGCGCTCTCTCTCTCGCGCTCTCTCTCTCGCGCTCTCTCTCGCGCTCTCTCTCGCGCTCTCTCGCTCGCGCTCTCTCGCTCGCGCTCTCTCTCTCTCGCGCTCTCTCTCTCTCGCGCTCTCTCTCTCTCTCGCTCGCGCTCTCTCTCGCTCGCGCTCTCTCTCTCTCGCGCTCTCTCTCTCTCGCGCTCTCTCTCTCTCGCTCGCGCTCTCTCTCTCTCGCTCGCGCTCTCTCTCTCGCTCGCTCTCGCTCGCTCTCTCGCTCTCTCTCTCGCTCTCTCTCTCCGTTTCCCTGGTGCGAGGTCTGGATGCAATGGCGGCACGGCAGCTTCGGCAGTACAGATGACCGCGCCCCTTCCACGCCGACACTCAGTCCAGCGAGGCGTGGTTGGTCCTAATGGCCGTCGGCCCTCCAACCGGTCCCGACCCCAAACGTCAAAATGCAAAACAAAAGCAGAAGCCTAAACGGCCTCGTAAGTAACGTAAACCAGTGGGTCGTTAAAACCAGCTAACCACCATACCCACCCTGCTTGGTTTACAAAAACACTACCACTAATCATTCAAGCACTTGACCTTCACTCATATGACACGTGCTTTTCAAATCATTCCAAAATTTACACATGAACCAAAACAACGAAAGTTCTCAAACACTACATATAAACCTTCCTAACATTCTCTGCACTTTCATACCAGCCAATACAACATTTCACTAACACATTCCACTAACCAATGCAACATTTCGCTAAACAGTTAAAAACAACTAATAATTACAGAACCAAACAATAACGCCAAAACAATACTTCCCTTTAACACCCATCGAGTTCTACCCTCCTTTTCCCCCCACGATACCCCTAGACCTAGCACATAGTACAAAACACCTATAACAACCATAACATGACAAAACATCCGCACGCGGGATTTTTACGCACCCACCTCCTCTGCGACCCGTCACAAACGCCGACACTCGTAGGCACAATAACCCAAGTCTCCGGCCTCCAACGACCACGGGACTGGACCGGCGCTGTGTCACTGACTCTCACAAACGGTCAGTCACTGACTACCAACAGTCAGCTGGGCAAGACAACCTGGTCGAACCGAGTACAGCTGCGAACTAAACTATTATTCCCTTGCTACCGACAAGGTAAACTCGGCAGTGAACACACTACCGTATCCACTAGCGCGCCCCGCACGTGCAAAACAAAGAACACTAGCCCGTGTCTACCAACATGAAAACAACTCACTATTCCTACACTGACCGGTGCTTCGGTAACTTTCGACTACCACTGTCAAAACAGTCACTAAACGTGACAGATATATTATGAACATGCACAGCCGTGCACGTCTCTTAATGGGTGTTCTGTGGTTTTGTGTGTTTATGTGGGGTGGGGGAGAGAGTGGTATGGCACCTATTACCATATAATTATGTGAACATGTATGTTCTCATCTTGTATGCTGATGTGTGTGTGCAAACATGCATCAAAAACAAAAACACAAATAAATAAAATAATAAATTAATAAATAAAATAAGTCGGAAATACCTGGGACCTATGAATATGCATGCTAAGTAGAAGATAGATTATGAACATGCACAGATGTATGCATATTTAAAAACAATTTCCTCTCCTTGGTGGCCATTTAGTGATCATGTCCATCAAGGAATTCCTTCCACCCATAATTAAAGGGATAAATAATAAATAAATATGTAAGTGAATAATTAAATGAATCAATAATAAATAAACATGTAATATAATGGAGAGGGCTACTATCTGTATTGTGTCTCATGCAGTCCCGATAAAGCTTGATCATAAGAGTTCTTGTGAGTACGTGAGTGCGGATTGGTTGAATGGGTTGCAAAAACTAAATTTTTTTTATATTTAGGTGTTTAGCTGAAGATGGTGATTTAGATGGAAACGGTTCGGAGATGGATTTCAGTCTGCCTGGCTTGTGCTTAAGACCAGTCGGATAAGAGTGTGCTTGACCAGTTAAAAATCCCATCTCCACTAATAAAAAAAGAGCATACCTACACTTAGAGCCGTTAGGCTGGAAAACAGACGAACAACATGCATGTTGTATCCGGACAAAAGTCTTCAGAATGTTGAAGATGGTCGGCAGACACAATGCACAACATGCACGAAGGGAGTTTACTTTCGATATGCTTTCCTCCCACAAAAGACCGAGTTCTATGTGAAAGGCTGTTTTCAAGACCAGGAAAAATAACATATGACGTTGATAAGATGTACTTCAAAGTTCAAATCCAAAATAATCTCTGTTTCACTCAGGAGCAAAGTAAAGCTGCATGAACCGTGCGCGTCTGATTTACATATTTCGAAGGAATCTCTCTGACCGCCATTTTGAAACTAGCGACACGAGTATGCTTACGGCATTAAAAATGTTACTTTTAAAAATTATTTTATCGTAAATATGTATGCATGTTTACTTGCTCATGATTTTAATTTACTCTCTGGAATAAACTTGTAACTTGTATGCTTGAAATTTTCAATGTTATGCACAAAAAAAATGTCTTGCATCTTATCCGCGCCGTGTACGAGGGCTGGTTCCCTCACAGCGAACAAATAGCTTTCGAAAAACACTTCTACAAAAATGTCCCCATCCTAAGGACAAATATTGTTGCTATGCATAAACCATACGGCATTAGTACTTTCGTTTCGTACCTGCAAACCATTGTTACTCTTTTGACGAACTACTTATCTCTGCAGAAATTGCGTAAGCTGCTAGACTATTCTCACACATATGCGCACATCTCCAAGAAACATAGATCCTCATGTGCCCGGAGGGCGCATGAACACCTATGTCTCTTGAGGATGTTTGCAGAGCGCGCATGCACTCACGTACACGCACACGCACACGCATACACACACACATCGACGCGCTTTCAGAAGAGCATGCAGTGTACTTAGTATAGCATGTAGCTAGGTAAAGTCAACCTGATTTCACACAAATTATGGCAAGACTGAAATTGTACCGTGAAATTCTAATTGTGTCACCATTTTCGCAAGTCTTCAAGCGAAAGCGAATCTCATATCACGTTAAATATAAAATTACGTAGAAACAAACAAACAAACAAAACAACGTCATGACAAATGTCGTTTGACAAACCAAGGACGCATATATAGAGTTCACTATGACGCATTGGCACATCTGCGAGGCTTTTTCAAAAGGAGATATTCAACATTAGAATCAACTAAAAGGCAAAAGGTAGAGACACTTGACAGCGAAGACAGCTCTCATACAAAAGGGACTTTGTCGGTTATGGTTCATCCCATCTTGTCCTAGATTTAGAAAATAGCGTGTATTTTGTTCTCCATCCTTGATACATTTATCTCGGTAGCGAGTTGACACTCCTTTAGCTTTATTAATTTAGAAACATGTCGAGCTGACGTTTAAGCCGTTCCCTCTCATGTAATACGATATGATTACTGAACGTGTTTACTGTTTGTTTTTCTGTATCATCGAATTTGTTCAGAAGTGTGATGTGTCGTGTGTGTAATCTACTCATTTTTTGATTTTCCACATGCAATGCAGAACACTTATTTTGATTTTACACAGATCCCATTGTGTACGTGGGTCAGTGTCTGACACATCACCGTAAACTGTATTTAAGAAGGTGTTCATTTCGTCAATACAATCTTGGATCTTTAATTAAAACTGTCATTAAATTTCTGATAGGAAGGCCCTCTCTCTATGTGGGTAAGTTGAAAATTCATACAAACATATCTATGACCTGACTGAGCAGAGGTGTGTAGGTATATCACAAAACAAAGTACTATCAACCACAGTATCGATATCAGATACCAGGATATAGTCCTGTCTCCTAGTTATATATGGAGGCTTTCGGACCCACGTGAACTTTGTTCCGTCAGAATGATTCCAACGCCAAACCCAGTGCGCAAAGGCCATCAGACCGGCGTCAGCCGCCGTTGGCCCGCGCACGACCGTGTGTGGGCCAACGGCGGCCGACGTCGGCCCAATGGCTTTTTGCGCACTGGGAAGATCATTTAATTCACAATCAAAAATACTTTTTTTGTAAACGAACCCTCTTCTCTTTCATTGTGTTTCCCACCGCTGAAAATATCCAGCTTATTAATATTATTACGAACACAATTAAAATCTCCCAAAATAATTGGATGGTCTGCCCCTTTTTCATTACAATTTTCGCCAACTTTGTAAACAAATTGTCGTTTTTCAGACGAGTCGTTAGGAGCGTATACATTACACACGAAACAATGTCTCCTCCTCTTAACAAGTAAATGGACAGAATTCTATATATTTTATTAACACTTTCAATCTTATATGGAAAATCCTTTCTAACCAGAATAACTCGGCCCATACTGTGTCACGTGACACTTGTGTACTAAATCTCACCACCCCATTCCCTCTCCCACCCCGCCTTATCACCTTATCACACGTCTCTTGAACACAGACTGTCATAGTTCTCATTACGTATGTTGTGGAAAAAAAGTGTTCCTTTAAATGTGTTTCGTAATCTATGAATGTTTATGGTATATGATGTTCTACTTTCCATATTCTGATTTTTTTATGTTTAATTAGCATTAGAGTCAAAGTCCTTAATCACAGTTCATTAATCCATTGTCCGTGAGCCTTGCCTAGATCAAATCCCAACCCAATGCGGAAAATGCCATCGGGCCGATGTCGGCCGCCGTTGGCCCGCGCAGGATCGTGCGCGGGCCAGCGGCGGCCGACGTCGGTCCGATGGCCTTTTGCGCACTGGGAACAAGTCTAGGAAGAGCGCAACACTAATTTCGTCAAGTAGGTCACGTGTCATCGCTGTCGTCTGGCGTCACTCCGCAATGTTGCTTGTCAGGCTACAAAAAAACTTTCTGACACGACTGGAGTACCCCAAGCAGCAGTCAGGTTGGTTTGTGTAGTCTGTGCTCCGTCAAGGTCAAAGGTCAAACGTAGGTTCGTCCATTCGTTTATGCCTGCCGTCGTGCGTTCCTTCCTTTCTTTATGCGCCGGTTCGTTCACTGGATGATTGGACAGTTGTTTGGGGAGGTGCACGAGGGAGTTCGGCACAGTGAACCGGCAAAACGTTTAACTAACTCAAGGCACCGCACTAATAGAGGCGGAAGTGTCATATAGCGTTGCCGGGGCAACGTTATACGATAATTTCGCAGTTATTGATGCAGGGCGCCTTGAATGAGTTAAAGTGAAAGAGGACTGGAGAAGCGGGGTGGCTGGTCACTGAGAACAATATTGCTAGAGAATTGTAGGTGCAATACACATATATTGGTAAATAATAATAATAATAATAATAATAATAATAATAATAATAATAATGTGTAAAATTATATATGTTGTATCAAACTTACGACTTTCTGGTGTCGCCCTGACAGAACAGCTGACGAATGTCTACATACACACAATGCAGCACAACTGTTTGAACACAGACCCATGACAAATCGAGGCCGACTATCACTGATAATGCACATGTTTATCGGTGCTGCTCTGGCATTTTGGACCTTACGGCTGATACAGAAATGTGTTCTAGCCTGTGATTTTGGACCGACCTGACTCTAGGCCGTAAGGTCCAAAATCACAGACGACCAGCACGTACTATTTTAGTACATTTTTGGGAAGAGTATATACCAAGTTACTTTAACATGTGATTTGATTTGTCATTTTTCTTTTTTTCTTTTTTTTTTTTTGGGGGGGAGGGGGGGGTGGACGGGGGGCGGGCGGGGGGGGGGGGGGCTACAATGGCCTGAATAAATTGTGTAAAGGGGTGGGGGTGGGGGCATAGAGAGGTTGGGGGGAAGGGTGTCTAGGTCTAGCACATCAGTGGCTTCAAAGTGACTTTCAGTGGATGGGAAAGTTTTAGCTGGCTGCCCCCCTCCCTCCCCCCCCCTCTCCTCTGTACGTAGGAGCACGTTCCACACGCGGAGCAACACAGAACCTCAATTACGTGTCACTAACTATTCACGAGGATTGTAAAAAGAAGGGGAGAAAAGACAACATTGATAACCCACAAACTTGGAACAGGTCGCTATATTCACAGCTACATTCCATAGCCTTCTTTCAGCCTCCGCCCAATGCGATCACTAAGCACAGGTTAACCCCTTAACTGACGAGGAAAGGCGAACTTTACTCATGAGCCCCCGTGACGGCGGTAAGTTAGTGCGACAGCGGGGGATTATGAGGATATATGTCTCTTGTTAGGTCTGCGTTCTTTATGCTTAATTTTGTCCCATTTACGTCTGTGTTCTTCACGAGAATGTCAGCCAGTGCGCAGTCTTTTCTGACGCGAAAATCACCGGCGAAGGGGTTAATACTTCAGCATCTGTGTGTAGCGATCGCCAGCTTCACACCGACTCGTATGTTGTCACTGAGAGTGTTATCATTAAATTTTGTTCGCTGGACTAACATTCATACGTATGCCTGCCTACCACTGTGTCAGTAGAAAACAAAATTACAAGAAAAGGCACGGATAAGGTCAGATAGTGTTTTTATCTTGGCTTTGATATCAGTGCTGGTCTCTGATTTTGGACCTTACGGCTGTAAGCCGTAAGGTCCAAAACGACAGACCAGCACACGATAATAGACGTCATCACGCGTGAGCCTCATGATAATATTGACGTTCCTGCGGTGACGACTCTTGTGTAACGTACACTCTAGTTTAGCTTTCTGTTTTCATTTTCACATTTTCATAGTATGTTTTTTTTCTTTCTCTTTCACATATATCTAATGTAGAGACTTTAACTCTAACAGACTGTAACCCGTTCACTGCGGAAGAAAAAAGTGTATAACACTCAACTGCAAGGGGGATAGAACCTTATTAGCCCCCGCGTCTGCGGGGGTCATGAGGATCTACGCCTCTTGCTGAAACCACTGTGTATCTATGTTCCTTGGACGGCTGAGGATGATTGACTTTGAACTCACTGTGATTTCGAAAACACAATCTGTCCACTGGCAGTGACGGGGTTAATGTTTTTTAATTGCTACGTACTGATGCAGTGAGAAAATCTGGTTGTGGAGCACGCCTTGACAGTGCATTATTATTTTTGCAATGTATTTTGTCCCGTGACTGCATGCGAAATGCGCCTGACAAGCAATGGCGACACTCGTGTCGGGGTGTTCTTAACCAGTTCAGTGCCGGGAAAATGTGGCTACCACCCAACTGCAGGAGGTATAGATCCTCATGAACCCCCACAGTTGCGGGGGCTCATGAGGATCTATGCCTCTTGCTGGCACCACTTTGAATCCGTGTTCCCGGGACTCTAGGGTATTTTGGTGTTGAATTAACGATAATGACAGAAACACAGTCTGCGTCAGTTGGCACTGAACGGGTTAAGCACATCTATGTACAGCCCCGCTGACAACTGGCATGCTGCGTACACTTTAATACGTACGCTTCCTTCTCAGCAGGGGGAAAACGAGGCTGTGTGTAGAGCTGTGTTGTGTAGAATTGCTGATTTACAGTTGACAGAGGGCATTCTTTGTTTCTTGTTATTTGGTTTGTTTACTTTCCTTAACGTCTCAACAGCAACAAAGACTTGCTCAGGACGTGCCTGCGCAAAAAAGGCATTCTTCCTCCACACCGACCCCAACCCCCGCCCCTATCCCGACCACCACCCCCTATTTACTTTCCCAGCCATCATCCGCACTGGAAGATGAAGAGAAAACAGTAAGATAACAAGAGTTTACATATGTTCACATTTATTAGTCAATTCATACACTTGTACAATGGTGTCACATGAATAGCCAAACATAACTTATCTTGCGTTGTTAATCATACATGTACTAAGTAGATTTGTCAACTTGCAAGGATGACTTGTCAAATACTAAGTTACAGACAGCAGTCCAAAACCCACCCCTTCCATCTACAGCAGCAGGGGCTCATGAGAATCTCTGTCTCTTGCTGACAGATCGGCTCCAGTTGTACCTCAGATTGAAGGTAGAATTATGGGTTAAGTAATCGGCTCCAGCTGCACCTCAGACTGAAGGTAGAATTACGGGTTAACATAATAAGTCCTCAGGCTGAACTTTTAAAATTTGCTTATTGTCTTATGAAGGCTACATTACATATTACAAGACAGATGAGCCATTATAGTTCAAGGATGGTGCCAGAATAGCTTGGCGCCTTAGGCGCCAAGCTATTCTGACACCACCCTTGAACTATTATGCTCCAACTTATTTCCAGCAAAAGTGTATCAGGTTGACAAGGGTCAAGTGATCGGCTCCAGCGGTACCTCAGATTGACGGTAGAATTACGGGTTATGTCAACGACTGACTGTACAACAGTGAAAGACAGACTACCCAATATAAACATTGCAGTGTGTATTATTATTTCTGTATTCTAACACATTCTGAAAGAACATCTCCTGCTACGTACCACACTGGTTGTCTCCCTCCATTCGCTACCAAATACAGTCAGTGGGCACGTACGGCCTTAAGAAAGCAAAAGGTCCTTGGGACGATGTTAAACTTTGTTGGCCAGCACACAGGCTAAATCCGAGTGATATGGGCCCGAGCACTGCATGGGGACAAATAAGGCTGATTTGGCCAAAGCACCTTGTGCTTAATACCGGGTAGGTAAAAGTCCTTTGGGCTGACTTCACTTGGACAAATACACACCTGCAGACCACAAAAGATGCCAAGTTATGACATTCAAACAAATATAATGATTTTAAAAAGTGTGCAATGAAATGTTTCTCATTCTTCACACAATGAGCCATGAGGTCGGAATTCCCCAATGTGAAGACAATGTTACAGTTCACAAGACATATCGACTATGTTGTTTCAAGGGTGGGGCCAGAATAGCTTAGCACCACCCTTGAACTATCATGGTCGATAATTGTAGTGTGTCAGGTGTGAATGAGATAAAAGTCAGCTCAGTTCACACTGACGCTATTCCGGCACCACCCTTGAACTATCATGGTCTATGCATATCTTGTTGTAGTGTGTCAGGCCTGAATGAGATAAAAGTCAGTTCAGTTCACACGTGTCAAAATGATACAGACCTGCCACGCTCAAAACAACCAGTCAAGTTACAACACAATATTTGAATCTTCACAGTCGGTGTTAGTTTACACATGCAGCAAACAATTCAAAAGTACAACGTTCAAAACAACTGGTAAAGTTACACAAAAAACTCCTTCATAGCCCAGTCGGTATCTGCATTTTTCAAAGTCGATTTTGTTTACGCTTTCCGTAAGCAAAGCAAAGTTAAAGGGTTCGAAAGAAGGGAAAAATTACTTCCCTTCGAAGCTGATTCTGTTCACCAACATGAAAAGTATCTGCATTCTCCAGTTAATTTAGTTTTACGCATGCCAAACACAATGCAAAATTACAGCATTCGAAACGACTGAAAATATGAAGAAAACTTAAAATTCAACTCACTTGACAATATCATTAATTGCACACAAAATAGTCACCTTACGATGTTCAGAATTTCAAAAATAATTACAACAGTACACCTGCACCCTTCAAAGTTGATTTAGTGCCAACACACCACAGTGATAGCACACAATAATGACACTGATCGTTATAAACAAATTACAGGGAATATTTGTCAGTCTATCATCAAACGATTCAACGAAGTGCACACAAGGCTGCATCACAAACAAGGCGCGTGCTTCAGACTTGTACAGATACACGCAGCAAATGAAGTTAGTGCATAATGCGGCATGTCTACAGCGCTAAATATACTGACGAGCAAAAGAAATGCGACATTTTGGGAATCATAGCAAAAGAAATGCGACATTTTTGGAATCATCGGAAACACTGCAGTATTTCCGATGATTCCAAAAATGTCGCATTTCTTTTGCTCGTCAGTATACATTTGCATTATACAGATTCGCGGAAAACACAGCTAACGCTTGACACGTGTCACGGAGTATGTGGCAACATGCTGTTTAGAAGGGAATAAGCTAAGCGTTTGTTGATTTTCCTGTGCGGGTTTTATTCACAAAATGACAACCACGTACATCCTTGGAGACGCCAAGCTAATCTGGAGCTACCCGTGAGCTGTCATGGTAACACCCTAGCTTGAAGCCTCTTAGTGTGATCTGGTACTACCCTTGAACTGTCACGGTCCAGCTATCTGCCGCTGTAGTTTATCAGCTGTGAATGAGTTAGTGTTGTGTACTTACTATTGCAGGAAATACAAATAATAATGAAAGACAAGGCATCTCAGTTGGGCCAAGTCTTAAAATCTGAAGGTGGATGTCATTACACGTAATACGTTTGACATGACAATGTAAGGAATAAGAGTTAGACTGTGCTGTGAGGAGGGAGGGGACAGGGGAGGGGGAGGGGAGGGGCGATGGGTGTTGGGTCCCAACCTCGGCGTCGAGCCAACTCGGCCATTGTGACAAACGTTTTCAGAATGGGTATAATAATATCAGTGATTAACCATCCCACTAGCCTACAAGTTCCCAACATTGGTGTGACGTTCAGTGCTCACAAAAAGTAAGTGACATCACAATTTCAGCTTGAATTACTAAAATGTTGGAAAACACCTTACATCTGCAAACTGCCCTTTTGGTCTGATTAATGTTTAAACATTTTGAGAACAGTTTAATAATTCAATCTAAAAGTAATACATCCTTTACTTTGTGTGAGCACTATATGTCACACCAATGTAAAATTGTAGGCCAGTGGGATGGCTAATCACTGATATGCCCGTGATTATACCGATTCTGAGGACTTTTTTTTAGTAATTCAAGCCAAAAAGTTAATATACCTTACTATTTGTGAGCAGTGTATGTCACTTTGGCCGAGGTTGGGTCAACGCCGGGGCTGGGACCTGACAATGGGAAGGATCAGTAGAATGACAGTCCTAAAATAATAATAATAATAATAATAATAATAATAATAATAATAATAATAATAATAATAATACATAATTCTCATAAAGCGCTGTTCTCCAGACAACACTGGACTCACTGAGCTAAAAAACACACACTATGCACAAGAGCACACTCTCACACACACAAGCATACACTACCTTAAATCACCACATCCCTTCCCCACACATTGCATTCTCTCCCCTCTTACATCCACCCCCCCCAAAAAAAAAAAAAAAAAAGAAAAAAAAAAAAAAAAAAAGAAAAAAAAAAAAAAGAAGAAAAAAAAAAAGGTCCGGTAACAGGTGGGTAGGGAAATGGCTTAGACTACGTGCTAAAGGCCTGACCACAAGAAAACAAGAAAATCCATCTGCCATTGTCAACAATATCATGAACTGACACACGCAAACGATCGGATCAACAACAACACATGATGTAACCCCTGCACTGCCCGTGGACGCGGACTGTGTTTTGAAATCATTGTAAATTCAACGCCAAACAGCTCAGCCGTCCAAGGAACATAGACGCAAAATGGTATCAGCAAGAGGCATAGATCCTCATAAGCCCCCGCATCTGCGGAGGCCCGGGCTCATGAGGATCTATACCTCTTGCAATAGGGTGGTGTTAATTTTTTTCTCGGCCGTGAAGGGGTTAAAACTGTTCTGTGACAAACAACAAGAGAGGGAAAGGGCCGCTTAACCCCCTAACTGCCAGTTTATTCAGCGCCAAACAGCTCAGCCGTCCAAGGATGACGTTACAAAATGGTGTCAGCAAGAGGCATAGATCCTCATGAGCCCCCGCAACTGCGGGGGCTCATGAGGATCTATGTCTCTTGCAGTCGTCAAATTTAAATCAGCACCAGAAGCAGCAGCAGCATCATGGCTTTGATTGACAATAACAAAAATGTGCAGTTTATCTCAGTTTCCATTGTGTCCAGTGTTGACATCAGTCAAGATCACACCAGTTCCAGGACGTAGCGGCCCCGATAACCCATACAGTGATTGTCCTCGCCTCCAGCATCCCACTTCACTCTCACCACGTTCCCAACATAGCCTGGCACTCCTATCTGTGTCACTGTACCGGGTCCTCCACCGTCCTATGGACAGTCAACACTCACCATCAATTAACACAACTGCTGGGGGGCACTGGTAGTCATCGTCCGTCGTCATCTTCACCATTATCTCCTATAGCTATCGTCGTTGCCATCTTCATCATTATGTACGTTTATGATACAGTAGATAATGATGACGACGCTGATGATGACCAATGTCAGTGCTGGTGCTGGTAGTGTACATGCTGCCCTGGTGGTGATGATGGTGATTAGAATCATGATGAATGTAATGTTGATGATAATTATGACGACGACAGGTATCAAGAAAGGAGCAATACTCGGGTTTAAATATAAAACAAAACAAAACAAACAAAGAAAATAAATAAAATAATAAAGAACATGACATGACGCTGATGATCCATTACACGTACATATGAGGATTGGAAGCTGTGAGGGTTAAACATGTGTATTACGCCAACCACTTAGTCCTTACATGCGTGCATGCATTAACCCCTTCCCTGTCACTGTACGTACATGTTTGTTTCTGAAGTCTTGGTTCATTCAACGACCAAAAGCCAACACCGTCCAAGAAACATGGATACAGATTGGTCTCAGCAAGAGGCATAGATTCGCATGAGCCCCCGCAGTCGCAGGGGCTCATGAGGATCAATGTCTCTTGCAGTTGGATCGCGTTCGCTTTTATCTCGGCAGTTAAGGGGTCAAAACACAGTGATGAAAGACACACTATTATCTGTACATAGCAAGGGCCGGTCATGATTACACTGATGTTGAATCCGCTCATTAGGCCTGCCGGTTAGTACTCCACTATTTCCTCCATGCCAATGGCGGCCTAATTAACAGATTCACTTGTATTTACCGCATTTCCCTTTCCCCAGGCCTGTCCTCGTTTCACACGGTCCCCAACTTTTAGGATTTTAGCCAGCTCAGCTCCTGTGGGTTTCGCTCTCACTGGCTCTGGTTTCGATCTCACTGGCTCTGGTTTATGGCCTGTGGAAAGTATTACAGCCAATCTTCAAAGGCAAATTCATTTATTTCCGTCTTTCAAATAATTTAAATATTAGCCCTTTGGCTGTCGGTAGCATTTATTGTCGAGGTGATTCCTAACGGAACAATAAGCGCTACCGACAACGAAAGGGTTAATACTCGACCCTCCTTCCTCTTCTCCCAGCCCCTCTGCCCCCCCCCTCCCCCCACCACCCACCTCCCCCGGGGAGAGTCGATCTTCCTTTCTCTTCCTCCGTCCCTCCCATCCCCACCCGGGTCTGCCCTGGGGGACTTGGGTGGGGTAAACTACTTGTAAGTTCCCAGGGTGGGTTTTTCTCTCCTTTTCACTGGGGTATGTGTTTCTGTCTGTGTTGTCCCATTCACCTGTGTTTTCCTTGTTAAACTCTCCCTACTGTCAGCGCTGCCTGTAGGCATTGATATTGAATGCGTGTTGCTAAATGGTCTGCTGCACCTAAGAGATAAGTTATGTGTTAGCAGGTAATGCATTTTTTTAATGTATCATTTCCCTGTACCTATTTTGTAATTGTAATGATTTTCCACTCATTTTGTAAACTAGGGTACGATAAATTAGCGTGAAGGTGCAGCGTCCCTAGCTAGCATGTCTGAGGGTTGTTTAGCCTAGTGGACCGGCTGGCGACATAGATTCAGTGTTTTTATATTAATTTTTATTATTATTATTATTATTATATTATTTATTATTATTATTATTATTATTATTTATTTATATTTTATTTATTTATTTATTTATTTATATATTTTGAGGGGAGGGGGGGGGGGGGGAGGGGGGGCGGTGTCACATGCAGCGCAGGCAAGTCCTGAGAAAATCTTGTTTGGTTTGGTTGTACACCCAACCAACATACGTCATATTCTGATCTGCCGATGCGGTTTTAGTGGAATATGCTACTCCACGTGGACAGGTGACGCATGTTGGTAAACTGAACGCCAAGAACGATAATCAACACGCGGGGACACACTAATATTTTAACAATTAAAGAATGTTTGCAGGAAACAGATTGCTGTGTACATACCACACAACAGGCACTCCTGTGTTGCTACAGCTTGGGTTGTCTGCCCACACACCAAAACAAAATACTGGTTTGAAAACTCTCTAGCACACAAAACATAACTGTAGCAAGATATAGCATGAATTTAATCCGACACACAGACGCTAGTAAAATATAGCATGAATTGAATCTGTCTTTTGCCAAAGATAGTCGTGCAGTTATAAGGTTTACAGTAAAACAGCCGGTATCTTTTCACCGCGTGAGTCACCGTGAGTACCTTGTGTGTGACGTGTCCCAAGGCGGCGATGGCTTGTTCCAGACGTGTCATCATCCCGGGATCCCAGTTGACCGACACCACAGTGACGTCTGCACTGACCTTAGGAACCTCACTCTTCTTTTCCAGGACATCCAAGCGCGCTTTTAGTTGTCCCAGCATCCCTAACAGGGCCCCATCAGGGGCGGGCACAACCAGTCGCTCCACTGAGCCAGCGTGGGCCGCCAGTGCCGCTTTCTGCTCTTCAAGGGAGGCTATCTCAGCTCGCTTCGGGTTTACGACGTCATCTTCTATTCGCTGTAGCTGGGCCAGAATCTCGTGACACCGCTTTTCCACACGCTGCTGCAGAAGTTTAAATTTGGCCTTGATCAAAGATCTCTGAGTGCTGAAGTGCGCCTGTGCATCACCAACTTCCTTCTTCAGCTTCTTGATCTGATGAAGACACAATAAAACCGAAACTGATGGGAATAACGTTGTCTCGGAACCAAATTCGTTACTTACTGAAGAACACTGCTCATTGGAGACAAGCGAGATATCTGAAATACATGTAATTAGCTATTTGGGTTCCCTTACTGATATTCATGTCATGTAACAAACGAAATCGATGTGTTCGAACTCATATAAATCTTTACATTGAAATGTGCTTGTTTAATACCTACAGAGAGCTTACATCTGAATGATGAGTGTGCCATGAACCACCCAACACAGCTAGTGCGCTCTCTCAATGAGAAAACTTCAACACTGGAGTCGTTTACACTGCACGGTTTACATTCTGCTGGCTGTCAAGGCAAACTACAAGAAAGTTGTGAACTTATTGATCAATTTTATGCTTGCATATAAGACAAAGTTCAATTGAGCATCACAAGTGCATGTCAGCCATTGTTTTACCTGTTCGTCCTTTGCCGACTCCTTCTCACGAAATCTCCTAGCTTGTTTAGAGAGAGCCGCCCGTTCTTGTTTGGCTGTATTGGCCACAGGCTTCACTCCACACGAGTGATGGGAAGCAGAAAAACATTCCAGACAGATGAGACTGAGGTGAGCGGGACAGTACATGTCTCCAGCACGATTGGGGTGGCTCACACATGGCGACCGGCGACTAGCAGCCAGACGACCTGGGGTAAGAGTGTCCAGCTCTTCCAGTCTGTGATCACGTGAGCAGGGCAGTTTTTTGTGGGCCTTGGTGCATGGCGAGCACAGCTTGAAGCTGCAGGACACAGGTCAACCAGTGTTACGTATAATCTGTTACACCTTAGACTCAATCAATCAATCAATCAATCAATCAATCAATCAATCAATCAATCAATCAATCAATCAATCAATCAATCAATCAATCAATCAACTGTGTCACGTATAATCCGTTAATCCTTGGAATTAATGAATCAATCCATCCTTCAACCGCGTCATTATAATCCGTTACACAATGATATTAATCAATCAGCTCATCAATTAACTGTGTCACGTATTATCCGTTATACCACTCAATCCATCAATTAACCGTGTCACGTATAATATATTAAACATGACGTCATCTATTTAAGTCTGTGGCAGGTATACGTCACGATACACGATGACGTCAAGAGAGCCATTTTGAGATCAGTACAGTGGCTCGTTTTGCTACAATTATCATCCATGATTCCATTTTGAATCTCACACCCATCTTGTGTTTTGTAGCACGACGTGAAATGTTGAGATGTGCACTTCAGAATAAACATCTGGATGTGTTCAGATTATAATCATGCAAGTACGTCCACAGGAAACTAATGAACTGACGTGATTTTCGGATTAAACCTGACGTCAATTAAGGATCATCGGATGTTTCACTGTATTAGGAGTGTGAAAAACAGCTGACCTGCAGTCCAGACAAAAAGACGTGGCAGCAGCGTTGACGTCACACGCCGCACAGACGTGCTTGCCGCTCAGCGCTTGCTTGCTCTCCACCAGCGCCATAGTAACCAGCTCGGTGGGGAACTTGTCCACCATAGCAGCTAGCATCTCCTCCTGGCCAGGCTGGAGGGTGGGCAGAATGGGGGCACGACATAACGGGCACCCACCCTGCCCCCTGGCCGACAGCCAGGACAAGACGCATTTCCGACAGGCCACGTGACCACAAGGTAGAAACTTGGCTTCCGTGAAATCCTCGTGACATACGGGACATTCCACATCCAAGTTTCCACTCGAAGTGGCCATTTTCTGTAAATTCATTTGTCTAGTATCAGACTTACAGTTTGCCTGGAAACTACTACCACTCAAACTAAATATAGGTATCGGCAACCAAACTTCTGTATAGGCTTACATGATACAAGACTGCACAGTGACGTAGCTGACTGTGAATGAAGGAAAACACAGAAAGAATTATGTTGATCCGATTAACCGTTCTCGAGATATAGCGCAAAACGTGCCCTTTAAAATGTCAACGTTTTGACCCAAATTAGGGAAAATGGCAACTTTAGGCTCCTGTAAGACTCAGACTATAAGCCGCACAGAATCCAAACTAGCTAGACACACTCCGATCACTGCGTAGATTGTGCCTAACTTTTCCGGGCTTGAACTACAAACACATCCTGTGACAGACCGTTAAAAACGACGAATTTATAATATTCAGCTCGAGTGTTGGGTTTCAATCTTCAAAAGCTAAAATCTCATAGACTAATTTACCCTCTAACTTCACATTTGGCCAAACTAAAGTATATAAAAGGATATCTATGCACGTGATTATTTCTCTGACTTATCTTAAGGTCAAGGTCACACAAGGTCCAAATATGTCATGAAAATAAGTTTTCCTCAAGAATTTAAGACTAATTTGGAAGCCTAACATAGATGCTTTACAGTGAAACACAACATTATTCTGTCAAGTAAACCTTTGATAACATTTTACAATGATCAAGGTCACTGGAGGTCATCCAACGCTTGAAATGTGGTCAATGTGTGCCAAGGTGTGAGACTACATATTTGCATCTCCTGACATGCATATTCATTCCGCTTGGAGGTTGAAAAGCATTTCTGTATGTTCCAGTTTGGTTGACATCTGGCAGCTCAAGGTCGAAAAGGTCAAGTAATGTGCGAAAAGCAGTTATAGTTTGTCCGCCACTGCATTTCTGAAAGGCTCTGTGGTCAGATAAAGCGTAACATGATATACTCTTTGTTTATGAAAGGGATTTTCTTTGCTTACTGATAGATTTGACCCCAAGTGCAAGTCATGGTCATAGATTAGCAAATTTGTCAAAATGGATATGAGTTTTCAATAATTTGAGTGGTCTAGTGTACTTTGTTAGTTTTCTGTCTTGGTGACTATACCGATAACTGGTTACATACACATCCATGTCAGTGACCTTTTTGTGGGGTCATGGTCACAGTTAGTGTTATTCTTATTTCATAGTCTTAGCTCTAGTCTGCGGCTGGTTCAGGTGTTTCAGTACAGGCGTTGATCAAAAACGCTACGTCAGAAAAAATAGCAACACGCTCATTAAAACTGTACATGTGTAGTCCAGAATTATGATGTATCCCACCACAAATCACATCCTTCCGCCTTGAGAGTGGAGAGAGCCATGACAGTAGAGAGAGCCATGACAGTGGAGGGAGCCATGACAGTGGAGGGAGCCATGACATTGGAGGGAGCTATGACAGTGGAGGGAGCCATGACAGTGGAGGGAGCCATGATAGTGGAGGGAGAGATGACAGTGGAGGGAGTCATGACGGTGGAGGGAGCCATGACAGTGAAGGGAGCCTTGACAGTGGAAGGAGCCATGACAGTGGAGGGAGCCATGATAGTGGAGGGAGAGATGACAGTGGAGGGAGTCATGACGGTGGAGGGAGCCATGATAGTGAAGGGAGCCTTGACAGTGGAGGGAGCCATGACATGAGAGTGGAGGGAGCCGTGACAGTGGAGGAAGTCATGACAGTGGAGGGAGTCATGACAGTGGAGGCATCGATGAGGGAGTCACGTCATTTTACTAACACATTTCAGACATGTCGGAAGACTGACTTGACAGTGGAGGGAGCCATGATGATGGAATCATGTAATTTTCCTAACACATTTCAGACATTTCGGAAGACTGCCTTTTCATATTACTGAGTACAGCACAGTGACTGTTTTTGATCGCAGAGGGCGTCTTGAACATTTTCTCTAGATCCAAGCAATTTAGACAGACTTACTGGAAATTATAATGGCGTACGTGATCTGCCCCGCAAAAGGTGCGCCACCCGATGAAAAACACGTCGACACTCACTGTCTTTCACACCGTGGTGTTAATGACTTAGTGCATTACGAACAAAACAAATGACATCCTTGGAAAGAGGAGAAGACTAACCTTATTACCATGTAAATTTTTTTTTTCAAAGTCAAAATATTAGCATTCAAAGCGAGTTTAAAAACAGGTAATTATCGCACTCTCAGCGCGTTGGACCCGCGTAGAACGTCAGGTTGCTGATACCTACTAAATATGTGTATATGTACCCACTCCATAAAGTTTTCCCTTCTTTGGGACATGCATTGATATATTGTATAACAAGTAAATTAATATTCATGAATTGGCTTGATATACGTTCCTTCCCCAAATCCCTTTGCCCGCCAAGAAGACTCGATCTTGATGATACTTGCATTTTCAAAACTGAAACACGAAATATGCTCACACTGCAGCATTAACAAGTTCCTTATGTGTAGTAGTAATAAAAATACTGCTTCATGTGTATGAACGCTCGAAATTTATATCCTACACACACACGAACGGAGAACAGACGCCAGGAAACTTGCAAGTCGCTGGATTGACAAGTCAGTGAAATTGACGAGATGTCAGCTGGAGATATCGACAACCTGAGAAAAGCACTAAATAAACAAACCTGCTGGCATTTCCGCAATTATGCGTGATCTATTTACAAGTAGAATGTACTCAGTAACACGCACGGTTATACTATGCACTGATGTCTTCATAGTTAGACGAAATCAACGCTCTGAGTCGACAGTGATGCGCAGTCGTCATGTGTTTTGTCTGAAGACCGCAATCAGCCACAAAATGAATGACGCGAGGCATAGTTTTGTTTTGGACTGGGTACATAAATTATATTGAGCAACAGTTTTGTTTGATATAATACCCATAAACAGACAGATGTGATTACTTGACTCGAATCAAAATGTGCTCGTCTTACGACTCGGACATTTTGGTTCGGGTCTCGTAATCACATCTAACTGTTATCGGCACTATATCAAACAAAATATTGCTCAATATAATATAACACGTACTGCAACAAAAAGTCACAAAGAAGTAGACTGTCAAATTCATCGTAATTTAAAAAAAAAGAAAGAAATGTTACGATTCTATAAATCAACCAAACAACTAGTCAGTCAATTAATAAAAGGAATGAAAGTCAATTAATCAGTGTATCATACAATGGATCAAACTTTCAATCAATCAAACTTTCAATCAACCTATCAGTCAGTCAGTATTTCAGTCAATCAATCAATCAAAAGCAGTCAGTTAATCGATCAATGAATCAGTCAGTTACACAGGGTGCACATTTCCTGATTGTCATTAAAAGACACGTGATCATGTTTTCACATCATACTGTACATTCCAGACCAGTTATCCCACGTGATGGTTAGTTTTCGATATTCGCCACAAAACAACAGTCAGCACTAGCGGGATGGGGAGTGGGACTGGGGGGGAGGGCGAGGGAGGGGGTCGAGGGAGGGGGGTGGGGGTCGGATGGGGATTGGAGGCGGGGGCTGAGGGGGGGAGGGGGTTGTAGAAGGGGGTCGATTTCATAGATTTCAGAATCTCATCCACCAAGCACACCCACCCACCCCACTCAGGCTCAGGAAATATTTCTAACGCTGTGTAATTCTCCCTTGTGTGATGGAAACCAAAAACATCCTTGGACAGCGTGGAAGCACCCTCCCTCGCCTTATCCTCGTCATTTGATTTTTTTGAGCCAGCGGTGGAAAGAACACCCCCCCTCCCCATTCCCGACCTGCAGTAGCAAAACGACTTAGGGCCCACGACGGCCGCAGTGGACCCGATGGTCTTTGCTTACTGGGACCCCTTCCCCTCCCGCTACTAGCATATACACCAGGATAATACGGTGAGTTGTCCACGTGTCGCCCTGCTACTATCATATACACCAGGATAATACGGTGAGCTGTCTACGTGTCGCCCTGCTACTAGCATATACACCAGGATAATACGGTGAGCTGTCTACGTGTCGCCCTGCTACTAGCATATACACCAGGATAATACGGTGAGCTGTCTACGTGTCGCCCTGCTACTAGCATATACACCAGGATAATACGGTGAGCTGTCCACGTGTCGCCCTGCTACTAGCATATACACCAGGATAATACGGTGAGTTGTCCATGTGTCGCCCCGTTACTAGCATATACACCAGGATAATACGGCGAGCTGTCCACGTGTCGCCCTGCTACTAGCATATACACCAGGATAATACGGCGAGCTGTCCACGTGTCGCCCTGCTACTAGCATATACACCAGGATAATACGGCGAGCTGTCCACGTGTCGCCCTGCTACTAGCATATACACCAGGATAATACGGCGAGCTGTCCACGTGTCGCCCTGCTACTAGCATATACACCAGGATAATACGGTGAGCTGTCCACGTGTCGCCCTGCTACTAGCATATACACCAGGATAATACGGCGAGCTGTCCACGTGTCGCCCTGCTACTAGCATATACACCAGGATAATACGGCGAGCTGTCCACGTGTCGCCCTGCTACTAGCATATACACCAGGATAATACGGCGAGCTGTCCACGTGTCGCCCTGCTACTAGCATATACACCAGGATAATACGGCGAGCTGTCCACGTGTCGCCCTGCTACTAGCATATACACCAGGATAATACGGTGAGCTGTCCACGTGTCGCCCTGCTACTAGCATATACACCAGGATAATACGGTGAGCTGTCCACGTGTCGCCGTGCCTAACGGCAATTTGCATGGTAGTAATCACCTATTAGTTAGTTTACTTAGGTGCCGTATTATCCTGTGAAAGGTGAAAGGTGGGGGGGGGGGGGGTGGTACTTTCTATTTGTTGCATTTACCCGAGATGTGGAACGCCTTGAGTAGAGATCGTATTTTCCATGTCCAGACACTCGCTCTATTAAGCGAAGGGGAAGAAGTGTGTTTGTGGGGGGGGGGGGGGGGGAGGGGGGGGAGGGGGAGAGGGGGGAGGGGAGAGGGGGAATAGGGGGTAATGGGGGAGATTAGTGTGGGGGGGGGGGGGGCGTATTTGGGCGGAGAGAACAACTTTTCACATTTAAACTGGTTGGTAATAAACTATGAGGCATAAAAAACGCGAAAAAGAAAGGAACCATTGAAACGTTAATAATTTGATTACAGATCGAAGTGAATGTTGTCAGCACGTACAGCAAGCTTAGTTCTTGCAGTACTAGCCGTTGTTTTACCCACCGCACTGTGCGATTAGTGCTGAGTAAGCCTTCTCTGCACGGGGTCAGCACACGTTATGTGACTGGCCACTTGCACCACGTGCAAAAATGTGAACATCAGCTCACGCGGCTCAGTGAACCCAGGCTATAAATACTCCGCTTAGAAAATGTTTTAAAAAGTCCAAATCTGCTGCTAAATCAAGATATCAAGACTTTCAGCCCAAGATCGTGAAAGAGCACTGGGACGTCTGGATGCCGGGCAGTCACCACAGCAGTTCGCTATCGCTCTGGGCGTGCATGTCTCCACTGTTTATCGCCTTCAGAGCCGTTTCCAGAATCCCATCACCACTAATGATCGTCCGAGGAGCGGCAGGCCGAAGGCAACGACAGCAGCACAAGACCGTATTATCCGACGTCAGCATTTGAGGAATCCCTACGAGACCGCTGCTAACACGGCCAGAAACACCATTGGCACGCCGCAGGCACGGGAGACCGATTAATGGCCGCACCGTACGTCGAAGGCTGATTTCAGGAGAGCTCAATTGCAGGCGTCCAGCTAGACGACCGATCTCGACTGCTTGGTACCGCTGGAACCGTATTCAGTGGGCGCAATACCACATCAACTGACGTCATCGTGACTGGCACAGGGTCCTCTTCACTGACGAAAGCAGGTTCTGCATTGATCCGTCTGATGGCCGTATTAGGATCTGGCGAAGACATGGACAGCGGTTTCGAGCTGCTAACATCTTGCAGCGGAGCAGATGGGGAGGTGAAAGCGTGATGATATGGGGTGCAATCGGGGTTAACCAGCAAATAGGACCTGTGGTCATCCAAAATGTTGGCCGAAGACAAGGAAATGGCGTAAATGCTGACCGGTACATCAACCAAGTGCTGAGACATCATGCGGTGCCGTTCTTCCAGCGTCACCCAAACCACATGTACCAGCAAGATAATGCAAGGCCGCACACGGCACGTGTCACACAAGCCTTCCTGCAACACAACAACATCAATCTGCTGCCCCATCCAGCTCGCTCACATGACCTTAACTCAACTGAACAGTTTTGGGATGCTCTGCAGAGGAAGCTCAACAAGTTGGCGCCCATACCTCAAACCGCTGCCCAGCTAAGCGCCCGCCATTGGCCGCGTCTGGCACATGATACCACAAGCACAAATAAACACTTTTATGAGGTCCATGTGGCGGAGACGCAGAGCTCTGATCAACGCCCTGGGTGGTCATAAACGATATTGGCAGTGTTTGTCTTCTGAATGTTGGTAGAATGACGCCATTTTGTATCAGAACGACGTTAAGATGCACACGTCTGTGATGCTTTATTGTTGTGTAAATTTACTGTAGACAGTAATTATGAATTTATTGTCAAAATTAAATCGTAAAGAGACTTCTCTACTGTTTTCGCGCTTCTTGTGTCTCTGAGTATAGAAAACGATGATGGCGCGAGAGGAACAGTGATTGGACGTATCTGAGATATCGGTTGCCACATTCCTTCTGCCAATGAAGATAAGTAGCGGCTAATCTCTCTGTTTGTTTGTTTGTCTATTTTGACAAAGGGTATTTAACGAAATATTAATAAATTGTGTTGTACCCGTCTTTTCTAAGCGTGTTTCTTTCTCCGTTGGGTACTTCTTCTGAAATATCGGAACATTTCTTTTTATTTCTTTCTGCACTTATTTCTGTTATTTTCCCTAATGTCGTCTTTCTTTCTTTCTTTCTTTCTTTTAACCCTTTGGCTGTCAGTTTCGCTCTTTGTTGAGGTGATTTCTGTTTGGCATGTCACGAGGTGATTACAAACACGGGGCTGTGAACTCAGCAATCTTGTTAACCCCAGCTGGATTTAAACCGCGATCTTTCGGACGAGAGTCAGACTCTGAATCACCAGCGGTTTATCTGTAGTTAACCCCTTTCCTGCCAGTGGACGGCAATCATGGAATGTTGTTCATTCAACGACCAAAAGCCACAACCGTTCAAGGAACAAGGATACAAATTGGTCTCAGCAAGAGGCATAGATCCTCATGAGCCCCCGTAATTCGCCCTTTCTAAAGGGGTTAAAGCAAAAATACAATATATGGATGCGCTAAAAGTAATACACTCAAAGAGAAGTTCACATAAACAGACAACACGTGAAATCAAATTAAATACAAATATATTTTAGATTTGAAAAATAAAAATTAATGGAAAAAGGAAACACGTATTTTAAAACGGACACGTTAGAAAAACACCATGAAAACAAGTCAGCGAATATGGAACCGGCGACTTTACAGTGAGGACGTCGACATACTCATAACCTTGCCAGCTCAGTCCTTTCCTCTGGCCAGCTGTTACCATGTTGGAATCTCAGGTGATAAGTGACAGTTTAAACTGAACCAAAAGCACGACAGAACGTGTTATGTAGTTGTAACCCCTTCACTGACGTGGAAATCTGAATAGGATCCAGTTGCAAGAGACATAGATCATCATAAGACCAGCAGCTGCGGGGGCTCATGAGGATCTATGTCTCTTGCTGTCACCTTTCTGTGACTATGTTCATTGGCATACTAAACAATATTTGCGACCTCTGGCAATGACAGGGTTAAAAAGACTACTAGAATTATAAACATGACACGGCCGCATTTCATGACATGTTTAGTTTGGTTTTGCTTGTCGCATGGAGACACACACCGCTTATCAAGCAACACGCTCTACCCGGAATGACACCCTTATTTTGAGCGACAGCTAAACGCTGTCTTGGTCAGCTAGAGACGTAGATTCTCGTGAGTCCCTGCCACTACAGGGGCTCATGAAACGTTCAGGGCTTAACGTCCGAGTCTTTTGTCCAGCACGAAGGTGATTTCAAAGCTCAACCAACTGAGCCACCCAGCTCCTCACAGGGGCTCATGAGAATCTATGCCTCTTGCAGAAGGAAGGTGGTGGGAGAGGAACTGTATCGACAACACTACACACTGACAAGGCAACCGAAAGTACAGCCAGGCTTGA
>BTPG01000007.1:43055986-43340986 GCA_036245525.1 Semisulcospira habei
AAATCAGCAAGAAAATTGCAAAGTTGATCCTCTAAGACGTATAACATCGAGTCGGCACTACGAACACAGCGTTGTGGAACTAATGATGCCATGACGTCAAGCTTGAAGTGACGTTATTTCGCTGCTCGTGCTATTATTCTTTTTCAGAATAGCTATTGCTACGCCAGACCACAGAGCTTACGAATGGCGGGAATTGCCGTGTGTCCGCCTTTATTTCTGTGTGCCAGTGTGTTGGATCAGAGGGTTGGTTAGAGTAGAAGGAGATGAATCAGAGGATAAGCTTGAAATAGGCACAACTTTGGGCTGGGGTCTCACCTTGTTTTTGACTAGGGCAGCCACTGAAGGCATTAAGAATGTACAGTGTGAATATCGTGTGTTACAGACGAGCGCACAATTATGCAGATACGCCCTCCATACACCCAATGCGCAACAGGCCATCGGGCCGACGTCAGCCGCCGTTGGCCCGAGCACGGCTGTGCGCGGGTTAACGGCGGCCGACGTCGGCACGATGGTCTTTTGCGCATTGGGCAGGTGCCAAACTTGTGCGATGCACGCGTATTGTTACATGTCGAACTGAAACCAACTCCTGATGCAATGATAGTGTGATTTAAAAAAATCATAAACTTAATACCCTTTCACCTCCTACAAATGAAAAAAGCATAGAGAGACAGATTTCTATCCCTACCAGCGAGAGACAGGTTAAGGTTGGGAAATAAGTGTGTGTGTGTGTGGGGGGGGGGGGGGGGGGGGGGTCTTCACGTATGCGTATCGAATACAGTTCAGGAAAACCTGTATTGATTAACCACCGTTTTTGAAAGATACCAGTGTACTTAACCCCTTCGCTGCCACTGTACGTATAGTGTATTTCTTAAATCCGCGTTCATTCAACGACCGACAGCCACAACCGTCCAAGGAACGTGAATAAAACGTGGTCCCAGCAAGTGACATAGATCCTCATGAGCCCCAGCGACTGCGGGGGCTCATGAGTATCTATGTCTCTTGCAGCTGATTTGTGTTCACTTTTTATCTGGAAGAGTTTTGTAGGACAAAAAGTGTCACCTGTTATTAAAGACCATCATTTAGGTGGCTATACAGCCACCTAAATGATGGTCTTTAATGACAGGTAAACGCTTTTCCTACAGCCACTTAAATGACATTCTTTAATGGCAGGCGGTCTCTCATAAGGCCGGTCGTTCAAAACAGGTTACGCTGCATCGAGCTTTCCTGTTTCACTTTCACAGATACACATCATGAAAAACTTTTTTTTGTCAACCTTAGCCTGTGTGAGGCATTGATTATCCTGAAAGTGACTGCATGAGAGACTTTTCAAACTGTAATCTGTAAAGGTGTTATGTCGTAAAAAAAAATATGTACCCTCTCCATAAAATTTCCCCTTGTTTGCCACATGCACTGATTTATTGTATAACAAGCAAATTAATATTCATGAACTTGCTTTATATACGTTCCTTCCCATAATCCCTTGCAGACCTCAAAGATTCAGTCTTGATGCTTGCCTCGGTCAAAACAACCAGATGGGAGGAACCATAACCCACAAAGTCCCTTCTATATGAGAGCTGTCTTTGCTGTCAAGGGTCCCTACCTTTTGTCTTTGACTTGATTCTGATGTTGAAATTTCTCTTTTTGAAAAAGCCTCGCAGATGTGCCAGTGCGTCATAGTGAACTCTATAAGAGACGCGCGCAGTGCATACGCGTCATTGGTTTGTCAAACGTCATTTGTCATGACGTATTTTTTGTTTTTACGTAATTTTATATTAACGTGATGTGGCGGAGTCTGCCAAAGACGTGCTTGGACCCAAGCAGCGGGTACACCAGGATTGGTTCGATGAGAACAATGAAGAGATCAACAAGCTACTGGAGCAAAAGCGCAGTGCCTTCATCGAGTGGCAGAATGACATCAACTCCTTGTCCAAGAAAGACCGCTTCAAACACCTCCAGAGAAAAGCCCAGAGAGAGCTCCGCAACATGCAGGACACCTGGTGGGACAGCAAGGCAAAAGAACTTCAACACTTTGCTGAATCCAACAACTCCAAAGAGTTTTTCAGCGCTATGAAAGCTGTCTACGGCCTTGCCAGACCCAGCACAACCCGTCTCTTTTCTTCCGACGGCTTCACCCTTCTGAAGGACAAAGACAGCATCACTGAGCGCTGGAGAGAACACTTCTCAAATCTGTTGAACATGCCTTCCACTGTCGACCCCACGGCCCTGGACATGATTCCCCAGAAGCCGACACTGGATGATCTTGACCTCCCGCCTACCCTGGACGAGGTCAAGAAAGCGATCAACCAGACTAGCTCCGGCAAGGCTGCAGGCATGGATGGCATCCCTCAGAGCTCTTCAAAGCAGGACCTGAGACCCTTGACGCCTTCCTCGACATTCTGACATGCATCTGGGCAGAGGAGAACATGCCACATGAATTTAGAGATGCTACAATCGTCTCCCTGTTCAAGAACAAGGGCAGCAAAGCAGACTGTGCCAATTACCGAGGGATCTCACTCTTGTCCATTGCTGGCAAGATCCTCGCGAGAGTCATCCTCAACCGCCTGATCAGCTCTGTATCTGAGGAAGCACTCCCAGAGGCTCAGTGTGGCTTCAGACCCGGCCGCAGCACAGTCGACATGGTCTTCTCTGTGAGACAGGTCCAGGAGAAATGCATTGAGCAGCACATGAACCTCAACGCTGTCCTCATAGATCTGACCAAAGCCTTCGACGCCGTGAACAGAGAAGCGCTTTGGGTCATCCTCGCAAAGCTCGGCTGCCCCAGGAAGTTCACCAACATCATCCGCCTCTTCCATGATGGAATGGTAGGAGTTGTCCAATCAAACGGCGACACATCCGCGCCCTTCGACATTTCCAACGGTGTGAAACAAGGTTGTGTTCTTGCCCCCGTGATGTTCAACCTGTTCTTCACGTGTGTCCTGACCCATGCAGTACGCGACCTTGAGAAGGGAGTGTAACGGAAGTACAGATTAGACGGCTCTCTCTTCGACCTCCGTCGACTGAACGCCAGGACCAAGACCATCGAGAGACTGATCCTTGAGGCACTGTTTGCTGATGACTGTGGGCTGATGGCGCACACGGAGTCTGACCTCCAGACCATCGTCAACAGGTTCTCGGAAGCCTCTCGACTGTTTGGCCTCACAATCAGTCTCAACAAGACCGAGGTCTTGCACCAACAAACCCCAGGCACAAGAGCCCGCCACCCCCACCCAAAGTGTATATCGAAGGCACCGAGATGAAGACTGTCGACCAGTTCAGCATCAGCAAAGCCAGCCAAGCCCTGGGTCGTCTGCGCACTCGTGTGTTGAATAACAACAACGTCAAGCTCTCCACCAAGATCAAAGTCTACAAGGCAGTAGTCCTCCCCAGCCTCCTCTACGGCTGTGAGTCATGGACGCTGTACAGAAAGCACCTCAAGCAGCTTGAACGTTTCCACATGAGATCCCTGCGCTCACTCATAGGCATCAAATGGCAAGACAAGGTGACAAACCTGGAAGTCCTGGACAATGCTGGCTTAGTAAGTGTTGAAGCCTTGATCTTAAAGACACAACTTCGCTGGACAGATCATGTCATACGCATGGATGATTCTCGTATGCCACGCCAACTCCTGTATGGTGCACTCTCAAAAGGCCACAGGAAGCAAGGACGGCCCAAGAAACACTTCAAAGACTGCATAAAAGACAGCCTCAAGTACTGCGTCTTCCCGGTAAGGAACTTGAAGCACAAGCACAAGACAGATCTGGCTGGCGTGCCGCCACCAGGAAAGCCTGCACGCTCTTTTAACAAAATCGGCGCGAACGGATCACCAGTGCCAGAGCTCGCAGAAAGACCGCGTCGACTCTCCCTACAGCTACGTTCCAGTGCCCCCATTGCCCTCGCAGGTGTGGTTCCAGGATTGGCTTGGCCAGCCACACCCTCACCCACAAATAGAAGTCACGCACAATGACGACATTATCGGCTTCGATGGTCTACCCATTAGTAGGATGCTCTGGTTATAGTCTCAGTAAACACAAGCTGGGCGATTGAACTGAGCCCAGACGTCTTGGTGTGTATACGGAGTGCGTGCAGGTGCGGTGACGCTGAACGGGTAGGGCTGCGCCATAGTGTTCCACGAAAAGTGGTCCGTTGGCACCGCACGATACTGCGGGTACATTGCAGGAACTTTCGGGAACTGGAGTATGTTAGGTGACTGCCACACAGCCATGAACCGTTGATCTGGAGCCTCCTTGTGCTGTTGGGGTGACATGTCTTGTATCAGCATGTGTCTGGCTTGCCTCCCTTCCGAGAGAGAGAATCAATGAATCAATGAATCAATGAAACTTTATTTTACAACGGTTTAGGCATTGACATCGTCATCGACACAGCCATTTTACAAACCTGCCGTTGCTAACAACTACAAGACTAACTACAAATATACATACATATAAGTAAACATAATACTTAGAGAGAGAGAGAGAGAGAGAGAGAGAGAGAGAGAGAGAGAGAGAGAGAGAAAATTACGTCATATTTAGAGTATGTCTGCGTGGTGACGGAGTTGCTTCTTTTACATCACCGCCAAATGACTTTCTTCAGATGTCAAGGTAGGTTTTTGTTTTGTTTTGTTTTTTTACCGTTTTAATTTCTTCTGAAAAGAATTAATTTTTGCTGAAGAAGTTGAAAGGGTACAAAGCTGGCCAACGAACTCATTCAATGTCTTTTTCAAAACTAGTTATATCGGGTCACCTGCATGCTCCTATGAAAGCGCGACGATGTGTGTGTGTGTGTGTGTGTGTGTGTGTGTGTGTGTGTGTGTGTGTGTGTGTGTGTGTGTGTGTGTGTGTTAGTGCGTGCATGCGCGCGCTCCAAACATCTCCAAGAGACATAGATCCGTATGCGCTCTCCGGACGCATGAGGATCTATGCCTCTTGGAGATGCTGCCATTTGTGTGAGAGAGAGACTTCGGCGCGCTAAAGAGAATTAGGTCATATTTAGAATATTATGTCAATGTCTACGTGGTGACGGAGTAGCCCCTTTTACATCACGGCCACTGTTTGACTTTCTCTTAAAGTCAAGGTTTTTTTACTTTTTAAATTCTTTTCTGAAAAAGAATTAACTTTCACTAAAGAAATTGAAAGGATACAAAGCTGGCTAACGAACTCATCCAATGTCTTTATCACGGTTGTTTATGTCTTAAATGTCACGTTCAATTACAATATGCTCCCAGGCTCTCTTAGCTACCCCTTTGAGAAAGTATTTCGCCAAGTTTCAAGCTTGTGTGTACAGAAATATCGGAGATTCTCTTGTTTACATACATACGCACACACATACATACATACATACATACACACATACACACACATACACACATACATACATACATACATACATACATACATACATAAGCTCATACTGCGCTTCGCGCCAAATGTACATTCAGCAACGAGGTTAGCGTAACTAGACATGACCTAATTTTTTATCTTGTCACTTTAATTGTGAGAGGTTTAGGCTTGCCCGCCTTTGACATCATAGACATTCTATTAAATTCGCCCCATCGCGACCCGCCCTAAAAGTCCCTTCTATTAATTGAAGTGAATTTAAAAAAAAGAAAAACAGATAAAAGATATGACTTCTTAGATTTCCATCAATATTTCAATGGGTTGTCAGGTTTACAGGTCAGTGGGCAAGTCTTTAGGACTTGTTTGGGGAGTTAGGCGTCCCCGCCCACCACAGTCTCGGGCAGATGGGGCTCGTAAGCCTTGGATGGCAGCCCATCTAGGAGAAGGAGAACTATGAATCAAAACCTCCGCTGCCTTGTGGTCATATCCTGACACGGAAAAGGCTTTCAGGAGTAAACCTCGTGGAAAAATCCGGAGTCAATATGTCAATGGGTTGTCAGGTTTACATGGCAGTGGGCAAGTCCTTAGGACTTGTTCGGGGAGTTAGGCGTCCCCGCCCACCACAGTCTCGGGCAGATGGGGCTCGTAAGCCTTGGATGGCAGCCCATCTAGGAGAAGGAAAACTCTGAATCAAAACATCCGCTGCCTTGTGGTCATATCCTGACATGGAAAAGGCTTCAGGAGTAAACCTCGTGAAAAAATCCGGAGTCGGAGCCCCTAAGGCAGTCCGTCGTTGCATTAAACTTCGTTCTGGCAGCTCCTGCGACGGCGACGGTGACAAACTGTAATGGCTCTGCCGTTCCTTGGATACATCAGCGTCGTGGAGAGGTGGGACTTGCTGAATGGGCAACAGCCTGTCCTCCAAATCACACCGCCCGTGCTTGCACCCGAAAGCGTTCACCCAGAACTACATCCTGGAGAGGAGATTCCAGCTTCGTTTTTGGCGTAGACACAACACGGGGAGCAGCAGATAACGGTTATAAGCCATCGCTCTGTTGGCGTAGAGCGCTGCGCCAGGGGTTGCTCCCGTCGGTGGGAGAGATTCTCGGATCTCACTGGACAGTTACCGCCCGCCTCAAGCCAGTAAGGTCCTGTCCCGCCACGGTCTGCTTTCTTCATTGGGTGCATGGAGATTAGGAACCATCTGAAGAGCAGATCGCAACCTCACACCAGGCAACAACAGTACAGAAAGAAAGAAACCAACTCTAGAACTGGGATAAAAGTGCCAGCTCTAAATCTGTGAAGTTGCAATGTCCGGACAATGTTGACTGGACCTTCCAAAAACCTTGACATCGATGTCAGGAAAACCGCTGTCATCAACGGCGAGCTAAAGACACTCAGTGTAGACATAGCTGCCCTTCAGAAAACTCGGCAAGCGGATGCTGGCACACTAAAGGAGAAGGACTATATGTTCTGTTGGCAGGGGGAGAGTTCTGACGAGCGGAGAGAGTACGGAGTAGGCTTCGCAGTGAGGAACTACATGCTGAGTATGGTTGATCCAGGCAGTAAAGGCTCAGAGCGACTCCTCACTCTTCGCCTCAACACCACCGAGGGCCCCTTTTACCCTTGTCAGCGCGTACGCACTGACACTGTTCGCCACGCCAGACGCCAAAGATGAATTCTACGAGAACATCGCAACTATCATCAAGAGCGTTCCAAGCAAGGAACAGATTGTTGTCCTTGGCGACTTTTCAATGTCAGAGTTGGTGCAGACCACGACTCCTGGCTTTCCTGCCTCGGCCAGTTTGGTGTGGGCAAGATAAACGAGAATGGGCAGCGGCTGCTTGAGATGTGCACCAACCACGGCCTGTGCGTCACCAACTCCTACTTCAAAACCAAGACAAGGTCTCGTGTAGACACCCGCGCTCCAAGCACTGGAATCAACTGGATATGATCCTGGTCAAGCGCGCCAAATTAAAGAACGTTCTCCACACACGCTCCTACCATAGTGCGGACTGCGACACAGACCATTCCTTGGTGTACTCATAAACCAGATAGGTGAGGCTAGCGCTGGCAGAATTGTACACAAACCAGGGCAGGGGATCTAACTGTTTGTCTGTCCAGCGCTGAATGATTCCCCTTGGTTTGTGTACATTCCTTGGTGTGTTGCAAGATCAGGCTGCAACCGAAGAAGTTCCATCGCACCAAGCAGCTAAGGAAACCTCGCATCGATGCCAGAACAATGTCCCAGCCTGACCTCGTGGAACAGTTTCCAGAGGCCTTCCAGAAGGAACGTGAAACCTTACAGCTGACTCTGACTCTGCCACAGAGAAGTGGGAAACCCTGCAGGACACCATGCCCCGTATAGCCTTGGTCACCTTTGGGAAGAGGACCTCGAAGACACAAGACTGGTACGAGGCCAAGTCCACCGAGATGTCCCCCGTCATCCTAGCCAAGCGAACTGCCCTTGCTGAGTACAAACGGTCACCCAGCAAAAAGAACCTGCAGGTTCTCAGGGCTGCCAGGAGCAAGGTCAAACAGACTGCCAGGCGTTACGCCAACGAATACTGGACGGAGTTCAGTGAGAACATCCAGATTGCAGCCGTTACAGGTAACATCACAGGAATGTACGACGGCATTAAGAAGGCATTAGGAAAAACCCAAAACAAGACGGCCCCCTCAAATCTTCCACCGGGGAAGTTATTGCGGACAAAGGCTACCAGCTGGAGAGATGAGTGGAACTCTACTCCAGAAAGAACGTCGTAACCCCATCAGCGCTTGAAGCCATCGAGTGTCTGCCTGTAATAGATGAGCTAGATGTAGTGCCAACAATAGAGGAGCTCAGCAAAGCCATTGACAGCTTGGCTTCAGGCAAAGCCCCAAGCAGCGATGGGATCCCCCCGGATTTGATCAAGCGCTGCAATGCAAGGCCACCCTCCTTCTCCCCCCTGCAAAAGGTCCTACTCCAGTGCTGGCAGGAAGGAGAGGTACCACAAGACATGAGAGATGCCAAGATCATCACCCTCTACAAGAACAAGGGCGAGAGAAGCGACTGTAACAACTACAGAGGCATCTTCCTTTTCAGCATTATCGGCAAAGTCTTTGCCCGGGTCATCTTGATCCGCTTGCAGAAGCTGGCAGAACGTGTCTACCCCGAGACACAGTTTGGCTTCAGAGCTGAGCGGTCAACGGTAGTCATGGTCTTCTCCCTCCGTCAACTCCAGGAGAAGTGCACGGAAAAACACATGCCTCTGTATGTGGCTTTTATTAACCTCATCAAAGCCTTCGACCGGGGCAGCAGAGACAACCTGTTCAAGATCATCTCAAAGATTGGATGCCCGCCCAAACTGCAGAGTATGATAGAATCCTTCCACACCAACATGAAAGGGACAGTGCAGTTCAACGGCAACACATCAGAACCCTTTGACCTATGCAGCGGAGTCAAACAAGGCTGTGTCCTGGCCCCTACTCTTTTTGGGATTCCCCCCACCCGGGTCTGCCCTGGGGGACTTGGGTGGGATTAACTACCTTTAGTTCCCAGGGTCACCCTGGTCAGCCCCACAGGGTGGGTTTTCCCCTCTATTCTGGGGCATGTGTTTCTGTCTACCCATTCACCTGTATTTTCCTTTATAAACTCTCCCTACTGTCTGCGCTGTCTGTAGCTCGATATTGGATGTGTGTTGCTAAATGATCTTAGGTTTATTTAGCGTATTAGACCGGCTGGCGACATACATTCAATATTCTGTTTCGGTTGGTTTTTTTTTTTTTTTTTTTTTTTTTTTTTTCACAAGCAGTGCAGGCACGTCTTGAGAAAGTCTTGTTGCTGTCGGGACGTTAAGCAATGTACAACAAACCATCTCTTTGGGATCCTCTTCGCTGTCCTGGTCAAACATGCCTTTGGTAAAGCAACAAAAGAAATCTACCTGCGAACCAGATCAGATGGTATTTTTTCAAACTTGCCCGCCTCAAAGCCAAGACAAGAATACGCGAAGCCCTCATCAGGGCCACTCTGTTCGCTGACGAAGCGGCATTTTCAACCCATACCCAGCAGGAACTGCAGTCACTGATGGACCGATTCTCCCAGGCTTGCAAGGACTTTGGACTGACTATTAGTCTAAAGAAGACGAATGTGCTGGGACAGGACACAGAGACACCGCCATGCATCACTATTGACAACTACGATCTCGACGTCGTCCACCAGTCCACGTACCTTGGGTCAACCATCACCGATAACCTCTCTCTGGACATCGAGATCGACAAGAGGATCGGGAAGGCTGCTGCTACTCTTGCACGCCTCACAACTCGAGTGTAGACAAATCCCAAGCTGACTGAAAACAAAGATGACAGTGTACATCGCCTGCGTCATCAACACACAATCTGGACCCCCACTGGGGGACCTAGATTTAAATTTCCATGCACCAAGGGGCTGGAACAGTGGGATATGTGATACGGGGGGGGGGGGGGAGCTTCCATATGCATTGCTTCCAGTCACTTACTACTTAGCGCACCCCCTCTTTCCTATCTTTTTTTTGTGTGTGTGCTTGGACCAAAGTAGATCTATGATCATTGGTCTATCTTGCACAATTCTCTCCCTTGACAGTGCTTTTTCCTACTCACTTGGTAGCTTCTTCTAAATTACAAGCACTGGCAGTCAACCCTTTCGGTCTAGTTTTTTTCATCAATACACAGCTGTATGGCAGTGAGACATGGACCACATATGCCAGACAAGAGAAAAGACTCCACACCTTCAACCTGAGAAGCATCCGCCGTATCCTGGGCGTATCTGGGCAAGATAGAGTGACTAACACCGAAGTCCAGTCCCGTGCTGGCCTTTCCAGTATGTACACCCTGCTCAGACAACACAGACTGCGCTGGCTCGGCCACGTTTATCGCATGGAGGATGACCGCATCCCAATGGACATCCTCTACGGAGAACTAGCAGCTGGAGAAGAAACCCTCGTCGCCCCTAGCTTCGATTTGTAGATGTCTGCAAGAGGGACATGAGAGCACTGTACATTGACACTGGGTCTTGGGAACGCCTTGTGGATGACCGTGCAAGTCAGGAGAAGGGAAGATGTCGAAAGCAGCAGCAGACAAGCGGGCACGCAGAAAGGAGTGCAACAACTCCATCAGACCAGCTACCACGTACATTTATGACTTTTGCAGCAGGGACTGCCATTCCTGCATTGGCCTCTACAGTCACAAAAGATGCTGTTTCAAATCCAGCTGAGCATGCAATCAGATCAGAACAACTAGGATGCATTATCCTCGGTCGATTCAGACCGACAAAGGTCCATTAGTTGTCAGGTTTACCGGTTTCCATTTTGAAAAGGGGAAAGGAGACCAGTAACAAACTCGAAATACTGAGGACTTTTTTTTTTTGAGAAATCAAAAGGGAAAACGCAAAGAACCCCAGCCGTCCCACGAACCACAGATTGAAAGTGGTGTCAGCAAAATGCACTTCAGATGTTCACTGAGTCTCCGCAACCGGGGGATCATCACGAGGATCAATGTCTCAACGACCAAAAGTCAAAACCGTCCAAGTAAACATGGATACAAATTGGTCTTGGCAAGAGGTTTAGATCCTCATGAGCCCCCGCAGTCACGGGGGCATAGGAGAGTCTATGTCTCTTGCAGTTGGATCGTGTTCACTTTTTCTCGGCAGTTAAGGGTTTATGAATGATTCGGTTAATTGAAGAAAGTAACGTGCGCATAAACTAATGCGCAGATACTAGTGTTATCCAATTTCTTACAAAGCCTGTTTGGTCAATGCATAATTTTACGACTCTCTACCTTATGCGATCCGCTGTTAATCGCATTCAGTTGAGCGTGCAATGCTGTGACAGCATTGTACGCTCAGCTGAATGCGATCTAAACGGGCTGGCACCGGTAGAGGGTCGTATTATGCATTGTCCATACAGGTGCTAGCTTCTGCGCACACCATTATGCCATTCCATTTATTTATGCGGCAGACGTTTAGGATTTTGGACCTTGCGGCTTCCAGTCACAAGGTCTCAAATCGCAGGCCACCACACAACTATTATCTAAAATCGCCTTGACGTTCCTTCAGTCACGTCCGCGGAACTCTTTCAATGGGTGGGCGGACTGACAATGATAGCTAATGATCTCAGTCTACTCACGTGTTTGTAAGAAGTCAAGCCTTCCGGCGAAGTTCAGAATTGAATACAAGATTGTGCAACCCCCACTCACCAGGTCAGTCTTTGGTAAAACGCTCCAGGCATGCGTGTCCTCCTGTCTCTGTGTTTACACACCAACCAGAGCATTGCGCTCCAGCGCTGACGACAGAATACTGACTATCCCCAGAATATCTCTAAAAACCGTTGAACATCGGTCTTTTTCTTTCCAAGCTCCCAAAGTATGGAATGGTCTTCCCCAGGATATTCGCCGCGCACCATATTTGGCCATTTTCTGGGCTAGATTGAAAACGGTTTTTTTATTTTTAAATCTTGCCTTTGAAATGGATTGATAAACTCTTCGTTTCTATATATCTGATCAGGATCTTGAAATGTTTTATGTTTATTATTTCAGTATTGTGTGAATGTGCATTTGTAGTTATGGATGAATGTTTTTGTATGCCACCTGTACTTTATTGTATTCACCTAGTTTTCCCAAGACACACAGGGTAAGGAAGAGAAATGCGCTTTTTTATACCTGTCATTAAGGCCATCGTTTAGATGGCTGTAGCCACCAAATTGATGGTTCTTTATGACAGGTGGCACTGTCCGTCCTTCAAAAATTTTCCTGAGAGAGCACATGTCTTTTATAGCCAAACTTTTCTTGCAAAAACGTTTTTGCTTAACTCATTCTACCCCAGACACACCACAGCAGGATAAGAATCGACCATGATAGTTCAAGGGTGATGCCAGAATAGCTTGGCGCCTATGGGCGCCAACTATTCTGGCATCACCCTTGAACTATCATGGTCGATCTGTGTCCTGCACTAGAGTGCAGTCTTCAGAGAGCAACGGCAAAATTTGGGGATTTCGGTGTTGGGGTAGAATGAGTTAATCCGTGACAGCGAAAACTCATAGTTTGATACTCTAACAATAACCACGTGTTTCTCAACCACAGCCTCTAGTAAGAATGCAGAGAAGTCGAAACTTGACATAAACGGAGCTGAGCTGCAACTTCCGGGATTCGAACACCACTCCGTAAAATCGTCGATAACTGGCAGCACTATCTAAAGCCATCCTAGCTGTAGCCATGTGGTAAGAATAGCAACAAACGGGATCCACAGGACGCATATATAATAATAATAATAATAATAATAATAATAATAATAATAATAATAATAATAATAATAATAATAAGCGCATTAAATAGGCGCTTTATCCCAATTGAAAATCGGCTCAAAGCGCCGCCGCGAACTGAACCCAACAAGCACGCTCTCGTGAATCACGCGCGTTCACTCACACACAGTACATAAACACAGAACATTCACGTGGTGCTAAGGGCATGCTCAAGCGAGCTACTGTAGGTTTTGGAAATTCAAAATCGTTTGTATTTGAAATTTGATTAAGTGGGCTGAAACTGATACCAAAGTCGTGGGGGAGGAAGAGCCGGAGTACCCGGAGAAAGAACCCCCGACGGTCCGCCCGAATTAACGGTGACACTTACTAGAGGAGAAAAATCCGACGCCGGAACCCGTAATCGAACCTCGCACCTTTAGCATTGGTGGCAGGCGCCTTAACCACTGCGCCACGGACCGGCATCTGATCGTCATTTACGATTAGCCCCTTCAAAGCTGAGAAAAACCTGAACACCACCAAACGGCAAGAGGTATAGATCCGCATGAGCCCCGAAGTCGCGGGGGCTCATGAGGATCTATGCCTCTTGCTGGCACCACTCTGTATCTGTCTCCTTTGGGTCTGTGAAGCTGAAATAACAATGATTTCATAAACACAGTCTCCGTCCGCTGGCAGTGAAGGGTTTAAGCACTACACACAGGGCTATCCGGACACTCGCTATATGATATGAGGCTCATTGTATCAAAGGTGTCATTTATGAATCACATGTGTTGCGTATTTTGTAATTTCTGCCGTGTGAAGGCAAAAGACAGTCAGTCCATATTTGCGAAAAGCGAAACTTTCAGTGTATTACAATGACAATCTCGCTTTCACAAAAATAGACTTGCTGTCGTTTGCCTTCACAGGGCAGATTTGCTGTTAAACCAGATCAAACTATGTCATAATCATCATAAAATACAAAATATTAATGTGTTTAGCCCCTCGACGTCCTTGCTTTAAGGAACAATGATATAAAATGGTCTCCCTCCCTGCTCTACCCGCCAGAAGAGTAGATAGGCCGCTGTAGCCTCACACGCTCATGAGAATAAATGAGAATCTAAGCCTTTTGCATAGAAATCCAGAGACGAGTGAACACAGTAAAAAATAAAAAAATTAAACAGGACACAAGTCCCGTTAAAGCGAGCTGCTCCATTGCTAAAATGTACCTATACAACTATAACGAGTTATTAATATTGTCCTGCCTCCACTAAGAATGTTTTATCCTTCTTTTCACAGTCCGTGTGAGTAGGCACGCGTACCAGAGGTTTTCCCGCTGCCTTTTGAGCTGTGAGTAGGCACGCATACCAGATGTTTCCCACTGCCTTTTGAGCTGTGAGTAGGCACGCGTACCAGATGTTTCCCACTGCCTTTTGAGCTGTGAGTAGGCACACATACCAGATGTTTCCAACTGCCTTTTGAGCTGTGAGTAGACACGCGTACCAGAGGTTTTCCCGCTGCCTTTTGAGCTGTGAGTAGACACGCGTACCACAGGTTTTCCCGTTGCCTTTTGAGCTGTGAGTAGACACGCGTACCAGAGGTTTTCCCGCTGCCTTTTGAGCTATGAGTAGACACGCGTACCAGAGGTTTTCCCGCTGCCTTTTGAGCTGTGAGTAGGCACGCGTACCAGAGGTTTTCCCGCTGCCTTTTGAGCTGTGAGTAGACACGCGTACCAGAGTTTTCCCGCTGCCTTTTGAGCTGTGAGTAGACACGCGTACCAGAGGTTTTCCCGCTGCCTTTTGAGCGCAACGGAAGGAATCCTCCTGCATGCTGATAGAAAGAACAGACAAGTCTTTCATTTTATGACATTTAAAGTTTGTAAAGTAAAGTTATTCCTTTTGTCCAGCATCATTGCAACTTGTGAGACATTATGTTAGTCAGAACATGTATACAGGAGATATTGTGAAATTGTGAACCCTGTGCAATCTTCGATTCGCAGACGACATTGACCTCATGGCAGGCAGCAATAGTGAGCTCCAAAACCTGACAGACAAACTTTCAAGTAGCGCAGGGTCTTATGGCATGGAGATCAGTACGGATAAAAGCAAAGTGATGATCAACACCACAAGCGACAGCAGCAGCAACATTCACATGAATGGCCAAAAGCTAGAAGAGGTCAATAGCTTCAAGTACTTGGGAGCCACCCTATCCAAAGACGGTAGTTGCATAGCAGAGATCCGTATCAGGATAGGTACAGCAACATCCGCAATGGCCAGGCTGGACAGGATATGGCGAAGTAACTCCATCAGCTTCACCATCAAGTACAGGCTTTACAAGTCCCTCATAGTGTCTATTCTACTCTACGGCTGTGAGACTTGGACACTGCTTGCAGACTCAGAAAAGAAAATCCAGGCCTTTGAGAACAAGTGCCTGAGGAAGTTGCTCCGCATCTCGTACCGCGAGCACAAGACCAACGAATATGTACGGAGCATCGTCACTTCCCTGGTGGGCCCACATGAACCCCTTCTGGCAACCGTGAAACGGCGCAAGCTTGCTTGGTTTGGCCACGTGACCCGACACAACACCTTGTCCAAGACTATCCTGCAAGGCACTCTCGAAGGAAGTCGTCGGCGAGGTCGTCAGAGAAAGAGTTGGGTCGCAAACATAAAAGAATGGACCGAACTCGAGATGTCAGACTTGCTTGCCACCGCCCAAAATAGAACTCAGTGGAGAGCACTGTCTGTTGCTGCTGCCTTTCAGTCCCCCCAACGCCCAGTTCGGGCAAGGGACTGATGATGATGATGATGATGATGTGAACTTTAAGAACAAGTGTACAGGAGATATTGTCAACTGTAAGAACATGTGTACAGGAGATATTGTCAACTGTAAGAACATGTATACAGGAGATATTGTGAACTGTTAACCCTTTCATGCTTGGAGTAGGTCGCTTTAAGCGTCAGACCCACTGGTTGTGCGCGGGCCAACTGCGGCCGACATCAGCCCGTTCACCTTTTTCTCACTAGATACACATCATTCATTCTAAAGGTGTCAAACAATGGAGCCTATCTATATCAGCCATAAGCAGAGATCCTCATAAACCCCTGCAATCGCAGAGGCTAATGATGATCTATGCCTCTTGAAACAGGAACGAATGGGGTTCTTCCTGGGCTACTTGAAAATGATAGTTTAAAAACTGCCGTTTCAAAGTGTTACCCGGAACTGCAAAGTGTGAATTGCGATTCTGATCAATAAAACTGTAAATTGGCAACAAAATGTACCAGCTACCAGTACTTGCAACATTCGAAATAAGGACTCCACACAGTAGCATATTTTAAGCATTAGGTTCTCGACTATCTTCGTTTCCCCGAAACTTTACGAAATATTCATTACAAATATATGTTCCCGGGCGGACCTTGATTACGAAAATTTGCCGATATAACTGGTTTTCAATCTTTTCTTGCTCCAGCGAAAAATTCTCTTTCTTTTATAATCCATGTGAGAAGGCACACGTAAAAGAGGTTTTCTACTGCCCCTGGTGTGAGTCGGTGGAACTCTCCCACGGGCAAAGGAGAAGGGCAGAAATGTCTTTCGCTTTACGATATTAAACTTTATAAGTTATTTGAGCCCTTTCGTCCGGCATCATTGTTAATACTTGCTTGCTAAGAACAATTATTAACTCATTCAGCCCCGACAAACCACAGCAAGATATGGATCGAGCATGATAGTTCAAGTTGGCTCAATCACTATCACATTCTTTATGAAAAATCTAGCACGGGCCTGTATCCACATACTGATTTTACAATTATTTCATGAAACGGCGGTGTAAATTAACGAATAAATAAATTATACATAGACACATAATTATAGTGAATATAGTTGTGAGCCTGCCCACAAAATTAGGAATGTCAGCTACCACAGTCATTTAGAAAAGGCTAGCTGAAAACGCAGAGCTTGGCAGTTCAATTATGGGTACGGAAAGCACTTCCAGAACGATGACGGTGCTGAAGAAAATGTCCTTTTGGCCCCTGCATGGGTTTTTTGTTCTCAGTACTAATGACTGTAAACGATTTTGAAGAAAACAATGTTATTGTATGAGGCTGCATTTAGTGTGACGATGTATAATCAATGCGTATGATCCATGCATAGCTTGTCATAAGTTCAGCATCACTGACGCAAGTCAGTGGTCACTGAGGCCTGAACTGGGTATATATTTAAGTTTATGCAGGTCACATCCATCATCTCCCGAGGGTAGTGACTAAACCGTTGGGTTTTACGCCAACTGAATTTTAAAATAAATATGACAATAATGGTTGGGTACAGCTCGCGGCGTCACTTAAACTCGATTTGCAAATAGGATAAGGCGTATACATATATTTTCATTCCTTTTCATTTTTATCGTACAGATTTGTTCACCTGAATGATGATAAAATTACTATTGCTCGCATGCGCGGCCATCGGATGCCTGGGTGATGCCAGGCACACTCTAAGATCACGTAAGTCTTCTGCTTGGTTTTTAATTTATCATTCCGCCCTTAACCCTTTCACTGCCCCAAAAATGCAAACACCGCCCAAATGCAAGAGACAAAGAACCTCATGAGACCCCGCAACTCTGACTGATCTGTGCATATCATGTACTTTTTATGGGATCCATCAAGCTGACTCCGGTGGGGTGAGGGGTATTAGAGGGCTTGCTGTGAAATGAAGACTGAAGTCTAGGTATTGTAGACAGTCCAATGTTACTGTAGGCTAGGTATTGTAGACAGTCCGATGTGAAGACTGTAGGTTAGGTATTGTAGTCAGTCCAATGTGAAGACTGCAAGCTAGATATTGTAGACAGTCCAATGTTACAGTATGCTAGGTATTTTAGACAGTCCAATGTGAAGACCGTAGGCTAGGTATTGTAGACAGTCCAATGTTACTGTAGGCTAGGTATTGCAGACAGCCCAATGTTAAGACTGTAGGCTAGGTATTGCAGACAGTCGAATGTGAAGACTGTAGGCAGACAGTCCAATGTGAAGACTGTAGGCTAGGTATTGAAGACATTCCAATGTGAAGACTGTAGGCTAGGTATTGTAGACAGTCCAATGTGAAGATTGTAGGCAAGTATTATAGACAGTCCAATGTGAAGACTGTAGGTTAGGTATTTGTTACGTGGTGGGGTCGTAGTCGTAGTATGATAAACACACCAGACGAACGCACGTAAGGATCTTTTAAATAAACTTTATTCAGCTGCAACCCGTCACATGTGGCTTAAGGATGTAGACAATACTGGAGTAACAGTTCAACAATATTTTAATTCAGCAATGCGATCTGCACACAATGCATTTCCAGATGCACCTACACTGATACAATGTCTTCTCTTCTGCAAATGTCAACACTGGCGACACAAAGTTTCTCATACAACGTACACCACCGTGACGCTGCGTCTCTCACAATGTACACCCTATACGGGCCACGTACCTACGATAAACTGTGTGTCCCTACAACTGACAATGCGTGACAATGTACCCCCGTGCTTCCCAGCACAAGTTACCGCTATCATTGAAAAACAACTTTTGAAGTGATTTTTTTGTTTAAATGCTTTTATAAATGTGGAGGTGAAAAATACTTTAACACTATTTACGATGCCCTATCCAGGGTGAGAGCTGGTTGCCAAAATTCGCAAATACAATGGGTACTCAATGTTGTCTTGCCTCGATTAGAACTTGTCTGCTCCACTGCTCAGAACCCTTGCCAGTAGACACGTTTTACAACCGCGTGCTACTGCCTTGTGTCCGCATTGGGGGAACCTGTCCACGAACAAAAGAACAAACAAGATGAGGATTTCATCCAAGAGTCTACCATATTGTTTGGAGGTCACATGCATTTTTCTTTTAGGAACATTCAGAGTTGTTCATATTTTTAAGCTTTTCCTTCTGATCCATTTCCCTCCTCTCTAAGCTAACCTCTGATCAACACACATGCCGGCACACATAAATAAAGACGAACATACGGCTCTTCTCACCATTAGTACGTTATGTGGATTCGCGTAGAGACAGGAATTGTGAAGAATAATAGCACGAGCAGCAAAATGACGTCACTATAAGCTTGACGTTATGGCATTGCTAGTCTCACGACGCTGTGTACACAGTGAAGCATTTGATGTTTCACGTCACTCATCCGAAAGGCACGCAGCCTCTTCCGGGGCTGACTGTTTTCTTCCACACAGCCTCTGTCTGGGCTGACTGTTTGATGGGAGTATATAGTGGATCCAAAACTTGCAAAAATGAATTAATTATTATTCAAAAAGTTGAAGAGGTACTGACAACGCTGGATTAGGAACTCAGCCAATGTCTGTTTCAAAGCTAGCTACCCAAAATTCCAAGTGAATAGAACGAAAATTACGGACTCAAATGTGGGTCAACCGACCATCTATAAGCGGTCTTCCTAAACCAAACAATCAGAGAGAGAGAGAGAGATTGAGAGAGAGAGAGAGAGAGAGAGAGAGAGAGAGAGAGAGAGAGAGAGTTTAAGCTCATGAGGACCTATGCCTCTTGCTGACTCCACTTTGGATCCATGTTTCTATGAAAGCTAGGACAGTTTGTTGTTGAATAAATGGCGACAGAAAACTGAGCCGCTAGGACTTAAAATGAGATAAACTTCTCTTTTTTTCAGGTGAATGCGCCCTGCAGCTAGCATCCTACTACAGTGACCACATGGTGCTTCAGCGAGGCCCGCAACAGGTCAGTTTACTAAAAAAAAAAATTGACTCTAATTGAAACGAGCGGTTGCATGTCACGTATACACATTATTCCACATTGTCCACATTGTCCCCAAAGTCACCCAATTATAACTGACCTTGGTAAGCAAACGTCAGTCTCATGACACCACCAAGTAACGCCCTTGAAAATGTCATTTTGTTGATCAACAGACGTTAAACAAATTCACTCAATTCATTCATTTGTTAACAGACGTTACCCCCATTTTATTCTGATACACTATTGCTTGAAATTAATTTGACTTTGTTAGTTCAAGGGTGGTGCCAGAATAGCCTGGCGCCTGAGGCGCTAAGCTGTTCTGGCACCACCCTTGCGGAACTAAAATTGTTGATCGAATTTTAATCTGTAGTGTAGCCTTCATAGGACAATGAGCAAATTTAAAAAAAAATCAGCCTCAGGGTGTAATGGGTTAAATAAAATTCATTCAACTCCCTCATTTGTTGAACCACGCCTGCTGTGGCTGTACAGACCCACACGGGAATGACGGTCACTGTTACAGTGGCGGCCATTGATAGTGTCACTTTGGTCGTATGTTGTTAAACAACGCCTGCTGTGGCTGTACAGACCCACACGGGAATTACGGTCCCTGTCACAATGTCGGCCATTGATAGTGTCACTTCGGTCTTATGTTGAACAACGCCTGCTGTGGCTGTACAGGCCCACACGGGAATGACGGTCCCTGTTACAGTGGCGGCCATTGATAGTGTCACTTTGGTCGTATGTTGTTAAACAACGCCTGCTGTGGCTGTACAGACCCACACGGGAGTGAAAGTCCCTGTTACAGTGGCGGCGTTTGAACTAAGACAGCCTCCTGACAGACAGAATGGCCTTACATGGCGGAAAGTAAATACACTGTGCACAAATGTAGTGGGTGTTGAGATTTCAACTTGAATGGTAGAGTGTTTTTTTTTTCAGAATCGGAGAAATGATTCGTGATGCCACCTATTAGACACGCCACTGTCTTACATTTTCGTAACATTGGTTTTGTTGAGCGGGTCACGTGATCAGATCTGTGGTCCAATGGTAAAAGTCAAATACATGTTATTTCTGTCAAAATCGTTTCAAATTGATTTGGTTTGTCTTGTGATAAGGGTGGTCCTGTGTACAATTACAAAACTGGTTGTACTTCGTCCAATAAGTATTTGATGGCAGCAACTGATCATCAGAAGAAAAAAAAAAAGAAATCATATTAGGACTTAAGTCAGTCATTGGCCACTTCTGAAAGCAACATAGACTTGCCAGACAACATCATCCATTGCCCTTACGGGGACATGCGTTTACCAGCACTCGTTGTTCAGACTGACAGCAAGTAAGTTTATGCTCCATAAGGCTGGTTTTAAAATGTGGAACCCAATGGGCAATAACTGTGCCAGGTTCCTGAGGCATCGTTAGACAGCAAGGTCTTCACCTCAATACGCTTTTTAAAGAGTTTTGACACTTTGTATGTGACTGATGTTTTCACTCTGCATTCCGCCACGTAAACTCTATGAGTATGAGATCAAAAGGGTTTCTTTCAGTATACTCAGAATAAAAACCTCGTGAACAAAATTAAAGGGTGTTGTTTGTAGTTTTTGGATACAAAAGGATCACGACATTCTGCTTCAAGTTCATTATCAGTAAATTATCAGCAAACTAAAGCGTCTTTACGTTAACCCATTCAGCCCTGACGCACTACAGCAGGAGATGGGTCGACCATGATAATTCAAGGGTAGTGCCAGATTAGCTTGGCGCCTGTCGGCGCCAAGCTAATCTGGCACTGCCCTTGAATTATCATGGTAGATCCATCTCCTGCAGCTGGTGCATAGTCATTAGATGACGCCTTTAAAATTGGTGAAATACGGGGGTCGGGCTGAATGAGTTAATTATAGCGTACCAATGACACGTTGGTAATGTATTGTCAGCTGAAGCTCACTAACACGGCAGATCTGTTAATGTTTGAATGTTTGTTAATGTTTGACTGTTTTCTGATCAGACTGAGGCTGTCGGTGATTCTGCATTTATTTGGACTGTTTTAATAAGGTCCTTCCAGTTTGTTGCTGATTAACACACACACAAAAACGATGATCAGTTGCCTGTGGATTGCTACCTAATCATCTGACAAAGGACAACCAGTTTTAATAACGGTACACGTGTCCTTAATGATCACATGACAAACAAAAACAAAATTGAAGTGACTTTCACAAAAAATAACGTGCTTGTGACTTGCGGTAAGATCATATTCATGTCTCTCAATCTGGTCACGTGACCTACACAACGAAATCAATGTTGTGAAGATGTAGGCCAGTGGCGTGGCTAATCGGTAGCATAACTCATAATTTCACCGATTTTGCAAATTCTCAACTATTCAAGTTGAAATCTCAATATCCCCTACTTAAAGGTGCGAGGTTCGACTACGGGTTCCGGCGTCGGATTTTTCTCCTCTAGTAAGTGTCACCGTTAATTCGGGCGGACCGTCGGGGGTTCTTTCTCCGGGTACTCCGGCTCTTCCTCCCCCACGACTTTGGTATCAGTTTCAGCCCACTTAATCAAATTTCAAATACAAACGATTGTGAATTTCCAAAAACTACAGTAGCTCGCTTGAGCTTGCCCTTAGCACCACGTGAATGTTCTGTGTTTATGTACAGTGTGTGAGTGAATGCGCGTGATTCACGTGAGCGTGCTTGTTGGGTTCAGTTCGCGGCGGCGCTTTGAGCCGATTTTCAATTGGGATAAAGCGCCTATTTAATGCGCTTATTATTATTATTATTATTTGCACAGTTCATTTATGTCACTCATGCTCATGTTTATAACTCATATTATGATTAAAAACTCGTTAAACTCAACATTTACTTGTCAGCCTGAGCACTGGTGATTGCCTCTGCTGAACGGGAAGGTGGTCATCACTCGCACTATGTTCTTGGTCCGTTCAGGGCCAGTTGACGCAGATTGTGTCTCTCTGCATTCTTTGTCAATTCAACACCAACATGTCCTAGCTTTCCCAGTAACATGGACTTAAAGTGGTGTCAGCAAGAGATATATAGCTCCTCATGAGCCTCCGCAAATGCGGGGGCTCACGAGGATCTATACCTCTTGCGGTTTTGAGTGGTGTTCACATTTTCTCGGCACTGAACGGGTTAAAAACCATTAACACGGCCATCGCATCTGTCCGACAGGCCGTGCTGTGGGGAACGGCAGCCACGGAGGGCGACACCGTTACCGCGCAGATCAGATGTCAAGGGTCACCGGTCACAACCACGGTGCACAATGGCGTCTGGAAGCTGCTGCTTCCCGCCGTCACGGATCCGGGTCCTTTCGCCATCAGCGTCAGCTCCAGCGATGGTGACGTCACTCTGAACGACGTGCTGTTCGGTGACGTGTGGCTGTGCTCCGGGCAGAGCAACATGCAGTTTGAAATGCAGAAGGCAAATCTCTTTTTATACAGACGAGCAAACGAAAAACGCGACATTTTGGAAATCATTGGAAAAAACTAAAGTGTTTCCAATGATTCCAAACATGTCGCGATTTTTGGGCTCGTCAGTATAGTTATCGATATAATGTGATCGCATTAGCCCCGTTTCACTGACAGTCGAGACAATTTGAAATTTTAAAGTTGCCCTCTGAAGGACTGTGTTGCAATTCTAGCCGACAGATCGAGCATGATAGTTCACGAGTGGTGCCAGAATAGCTTGGCGCCTATGGGCGCCAAGCTATTCTGGCACCACCCGTGAACTATCATGCTCGATCCATGTCTTACTGTGGTGTGTCGGGGCTGAATGAGTTAAAGCATGTCCTTTGTCTCCTGTCAGTGTGCGAGTGTCAGGTGCGCTTGATGCGTGTTGCACGAGTGAACCGAAGATCAAAGTCGTACCTGTTCTGCAAAATGGCTGCTAGTTTTGACAGTGATGATGATGTGCTTGCATTATCAGCAGTTTTGCATCATATTCGGGAAGAGGCGTGCGAAACATCAGCAACTGCGGTGGCCGGTACTGATCACAACAGGCGTGTTCCGCCATTTGCAATTTACGACATGCTTTGCGAGACGCGCTCTGATTGGTTGAAGCTTACAACCGGGGCCGATTCGAATCGGGAAAATAGAGCAGGTTCTAGACACCCGATTCACAGCCGATTGGGACCGGATCGGATAATTGACGTCATCCGATCGCAATCGGATCGGAATCGGCTTCAAAATCGGGGCACAACCGGCTCGTGGGGCGGGGCCTTTAGGGCTGTCCATTATCACTCCGGTACCCGGCGTGGAAGTTAACATCCAAACTAACCAACCATAATAGTACGGATAGAAAGCAGATAGGCTTATTGTGAAACAGTAAGTCGCGCCAAGCCTACTTAAGCACTGCCCTTGAACTATTATCACAAATTTCCCCCTCTTCGATCCATCTCCAGCTTTAAGTCTTTAAGGCCGACTGTTGAAACAGAGCCCGTCACCCCTGACCCCTTTGCCTGTCTGTAGCGCTTTTTGTCAAGGCGAGTCCTCAAAGAATGACCTTGACAAAAAAAAAAACCTGCCGACGACTGCTGAAAGGATTATGACTAAGAAGTGACGGGCGGACTGACCTGACCCGAGCTGACATGGCGTTTGATTGGCAGGTGATGAACTCGACAGCGGAACTGCAGGCGGCTAGAGCTCTCAGCACCATTCGCTTCATGTCGTCACGTCTTGTCAAGTCCAGCACCCCGGTGGAGTCGCTGGATGTCGAGCAGAAGTGGGCTCTGCCGTCTGACCGTGAGTTGTTGAAGGGGGCGCGCGCGTGTGCTTTTGTACGTTACCTAGTAGGCAAAATTTAGCTGGCCGATGCGGCCGAGAAAGAAAGACAACGCGACCCAACTGGCAAGAGGCATAAATCCTCATGAGCCCCCGCAGTTTGTATCCATGTTCTTTGGGCGGCTGGGAATCTTTGACGTTGGATATACAAGGGTTTAAAAAAACTCTGAGTCCACTGGCAGTGAAGGGGTTGGTTGGCCCCCGCACTGAGGTGGGGCTGTGAAGACGGGTAAGGTGGGGTTTGCCAGATTGTACTATCAATGACGAAATCAACAGTGTTGGCAGGCAGCCTAGTAAGTGACAGTTAAGCGCGAAATAATGTGTTGATGCAGTTGTCTCCTTTGAATGTTTTTCCCATTCGTAACGAAATCTGGAACCTGCAGCTCAACAGGAAATGCCGATGACCCCAGTAGCAAAACGTTTGCTGGCACACTGCGGCCGTCGTGTGCCCGAGCACCTTCACTTCCTGGAAACTGACTTGTAAAGAATGTCACGGATCTCATATTTTGATCAATCATTTTTTTTTTTACGTTTTTTTTTCCCGGAAGACACATAATTGTTAATTACGAGATTATCAAGGTTGGATCGGCGGGCGGTGTGCGTGTGTGTGTGTGTGTGTGTGTGTGTGTGTGTGTGTGTGTGTGTGTGTGTGTGCGCGTGAGTGTGTGTGTGTGTGTGTGTGTGTGTGTGTAAGGGGGGGGGGGTCGGGGGTCCAGGACACCCCCTCCCCCCCTCCCTACCCTCCCCTACACAAACACACATACACCCTCCCCCTGGCTTTTCGCTATTTCTACCGGTGGTGGGAAGGTGAAAGGGATGCGAGAGGACCCTACGTACGCACGCTTACCGAGCCAGTGAGAATAATATTAAGGTCTGTTCACTGAGCGTCATCTATCTAAAGTTAAAAGTCCCAAACTTAAAGCTTGAACTAACCCCCCCCCCCACCCCCACCCCCCACCCCCGATCTCCCCATCAACTCTTTGTAAATAACTGATCCGCCCCTGATCACATTCGAAAATCATCAAATTTTCGAGAGGAAAAATGCAAAATGCGATGGTAGAAAACCCACGTCATATACTAGTACGTGGTTTCTTTTCACACAAAAAAAGTGATTTCTTTTCTTTTTTTCTCAGCTGCTCTGGAACAATTTTCTGCGGTGTGTTTTCTCTTCGCCAAGTCGCTTCAGCCCCACCTGCACTACCCCCTAGGCCTAGTGGAATCGTCCTGGGGCAGTACCACTATCGAAGCCTGGTCTCCGCCGCAGGCAGTCAATGCGTGTCCGGCAGTCACCTACACCAATCCGCCGTACGTGTCCATCAGCGATGGTTGTGCTGCTCTGTCATTTTGGACCATACGCCCGGAGGCCGTAAGGTCCACAATCAAAGACCAGCACACACTTAGTCCTGCTGCAGTGGCATAACGATAGAAACCTGGTGTCCCCCTGTCTATTTTTCTTTTTCTTTTTTTTTTTGTGTGCAGTTTTTTGTTGTTGGCATTTTGGGTAACACATTTTTTAGAAGAAATAAGATTTTGATTTTGATTGTTATGTCTGACTTTTTAAAATTTATTTATGCGGTAGGACTGTGGCTTTTTCTCCGGTCCCCCCCCCCCCACCCCCCGAATACCCCCCCCCCCCCCACCTCATACCCGTTGTTTGATTTTTAAGAGGCTGGAATGTAACATGTCACGCACGTTAGGCCTAATAAATCATAAAAAACAATAGAGGACATTCACCGCAGCACAACAGTATTTCCAGGCTGATTAGAAATATAACAGGAAGAAAATGTATTAAAATAAATATAAAACTGAATAATTCAATAAATCAATCGCCAATCAATCAATCAATCAATCAATTAAGTAATCAAAATAAATAAAAACTGGTCCCACAACTGTCTTGGGAGAAGCATCAATTCTAATTGGCCTACATTGCCCAGTGCAATGAAAAGACATTCACTGATCTAAAAAACAATTAGCCCATACGCAAAAGGGTGACTGTCAAGTGTATAAAAAGCAGAGAACATCCCAGCGAAGAAACAACACGCTTAGAAAAGACAGTTCCAGCACAGTGGTGTTGTAACTGTCTTCTCTGGGCGCGTTTCTTTCTTCGATGGCATCGATGGCATATGGTCTCTAAAAAAAAGGTCCGCCGTGAAAATGGCCTGTGTCGCCGGCTCGGTTTTAAACCGTATTAACTAAATAATTAACTCAAAAAAGAAAGACATCCACAGTTAGGATGCGAGTTTGGTAGCCTACACATTTGTCCATTTAGGTGAAACGCAACATTTTAATTGTAATAATCATTGCAAAAGACATCAAGTCCATTATGTGAAACGAAACATTTTCAATGTAATAGTCTTGCAAAAGACAGCATTTCCATTAGGTGAAACGCAGCATTTTCAAAGTAATAGTCATTGCAGAAGACAGCAAGTCCATTATATGAAACGCAACATTTTCAATGTAATATCATTGCAAGAGACAACGTCGATTGTGTGAAATGCAACATTTTCAATGTAATAGTCATTGCAAGATACAACAAGACCATTTTTGTAAAAAGTGAGAGTTGCATTGTAATACAAGGAATATCTCGCTTTTCGCAAACCAATTGACGTAATGTCTTTCGCATTCAATTATCAGTACTGTCCTTAAAAACATATCTTCGTACTGTAGCCCGTTTCCGTTCACACGTCCACATTCCGTTTGAATTATGAGACTGCAGTGGAGACAATGACTGTGTGGCATGATGTTGATCCGTTCTGTTATCTTCGGCCTTCACTCATTCATCCCTGACACACCACAGCAAGTCGTGGATCGAGCATGATAGTTCAAGAGTGGTGCCAGAATAGCTTGGCGCTCATAGGCGCCAAGCTATTCTGGCACCACGCTTGAGCTATCTTGCTCGATCTGTCTCTTGAATTGCAATACAGTCTTTTAGTGGGCAACTTCAAAATTTGGGGATTTCGGTCCTGGCGTGGAATGTGTTAAGGCCACGGCCCAGAGCTTTGAGGTTTGAAAAGCCACACGACCAGCACACGCCTGCTCTGTGAAGGAAAAAGACAAGTAGTCCGTCTGTGTGACAGCGAGATGTTCATTGTTATTCGAAGTAAATCTCGCTTTTCACAAAACATGACATAATCTGCTTTGCGCTTGCGCCTATTCCTGCTCGGTTTCATTTCTCCGCAACAGCTCCGCTGTCATAATTATGGCAGAAGCCTGCAGGCCCATTTCTGAGAAAAGCGAGATTTGTTATTCATAACGATGACAATCTCGCTTTTCTAAAAAATGGACATAATGGCTTTTGCCAGATAACGACAGAGCTTTTAAGAAGTCGATATTTCCGGGTGACAGTTCAGTTATATGGGCCTTTCTACCGAGCACGGTCAAAACCCCGAGATCTCACGCGTGCAACCTTGTAAACTGGGTCATTTTAGCGCGAATTATTATTATCATTTTTTTTGTTTTGTTTTGTTTTGTTTTGTTTTGTTACCTCCTTTGATTTTTATTTCCATTTTCTGACGAAATCTGGAGCCTGTAGCTCAACAGAAAATGCTCTTAACCCATTGCGTGTCGGTAGCGCTTTAAGTCGCAATGATTCCTGTCGGATTCATCGCGACTAAAACCACTACCGACACGCAAAGGGTTAACCGCGTTGTGAAAAGAAACCATCGAATCACATATTCTGAGCACAATGTAATCTTTTTTTTTTCTTGGAACCACAACATGACGGGTTTGCAGGTGAGCATTATTGATAATTGACTGACTGACTCGGTTGTGCATGCAGCTGCAGTAACTGTTGACTGTATTGTAAATTGAAGAGTTTTTGAACCACACTGTATATGTATAGCTTCCGGTATTGTAACGGTCTTGTAAACTGAACGATTCTGTAATCGCTTTTTAACGCCCTTGTGCATGTAGCCACCGGCACTGTTAAACAGCATTGTATTTAACCCATTCAGCCCTAACGCACTACAGCAGGAGATTGGTCGACTATGATAATTCAAGAGTATGGCCAGATTAGCTTGGCGCCTGTCGGCGCCAAGCTAATCTGGCGCTGCCCTTGAATTATCATGGACCATCTATCTCCTGCAGCTGGTGCAAAGTCATTAGATGACGCCTCCAAATTTTGGGCTGATTGAGTTAATGAAGATTTATTACTTGTTTTTAACCCTCTTGTGTATGTAGCCACCGGTACTGATAAACAGTATTGTATTTAATGAAGATGTATTACTTGTTTTTAACCCTTTTGTGCATGTAGCCACTGGTAGTGATAAACATTATTGTATTTAATAAAGATGTATTACTTGATTTTAACCCTCTTGTGCATGTAGCCACTGGTACTGATAAACAGCAGGGCCGGATCCAGGGGGGGGGGGGCATGGTCCTCCCCCCCCTTCCCCCATAAAAAACTTCAACATAAAACTTTGATACACTGAAGGATGATCTTTGCTCACCTTGGTGAAAAAACCAAAATAAAGCCAAACTCAATACAGTCAAAACTCTGCTTTAGGTGTCTGTTTCAGGTGGTTAATTTCTCCAAAATGTTTTTTGCCCCCCCCCCCCCCGCCCCCCAAACATGTAAGTGAACCGGCCCTGAACAGTATTGTATTTAATGAAGATGTATTACTTGATTTTAACCCTCTTGTGCACGCAGCTACTGGTACTGCGTCCTAACGAAGAAAGAAACACGCGTAAAGAGGACATTTACACAGCAGTTGTATAAGGGTGCTTGTTTCTTTGTTGGTATGTTACCTGCGTTGTACTCGCAGGGCAGTCACCTTGGTGGTCTGAATCTAGCCAATGGTGCTTGTTTGTTTGTCGGGATGCTCGCTGCATTGATCTCGCGTGGCAGTCACCTTGGTGTTCTTTATAGAATGTTGCTTATTTCTTTGTCGGGATGCTTGCTGCATTGTACTTGGTGGTCTGGATCTAGCCACCGGCGCTGTCAACGCTATTCTACAATGAAGGGCTGATTATCGCCTTGTTAATCCCCTTGTTCATGTAGCCGCCGGTATCGTAAACAGTCTGTGTGTGGTACTGTAAACAGTCTCGGTGTCTGCATGCGCAAAGGAGTTAATTGCGACGAAACACAGCAGACTGTGATCTCTGTATTGATGTTTCCAGAGCCTGTTGTCCTCATGATCCTATGGTTTTGTGGAACGCCATGATCTACCCACTACGTCACATGACTATCTTTGGCGCCCTCTGGTATCAAGGTGAGGCAACTGCGTGTGTGCTGACTATTATTAGTATAGTATATATACTAGAGCTCGTGTGCTGAATATGCTTATTATAGCATGTTCTTAATTAAACGAACTTTAGTTCGCGAACTCTGACGAACTAGAGTTCACGATCTCGAACGAACCAGGTTGGTTCTTAATTGGACGATCAAAAGATACGGCGAACCTAGTTCGAAGTAGTTCACGAACCTCGGCAAACCATAGTTCGCTGTCGGAAAAGGTTTGCTAAACGTGTTGAGCAAACCAAGGCGAACCTTTTCTCTGATTGGTCAAAACTTTTACCCTCTTCTGCGTTGGAGATAAGAAGATAGCCACCGATTCAAAACAACTATGGCAGACGGCGATATTTCACTCGTGCGAAGAACAAGACCTATTTTTATTGATTTGTGGGAAGCGAAACGCTGTTTGTGGGATCGCTACTGCAAGGAGTAAAAAAATAAAAATCGTCCAAATCGCGAAGCGGCATAGCGGCAGCCATTTTGAACGCCTTCGCAGACAGTAAGTACGCCGAATCAAGCACTTCAGTAAAGAAAGAGAACCATGGCAAATCTGGTTTGCTGAAGTTCGCCTAGGTTCGTTCAACCTCAATTAAGAAACAAACCAAAAGATCGCCGATCTTCTCCGATCTAGGTTTGCCGATCAAAAGTTTGTTTAATTAAGAACATGCTTATATATTCTACAGCTCTTTTGTAGGTCGAGGGTTAGTTCGGGGTTGACACGCGCAGCACCGGAGTGATAATAGACGACCCTAACGCGCGGGTCATAGGGGACAGAGACAGCTGTTGCATATGGAGCACGACCTGAACAGTAATCAATTCAAGAGCACTGCAACTGTACCCCTGTGATTAACCCTTTGGATGTAAAATAAAGTATCGAATTGTGGAGAAATGAGACAGTGACTGTGACGTAAAACAGCAACTTCGTTAATACGCTGACATTTACGCAATACTCTAGATATGAATTAATCTCTCTCTCTCTCTCTCTCTCTCTCTCTCTCTCTCTCTCTCTCTCTCTCTCTCTCTCTCTCTCTCTCTCTCTCTCTCTCTCTCTCTCTCTCTCTCACACACACACACACAAACACACACACACACACACACACACACACACACACACACACACACACACACACATATATATAACTTGACTTAAAACACACACACACACACACATACACACACACACACACACACACACACACACATAAACGCTCTGTGAGAAGAGCATACGCGTGTACAGTAGAATATCATGGATCTAGGTAAAGTCGGCCTCATTTCACAAAATTATAGCAAGACTGAAACTGTACCGTGAAATCCTAGTTTTCTCACCATTTCTCTCAAGTCTAAAATCCCAAGTGAAACTCATATCACCTAAAATCTAAAATTACGTAATATATCAATTGACTTTAACATGTTTTCAAACCAATGGCGCGTATGCACAGCGCCCCTTATCATAAGGTCGCTGAGGCACTGACAAGTCTGCGAGGCATTTTCAATAGGAGATATTTCGACATCAGAATCAGGTCAAAGACAACAGGTAAAAACCCTTGACAGCGAGGACAGCTCACATATAGAAAGGACTTTGTGGGTTATGATTCATCCCATCGTGTGTTTTTGTTGTTGTGAGTTTTGTCCGCCGTGAGGATCGAGTCATCGACAGTGAACGCCGAGAGGGAGAGTAATGCGAAGCAGCCTTACGGATTGTTTCCCTTGAGTAACAGCAGATGTCCCCCAAGAACTTGTCAGTACATTAACCCTTTGGGTGTCGGTAGAGGTTTTTGTAGCGGTGATTCAGGCATCATCACCATGAATCATCGCGACAAAAACGGCTACCGACACACAAAGAGTTAAAAGGGAAGGATTTGTGAACGACGTTAGCAAAGCAACCTGCTTTAGGTGTAGCCTCGATTCCGTATCCAAGGCGTAGCAGACGAAGCCACTTTACAGCTTTGTCGGCGGGTGTACAATCTTTTTGTAACACCAGCGTTGTCAAGAGGGGTCGTTTGACGCAAGAGTGGAAGCAGGACAATTTAGCAGATACAGTCTTTGTTCTAGTTTACATGCGCTATTATCTTGGTTATTCGCCTGTCTTTGTAGGCGTTTTGGTCGTGTGCTTAAAATTGAAGAAACAAACAATCAAACAAACAACCAACCACCTCCACCCCCTTCGTGCCAGAAATTAATACTTGCGGTGATATGAAAACAAACAACTAGTATTTTGTCAGTCAGGCTGAGAACTCGTGATTTATTTTTCGTAATGGAAAGGCAGTCATCAATTGTCATGTCATCTGTTTGAATATGTCTCCTTTGGCGGGGCGAACTCCGACACTCGTACATGTTTAAAGTCAGTTCTAAATTTACCTCATCTTTTTAAATGTCCTAGGGCGGGGCGAACTCCGACACTCGTGCATGTTGAAAGTCAGTTCTAAATTTACATAATCTGTTCGAATGTCTCTTAGGGCGGGGCGAATTCCGACACTCGTTCGTGTTGAAAGTCAGTTCTAAATTTACATCAGCTGTTGGAATATGTCGACTAGGGCGGGGCGAACTCCGACACTCATGCATGTTGAAAGTCAGTTCTAAATAATGTTGAAAGTCAGTTCTAAGTTTACATCATCTGCACGGGACACAAATGCCCATGAGCCCCTGCATTCGCTCAAAAGCATCCATGTCGCTTGCAGGCAGACACTAGTATCTGTGTATATGTCCATCAGGCGAGTCTAACTTGGACCACCCAGACCCGTACTCATGTATGATGAAAGCCATGGTGAGAGAGTGGAGGGACGAGTTGCACAAGGCCTCGCTGGGACAAACCCGCGCCGATTTTCCCTTCGGATATGTTCAGGTTCGCGTTTTTAGTGTGTCGGGAATCTAGCCATTTTAACTCATTCGAGACGTGCCGCCTACGGATACGCGGCTTATCCATAGGCGGCACGTCTCGAATGCGTTAACCCTGTGGCTGTCAGTAGCGCTTTTAGTTGCAAAGCTTATTGCAGGAATCATCGCGAGAAAAAAAGCGCTTCTGACGGCCAATGGGTTAAAACAATTTCATTTACTTTTTATATTGAAGCATAGCAACAATGTTGCCCGACGAAGAGTGTGGGGGTCGGGGCATGGAAAGTTCGGGTGTGTGTGTGTGTGGGGGGGGGGGGGGGGGGGGGCGGGGAAAGGGGGTAGCACCTCAGATTCATGAGTTAAAATTCCAAGTAATATCATTCAATTTTCATGCAGAAAGTATTTTTTGTTGGTTGGTTGGTTGGTTCGGGTTTAACGCCCACAGCACCGAGGTGATCATGGACGGCCCTGACGGGCGGGTCTTTATGGGGAACAGGGAAATCTATTGCCTATGGAGTACGACCTGAACACTGATCAACTCTGGCGCACTCAAACTGTGCCACTTTGATTTACCAGGACCTTTCAACGGATATGCTATTGAACAAATCCGTTTTTCCCCCTGGATTTACTTTTTGTATAACTGCTTGTTCAGCACAGAGTCCACGGCTGGCGCACGTTCCTTCCAGTAACAGGCCCCTCACTACACGTTCCTACCAGTATCAGGCCCATCGCTACACGTTCCTTCCACTATCAAGTCCCTCACTGCACGTTCCTGCCAGTAACAGGCCCGTCACTGTACGTTCCTACCAGTATCAGCCCTCTCACTGCACGTTCCTACCAGTATCAGGCCCATCGCTACACGTTCCTTCCACTATCAAGTCCCTCACTGCACGTTCCTACCAGTAACAGGCCCATCACTGCACGTTCCTACCAGTATCAGGCCCGTCGCTACACGTTCCTTCCAGTATCAGGCCCCTCGCTACGCGTTCCTACCAGTATCAGCCCTCTCACTGCACGTTCCTACCAGTATCAGCCCCCTCTCTACACATTCATTCCGGTACCAGGTCCCTCACTACACGTTCTTACCAGTATCAGGCCCCTCACAACACGTTCCTACCAGTATTGGGCCCCACACTACACATTCCTACCAGTATGAGGCCCCTCACTGCACGTTCCTACCAGTATCAGCCCCCTCTCTACACATTCATTCCGGTACCAGATCCCTCACTACACGTTCTTACCAGTATCAGGCCCCTCACAACACGTTCCTACCAGTATTGGGCCCCACACTACACATTCCTACCAGTATGAGGCCCCTCACTGTACGTTCCTACCAGTATCAGGCCCGTCACTACACGTTCCTACCAGTATTGGGCCCCACACTACACATTCCTACCAGTATGAGGCCCCTCACTGCACGTTCCTACCAGTATCAGGCTCCTCACTACACGTTCATACCAGTATCAGGCCCCTCACTACACTGACGTTCCTACCAGTATCAGGCCCATCACTACACGTTTCTACCAATATCAGGCCCCTCACTACACGTTCCTACCAGTATCAGTCCCCTCGCTACACGTTCCTACCAGAGGCCCCTCACTACATGTTCCTTCCAGTATCAGGCCGCTCACTACACGTTTCTTCTAGTATTAGGCCCCTCACTATACTTTCCTATCAGTATCAGGCCCCTCATATCTGGAACTCACCTCCACCTCATGTCCTTCTGTCTCCGACACAATTGAAACATTCCACATTCAAAACAAAATGAAAGACCCATCTTTTCCTGGTAGCTTATCAGGATTCGAATAGTCTTGGTGTGCTGCCGGGAACAGTGGTTGTGGCCAAATGAAGTTTGTTTATTGGTTGCCTGTATGTGGATTTTTTGTTACGATTATGAATGTGTCTGCCTAGTATCAGCTATCGTATGCCTGTAGACTGAGCGGAAATGTTTTTATTTTTCTTATGTGTTTGCTTCTTTTTGTATGGTAAAGCGCTCCGAGCTTGGTATATTTCTTATTATTATTATTACTATTATTATTAGTATTATTATTATTACATTTTCACTGGCCTAAACTCAATGCGCATGACAATTGATTGGGTACTAAGTTACCAGATTCGAATAAGTTTCAGTATTTTTTTTTAAAATTAAAATAAAAGGCTTCTTGCGAAATCGCAGACGCATATCAGCATTTTCGTTCAAAAAGAATGACGCACGTGAGTTACAGCTATGACGATGGCAACAAGGATATGTAACAATGACAAGCGGTTGTAGACTAGCCATTGTTTTAACACACTCAAGTCGTACCGTGCCACATCCGGATATGCGGCGTCATGCCGCGTATCCGGAGGCGGCACGTCTCGAAAGAGTTAAATTAAGGGGCTGTTGAGGTGCTCCATCTGTTTGCAGCTGGCCCAGGTGGAGGACGTGAATTACGTGGGCAACTGGCCGTACCTGAGGTGGGCACAGACCGTGCAGTACGGGTACAGCCCCAACCCGGCCCTCCCCAAAACATTCATGGCCGTCGCTATGGATCTACCCGACTACACCTCTCCTTACCACCCGTGAGTCTGGAACAAGAAGGAAAGTCTGTAGATTTTCAGAACCTGTTATTTGCCGTCTTTTCACTCACTGGTGATATGAGGAAAAACAACGTATCGGGAAACACACAAATCAGCATTTTGCCTATATGACATACAGTATTACAATAACTGTTGCTGTTGCAGCGTTGTGTAAAATATCTTTGATATTGTTAGCTATATTTCCAACAATAATTTCGTGTTGTATGAACACATTTGTTGCAATAATATAGCACTCACGAATTATTTGTTGAACAGAGATAGGGTTTCAAACTCACATGTGGTGTCTTTTAAAAATTGTGTTTTCTAAGAATTTGTTCAAAACCTATAAATTAAAGACGTTTTTCGTAAACAGCTTGGAATATGTAGAAAAGCTTGTCAGTTTATCTTTATAAATGAATTTTGTGCGCACAGATTAGATTTCATGCACCGAAAAGTTTGTTATTGCATACTACAGTGACTTCTTCGTGTTTAGATCCACACTTTGCTAGACTATCGCAAACTTACTTCCTCAGTGTGAAGTCACCTGTATAAAATCTACCCCATAAATCCTTGTAGTTACAGTCTTCACACCGCGGACTTTTGCTTATTGGCGAAATGGTGATGTTGATGATTGTTATTAATGGTGTTGATGATGATGGTGGTTTTATCTGAAAATCCTTTATGTCCTTTTCTCTCCCGTTAACAACATCGTTGTCGTATGAATTTCCGTCGGCAGCATCCACCCTCGCTACAAACGGGAAGTGGCCGAGCGCCTGACACTTGGGGCGCTCAACGTGGCTTACGGGCAAAGTGACGTCAGTTTCCAAGGACCCTTCCCGTCAGGATTTGCTGCGGATAATGCCCAGCACACGCTGACCATCGAGTTTGACCATGGCTACACCCCACTGGACATCCGCTCAATCGGCGGCTTTGATGTAAGTTCGAACAAGACAATCTTCATTGAGGTTCTCATGGCGTCCGATAAGCGCGTGAAACAAACAAACAAACAAAAACTCCGAAAGTCTTTGCCACCAGAAGTCATCTCCACAGACTCCCTCCCCACCTTCAAGCACATTGCTGAACGCTGGATGAGAGCGAACTGCCCCTCCCCCCTTTTCCTTTCCCCAACAGAAACTAAATTTTAACCTGTAGAACCCGCACACTTTTATATATATATATAATTATATATATATATATATATATATATATATATATATATATATATATATATATATATATATATATATATATATATATATATATATATATATATATATATATATATATATATATATATATATATATATATATATATATATATGTATATATAATTTTCCCGCCCCTCGCATGCACACACAGTGGATTATTCCTCTCTGTAGAGGTTTCCATTCTAAAGAAAAGAAGATCAACAACAACACAGAAACACACTTCGAAAGCAGTATGAAGTTTCAAGAAAAACAAATGTGAGATTCACATAACACGTAATCAGCGATGTAAGAATCTATTTCTTACACACTTTTTTTTGTCTACAGTAATACGATATGAGATGGTTTTTATCTGCAGTAATACGATATGAGTTGGGTTTTAGTCTACAGTAATACGATATGAGTTGGGTTTTTGTCTACAGTAATACGATATGAGTTGTTTTTGTTTACAGTAATACGATATGAGTTGGGTTTCCGCACACACCTAGACAGCAAGACAGCTGCTATCGTGGCTTTGTAAAGATCTGGACGTCATGTACCTTGTAATATGACCTCAGTATATTTAGACGCAAAGGTTTGTATATGACATAATAGCGCAATACATGACGCCAGATTGATAAAATGCTGTTATTGCACGTGAGCTCACAGTATGTCAAACTCAGTTTCGCGTGTGCCGATAACTTCAGTTGACTAGAATTTTACAAGAAAATGTTTTGCAGACAGCCGTTCACATACTCAAGCTGTTTCACGCTGTATCAAGCTGTATCAAGCTGTATCACGCATAATGTAAAACGCATATGCCGCTCCAGTGACGGCGTCAAGGAGGTGTGTAAGAGAAACAAGATAAGGATTTCATCCCAAAGTCTACCGTATTGTTTGGGGCTCAGATGCGTTTATCTTTTAGGAACATTCAGAGTTGTTCATATTATTAGACTGATAATGCTGATCCATTTCCCTCCTCTCTAAGCCAACCTCTGATCAACTCACACGTCGGCGCACATAAATAAAGACGGACACACGGCGCTTCCCGTCATTAGTACGCTCTGTGAGCTCGTGCAGCGACAGGAATCCATCTCTCTCTACTCTAAACCACCCTCTGATCTACACACACTGGCACACATAAATAAAGACGGAAATATGGCTACTCCCGCCATTTGTAAGCTCTGTGGTCTGGCGTAGCATAACTATTCTGAAGTAAAAATAAGAATAATTACGGACTCCAGTGTGGATCAACCGGTTTTTGTGAAACGGTCATTTTCTCGCCAGTGAGCATCATAATCAAAACATCGGGGGAAAAAAAAAATCTCGAGATAATTTTTTTAGGGACAATGTACTTAAATTTCACGCTTTTTCGACTTCAAACGCAGGCTCTAGTCGCTGTCACACACACACGCACACACACGCACACACACACACACACACACACACACACACACACACACACACACCATCACACACACAGACACACACACACAAATTCACACACACACACACACACACACACACACACACACACACACACACACACACACACACACACACACACACACACACACACACACACACACACACAAATTCACACATACGGCGCTTCGGCGCCAAAAAGACGTTCTCTAGCAAGGTTTGCGTAGCTAGACCTGACATCATTTTTATGTTGTTACTTCTTTTCCCAGAATTTCTGCCCCGCACGCCAAAAACGTCATGTGCATGCTCCGGAACGCGCTCCGAACAGCTCCATTTCAAAATCTACCGTATTTTTAAAACGGTAGACAACAAAGAAGACACGCTCAACACATGCAGACAAGCCAGCATTCATAGGACATATCGTGTATAATGCTGTTTGCCGCCTACTTTCATTCGTTGGCTCTTTTAATTTATACATTCCAACGTAAAACTGAATTGAAACTCGGACCCTCCTTGTTGAAGGTGTGCTGCAACGCTAAAGGCCAGTGCGATAGTCAAGGCACGTGGGTGAACGCAACAATCACAGCTCACGACGCCTCGCACGTGACCATCTCCACTTCCGGCTGCGGGTCGAGCCACCTGGCGGGGGTGAGATACGCTTGGCGGACCGCCCCTTGCGCCCTGAAGCACTGCTCTGTGTACGCCGCAGACACGGAGCTGCCGGCACCTCCCTACATCACTTACTCTTCCCCCGTGTAAATCGCCTCGCTCATGGAATAATAAAAAACAAACCGGAAAGAAACACGTTCAGGAATAACGAAGACGAAAGATTGACTTAAATGTGTGCTGGTCTGTAATTTTGGAGCTTCCGACTTTTAGCTTTAAGGTCCCAAAATAAAGACCAGCATTCACGCAAGTAGTGAATTCTTTTGTCTTTGTTGCTGCGATGAGTGGTTCTTTCTTATGTCTTCAGTTTTGGTTGAAGTCAGCAATTTGTTTTGTCATGTGTTACTCATCTCATCTTTGACTCTTCACAAACTGAGGACCAACATCATCCGGACAGGAATATTCACCTTATTCACTCTTTAAAAAGTATGGGTCCTGCACGACCCACACCATCGTTTGTGTATATGAAAAATTCAGACATTGTTTATTTGTTTATTTGTTCGTCAATTATTAACATATTTGAACAAAATGTAGTCGTTTGTGAGCTGTGAACATTTTTAAAATTTCACTGAAATATTCCCAGTAGTTAATGAACTATTTGCAATTAAACACCCGTCTGGGTCATCCAGGACCCAGGAAGCACGGTGAAGGCTAAACAAGCATTGAAATTAGTAAAAATCTAAAGTTTGATTTTTTTCTCTCCTGACTTTATGATGTGTAAGCCATTTCCCTGTGTCATGCACCGTTTAAGGTGAATGAATATACCTGCATTAGTTAATTGAAAACGGCCTTTTAGAGGGTTTTTAAGAGCCTTATTGAGTCTGGATGGAGGCTATTGCCACCCTGACATACCCATTTTCCCGGGCACACTTTTATAGATAATGCCGTTTGCGTGAACTAATCCATGAGCGAAAAACACGCAATATAGCTGATTGAAGAACACCATACAAATTTCTCAAATAGTGTGTTTAGTCAATTATTAACATATTTTGGAAAAATGTAGTCTATTATGAGCTTTGAACATTTTTAAATTTTGCTGTAATGAACTATTTGCAATTAAACACCCTTCTGGTCCTTCAGGACCCAGGAAGCACGGTGAAGTTTAAACAAGCATTGAAATTGTAAAAAATCTGAAGTTCGATTTTTTTTTCCCTAACCTTAGTGTTCGTATACCCCCTATGTGTAAGCCATTTCCCTGTGTCATCGGCACCGTTTAATAAGTGGTGTTCACATGGCCGATTTCTCAACGATGTTTGTCTGACAACAATTGGCCGACGAAAGTTTCCACCTGTTCACATGGGCGTCTTTTGTCGTTTTGGAGTTGGCCGACAATTGCCAGATGTCGGTGGGGTGTTGGCAGCGAGTAGAGCAATGCTCGACTTTCCACCGATTTCCCACCAACTCCAAGCAAGCGGGTTGTTTCCTGATCGACGATTGGTTAGAACTAGCCAATCAAATATGATTTTGTTTTCAATCTTCAGTCAACCTGTTGTCGTGTTCATGGGGTGATGCCCCTTTGACCGAGTTGTGCCGAGTGTCGACGGAACAGCACGAAGTAGCTAAAGTTGGTGGCGTGTCGCTGGAAAGTCGTCGCAAAATTGGTGAGCGTTCACATGGGCAACGTCTTGTTGGCCAATAATCGCCAGACAAAAATCGTTGAGAAATCGGCCATGTGAACACCACTTAACTTACTCAGCCCGGCGCACGCATTTCCCAAATTTTGGAGGCGTCATCTAATGACTATGCACCAGTTGCAGGAGATGGATCGACCATGATAATTCAAGGGCAGTGCCAGATCAGCTTGGCGCCGACAGGCGCCAAGCTGATCTGGCACTACCCTTGAATCATCATGGTCGACCCATCTCCTGCTGTAGTGCGTCAGGGCTGAATGGGTTAAGGTAAATGAATATATCTTCATTTGTGAATTGAAAACGGCCTTTTAAAGGGTTTTTAAGAGCCTTGTTGAGTCTGGAGGCTATTGCCACCCTTCCATACCCATGGTCCCGGGCACATTTGTATAGTTAATGCCGTTTGCGTAAACTACTACCATAAGCAAAAAACACGCAGAGTAGATGACTGAAGAACACCATACAAGTTTCTCAAATAGTGTTTTAAAATGATAATGAAATCTTTACGTCACTTCATAGTGTTAGTGTTTTCTTGTAAAATAAGTTCGTTTTGATAATTGGAATTCCAAGTGCAATGTACATAAGTGTTTTTTTTTTTTAACTCGCAAATTGCCCGGATGTTCACGATGGCGTTATTTGTGTTTGCATTATTGGGCAATTGCTCAGGCCCTTTTTTTGGCTCACATGCAAAGCAAAAGTGAGTCTATGTTTTGGGCCAGTGGTCGTCCGTCCGTCGTCCGTCCGCCGTCGTCCGTGGTAAACTTTAACGTTGGCATTTTCTCGGAGACTATTCAAGCCACATTTTCAAACTTGGCCCAAGGATACTTTGTTGTAAAACCTTCCTAAACATACCAATTTAAGTGACCTTTCACAAAGGTCAAGTCACAGGGATCAGGAAATAGGTCGAAAATAGCTATATTTTGACATAATTTATTTTTTCTCAAATACTATTCACAAATTTAAACCCAAACTTGGTACAAACATACCTGATGGTAAAAGACCTTTCTATCCGTACTAATTTGGTTGATCCCTCGGAGCGGTCAAGGCTCACAAGAGCTCAGGAATGTAGGTGAAAAATATCCATATTTTGACAAACGATGTTTTTTTCTCAAATACTATTCACAACTTCAAACCCAAACTTGGTACAGAGATACCGGATGGTAAGGCCTATATATCCATACTAATTTGGATGACCCCTCAGAAAGGGCAAGGGTCACAAGGGCTCAGGAAATAGGTCCGAAATAGCCATATTTTGACAAAAGATGTTTTTTTCTCAAATACTATTCACAATTTTAAACCTAAACTTGCTACAGAGATACCTGACGGAAAGACCTTTCTATGCACACTAATTTGGTTGACCCCTCGAAAAGGTCACGGGTCACGACAGCTCAGGAAATAGGTCCAAAATAGCCATAATTTGACAATAGATGTTTTTTTCTCAAATACTATTCACAACTTAAACCCAAATTTGGTACAGAGATATCTGATGGTAAGACCTATCTATGCATACTAATTTGGATGACCCCTTGGAAAGGTCAAGGGTCACAAGAGGCTGGCAAATGTGTGTAAAATACTGATTTTTAAAAAAATAAAATTGTAGGTATTCCCAAATTTTTGCAAAATTTTCAACCAAAGTAGGTACAAAGATAGCTGATGATGAGATCTTCCTATGCATTTTAATTTAGTCGACTGATAACAAAGGTCAAGGGTCACGGGGGGTTGACAGATTTGTGATAAATGGTTACATTTTCAGAAAACATGGATTTTGCTGCTGCAGAAGCCAGCCCTTGTCACAAAGGTCACACATGTAAATCGGTCATTGTTACACTACCGCAGCCACACGCAAGGTGTTGTCGATGGAAGACGCAGCCAGACAAGAGTGTTTCCAGAAGAGTCTTTTATTTCTTGGTCATCGTGAGTCTACTAGGTTGGGCACAACCAACCTACCAGCATGACATACGAAATGGCGAAAATCTGGAGCTCGGTCTCTTGCTCCCCAGCTCTCTCTATCTATCTCGTTCCCTTCGTTGTGAGCTCTCTCCCTCTGGTGTTTTTCCCCCACTATATATACACGTTCTGGAGGGCATCGCCCCTTTGTCGCAATCAGTCAAAGGGGCTATTACTGTCACCCATAATATCCCATATCTATTATGGTGATCAGCGTCCCCTGACCCTAGCTGTCAAAAGAGCTATTACTGTCGCCCATCATATCCCACATCTGCTCTGGTGGACAGCGCCCCCTGACCCTAGATGTCAACGGAGCTATTAAATGTCTCTTATAATTATTCCTAGTCAACAGGAGTCTGTATTTCTCACTACTAAAGTGGGCTCATTATGTATTCATTAGTCCCAGCTCCCCGTTCGCTACTGCCCGCATCATGACAGCTAAAGTGAGCTTAATATCTATTTATTAATCTCAGCTGACTAGGGCTAGCAGCTTGTCAACTCAAAGTGAGTTTATGACAGTTAAAGTGGACCGTGTTATTACCCTCTCCGTGCTGTGCCCGTGGTACTAATTATACCCTCGTTATTTTCATATCAAGGAAAATTATAAAATTACCCGACCGTGATATTGGTCGTATACACTTATAGTGTAACATCATACACGTGAGCCATAATGGCTTTACCTTTCTTGTTTCCGATAAAGGCGTGCTTGAGGACATGTCTGCCACATTGGTTAGGAAGAAAATATGGGATCTCGCGCAAAATAGAGTACTTTGGGTCGTTTTTGTGTGAGTATTCAATAAGGGAAACAAGCGGCGAAGGATGTCCGGCAGATCATTGTTGGATACGCGATGAGAAAGATTATCTTTAAGTAGTTAAACGCACTTACAAACACCTGATGGTTCAGCGGTAAGATACCTTTTCGGCACGCAGCTAACGTCGGGTTTTTTTTCCTTCATTAAAAAAAAAAAAAAAAAAAAAACCTGAAAAAAAGAAAGAAAAACAACAACGTGATATTCTGTAGTAATTTTGATAAAATAAATAATCCTATATATATATATATTTTTTAAAAATCTCACTCTCACTTATTATTATCACTTCGTTAACGTGGATGTTAAACCCCAAACCAACCAATCGGAGTCAGTCGTGGTGAGTCGTGGATACAAATACACACTGGTTACCTCGATACACTTTGTTCATTCATTCTTTCAGCCAGTCATTTTGTGACCGTGTTTCCATTCATTCAATCATTCGTTGGTTCACCTTTTTAAAAAGGAAAACCAAAGAGTGTTATCATAGACACTGTTGGTTTGTTTGTTTGTTTGTTTTTGTTTTTATTTTTTTACTGGCATCGTCTACAAACATTAATTGACGTGACTTTGTTGGCAATATACCTGCTCTCAGCAACGCTACGCGCTCCTTTGGTGTCTCCGTGAAAGCAGGTCGATGAACATCTCTGCTTGAAAGATGTTCGTAAACAGATTGGTAGCGGATGTACCTATCTCTCTAGCTGAATCTCAGTTTCAGTGAACACTTCAAGCAGTTTTTGGTTACAAATTACAAGGATTGATTGATTGTACATTGCTTAACGTCCCGACAGCAACAAGACTTTCTCAGGACGTGTACAAGGAAACAAAGTAAATGTTGTTATATGTTTTAATATGGCCAGTCATGTTCACACATGGTCACTGTGAGTAAAGAATAATATTTCTGTTTATTTTCAAAACAAATGATTTATTTGCAGACATTTGTTTAAAGTGCACAGTCACGTCTTTTCAAAGCATATTTAGGCTACAATGCATTTAGGCACCTATACAAAAGTAACTACCTCAAAATCTATCTATCTATCTATCCCGTAGCCTTGCCGCCCGTGGGGCACCACTGATGACTTGGCAACCAGCTCCCTCCATTCCACTATATTCTCTGCCATTCTTAGTGTGTCGCTCAGCTTCAGTCCTGTCCACTCTGAGATATTGTCCTCCTATCTTTATCTCTGTCTTCCTCTCCTTCGTCCTCCTTGCACAGTGCCTTGCAGGATTATTTTGGCAAGCCCTGCTGATCGCTTGACATGCCCATACCAGGTTGTTTGCGGTTGTTCTTTTTATAATACAAAACGATAAAAAGGTCTTAGGGCTTAATATCCTTTGTCCACCACAAAGGTGATTTCAAAGATGGGGCACAGAAATAGGGTCTGATCAAATTTTGACCCCAGCTGGATTCGAACCCGGGACCTTTGTGTTGAGAGTCGAACTCTCTACCACTGAGCCACCCAGCTCCCCCTCAAAGTACAGCTTTATTGCGAAACAATTTAATTCGACTACATTATTCAAATTTACATTGACAAAGTGCTGACTTTAGACGCTTGTTATGAGAAAAGTGCAGCTGATGCCATTAAATCCCTTCTATTTATAGAAATGACTTTTTAGGACGGGTCGCGGTGGGGCGAATTTAATAGCATGTCCATGATGTCAAAAGTGGGCAGGCCTAAACCTCTAACAATTGAAGCAACAAGATAAAAATTACGTCATGTCGAAATACCTAGGTTAAACGCACCAGCGGCGCCATTGTTGCTATTTTCGCACCAGACCGGTCGCTCGGACCGGTCATGTGCGCCAGAACTGCTCGCGCAGGTAGGCTTCTGCACTTGTAGTGTGGTCTCGTACGTTCACGCGGAAGATTGTGATCGCGGTCAAAAAACGGTTCGTTTCCGGTTTTACTTTTAGCGCCTTTTACCTCCCCTAACACGCCAGTTTTGTTTAGAGATGGCGGAGGCTTGTGTCATGCCTCACGCCCCTGAATCAAGTCCGTTGTGCTTGTAGTGCGCTCATCTCTCGAACTTCAACTACGACGGTGCTTTCTGCCTCAAACGAAGCAGATGTCGCAAAATCACCTCCATTGAGGAAAAGCCGGGGAGCTATTTTTCAAATCTGCCAAATCGCGTAATGTTTCGTGGTGCTAGCATAAAGATGCATTATTGCCGGATTGCATATTGGAAAGGGTTTATTCTTTATTCATCTTATTTTGCAGCAACCAAACGACGGTCACGTGATTTTTTTCTCCGAGATTGCTCATTACAGGATGACCGGTCCGAATGACCGGTGCGAAAATAGCAACAATGGCGCCCCTGGTGCGTTTAACCTAGGCACAGGGCGAGGTAATTACCCTTATTACTACAATGTACATATATGTTCCTTTGAGAGCACAAACAACTTGTATGTACACAGATCATAGTCAGGTCATTCTGTTTGATAGGTGTGTGTCATGTACAGTACCACATCTGGAAAACTTGAGAAATGTACCATGCGTGTTTAGCAGTTCAGACACAAGTAAAGCCACATAGATGAAAGTCAAAGGTTGACATTGGAAGAAAAAAAAAGAAAAGAAAAACAAACACAAAATGCAGTACATATCATGTGCCTATAATCAGTTATCACCCAACCACTTAAATCTGCTGTGATAGCTGGAGGGTAATGCAAAAACTGCCAACCTGGCACCACCTCCAACCTAACATTGTCAATCCAGCTCCTGAGATGAACTGTGGTTCTCAGAGCAAAGGAGTGAGAGAAGCCCATTCTGAACTTACACACTATTGTGTGAGGATAAAAAGGGGAATATGAAATGACCATAATAGCCAAAGGGCAGTTTCAGAATTAGCCTTGAGTCCATAAGTGTCAAACCAGACTGCCCCCCCCCCCTCCCCATCCCCCCTACCTCCTCTAAGATAAAATGGTCAACTCACTCTACTCTTGATAAGTATTGCGATTTTCATTGAGCAAGTCCACAAAATTGGGATTGTAGAACATATGGCAGAATGTGTGGCACTATAGAATTATACGTTCTGTGTTGCTTCATGAAGCATAATGGTTTGGGTAGTTCATACAGTATAAATGCTGCTACCAAGTAGCTGTTCAAATTCGATTGCAGTCTGTCTACTGTAATGATACAGTTTTCAACACAGCTTATACTCTTCAGCAAACTTAAGGGCAGTAAATTAAATAATAAAATTCATCCCCAATATTCCCACTGTTATGTGTAACACACACACACACACACACACACACACACACACACACACACACACACACACACACACACACACACACACACACACACACACACACACACACACACACACACACACACACACACACACTACTGTCCCTACTAATCCCTCTATATCGAAGTGTCTGTAATGGTAGAGCGTGGCTGAGTGTTCTTCAAGTGTTTTTGTATTATAATGTAATCCTCATTCCAAACTTTGTGTTGAACATACTACACTTATAACAACATTTAGTTGATTCCGCCTCAACGTAATGTACCACTGTTGAAAAGGCTGGTCTTGAAGGCAACTCTCAATCTTTTATACCATGTGTATCTGTAATCTAAATTAGCTAATTAATTCAATAACCATTGAGGTTGAGCTCTTCCAAACTAGTCTGGACAGACGTTCAAAACGAAAACTCAAATTTTCCAACCTGGAACATCTTCAGCATAAATCTGTACCTTACGCCATCAACATTTTCAATGTTGACATTGTTATTTATGACAGTACTCAGAAAATGTATCAAGGGCAGTCTAAAAACTTTAACAACCAACATCATACATTAAAATGAACATTGTCAAAAAATCATTATTAGTTGTTTAGATCCGCAACGAAAGTATGGCTTTTGGTCACGTCGAGACGCCTCTAGAACACACGAGCGGCTTGAGCCGCGAGTGTGTTCTAGCGCCAACTGCTCAATGTGACCAAAAGCCATAATTTTGTTGAGAATCTAAACAACGAATTTGTCTCGATTCACTACCACATAAGAGTCATATCAAAAACAAAACCGACACTTACTTGCGACTGTCAGGCATGTCTTGGTGCCGAGACAGTTCACGCACACGCACATGTCATGCACATCAGCGCAAGGATTTGGAACATAGAACCACGCCTCCTAACCACTGAAGCACGTTTGTGCGTTTTCCTCCCTCTTTTGACACACATCTTTCGTACAATGAATTTTAGGCCATACTGATTACAGCTTTACTTGTACAATTTGGTGTAGAACTAAGACGCAGCACACAACACGCTGCGTTTCAACTATGACGTCATCCTTCCTTCCTCCGTTCGAACAGAACTCTAATGCCGTATGAACGCAATCGTGAGTGTACGATTCTGACAAAAAACTAACCAGGCGGGGGAAAAATCACCAACTGACGCTTCTTTTAAAGTTGAAAGCTTATTGCATAACATTTATGTCATGAAGACTCTCAGTGATAATCAAACAAAACAGCAGTTCAGTAAATGTTCTCCAAATCATTCTACTCAACAAATTATGGTGGTACAGCTGGAACCGATCACTCAACCGTTTTTAGCCTGCTACACTTTTACAGGGAAAAAAATTCAACAATTTTTGTTCAAGGGTGGTGCTAGAATAGCTTGGCGCCTAAGGCGCCAAGCTATTTTGGCACCGCGCTTGAACTAAAATAGTTCATCTATTTTGTAATCTCTAGAGCAGCTTTCATAAGATATTAAGTAATTTTTTTTTTACAATTCAGCTTCAGGATTTAAAGAACAATTACGCGTAAAACTGAAGACACATTTCTGCACTATTTCTGTTTATTTTGCTTTGTCGACACACCTAATGAATTTCTACGACAGTTTTGGCGCGCAGCAAAAGCACACGCGTAATCACACTTATTTATTCTGCGCAGTCATTAGCGTGTCAATCATTTTTTTGCTGTTTCTCGTACTGATAGCGTTGTATTTATAGAACGGAGTGGAGTCATTGTCAGATTACTTGATATAAAGACGAGATGTGTTGAACTGAATTGTCCTGAGCCTAAATGAACCATAACTAGACCTGTGTGTAGCGTTTCATAACCATCTGTTACAAAAGTGTATATTTGAACAGTTACGGCGGTAGTGGGCAATGGGTTAACCCGTAATTCTACCTTTATTCTGAGGTACAGCTGGAGCCGATCACTTAAACCGTAATTTTACCTTCAACCTGAGGTACAGCTGGAGCCATACGCACACGCACATACACACACACCCACACACAAACTTATGCACATACTCACACGCCCTCACACGTATACACACACACGCACACATACACACTCGCACACACACGGACTTATATACATATGCACACACGCGCGCGCGCACACACACTCACACACACACATGCACTCATGACGCTCGCTCTACCCACAACACACGCACGATAAACGGTCCTTCCCTCCACCCCAAACACACACACACACACACACACACACACACACACACTAACATACACCCAAGAAAGAACGCCAACAAACAAGCAATTCAGCTGGAGATGTGTGCAGAGGGAGATGGATCAACCGTGGCAACTCGATGGTGGTGCCAGAATAGATTGTCTTACAGGGCCTCCGTGTACTGCCTCTTTGGTGGGGAAATAAAAAATCTTCACAAGGCGCAACATGGCCTCCCTGTCTGTTTTGTAGTAATCCGACCCACCACATCTTTGGTGTCGCCGACAGGATTATGACAGGACAAGAATGCAGTGCACAGATGGCGGAGAACCTCCAACAGCCCGTGGCCATTCCACCGCCACGACTGCCTCGGTTTGCTGGCGACGGCGTGGTGTCAGCCAAAGGCTTTGTCGCAGAGGCAGAACATACAGAAGGCAGAAACAAAAATGCGCAGAAACTACCTAGAAGTGTAGTAATGTAGTGATTAAAATGTCCCTAGATTTGTTTTAAATTCATGGACGCAAAGGACAGGGCCGTAAATGCCCTATTTGATTGAATCTGTTTTTGTTTTCAACTCGATAGCACCCCCATCTCCCTCTCTGACTCGGCCAAGAACCTCGGCGTCATCCTTGATTCCTCTCTGACCATGACCAGCTTCGTCTCCGCCACGACCCAGGCATGCTATTTCCACCTCCGCCGCATCAGTCAGATCAGAAAATACCTCACTACCGAAGCTGCCACCAAACTTGCTGTCTCTCTCATCCTATCTCGCATCGACTATTGCAACTCTCTCCTTTCCGGTCTCCCTCACTCCACCATTTTCACTCTAAAACGCGTCCAGAACAATGCTGCCCGCCTCGTCCTCAGAAAGAAAAAATCCGACCACATCACACCCCTGCTCAAACTCCTTCACTGGCTCCCCATCCCCCAACGCATCCAATACAAAGTTCTGTCTCTCTGCTACAAATCTCTGAACAACTGCGCTCCTGCCTATCTCTCCAACTTACTTCACCCCTACACACCTTCCCGCTCCCTCCGCTCTGCCTCCGACCCTCTCCGCCTCCACATCCCTCGCACCAAACTGAACACTTTCGGCCCCCGCTCCTTCTCCGTCTACGGTCCATCCACCTGGAACACTCTCTCTCCGTCAGAAACACTCTCTCTCCTCCTTCCAGTCCGCCCTAAAAACTCACCTCTTTCAACAGTTTTAGCACTATATCACCACACTCCCCACCCCAAGCTGACCGTCATAATGTATTTCACTGTTTCTGGTACGTGAGTCATTGTCTAAAGCGTGCGCATGCGTGCGTGAGTTGTGAGTGCGCGCTTAGAGTTATAATTATTATAATATAAGCGCATTATAAATACCGTAATTATTATTATTATTATTATTATTATTATTTTTTTTTTTTTAGTGTATTATTCTGTTTAGTGGTGATTTTTCTAATAGTGCCAAGGTGTACACTATGACTGAGAACGTTGAACTGCTGTGGCGACCGAGTTTTAGTACATGTTATATCATTGACTAGTAGGGTGTTGGTACATGTTTATTGTGTATGTTGTCGGCTGTCACTAGGGAACCTCGGCTAGGTATTTTCCTGAGACTCTAGTGACTGGGCTGACAGCCTGCAGTTGTGTTTAGTGTTGTTGTTGCTTTGTTTGTTTGTTTTTTTTTTACATGTGATTGCTTGTGTGTAAACTCTTCATGAGGCGTGAGTAATTCCGGCTTAAAGGTTTTGGTGTTGTCCAGGATTTCTTTTTCGTACTTGTTTAACTTTAAGGGTTTAGACGATCCATGTCTTCCTTGGTTACAAATGGGTTTTGAAGCACATGTTGATGAATTTTTATACTTGATGTATTTACAGTAAAACTAAGTACGGGTTGTAGTCACGTACCCCTCGGTTGTGTTGTGATTTTGCGCTGCTGTGACTTTGATAGTTTGGTATGTACAGTAGCAGTGTTGGGAGACCACTCCTCTCCTCGTATCTTCTTTTTTTTTTTTTTTTTTTGGTGCTAGACATCAGAGAATTTTCTTGTTTACTACCATGATTTGCCTGGCGTGTGTTACCGCGAGGACGCGGCTACTAGAAAGAGTTCGGGGGGATGTGACGAACTGTGTTTTGTATATGTTTTTAGTATTACGTTTTATTACGTCACCCCTCTAGTAAATGGTCAGTACATTGTAGCATGATTTTGCTGCTCAGTGTTGGTTCTGGCAGAGGTGACCTACTTATACCCCAGTCTTAGTCTGGCTCCTCTTTCCCTTTCCCACCAGTGCCAACTGCTACCATTTACCCACCCCTTTTCTTACTCCCCACCCCCGGGGCCCCTTTGTTTCTTTGATTTTTCTTTTGGCGGCCCCATCTAAATTTAGCTGGAAGTGACCAATCAATTCATTAGACCAGTGCTAGGACATTTGACCTTGACCCAGTAGCGCCCCCCTCGTGTTAGCGTCCCCACGCTAAGAACGCACTTGTTGTAACACCAGCACGGAAGCACGACCTAATTGAGCGTCAAATTATCTTTATAAATTTTGTATTACTGGGCCTCTGTGTACTGCCTCCTTGGTGGAGAAATAAATCGTCACAAGGCGCAACATGGCCTCCCTGTCTGTTTTGTAGTAATCCGCCCCACCACACATCTGTCAAAGGAGGAAAATAAATTTTCAGTGGTATATACAGTTATAAAGTTATACAGTACACCTTCTGTAATGATAACACCAGAACAAACAGTGGAAGGGAGACAATCAATGACAAACTCAAGTGCAATGACTGGGTTATTCCCTCTGTTATGCTGCACGTCAGTATTTCCGGGTAGCGTGCGGTAACCTCAGTGTCCTCGCTCCACAACTCGACTGTTTCAAGTTTACAGGCTGTCATAACTACAGCTGTTTGCAAGGTGAGTTGATTTTGCTTTTAAATGACTGTCATTATCACCGACACTCAACACAACGGACTGACAATCATTGTGTTCAGTGTCACAGCGACAGGCTAGTTCTCGTCCGATCCCAAACTATGTTGGCCAATAAAATATTGAGTATCGATCTTTCTACTGTGAGTCAGTGTCACACACAGACACACATACAGCGTGTTGCTAAAGGTGAAGCCTGTTATGACTGACTGTGTATGTTAGCAAACTCGGCAGGACTGCCTAGAGTGTTTGCAAATGAATAAAGGTGATACAAAACAGGACAGTGCCCGATGCTGTATGTGCTGTCCTAGTGGGCGGGGTCAAGCTTGGCTGTACTTTCGGTTTCTTTGTCAGCGTGTGTAGTGTTGCCGATACAGTCCCTCTCCCACCACCTTCCATCTGCAAGAGGCATAGATGGGTGGCTCAGTTGGTAGAGCGTTCGACTCTCGTCCGAAAGGTCGTGGGTTTGAACCCAGCTAGGTTCACAATTTGTACAGACCTCTTTTCGGTGCCCCGTCTTTGAAATCACCTTCGTAGTGGACAAAAGACGTTAAGCCCTGAACGTTTCATGAGCCCCTGTAGTGGCACGGTGCAGTGGCAGGGGCTCATGTCTCAAGCTAACCACGCTGGCACTCAAAATAAGGGTGTCATTCCGGGTAGAGCGTGTTGCTTGATAAGCGGTGTGTGTCTTGTTATGCAACAAACAAAACAAAACTAAACATGTCATGAAATGCGGCCCGTGTCATGTTTATAATTCTAGTCGTCTTTTTAACCCTTTCATTGCCAGTGGTCGCAAATTATGTTTAGTGTGCCAATAAACATAGCCACAGAGAGATGACAGCAAGAGGCATAGATCCTCATGAGCCCCCGCAGCTGCGTGGTGACGGGGAGTTGTCGCTTTTACGTCACCGCCACTGTCTGACTTTTTCTAGATTACAATGTTTTTTACTGTTTTAATTTTTTTCTGTAAACAATTAATTTTTACTAAAGAAGTTGAAAAAATACACAGCTGGCTAACGAACTCATCTAATGTCGTTTTCCAAACTAGTTATATCCAAAATTTCAAGTAAATATGACAAAAATTACGGACTCTAATCTGTGTCAACCGACTTCTTATAAACGGTTGTGTATGTCTTAAATGAGACATTCAATTACAATATGCTCGGAGGCTCTCTTAGCCACCCCTATACGAAAGTATTTCGCCAAATTTCAAGCTTGTGTGTACAGAAATATCGGAGATTCTCTTGTTTACATACATACGCACACACACAAACACATACATACATGCATACATATGCACACACGGAGCTTCGCGCCAAACTTGTACGTTCAGCAGCGAGGTTAGCGTAACTAGACTTGACGTAATTTGTATCTTGTTACTTCAATCGTGAGAGGTTTAGGCCTGCCCGCCTTTGACATCATGGACATGCTATTAAATTCGCTCCACCGCGACCCGTCCTAAACTTAAGTCCCTTCTATAAACAGAAGGGACTTAAAAAGTAACAGCGTGAAGTAACCCCTTGAAAGGACCCCAAGGTTTACGTGTGACGTAGAGATTCAGCAGATTGTGGGTTAGATTAGAAGGAGATGGATTCCTGTCGCTAAACGAGCCCACAGAGCGTACTAACGGCGGAAGCGCCGTGTGTCCGTCTTTATTTGTGTGCGCCGAGGTGTGTGTTGATCAGAAGTTGGCTTAAAGATGAGGGAAGTGGATCAGCTTAATAAGCCTAAAAATATGAACAACTCTGAATGTTCCTAAAAGATAAACGCATGTGAGCTCCAAACAATACGGTAGACTTTCGGATGAAATCATCATCTTGTTTTTATTTGTCTCGTCAAACAATTAAAATAAAATGCTCGGAGGCTGTCCGAAATACATTTCGATTCAAAGCATTTCCTAAAGTTTTAGGACTGTACGTACGCAAACACCAGAGATACTCTACACACACACACACACACACACACACACACACACACACACACACACACACACACACACACACACACACACACACACACACACACGCACGCACGCACGCACGCACGCGCACACACACACACACACACCGGCACATACACCGGCACACACACATACACACACACGCACACACACATACACACACACGCGGCCCTTCCCGCCAAATGTAGGTTCAGCAGCGCGGTTAGCGTAGCTAGACATGAGGTAATTTCTATTGTGTTACTTCTTTGTCAGAATTCGGGTCCGCTCGCCCAGCACATCGTGTGCATTCTACGGAACGTGCTCCGACCCGCCCCATCTCAAAGTCTATCGTATTTCAGTCTATCTACCTACCTACCTACCTACCTATCTATCCCGTAGTCTTGCCGACCGTTGGGGCACCACTGATGACTTGGCAACCAGCTCCCTCCATTCCACTCTTTTTTCTGCAATTCTTAGTGTGTCGCTCAGCTTCCGTCCTGCCCACTCTGAGATATTGTCCTCCCATCTTTTTCTCTGTCTTTCTCTCCTCCGTCCTCCTAATAACAGTGCCGTACATGATTATTTTGGCAAGCCCTGCTGATCGCGTGACATGCCCATACCACTTCAGTTTGCGGTTTTTTTTCTTCACAAAAGCTAATAGGTCTTCATAGGGTCCGATGGCTTGCCTGATTCTGCTTCCCACATCCTCGTTCGTGATGTGATTTTTGTATGAAATGCCAAGCAGCCTTCGAAAACATCTCATTTCAGTGGCTTGTATCCTCCTTTCAAGGTCTGCTGTGAGGGTCCATGACTCGCAGGCATACAAGAACACTGAGATGACTAAGGAGCGCATCAGTTTGATCTTGGAGCAGAGTGTGATGTTTCTGGTCTTCAATCTTGACAGTGTTGTTGTTGTCCGCGCAGTCCTGGACGGTATTTTCTGGTTTTGATCCCTCATCTGTCACAATGGCTCCTAAGTATTTGAATTTATTAACGGTTTCCAGTTTTTGTCTTCCAATCATGACGTCAGTGCCAATGCCACTGGTGTTATTGGTCATCAGTTTGGTCTTCTCTGCACTGATTTCCATCCCATATGCAATGGCTGTACTGTCCAGCTTTTCCACCAGCTGAGCTAGCTCCTTATCTGTTCCTGAAAGGCCATCAATGTCGTCTGCAAAGCGCAAGTTCGTGATTGTTCTGCCTCCAATACTGACAAGTCCTTCATGATCTTTCAGAGCGTCTGTCATGATTCTTTCCAGGAAGATGTTGAAAAGAGTAGGTGAGAACAAGCAACCTTGTCTGACTCCGACTGTAGTCCTAAACCAGTTTCCTATTTTGCCGTTGAAGCAGACTGTGCTAGTGGCCTTGTTGTAAAGGTTTGCTATGGCTTTGATCAGGTTGGCATTGATGTTGTATAGCTTCATGGTGGACCAAAGGGCTGCATGTCACACCCTGTCAAACGCTTTCTTTTAATCCACAAAGACATGATAGAGGTCTTGCTGGTGCTGGAGGTACCTCTCACACAGAACTCTCAGACTGAAGATCTGCTCAGTTGTGCATACAGTTGTACATACATACATACATACATACATACATACATGCATGCATGCATGCATACATACATACATACATACATACATGCATGCATGCATGCATGCATGCATGCATACATACATACATACTTACACACATACATACATACATACATACGCACATACGGCGGTTCGCGCCAAAGCGACGTTCAACAGCAAGGTTAGAGTGGCTAGACGTTACGTCAATTTTATCTTGTTACTTCTTTGCCTGACCATGAGTCCCGCCCACCTGATATCCCCTTTGCATTTTACGGAACGCTCTCCGACCAACCCCATTCTAAAGTCTACCTTATTTTCAATATGGTAGACAAAAAAACGTGAAGGGGTAAGATTTCTCACCATGATCGTAAAAAACAATGACATTTGCAAAAAATCTGAAAATCAGTAACCTTCAGCCAATGCTACACGAACGGGAAGTAATCTGCATGCGCGCGTCGCTGAGTTATCGTGTCCAATTAATGCAAGTTACCTAAAATAAACGTTTCCATGAATATTCGTCCAAACAAACAATGAAATGCTGTATCCTCAGTAATATGATACAAAATTCAATTCAATTCAACGAACCGCCCACCGCTGAAGAGACTCTCACAGCCATCCACCAGCTAAGCAGCAGGCATTGATGGAATACCGCCAGAGATCTGGAAACATGGAGGCACAGCACTGCACAACAAGCTCCACGACCTCTTTCTATGCTGCTGGGAGGAAGGAACGCTACCAAAGGATCTCCGTGATGCAGTCGTCATCACCCTGTACAAGAACAAAGGCGAGAAGTCTGACTGTTCTAGCTATCGTGGAATTACCCTGCTGTCCATTGCCGGGAAAATTATTGCAAGGCTGCTCCTGAATCGGCTGGTATCTGCCATCGCTGAAGACCACCTCCCAGAGGGCCAATGTGGCTTCAGAGCCAACAGGAGCACCACCGACATGGTCTTTGTGCTGAGACAGCTTCAGGAGAAGTGCCGCGAGCAGAACAAAGGGCTGTACATAACGTTTGTTGACCTAACAAAAGTTTTCGACACTGTGAGCAGGCAAGGCATGTGGCAGATCCTGGAGTGACTTGGCTGTCCCCCAAAGTTCCTTAGCATGATCGTACAGCTACACGAGGACCAGCAAGGCCAGGTCAGACTCAACAATGACCTCTCAGAACCATTCCCTATTCTCAACGGTGTAAAGCAGGGCGGCGTGCTGGCACCGACCCTCTTCACCATCCTTTTTAGCATGATGTTAAAGCAGGCCACAGTGGACCTCGACGATGACGATGCAGTGTACATCAGGTATCGTCTCGATGGCAGCCTGTTCAACCTCAGACGACTGCAGACCCACACCAAAACCCTAGACCAACTGATTCGTGAGCTGCTTTTTGCTGATGACGCTGCTCTCGTTGCACACACACAGAGAGCCCTGCAGCGCATCACGTCTTGCTTCGCAGACGCTGCCCAGCTCTTTGGACTCGAGGTCAGTCTGAAAAAGACAGAGGTCCTTCATCAGCCGGCACCCATGGTAGAGCATCGCCCTCCCCACATCACCATCGGCGAGTCTGAACTAAAGTCAGTGCACCAGTTTACTTACCTTGGCTGCTTCATCACGTCGGGCGCCAAGCTGGACAAGGAGCTTGACAGCAGGCTGGCAAAAGCGAACAGCACTTTTGGGCGACTATTCAAGCGGGTGTGGCACAATCAACAGCTGAAAACAGGCACCAAGATCAGCGTGTACAGAGCTGTCGTCCTCACCACCCTGCTGTATGGTTCCGAGTCCTGGGCTCTCTACCGCAGCCAACTACGACTTCTTGAACGCTTCCACCAGCGCTGCCTGCGTACCATCCTGGGCATTCACTGGAGTGACTATGTCACCAACGTCGAGGTCCTTGAACAGGCAGAAACTGTGAGCATCGAGGCTTTGCTGCTGCGGACGCAGCTCCGCTGAACGGGGCATGTCTCCAGGATGGAGGATCATCGCCTAACCAAGATCACCCTGTTTGGCGAGCTTGCCACTGGACACCGAGACAGAGGGGCACCAAAGAAGAGATACAAAGACTGTCTCAAGAAGTCACTTAGTGCCTGCCAAATCGACCACCGCCAGTGGTCTTCGCTTGCTGCGGACCGTGACACCTGGCGCTCCACCATTTACAAGGCAGCCGTCTCCTTTGAGGACTCTCACAGAGCTAGCCTTAAGGACAAGCGGCTCAGGAGAAAAACAGAGATGCCGCAACTCAGAACCCTGGCCAGACCTTCCCCTGCAGCCACTGCGGTCGAACCTGCCTGTCTCGGATTGGCCTCTGCAGCCACGAGGAGGCCTGCAGACATCGTGGGCAACCCCTATAAAATCTTCGTTCGCGAAGTCAAGCCAAGAGAGAGATGATACAATATGTGTTTATCAACGCCGAATGGAAAAGAAACACAAGTTCAGTGTATCACAATAACAATGAACACATCATTTCGAAGTAACCTACACAACACATGACAAGACTGAAAACTAGAGCACAGATCACTGAAGTCCCATTGAACTATCATCCTAATGGCACAATAAACGAACTGTAATCAATTTCTTCGCATCAATTAGTCATTTTTCAAAGTTTAGTAACTCACCTTAGCCCAAGATAAAGCAGAAACCAGCCAATTCGAAACAATTTTCAGAGCAAGTCGAAAACGTTTGGTCAGAAATAACCTGCGAATGGCGTGTAAACGAGTGTGACACGTCACAGTTTTGCGGCTCCAACGGACGCAACACGTGAAACTTTTGCGAAACGCGTCATCAATGTTTTGATGTGTGATACACAAACCACTGGTGTTGTGCTGACGTTTGAAAAATGCTGTCCTTGCAAGAAATCGTCGAAATAAAACTTGCGGTAACCTGCGCCATGGATGTGATTGACTGATTGGTTGTACATTGCTTAACGTCCCGACAGCAACAAGGCTTTTTCAGGACGTGCCTGCACTGCGTGTGAAAAAACCCAAACTAAACAGAATATTGAATGTATGTCGCCAGCCGGTCCAATACGTTAAATAAACCTACGACATGGGGCCTAAATAAAGCTAAGACCATTTAGCAACACACATCCAATATCAAGAGCTACGGGCAGCGCAGACAGGGAGAGTTTAAAAAAGAAAAATACAGGTGAATGGACCAAGGGTAGACAGAAACACACGCCCCAGAATAGAAGGGAAAGCCCACCTAGTGGGGCTGACCAGGGTGACCTTGGGAACTAAAAAGTAGTTAACCCCACCCAAGTCCCCCAGGGCAGACCCGGGCGGAGGGGCCACGGATGTGACGCGACACTCTAAAATAAGCTATTGAGAGACATAGTATCGTTCTATTAGCTTCTACCTCTTGAACGCAACTTATTTTAAACTCACAGGTAACAAACAATGCAAACATGCTGGCTTGGATGGTTTCTGTCGTCTGCTCAAGATTCAATTTACGAACCCGTCTTTGTGACACCGCCAGTATGCAGGTTACCCCTTTTTTCACAGAAGCGCCATGCAGCAGCAGCAAGTTGTTTTTAAACTTTCCTTGTGGTTTCAGCTTTATTTACATATAAGGAACAAACACATGGTATAATGTTTGCTGTTTGAAACACTAACTGAACAAAACAGATCATAAACAAAGTGAGGGGTTGCCGTTCCACTTTTGGGCAGCCATTTTGTGTGCTAAAATCGAAAACAATCAAAGAAGTACCCAACGGAGAAAGAAACACGCTTAGAAAAGACGGGTACAACACAATTTATTAACATTTCGGGTAAATACCCTTTGTCAAAATAGACAAACAAACAAACAGAGAGATTAGCCGCTACTTATCTTCATTGGCAGAAGGAATGTGGCAACTGAAGGAGGTGACGTAAAATAAAAGAAAAGGAAGAACAAAAGTGCGGAAAAAGTAAAAATGACATCAACGAAAAATCGTAAGAGAGAGACTCGGAAAGAACCTGAACACGAGAGACAAGAGTGTGAGCAAGCACGTGCAGGAGCGAGCGAAAGAAAAGGCGTGTAGATGAGGCCAGAGAAAGAGAGAGAGAGAGAGAGAGAGAGGAGAGAGAGAGAGAGAGAGAGAGAGAGAGAGAGAGAGAGAGAGAGAGAGAGAGAGAGAGAGAGAGAGAGAGACGGAGAGAGAGAAAGAGAGAGAGAACGAACGGGGAGTACCCTTGGGCACGAAGTAGGCTGAGTGTCTAATACACAAAGCCTGCTAAACACCAACCCGAAGGCAAACTTTATATCACCTTCAAGTTGAGGACTACCTCGGGGAAAAACGGGAGGACCCCGGGAAAAAAAAACCAGCATTTAGCACGGTACACAACAAGTAATAAGTCATGAAAACAAAGCAAAGAATCAAATTCAGTAAGAGAATATTGGTATAAGTGGAGAGTAGGTAGTTGTGAAACCGTCTTCAAGGGTAACTCAAAAAATAAGGGGGGGGGGGGAGGAGAGAGAGAGAGAGAGAGAGAGAGATGGGGGCGGGGGGGGGGGGGGAAGGAGTAAGGAGGAAGGGGAAGAAGGGAAAAGGAAAAAGCTAAAAGAGAGAAAGAGGGCTAGAGAGAAGTGGTAAAGGGGGTAGGGGGGGGGGGGAGAAAGAGGGAGAGAGGTAGAAGGAGAGAGAGGGAAAAAAAAAAAAAATACGGAAGACAACCAGCCAGAGCCACCAACCCCACCCAACAGGCACCCACCAGCCCACAGAAAAACACACAGGCACGCAACAAGACGACCACAGACATCCCCAAGGGATGCACACGATCGCCTCGCCCCAAAACCGCGTATCAAACCGTGAGCTGGAGACCCGGCGCCCGACAGGGAAGGGCAAGGGATTCAACTAAACGTTCGGCCAGCGCTGAGAAAGTCCCCAAGGGAAATGTACATATCAACCAGCGCCAACCTCACCTAACTGATTAGTGAGTAGTAAATCAGTGAGGTAAAGTAGCAGACACAAGCAAGGTAAACAATGTTAATTTTTCTTATTCATCCCGAGTGGCGCCACAGTGCCCAGTTTAGTAATCAGAAACTTTTCACGGTCTTTCCTGGCCCAGACATTACTGGCTTGCATAAGCCAGAGGCCTTTAACCCGAATGTCTGAGAAGGAGTGGTCGGCCTGATTGAAATGTCGTCCGACCGGTCTGTTGTATTGGTACTTGACAGACTGAAGATGTTCTTTGAAACGGTCGTTGATGGTTCTTTCCGTCTCTCCAACATAGAGTTGGCCGCATTTCACACAGGAGATGACATAAATCACGTTGGTGGTTTGGCACGTGAAGTATCTGTCTATGTTGAATTTGTAACGTGGACCATTCACCACGGTGGAAGGGCAAATAAAAGGACACGTCTTGCAATTAGGAACATTGCACGGAGTGGAGCCGGAGGGTCTGGTGGTATGACGAGGCTTGAGAGTAGAGCGAACAAGCATGTCCCGCAAATTAATATCCATCTTGAAAGCTACCAACGGAGGTTCAGAAAAGATAGCAGCAGATTCTTGACTGGATGACAAAAGACCCCAGTTAGAAAGAAGGATTTTATCCGGTGCGTAAAATCCTTCTTTCTAACTGGGGTCTTTTGTCATCCAGTCAAGAATCTGCTGCTATCTTTTCTGAACCTCCGTTGGTAGCTTTCAAGAGGGATATTAATTTGCGGGACATGCTTGTTCGCTCTACTCTCAAGCCTCGTCATACCACCAGACCCTCCGGCTCCACTCCGTGCAATGTTCCTAATTGCAAGACGTGTCCTTTTATTTGCCCTTCCACCGTGGTGAATGGTCCACGTTACAAATTCAACATAGACAGATACTTCACGTGCCAAACCACCAACGTGATTTATGTCATCTCCTGTGTGAAATGCGGCCAACTCTATGTTGGAGAGACGGAAAGAACCATCAACGACCGTTTCAAAGAACATCTTCAGTCTGTCAAGTACCAATACAACAGACCGGTCGGACGACATTTCAATCAGGCCGACCACTCCTCCTCAGACATTCGGGTTAAAGGCCTCTGGCTTATGCAAGCCAGTAATGTCTGGGCCAGGAAAGACCGTGAAAAATTTCTGATTACTAAACTGGGCACTGTGGCGCCACTCGGGATGAATATGAAAGATTAACATTGTTTACCTTGCTTGTGTCTGCTACTTTACCTCACTGATTTACTACTCACTAATCAGTTAGGTGAGGTTGGCGCTGGTTGATATGTACATTTCCCTTGGGGACTTTCTCAGCGCTGGCCGAACGTTTAGTTGGATCCCTTGCCCTTCCCTGTCGGGCGCCGGGTCTCCGGCTCACGGTTTGATACGCGGTTTTGGGGCGAGGCGATCATGTGCATCCCTTGGAGATGTCTGTGGTCGTCTTGTTGCGTGCCTGTGTGTTTTTCTGTGGGCTGGTGGGTGCCTGTTGGGTGGGGTTGGTGGCTCTGGCTGGTTGTCTTCCGTATTTTTTTTTCCTCTCTCTCCTTCTACCTCTCTCCCTCTTTCTCCCCCCCCCCTACCCCCTTTACCACTTCTCTCTAGCCCTCTTTCTCTCTTTTAGCTTTTTCCTTTTCCCTTCTTCCCCTTCCTCCTTACTCCTTTCCCCCCCCTCCCCCCCCCCCCCCCCCGCCCCCATCTCTCTCTCTCTCTCTCTCTCTCTCTCCCCCCCCCCCCTTATTTTTTGAGTTACCCTTGAAGACGGTTTCACAACTACCTACTCTCCACTTATACCAATATTCTCTTACTGAATTTGATTCTTTGCTTTGTTTTCATGACTTATTACTTGTGTACCGTGCTAAATGCTGGGTTTTTTCCCGGGGTCCTCCCGTTTTTCCCCGAGGTAGTCCTCAACTTGAAGGTGATATAAAGTTTGCCTTCGGGTTGGTGTTTAGCAGGCTTTGTGTATTAGACACTCAGCCTACTTCGTGCCCAAGGGTACTCCCCGTTCGTTCTCTCTCTCTTTCTCTCTCTCTCTCTCTCTCTCTCTCTCTCTCTCTCTCTCTCTCTCTCTCTCTCTCTCTCTCTCTCTCTCTCTCTCTCTCTCTCCCTCTCTCTCTCTCTCTTTCTCTCTCTCTCTCTCTCTCTCTCTCTCTCTCTCTCTCTCTCTCTCTCTCTCTCTCTCTCTCTCTCTCTCTCTCTCTTTCTCTGGCCTCATCTACACGCCTTTTCTTTCGCTCGCTCCTGCACGTGCTTGCACACACTCTTGTCTCTCGTGTTCAGGTTCTTTCCGAGTCTCTCTCTTACGATTTTTCGTTGATGTCATTTTTACTTTTTCCGCACTTTTGTTCTTCCTTTTCTTTTATTTTACGTCACCTCCTTCAGTTGCCACATTCCTTCTGCCAATGAAGATAAATAGCGGCTAATCTCTCTGTTTGTTTGTTTGTCTATTTTGACAAAGGGTATTTACCCGAAATATTAATAAATTGTGTTGTACCCGTCTTTTCTAAGCGTGTTTCTTTCTCCGTTGGGTACTTCTTTGCATATTACACGCTTGGCAGTCACCTTTTTGGTCTGGACTGAAAACAATCAAGAATAAAGATCATTTGTTATGCACTAATTGACTCAAGTTTGCATTTGCTGATACTGTGATACTGTGATATTTGAAGCATACAACAAACATCTCATTTTATTATGGCCTTTTCCCGATTTCCTGAAAATGCAGTCACCATTAGCAAAGAATGACTCATTTTCAAATAAGTAGGCAGATGATATCCAAATAAAAAACGCCTATCGGCGTAAAACAATGGCCAAAACTGCATTTCCTCAAACACACGATGAAATCCCACTGAGGAATCCAAAACGAACATGAACGTAACAAGATTTACTTATTCCCAAAAATAGCTGTCACTCGTTTAACTGTTTAATTTCGTTATGTGTTTATTTCTTTATGTGTTATGTGTTTGTCGATCGTTTCGTACGTTTTGAAACAAACAAACAAACACATATGTTTGTATGACACTGGTACCAGTGGTATCACAGAACACCTACATATAGTTCTGTGTGTTTTGTAGCCCCCTAAATTATTTGTTTATTGGCATATTTGTGTTTAGAGGTTTAACAAAATTCAATTAAGGTGTGTTTGTACCGAGAAATGTGAATGGCCAACAAATTATTTGGGGGAGAACTCTTTGCTCAGCGAGTAATGTTGTCATCGTAACATTTAATAAGGGAGTCAAATGTTACCTTGGTAATATGTGACAAAGGGACTCCCGTTGCCTTGAGAACGGACGACCAGGGGGGAAAAAATCAAATAGGGCCAGGTCAATGAGAAAAATTGTAAAGAGACTGAAAGAAGACAACAGTTCTTAATCACCTGTGTCATTTTATAGCACTGAAGCAGTAATGGCCGCAGTTAGGATTGACATAAAATATTGTGTTGCAGAAATGGCTTCCTCGACTGACAGCGTGGATGTGGAATGTCCCGTGTGTCACGAGGATTTCACGGACGCCAAGTTTCTACCTTGTGGTCACGTGGCCTGTCGAAAGTGCATCTTGTCCTGGCTCGCGGCCAGGGGGCAGGGTGGGTGTCCATTATGTCGTGCCCCCATCCTGCCCACCCCCCAGCTTGGCCAGGAGATGCTAACTGCTGTGGTGGACAAGCTCCCCATCGACCTGGTTACTATGGCGCTGGTGGGGAGCAAGCAAGCGCTGAGCGGCAAGCACGTGTGTGGGGTGTGCGACGTCACCACAGCGGCAGTGTCCTACTGTTTGGAGTGCAGGTAAATTTAACTGGTGATGAAGTATTAACTCAATTTTTTTAAGGTGTAAAATCATGATCTTGACTACATAATGCCATGATAAAATAAACTACTGTAGTAAAGCACAGATTACTACATATGGCTAAGTCACCAGGGCCTATCAAAACCAGCCTTTTCCTGAAAGAAGCTACAACATTGACAATGTTAAACTACCAGCGACAGCTTTGTTTTCTGATTTTCAGCATGAAGCTGTGTTCCGCCTGCACCAAGAGCCACAAGAAGATCACCACCACACGTGACCACAGACTGGAAGAGCTGGACACGCTGACTCCAGGTCGTCTGGCTGCTAGTCGCCGGTCGCCATGTGTGAGCCACCCCGACCGTCCTGGGGACATGTACTGCCCCGCTCACCTCAGTCTCATCTGTGGGAATGTTTTTCTGCTTCTCATCACTCGTGTGGAGTAAAACCTGTGGCCAGTACAGCCAAACAAGAACGAGCGGCTCTGTCTAAACAAGCTAGAAGATTTCGTGACAAAGAGTCGTCAAAGGACGAACAGGTAACACAATGGCTGTCATGCACTTAATAATAATAATAAATAATACATAGTTCTTGTATAGCGCTGTTCTCCAGGAAAACACTGGACTCACTGCGCATGCTCAACAGCACACCCTTTCTCTCTCAGACACACACGCACAATTATACACTACTTTAAACCATCCCATCCCTTCCCCACATATTACATTCACTCCCTCTGGGATCAGAATAGGTGGCAGTCAGTCAACAGTTAGCTAAATATGAGCTAAGTGTTAAATGCCCGACAAAAAAGAAAAGTCTTTAAGTGAGCCTTGAACTGTGACAATGTGGGCAGATTCCGCATTTCCGTTGGCATCGAGTTCCACACACTTGGGGCGAAAAAGGTGGAAAAAACGCTCCCCGACAGTTTTCATGTTAAGCTTCGGGATTTTTAACAGCTTTTCACTGGAGGAACGGAGGGTGCGTGATGGCTGATAGGCAGACAGCTTGGCAGAGAGGTACGGCGGGAGAGATCCGTCAAAATGCCGATAGGCGAAAATTGCAGTTTTGTACTGGCAACGGAATTTGACGGGCAGCCAGTGCAGCTGCTTCAGTAGAGGCGTAACGTGGTCTCTCTTTCGTTTCTTCAAGATGAGACGCGCCGCATTATTTTGAATCATCTGCAAGCGTGAAATCTGATCCGCCGGTAAACCTGCCAGTACAGAATTGCAATAATCGAGCCTGGAAGTAATGAATGCATTTACAAGTCTTGACGCCGTACCTTCTGTGAGATACGGTCTGAGAGAAGAAATTCTGCGCAGCTCAAGGAAACCAGCTCGGCAGACGCTACCGATATGATCATGCATGGAGAGCGTCGAGTCAATCTTCACACCCAGATATTTGACACATTTCTGGAAGGGAACGCTGCAGCCACCAATGTTTGCGAACTCGCCATCAATCAGACTAAGGCGAGACTGAGAGCCGGCAGGCATGACTTCGGTTTTGTCAGTGTTAAGCTTAAGTTTGTTGCTAGTCATCCAGGACAGGACGTCGTCTATACAACACTGTACGCTCATCTTAGCGGAGCTGAAATGGCTAGGCGCGCTACTTCTTGACAATTCAGTATCGTCAGCATACTTGTGTAAATCACACTCATGGGCGGCAATTACATCAGATCTTGGCTTGACTTCGCGAACGAAGATTCTATAGGGCTTGCCCACGTCGTCTGCAGGCATTTTCGTGGCTGCAGAGGCCAATCCGGGACAGGCAGGTTCGACCGCAGTGGCTGCAGGGGAAGGTCTGGTCAGGGTTCTGAGTTACGACAGCTCTGTTTTTTCTTCTGAGCCGCTTGTCCTTAAGGTTAGCTCTGCGAGAGTCCTCAAAGGAGACGGCTGCCTTGTGAATGGTGGAGCGCCAGGTGTCACGGTCCGCGGCAAGCGAAGACCACTGGTGGTGGTCGATTTGGCAGGCACTAAGTGACTTCTTGAGACCGTCTTTGTATCTCTTCTTTGGTGCCCCTCTGTCTCGGTGTCCAGTGGCGAGCTCGCCGAACAGAGTGATCTTGGGTAGGCGATGATCCTCCATCCTGGAGACGTGCCCCGCCCAGCGAAGCTGTGTCCGCAGCAGCAAAGCCTCGATGCTCACAGTTTCCGCCTGTTCAAGGACCTCGACGTTGGTGACATAGTCACTCCAGTGAATGCCCAGGATGGTACGCAGGCAGCGCTGGTGAAAGCGTTCGAGGAGTCGTAGTTGGCTGCGGTAGAGGGCCCAGGACTCGGAACCGTACAGCAGGGTGGTGAGAACGACAGCTCTGTACACGCTGATCTTGGTGCCTTTTTTCAGCTGTTGATTGTGCCACACCCGCTTGAATAGTCGCCCGAAAGCACTGTTCGCTTTTGCCAGCCTGTTGTCCAGCTCCTTGTCCAGCTTGGCGTCTGACGTGATGATGCAGCCAAGGTAGGTAAACTGGTGTACAGACTTCAGTTCGGACTCGCCGATGGTGATGTGGGGAGGGCGATGCTCTTCCTTGGGTGCCGGCTGATGAAGGACCTCTGTCTTTTTCAGACTGACCTCAAGTCCAAAGAGCTGCGAAGCAGGACGTAATGCGCTGCAAGGCTCTCTCTGTGTGTGCAACGAGGGCAGCGTCATCAGCAAAGAGCAGCTCACGAATCAGTTGGTCTAGGGTTTTCGTGTGGGCCTGCAGTCGTCTGAGGTTGAACAGGCTGCCATCGAGACGATACCTGATGTACACTGCGTCGTCATCGTCGAGGTCCACTGTGGCCTGCTTCAACATCATGCTGAAGAAGATGGTGAAGAGGGTCGGTGCCAGCACGCAGCCTTGCTTCACGCCGTTGCGAATGGGGAATGGTTCTGAGAGGTCACTGTTTAGTCTGACCTGGCCTTGCTGGTCCTCGTGGAACTGGACGATCATGTTGAGGAACTTTGGGGGACAGCCTAGTCGCTCCAGGATCTGCCACATACCTTGCCTGCTCATTATGAAATCACCAACAAAGATAGAGGTTGTGAATATAGCGTGAACAAAACAGGCCCTAATACGGAGCCCTGACGGACTCCACACAACAAAAGACTAGAAGCAGATAGCTGGCCATTAACAATAACAGCCTGAGAACGATCTTTAACGTATGAAGTGAACCAGGCCAGGGCGGTACCACGGATGCCAAAGGTTACCTCTAACCTCTTCAGCAAAACAGAATGATCGAACGTGTCGAATGCTGCGCTGAGGTCCAACAGAGCAATGAGAGAGACGAGTCTCTCGTCTGCCTTCACTAGCAGACCATCCAGGACGCTCAGCACAGCAGTCTCCGTGCTGTGATTCTTTCTGTATGCCGACTGGTGCATTTCTATAAGACCGTTTCCAGACAAATGGCTCTGTAGCTGTTTCAAAACGACCTTCTCCAAAATCTTAGAAATAAACGGAAGGTTAGAGACAGGTCTAAAATGCTTCAAGTCGTTTGGGTCCAGTCCAGGCTTTTTCAAGAGTGGTGTCACAACAGCATGTCTAAACTGAGTAGGCACAGCACCTGTAGAGAGAGAGGCATTAACTATGGTGGTAATCAGTGGGAGGAGATCATCAATACACTGTTTTATGAGGGACGTGGGCAAGGGATCAAGCACACAGCTCTTTGTTGGTGATTTCATAATGAGTTCATGGATCTCCTGCTCAGTCACTGGCTCGAAAGTAGACACTTGTGTTGCTCAATTGAATTTTGTCTTATATGCAAACATACATTTAATCAATAAGTTGACAACAACTATCTTGTTGTTTGTACTGACAGCCAGCAGAATGTAAACTGTTCAGTGTAAAGTTAACGATGCCAATGTTGACATTTTATCATTTAGAGAGCTCTCAAACTGTGTTGTCTGGCTCATGGCACACTCATCATTCAGATGTAAGCTCTTTGTAGGTAATTAAACAAACACGTTTCAATGTACATATTTATGTCAGTTCAAACACATCGATTTTGTTTGTTACATGACAGGAATAGCAGTAACGGTACCAAAATAGTTCATGACGCTGAGTTGGCATACCTGGCCCTGTGCCTAGGTTAAACGCACCAGCGGCGCCATTGTTGCACCGTCGTAGTTGAAGTACGAGAGATAATCACACTACTAAGTACAATGAACTTGATTCAGGGGCGTGGGGCATGACACAAGCCTCCGCCATCTCCGAGTGTACACAAAACTCCCGCGCAGTTCTGGTGCACATGACCGGTTCGAGCGACCGGTTTGGTAAATAATAATAATAATACCGTTATTATATAGGCGCTTTTTCTCAATTTTGGGGAAATCGACTCAAAGCGCCGCGCCTGAAACCCAACACACACACTCACGAAACAGACGCGGATTTACGCCATTTAAGACAAACACAGTACAAGACAAACGAAGGGCCAGTCAACTACTGAAGTTACAGAGATTTTTTTATCGCTTGTATTTGAAATTTTGTAAAGTGGCCTGAGACCGGTACCAAAGTGTGGTGCGAAAATAGCAACAATGGCGCCGCTGGTGCGTTTAACCTAGGTACAGGGCGAGGTATACCAACTCAGCGTTAATGACATGTATTTCGGATACCTCGCTTGTCACCGTGTGCAGTTTTCTTCAGCAATTAACGAGTTCGGTTCCGAGTCAAATGTTATTCCTATCAGTTTCCGGGTTTTATTGTGTCCTCCTCAGATCAAGAAGCTGAAGAAGGAAGTTGGTACTGCGCAGGCACACTTCAGCACTCAGAGATCCGAGGTCAAGGCCAGCTTTGATTGTCTGCAGCAGTGTGTGGAAAAGCGGTGCAAGGAGATTCTCGCCCAGCTACAGCGAGAAGAAGATGAGGTCGTGAACCAGAAGCGAACTGAGATAGCCTCCCTTGAAGAGCAGAAAGCGGCACTGGTAGCTCACGCTGGCTCAGTGGAGCGACTGGTGGTGCCCGCCCCTGATGGGGCCCTGTTAGGGATGCTGGGGCAACTAAAAGCGCGATTGGACGACCTGGAAAAGAAGAGTGAGGTGCCTAAGGTCAGTACAGAAGTCACCCTAGTGTCGGTCTGCTGGGATTCCGGGATGATGACACGTCTGGAACAAGCTGTCGCCGCCTTGGGACACGTCACACACAAGGTACTCACGGTGACTCACGCGGTGAAATGATACCGGCTGTTTTACTGGAAACCTTATAACTGCAAGACTGTCTTTGGCAAAAAGACGGATAAACTTTATGCTATGTTTTGCTAGCGTCTGTGTGTCGGATTAAATTCATAATATATATTATTTGCTACAATTAGGTTTCGTGTGCTAAAGAGTTTTCAAACAAGTATTTTGCTTTGTTGTGTGGGCAGACAACCCAAGCCGTAGCAACACATGAGTGCCTGGTGTATGGTATGTACACAGCAATCTGTTTCCTGCAAACATTCTTTAACTCTTAAAATATTAGGGTGTCCACACGTGTTGATTATTGTTCTTGGCGTTCAGTTTCCCCGCATGCGTAATATCACTTGTCCACGTGGAGTAGCATATTCCACTAGAACCGTATAGGCAGATCAGAATAGCATCTGAGAGCACATAACTTGACTGCAATACCTTGGTTACAGCGGTTATTGTTGTTTTCACATATATATGGTAAATATTTGACTGATAGTATGAAATCAAACATGCGCGATGAAAGTCCCTGGGGAAAGGGTAAGTGGGGGGTGGGGGGTGGCGGTGGGGAGGGGGAGGGCTGGGAGAAGGGGAAGGAGGGTCGACTGTTAACCCTTTGGCTGTCGGTAGCGCTTATTGTCGAGGTGATTCCTTCAATAAGCGCTACTGACAGCCAAAGGGTTAACATTTCAATTATGTGGAAGACGAACATAACTGAATTCGCTTTTGAAGATTGGCTGTATAATATTTCCGCAGGCCATAAACCAGAGCTTGTGAGGGCGAATCAAGAGCCAGTAAGAGCGAAACCCATAGGACCTGAGCTGGCTAAAATCCTGAAGGTTGGGTACCTGGTCAGACGGGGACAGGACTGGGACCAGGGAGGCTTCGGTAATGAGGTAAATGTGACGTTATTGTGTCTGCCATCTTATACATTGTGTCCATTTTGATTATTACAACGTGTGTTCTGTGTCGATCCAAACATATGTGGTGGTCTTTAATTCTGGACCTTACGGCCTAAAGCTTAAAGCCTTAAAGTTCAAAACCACAGACCAGCACACTTACGGATGTATAATGAGGTTTTCCCGCAAAATGTCTAAACGCTGCTCCCTTCGTCATGTACAATGTTCATTCATCTGTTATTATTTGCCTGTTATTATTTCATCAAGATTCAAATCATCGTCATCACCACTACCGCCAGTGGCGATAACTGTTGAGTGTTGACTGTCCACAGGACGGGACACCACCAGCACAAAACTATGGCCATCGTGATTTTCGTCATTATCAGCTATTAAAGATCGTCGTCGTCATTACTGTTTATTATGACGATGGTCGTCATTCTCATTTGCATTGCCTTCATAATGATAATGGTGATGGTCCTCATCGTCGTTGCCATCATGATCATAAACTACAGTACTATATTAGATAATGATGACGATGGCGACGACGATGACTATAGTAGATAATGGTGAAGATGACGACGGACGATGACGACCAGCGTTCCCCAGCAGTTTTGTTAATTGATGGTGAGTGTTGACTGTCCACAGGGCGGTGGAGGACCCGGTTCAGTGACACGTGTACCGTCACGTCATGGTGCGGGCTGGGTGGACGTGAGGTGGGATGCTGGAAGCGAATGCTGTTACCGTATGGGTTTTCAGGGCCGCTACGACCTGGAACTGGTGTGATCTTGACTTGTGACAACACTGGACACAATGGAGACTGACATAAACAGTACATTTGTCAATAAAAGCCATGATGCTGCTGCTGCTTCCACTGCTGATTTAAATTTGACAACTGCAAGAGACATAGATCTTCATAAGCCCCCGCAATTGCGTGGGCTCATGATGATCTATGCCTCTTGCCGACATCATTTTGTATCCATGTTCCTTGGACGGCTGGGGCTGTTTTTACGTTGAATGAACACAGATTTTAGAAACACAATCTGCCATCACTGTCAGTGAAGGGGTTAAGCGCCCCTCTCCCCTCTCTTATCATTGTGTTGACCACTTTTTTTCACAGGACATTGAAAGCAGTTTGTTTTGTGTTTTTTTTTGGTTGTGATTCGTTTTTGGGCGCAAGTCAGTTCATTACTTTTATTGACAGTGGCAGATGGGTTCCTGAATGTTAGGACTGGCATTCTACTCATCCTTTCCCTCCCCTCTTCACCCCCCTCCCTTCTTATTTACAGTCAAACTCTTATTCGTTGAAGGCGGTATTAATATCCCGAAACGTCTCATGTTCACATCACGGAGGTTTACTTTTCAAAGTGGACACAGCCAAGCTCTTGCGTTTTAATAATTATGTCGAAGAATTTTATTTGCCCGCTGTCCACAGAGGGCCGCCATATTACGGCACCTTCCATCGCTCGTCGACTGGGTTCGAATTTGTTCTCAATGGTGCTGCCTGTACTATCGCATTTTCTGTATTTGTTTGTGTGGGGCGGGGACCTTTGGCATCATATTTATACGTTTGTAAGCCCTCAACGTTTTGTTAGTCTGCCTTTTTATATCCGGAAGTGTAATGCTGTAGCCCGATCTCCCAATCGAAAGCGTCTGCAAACCGACTGTAGATAGATAGCCCATGGCCGCAGCCGTTTTATTTTTGTATCCAGCAACAGTTGTATTCCATCTTTTAAACACTACCTAACTGACTATCCCACAAATCACAAAAGAGTCACTAAAGGTAATTCCCCGGCAGTAACTGAGACGTAATTTCACTGATTAGCGCCGAGCCGATTCAGTCGCCATTGTGAGTGTCCCTTGTTTGAATAGCCTTGAAAACCAAAGCAAATTCACTGTGAGGGTCAACGATGTTCGAAAGCACTTCGATATCTTCGCCGACGTGACCAAAGTAGATTCGCCGAAGTCTCCGACGTGCCCTTCAGGCAGTCTGCGAAGTGAAACTTCGGGATATTAAGACGAGTCATTTCATGACATTATCATGTCAAACTTATTACGTGACACGGTATAATTACATCCACCTTCAGATTTCAAGATTTGGCTCAAGATGCCTTGTCTTTCATTAATATTTTTGTTATTCCTATTTAAAAAATAGGAACAACTTTGAAATGGGGCTTGTCGGAGCGCAGTCGGAGCATTGTACGTGACGTTTTTGGCGTGCGAGGCAGAAATTCTGGCAAAGAAGTAACAAGATAAAAATGACGTCACGTCTAGCTACGCAAACCTTGCTGGAAAACGTCGTTTTGGCGCGCGCGCGCGCGCGCGCGTGTGTGTGTGTGTGTGTGTGTGTGTGTGTGTGTGTGTGTGTGTGTGTGTGTGTGTGTGTGTGTGTGTGTGTGTGTGTGTGTGACACAGCGACTAGAGCCCGCGTTTGAGGACAAGCTTGAAATTTTAGGATATTGTCCCTAAAAGAATTATCTCGGGACCTTTTTTTCCATTTTTTTTTAAAGATGCTCATTGGCGAGAAAATGTCCGTTTCACAAAAACTGGTTGATTCACACTGGAGTCTGTATTTTTTTCTTATTATGACTTGATATTTTCATATAGCTAGATAAACGGAAGATATTGAATGAGTTCGTTAACCAGCATTGTACCTCTTGAACGTTTTGAGTGAGAATTAAATATTTGTGAGAAAAATTTGTTTCACGTTTTTGAGATTAATTTAACGAATTATTTGGGATTAATCTTAAAACAATCGAATCTTTTCTTACGAAAAAAGCAATATTTTCAGTAATAATCGCATGATTTTGCATATAGGGTATTTGCATAAGCCTACAGTTTGTCTCGGCTGTCGAGATTTGTGTGAATGCTGTCAAATGAGTGAACTTCGAAAATAGTTGTTTCGAATACTCTAATTGTGCATTGTGTGCGGCATGTCAGTGTAAAATTAAATCACCTTTGAAGAATGCAGATACTTTTTATGTCGGTGAACTGTAAGTTCATCATATTTTTTTTAATTTGTAACTTTGCATTTTTATGACTTGCATAAAATATTTGACTTTGAAAAATGCAGATACCGACTGGGCTATGAATGAGTTTTCTATGTAAGTTTACCAGTTGTTTTGAACGCTGTAATTTTGAATTGTTTGCGGCATGTGTAAACTAACACCGACTGTGAAGATGCAAATATTGTGTTGTAACTTGACTGGTTGTTTTGAGTGTGGCAGGTCTGTAACATTTTGACAGGTGTGAACTGAACTGACTTTTATCTCATTCAGTCCTGACACGCTACAACAAGATATCAATCGACCATGTTAGTTAAAGGGTGGTGCCGGAATAGCGTCAGTGTGAACTGAGCTGACTGTTATCTCATTCAGACCTCACACACTACAATAATCGACTATGGTAGTTTAAGGGAGGTGCCAGAATAGCTTGGCGCCTTAGGCTCCAAGCTATTCTGGCACCACCCTTGAACCATGATAGTCGATATATATACTAATGGTGAAAACTTAAGGGCCACCCCACTGTCATTGTTTATCGTCGCAAGTACGCTAATAAAATACAATGTTCTTTCGATCCAAATGGGTTAATAGTTGACCTTAGACAGTCCACTGTACAGGGAACAATAGACAACAATTCATCAATTTCCACGAACGTGTCAAATGCACGGGAAACATCGTCAGTTTTTGTGAAAAGCTGTGCGATATTGGCAAACGTACCAAAGGCAGGCAGGTGGAAGAACTGGGTAAAGTCGTGATGCACGTGTTAAAGGGGTCAGTCGTGAAAACTGAGCACTTTTGTTTCGCTACAAATACCGGTACAGTTGGGGCATAATTGTCACTTATGCCACCACGACGAAGCCTAACGCCAGTAGATCAAAGCCGGACGAGAAGTTGGGAGACGTCTTGGGGTGTCCCATTCAGTTATCCAGCGGCTGCTGGCACGATTCCAAGAAACTGGAAGGGCAGAACGACGATCCTGCTCAGGGCACCCGCGCTGCACCAGCAGAAGGGAGGACAGATACCTCTGTGTGGCGGCTCTGCGCGGCCGAACTGTCACGTCAACCACTCTGCGACGTCAACTGATGCAAGCTGCAAACATTAACGTCAGCAGAAGCACAGTCTGACGACGTCTGCGCGAAATTGGCCTGGGTTCATGCATAGGAGCAGTGACAATACCCCTCACTCCATCGCATCGCAGAGCACGGGGTGCCTGGTGTCGTCAACATGTGAGATGGAACAGACCCCAGTGGACTTTGGTTCTGTTTACTGATGAGGCACGGTTCACTGTGCCCTTCAACGACGGCAGGGTGAGGGTCTGGAGACGCCAGGGCGAGCGATTCACGGATGGGTGCGTCAAAGAGGTGGATCGTTACGGAGGAGGCTCATTTATGGTCTGGGCAGGCTTCAGCAAGGAAGGCAGGACCCCCTCCCCCCACCCCTCTCCTCCACGTCATCCGAGGCACCTTGACTGGACTGCGCTATCGGGACGAGATTGTGCAGACACTCATCTAGCCAGCTCTCCAAGCCATAGGTGACAATGCTGTTCTGCAGGACGACAACGCTCGACCTCATCACGCCCGTGTGGTGGATGAGTACCTTGAGCAACGGGGCATCATGAGAATGGAGTGGCCAGCTCGTTCACCTGATCTGGCTCCAATCGAGCACTTCTGGGACTTGCTGGGGCAACGTGTAGTCAGCAAACACACCGCACACCTCAAGGCGTCCCCCAGCTGACTCAGTTCCTGCATCAAGAGTGGGAAGCGATCCCGCAACTTGTTCTCAGAACCCTAGTGAACTCCATGCGTCAACGCTGCATTGAATGCTTGGCTGCAAACGTTGGGTACACTCGCTACTGACTGGACCAGTCTTGTGTGACATTTCAAATGAGTTAGTTAGTTATTTGGGTATAACGCCGAGCAGGCGACTAAGGCCATCTCACGACGGCTTTTCAAACGAGGGGTGGGTGAACATTCTAACGTACTGCTGTTGTTACAATTGTTTGATTTACTCAAAACTTAAATGAAATTGTTATTGAATAAATTAGCAAAGTACTGACTCCAAGTATTGTTACATTATTTGTGTCATTGTGGTGTTGTCGGTGTGTCTGCTATAAAAAGTTTTGACCATTAGTATATCTTGTGAACTGTAACATGGTCTTCAAATTGAGAAATTCCGACCTCATGGCTCATTGTGTGAAGAATGAGAAACATTTCATTGTACACTTTTTAAAATCATTATTTGTTTGAATATCAAAACTGGCATCCTTTGTGGTCTGCAGGCTCTATCCAAGCTGTCATTTGCTCTCAGTCTTAGATTTCTTCATGTGGATTTGTCCAAACGAAGTCAGCTCAAGGGACTTATACCTGCAGGGTTGTAGTAAGCAAAAGGTCCTTGGGCCAAGTCGGCTTTATTTGGCCTAATGCAAGCCTCGGGCCGATGCCACTCCGATTTAGACTGTGTGCTGGCCAACTAAGGCCAACTAAGGTTAACATCGGCCCAGAACTGATCGCGTATCTAACTACACCAAATTTGTAAACGAACTCAACTTCAGTGGTATAGATTTCCCTGTTAAAATATAAGATATAGACTTGTTTGAAAAACTAAATCCTGAGATATCTGTAAATGTGTATGTGTGGGATAATGAGTCTGTTGACAAGTTACAACCCATTAGAGTATCACCACTTGCTCCAACCTACGGACAGTTAGAAAATAAACCATGTTGGCATGTTGCTAATCGGTGATAATGATAACTTTCACTACACACTTATAAGGAGTATGTCACGACTAATTCATAATCATGTATCAAAACACAATGGCAAACAGGAAGTGTGTAAAAGATGTTTACAAAGATTTTCTTCTATTGCAGTAGCACATAAACATGTTTTGCACTGTAGGTCAGCTGATGACATACAAACAGTACTTAAGTATCCAGAACCTGGTAGTCAAGTATATTTTAAGAACTATGGGAATCAGCAAAAGCTGCCGTTTGTAGTGTATGCTGATTTTGAATCACTGGTTGTTCCATATGAAGGTCCTGTTCCAGAATCATTACCAAAGACTAAAAAGTTGAGTGACCAAGTGGTGTGTTCTTTTGGATACATTATTGTTAGGTCAGACGGACAGCATTCAGAACCCGTTATCTACAGGGGTGGGGGGTGGGGGGGAGGGTGGGGGGTGGGGGAATGCAGCATGTCTGTTTTTAACAGAAATGAGACATCTGTATAGTCAGGTAGTACAATATCTCACAACATGTCAGATGCCTTTGGTGATGTCAGAAGAAGACAAACTGAATTTTGATACAACTGTGACGTGTTGGATTTGTCATCAATCTTTAGGAGGTGATAAAGTTCGTGACCATGATCACATAACTGGGCGTTACAGAGGTGCTGCACATAACAATTGTAACTTAGGCGTCATCTAATGACTATGCACCAGTTGCAGGAGATGGATCGACCATGGTAATTTAAGGGCAGTGACAGTTTAGCTTGTCGCCGACAGGCGCCAAGCTAATCTGGCACTACCCTTGAATTATGGGTCAACCCATCTCCTGCTGTAGTGCGTCAGGGCTGAATGGGTTAATGTGTCAGACTAATAACTGAATCACACATTACTAGTCAAACATGCTGGTTAAACATGTTAGTCGAACATGCTAGCCAAACATTACTAGTCTCTTGCTCCAACATTTGCACATTCACGGCTCTAGTAAAAGCATTTAGGAACTACAATGATGAGCATAGGTACATGCTAACCAAACATTACTAGTCTCTTGCTCCAACATTTCCACATTCACGGCTCTAGTAAAAGCATTTAGGAACTACAATGATGAGCATAGGTACATGCTAACCAAACATTACTAGTCTCTTGCTCCAACATTTCCACATTCACGGCTCTAGTAAAAGCATTAGGAACTACAATGATGGGCATAGGTACATGCTAGCCAAACATTACTAGTCTCTTGCTCCAACATTTCCACATTCACGGCTCTAGTAAAAGCATTTAAGAACTACAATGATGAGCATAGGTACATGCTAGCCAAACATTACTAGTCTCTTGCTCCAACATTTCAACATTCACGGCTCTAGTAAAAGCATTTAAGAACTACAATGATGAGCATAGGTACATTCCTAGCCAAACATTACTAGTCTCTTGCTCCAACATTTCCACATTCACGGCTCTAGTAAAAGCATTTATGAACTACAATGATGGGCATAGGTACAGATTTTAGGAAGAAAACATCAATTACTAAATGCATTATAATTTAGTATATTATAGTTCAAACAATATTTACCTTCCCAGAGTGGCAAAGGTGTAAATGAGTTGTTCTCCAGAGTTGGTACCCAAAATGTTGAAATCTTGTCAAAATTTAAATTGCATTTTAAAAAAAATTATTGTTCAGCTCATGCTTTTAAGAAGGCTAGATATCCCTAAAATCGTAAAAGATCAAGAAAAATCAGTGCAGTTCCTTGTTCCATTTTCTCACTTTGGCTGTTGGAAGTTAGGTGTGCTGTAGTGCCTCGTGCATCACGGTGTGACATAAAGATGATTGCAAATGCAATATTATCGACAATGACAAGATTATTGGTTTTGGTGGGTGAAGTACACTATTAAAGAAAGCAGTGGAAGTAGAATGCACAGCATCAGCACCAACCATGGAACCACGTACTGACCAAGTTAAGTTCTCACAATGTAATTTACGGGGCGCCGATTTAAAATTTATCCGTATATCCTTATTTTCAATGAATTTCCATCCTCTTCCACTTCAACGTTATTCATGACAATGTACTAAAACAGGAAAATATATTTTTTCATGAGAAAGCAAAAGTAACGGTTGCTGTCACAGTGTTGCATGCGACATAAACAAGGAGAAAAGAACTGAAATCAAACAAAAATAATACACGACAAGGCAATCCGAATTTAGAAACTTGTATTAAATTTAGATGTAAGTGGTAATCAAGGCAACGACATGACAAATTAAGACTCGGGTTCTCAGTCTGAGGTGGTCCAGAGCGCCAGTGATGTCGGTTGCTTCAACCCATTCATGCGACGTCCTCTAACTCGGGCAAATGATGTCTTATCCTCGGTCTCTTTCAGGAACCCTCGCACTTCAGATTCACCCTCCTTCTCATCTTTCGATCGTATCTCAAGATAAGAAAGAACAAACTTGCATGTTTAGTACGAATTGTTACTGAATAGACACAAAAATGAGACAAACTATTACGGCTACTACAATGACAGACCGCCGGAAGCAAGTAATGATGTCGCGGAACTAAAGGGGACGTCTTCGCGACTTATTACAGTTTCGGCCTGTAAACGGATCCATGAAAAGGGATTAACATCGCAAGAAATAATGCGTTATGAGTAGCATGCCATAAAACGAGCCGAGTTGATCTAATAATGATCTGCTGACAAGTGTGGCGGTCCCGACTGTTACTTACGACAATAATGCGACCAAGCTGAAAACCGGTCATTCATACTTTACGACTGAATGAAAAACACAAATCAGACTAATACACATGTAAAAGATTTCGATTACAACCAAAATTGTCTATAACGACCACCCAGGGAACGGAGGAAAACGGGTGACCGTTACATACAGAAAAAAGAAACAAACTCCAATGAACAGCTAGCATCTGACGTACCCTTGTTCATTTAGTTTTATCGCTTCAATTGTCTAGTTCCCACATGCGCGCGATTTTCTTTCAGAACTGTTTTTAGGACATGCGACCATACTTTCACATAACAAACTGAACATAATAATATACGCAATGTACTGCGACCAGACACTGAAATACAGTACCAATGTCAAACAAACAGTTTGAATTTTTCAAAGATTTATTTACAAGTCTAACTGTATTCTTCAAAAAGCCTAATGATGAACATAGATCATACAAATTCACCCTGATCAGAAAACGTCTAAGCATCTTTCAACCGAGGTGTGAGAGACGTAAACAGCCGGGCGATGATGAACAAAGCGACCTGTCCTGCTTGACGCGACTATATTTGTATCGCTGTGCTTTGATGTCCCTGTTTTATGTATATTTTGTACTCAGTTAGTTAGTCGTAGTTGTAGCAACGGCAGGTACCAAAATGACATAGTCGCTGACTGTTAATATCTTCACCGTTGTAAAATAAAGATTCATTGATTCATTGACTCACTGACGTAAAGGCGCATCGGAACCACGATAAACAGAGGACAACCTTTTATTGTTGACCGAGCTTACACACGTGGAGGTTGGGCGTGACAACATCTGGCCGCAAGCGTTTTGCACAGGTAGACGTTCTATGAAGGGTCGTTATACAATAAAAAAAAAAACAAATGGGAGTAAATTATAATGGTCGCTATGAGCAGATGACCGCATATAAAGGTAGCCGTTCAGGCAGGTTTGATTGTATTTGGAAAAAATACCGTACAATTGTAATTTACTCATCTCGATTGATGCTAGTTACGCGTAACGATGATTTAGAAGGAAACTGTTCTCAAAAACGAAATGGCCGTCCCGTGCTTATAATGGCTGAAAAGTATGGCATGTAACTATTTTGTTAGTATGACATCACAGCTCATGTTGAAGTCCTGGTACAAACGCCATAAACTGATGTGTAGCAAGGTCTGGTTTATTTTTGCAGCATTCCTTTGCTTGCTGTCGGGGGTTTCTCGATCGTAATTTGATTTGAAAATATGACTCCTGTGCATAACAGATGTGACAAAATTTAAAAGACGTGATTAAAACGGCAGTTTTCAATAATGCGATGTGAATGTGTAATGTGAATAAGCTGACATTTATAATCTCTTGGTATTACATACTTTAAATGCGTGCTTCCTTAAAGTGTACATTTGTTAATGACTATACATAAGAGTTTCCCGAAAATGCGTCAGAAACGTCACATTGGCTGTAAGCACGGGACGAGTATTTTTACGCCCACAGAGTGATGCAGCAAGACAACGAAAACACATTTAGTCTTTTGACACACCTTTATTGGCATCATTTCAACAAAAAGAAAGCAAATTAAAGGACAAGTTCGCTGTATGGATTCGATAATACTAAACTTCCGCGAGTAGGTGATCAGAGGAAACTTTCAAGACTCTACTTTGCGACCTTTTTTGACCTTTTATTCAAAATTTTCTCATTTTGTAAAAACAAAATGTACCCGACTCTGATTCAGCTGATTCTTTGGCATATATCTGATGGATTTGTGACATAGTCATCCACCTAGAAGCTGCTAAAAATTTAAGCAAGGAAAAATAAGTGATCTACCCCAAGTAGTAACCAGTTCTTGAGAACAACTCAAATACATCGATTAAAACAGCTATGTTGCAAATACAGCAAATGTAGCAGGCAACAGCAGCAAACAACAGTGATGTCTTTCTTGCTTGCCAGTCAGGTAGAAAGTGGCTGAGCTAACCAGTCGGTGTATAGGCTTCAGGTAAATTAGGTCATGTTTCATAGGTATTACATGAAAAGCATGAAACTAGCTGAGCACTGGATTCTTGGAGCACTAGCTACTTGTTGTCAAAACAGAGTTAGGCAGCAATACCTATACATCTAGGCTAGAGCTAGGCTGAATGTACATCTAGGCTTCCACTGACTAAACTGTTCGAGTGAAACCTGTCTGTTATGTAATGCAAATGGTCTAGCCATACTACCTTATATGTCATAACCTTGGCCCCGCAACGTGAAATTTGGAAACTTTGGCTACAAATCTTACGATCAAAAGCGAGTAGATAAGGGTACACGAGAGTGATTCGATGAGCGTTAAGGGAGGTAAATCTACACGTACATTATTATCTGCGGATATCTGCCAGGGAAGTATATCTGGCATGCTGGAATCTGTCCTGATTCAACGTGAACTGCGTATATTTCTTCCCCCCACCCCCCACCCCCCACCCCCCTCCCCTGCTACATGTAATTATCTGAATACTGTCTGACAGCGCCGGATCAATCAGTTTTCAAGGGGGGGGGGGTGCTCAACTTTTTTTTTTTTCTATTGCCAGGGTCTAGTATGTATCAAAACACCACAACCGAAACTATTCTTCTGATGTTTTCGAAAGTTTCTAACTGGTGTTACGTACGGCACTGAAACACAAGCGTTACAACTCTAATTTAAACACACTTATTTATAGTTTGATGCCAGCCGAAGGGGGGGGGGGGGCTGTAGTACCAAAGCACCCCCCCCACACACACACACACACACACCTGGATCCGGCCCTATCTGACTCGTCTGAATTCGGCTGAATAATGTCTGACTTCGCTGAATATTGTCTAAATCGTATGAATATTATCTGAATCGTCTGAATGTTCTCTGAATCGTCTAAATATTGTCTGAATCGTCTGAATATTGTCTGAATCGTCTGAATCTTTTCTGAATCGGCTGACTGTTGTCTGAATCGTCTGAATATTGTCTGAATCGTCTGAATCTTGTCTGACTCGGCTGAATATTGTCTGAATCGTCTGAATATTGTCTGAATCGTCTGAATGTTGTCTAACTCCGCTGAATGTTGTCTGAATCGTCTAAGTATTGTCTGAATTGTCTGAAATGTGCCTGACTCGTTTGAATATTGTCTGAATCGTCTGAATATTGTCTGACTCGGCTGAATATTGTCTGAATGGTCTGAATATTGTCTGACTAGGCTGAATATTGTCTGAATTGTCTGAATGTTGTCTGAATGGTCTGATTTCTGTCTCAATGGTCTGAATTTTGGCTGAATAATCTGAATCGTCTGATTTCGGTCTGAATCAGCTGAATATAGTCTGAATCGGCTGAATTTAGTCTGAACTGGCTGATTTCTTTCTGAATCTTCTGAATTGTCTGAATAGGCTGATGTTGGTCTGAACTGGCTGATTTTTGTCTGAACTGGCTGATTTTTGTCGAAATCTAGTCTGAACTGACAGATTTTTGTCGGAATCGTCTGAATTTTGTTTGAATCATCTGAATTGTGTCTGAATCATCTGAATTGTGTCTGAATCATCTGAATTGTGTCTGAATCATCTGAATTGTGTCTGAATCATCTGAATTGTGTCTGACTCGGCTGAATGTTGGCTGAATGGGCTGATTTTGGTCTGAATCGGATGCATAGTCTGATTTGTCTGAAAGTTCTGAATTTCTTCTGAATGTTCTGATTTTTGTCTGACTTTTGTCGGACTCGTCTGACTTGCCTGAATTGTGGCTGAATTGTGGCTGAATCGTGGCTGAATCGTGGCTGAATTGTTGTTGCTTCATATAAATATTTAGACAAGATTCAGTAAAAAGTCAGACATAATTCAGACTTTTTGTTGTTCCTAATTAAAAATAGGAACAACTTTGAAATGGGGCTCGTCGGAGCGCATTCCGGAGTATGCACATGACGCTTTTGGCGTGCAGGGCAGAAATTCTGGCAAAGAAGTAATAAGATGAAAATGACGTCACGTCTAGCTACACAAACCTTGCTAGAAAACGTCTTTTTGGCGTAAAGCGAGGTATGTGTGTGTGTGTGTGTGTGTGTGTGTGTGTGTGTGTGTGTGTGTGTGTGTGTGTGTGTGTGTGTGTGTGTGCTTGTGTGTGTGTGTGTGTGTGTGTGTGTGTGTGTGTGTGTGTGTGTGTGCGTGCGTGCGTGCGCGTGCGTGCGTGTGTGTGACAGCGACTGGAGACCGCGTTTGAGGACGGAAAAGCTTGAGATTCAAAGGTGTTGTCTCTAAAAGAATAATCTAGAGGTAGTTTGTTTTTTTTTAATTAAGGTGCGCATTGGCGAGAAAATGGCCGTTTCACAAGAACTGGTTGATCCGCACTCTAGTCCGTAATCTTTCTTATTTTTACTAGATATTTTGCATATAGCTAGATAAAAGGGAGATATTGAATGAGTTCGTTAACCAGCATTGTACCGTTAGAACCTTTTGAGTGATAGTGAAATATTTTTGGGGAAAAATATCTTCAGTTTTATTTTTATTAATTTCACGAATTATTTGGGTTAATCTTAAACAACTGAATTTATTTTACGAAAGAAGCAATCTTCTCATTAATATTCGCACGGTTTTTCATATACGGTATTTACATAAGCCTAAAGTTTGTCTCGGCTGTCGGGTACCATTAGGCCAGTTGTGACCGGTATGCTCTAGGTCTGTAAATCAGATAAATTTCTGCACCACCTTTTCGGAGTTATTTGTAAAACAGCTAACATAACTTCAATTTTTCTTTCACGAAAAAAAACTATCTTCTCATTAATACCCGCATTATTTTCATAAACAGTGTTTGCATAAGTCTGCTGTTTGTCCCGGCTCTGTGTAGGTTTATTAGGTCAAATTGTGACCTGTAAGCCCTAGGTGTAAAAATCAGCAAGAAAATTGCAAAGTTGATCCTCTAATACGTAAAACGTTAATACTGCGATGATGACGTATAACATCGAGTCGTCACTACGAGCGCTGCGTCGTGGGACTAATGATGCCATGACGTCAAGCTTGAAGTGACGTCATTTTGCTGCTCGTGCTATTATTCTTTTTCAGAATAGCTATTGCTACACCAGACCACAGAGTTTACGGATGGCGGGAATTGCCGTGTGTCCGTCTTTATTTCTGTGTGCCAGTGTGTGTGGATCAGAGGGTTGGTTAGAGTAGAATGAAATGGATCAGAAGGATAAGCTTGAAATAGGCACAACTTTGGGCTGGGGTCCCATTTTGTTTTTAATTAATACCGGTTATTATATAGGCGCTTTTCCCAGTTCTGCGAATCGGCTCAAAGCGCCGCGAACTGAATCCAACACTCACGCTTACGTGACACACACGGATTTACTCTGAAGACACACACAGTACAAGACAGACACAGGACATTCACGTGGTGCGAAGGGTCAGCTCAACTACTGAGGTTTCGGAAATTTTGATCGCTTGTATTTGAAATTTTATAAAGTGGCCTGAAACCGGTACCACAGTGGAGGGGGAAGGAAGAGCCGGAGTACCCGGAGATAGAACCCCCGACGATCCGCCCGAATTAACGGTGACACTTACTAGAGGAGAAAAGTCCGACGCCGGAACCCGTAACAGAACCTCGCACCTTTAGCATTGGTGGCAGGCGCCTTAACCACTGCGCCACGGACCGCCCCATTTTGTTTTTGACTAGGGCAGCCACAGAAGGCATTTGGAATATACAGTGTGATATCGTGTGTTACAGACGAGCGCACAATTATGCAAATACGTCCTCCATACACCCAATGCGCAAAAAAACATCGGGCCGACGTCGGCCGCCGTTGGCCCGGGCACGGCTGTGCGCGGGTTAACGGCGGCCAACGTCGGCACGATGGTCTTTTGCGCATTGGGCAGGTTTCAAACATGAGCGATGCACGCGTATTGTTACATGTCGAACTGAAACCAACTCCTGATGCAATGATAGTGTGATTCGAAAAAGCATAAACTTAATACCCTTTTACCTCCTACAGATGAATAACATAGATGCAAGTGACAGATTTCTATCCCTACCAGCGAGAGGCAGGTTAAGGTTGGGAAATAAGTGTTTGGGGGGGGGGGGGGTGTCTTCACGTATGTGTATCGAATACAATTCTGGAAAAAACTGTATTGATAAACCACCGTTTTTGCAAGATACCAGTGTACTTAACCCTTTCGCTGCCACTGTACGTATATTGTGTTTCTTAAAATCTTCGTTCATTCAACGACCAACAGCCACAGCAGTCCAAGGAACGTGAAAAAAGTGGTCCCAGCAAGTGACATAGATCTTCATGAGCCCCCGCGACTGCGGGGCCTCATGAGTATCTATGTCTCTTGCAGTTGATTTGTGTTTACTTTTTCTCTGGAAGAGTTTTGTAGGACAAAAAGTGTCACCTGTCATTAAAGACCATCATTTAGGTGGCTATACAGCAGTAGACTGACTGCGGTTTGGAGACTAGTATCGTAAAACTTTCGGAGTGCCCCTTGTAGAACGTGAGTGTGGCCACATCTGTTGGTGCTGAATAGGCAGAATATCGCTTGAAAGACGTGTGATAAACGTTTCACACTATCACATTCCATGCCCTATGGCCTCTCTCATGCTGAGTAACATGCGCGTAAATGGTGCAGGAAACCATAACCTGAGAAAGGACATGAACATCATTAACTTTCGCAAAATGGTGGTTATGACTGCAGGCATACATGCATCCTGTACCTAAAACAGACGTAATAGCTATTAACTGAAGACAAAACAACCGGATTTTATTTGGTATATATGAGGAACAGAGCACATGGCACCACATGGTATGGTTTTAACGGGTTCTGTTTGTCAAGAAAGGAACACGATCCGGCTGGTACGATACAATCTGGTGGTGCTGTCGTCATACAGGTGGCAGAAAAGGTGCGGACCGGATACGTTAGTTCGTCATCAGTCATTGGGGTTTAACGCCGGCAGGAAACTAAGTCCATCTCAAGGCTGGGACGCAGATACTGTCTGAATAAAGATATCACCACCCGTGCCGTTTGTAGGAGTTGATAGAGTTTGCCCACACCGCTTGCGGGTGTAATACCCAGATAGAGTCAGTCGAGGTGTACGCCACAAGTACACTTCTATTCAAATCAGATGCGAAGCACAAGTGCACCATGAGAAGCATCTCATTTTTTTTAATAGAAGTGCACATGTGGCTTACTCCTCTCAAGGGTCTAGCTGGGGAGTACTGGGGAGTACGGACACCCTCTGTCAAATAGACAGGCAATTTTGATTTCAGCAACGCCATGACAATTTCCCAATTATTTTGTATAATACAATGATGATATGACAGAAACCAGCTGCCTTACCTTGCATTACCTTTGTTTTTCATTTTCTCTCATTGTTGGAACAACACTGAATGCAATTAACGTCTTCACTGCGGTGAAACATTGACCATCACCCAACTGCAAGAGGAATAGATCCTTCTGAGCCCCGGCAGTAGCCGGGGGCTCATGACGACCAATGCCTCTTGCTTAAACAGATTTGTGACCATGTTCCTTTAATGACTAGGTATATGCAGCGTAGAATTTACAATGATTTACAAGACACAATATTATGCGTCCAGAGGCAGTGAAAGGGTTAATCTTTGACAGATTGGAGATGTATCGACTTACAGCAGAACCTGCTTGAGCGAGCACCCATATGACTGATCACCTGTCATTAAGGCCATCGTTTAGATGGCTGTAGCCACCACATTGATGGTTCTTTATGACAGGTGGCACTGTCCGTCCTTCAAAACTTTTCCTGAGAGAGCACATGTCTTTTATAGCCAAACTTTTCTTGCAAAAACGTTTTTGCTTAATCCGTGACAGCGGACACTCATAGTTTGATACTCTAAAAATAACCACGTGTTTCTCAACAACAGCCTCTAGTAAGAATGCAGAGAAGTCGAAACTTGACATAAACGGAGCTGAGCTGCAACTTCCGGGATTCGAACACCACTCCGTAAAATCGTCGATAACTGGCAGCACTACCTAAAGCCATCCTAGCTGTAGCCATGTGGTGAGAATAGCAACAAACGGGATCCACAGAACGCATCTGATCGTCATTCACGATTAACCCCTTCAAAGCTGAGAAAAACCTGAACACCACCAAACGGCAAGAGGTATAGATTCGCATAAGCCCCGAAGTCGCGGGGGCTCATGAGGATCTATGCCTCTTGCTGGCACCACTCTGTATCTGTCTCCTTAACCGGCTTTGGGTCTGTGAAGCTGAAATAACAATGATTTCAAAAACACAGTCTGCGTCCGCTGGCAGTGAAGGGTTTAAGCACTACACACAGAGCTATCCGGACACTCGCTATATGATATGAGGCTCATTATATCAAAGGTGTCATTTATGAATCACATGTGTTGCGTATTTTGTAATTTCTGCCGTGTGAAGGCAAAAGACAGTCGGTCCATATTTGCGAAAAGCGAAACTTTCAGTGTATTACAATGACAGTCTCGCTTTCACAAAAATAGACTTGCTGTCGTTTGCCTTCACAGGGCAGATTTGCTGTTAAGCTGTTGATAACGAGATCCAGATTAAACCAGATCAAACTATGTCATAATCATCATAAAATACAAAATATTAATGTGTTTAGCCCGTCGACGTCCTTGCTTTAAGGACAAATGATATAAAATGGTCTCCGTCCCTGCTCTACCCGCCAGAAGAGTAGATAGGCCACTGTAGCCTCACACGCTCATGAGAATAAATGAGAATCTAAGCCTTTTGCAAAGAAATCCAGAGACGAGTGAACACAGTAAAAAATAAAAAAATTTAAACAGGACACAAGTCCCGTTAAAGCGAGCTGCTCCATTGCTAAAATTTACCTATACAGCTATAACGAGTTATTAATATTGTCCTGCCTCCACTAAGAATGTTTTATCCTTCTTTTCACAGTCCGTGTGAGTAGGCACGCGTACCAGAGGTTTACCCGCTGCCTTTTGAGCTGTGAGTAGGCACGCGTACCAGAGGTTTTCCCGCTGCCTTTTAAGCTGTGAGTAGGCACGCGTACCAGAGGTTTTCCCGCTGCCTTTTGAGCTGTGGGTAGGCACGCGTACCAGAGGTTTTCCCGCTGCCTTTTGAGCTGTGAGTAGGCACGCGTACCAGAGGTTTTCCCGCTGCCTTTTGAGCTGTGAGTAGGCACGCGTACCAGAGGTTTTCCCGCTGCCTTTTGAGCTGTGAGTAGGCACGCGTACCAGAAGTTTTCCCGCTGCCTTTTGAGCTGTGAGTAGTCACGCGTAACAGAGGTTTTCCCGCTGCCTTTTGAGCTGTGAGTAGGCACGCGTACCAGAGGTTTTCCCGCTGCTTTTGAGCTGTGAGTAGACACGCGTACCAGAGGTTTTCCCGCTGCTTTTGAGCTGTGAGTAGGCACGCGTACAGCCTTTTGAGCTGTGAGTAGACACGCGTACCAGAGGTTTTCCCGCTGCCTTTTGAGCTGTGAGTAGGCACGCGTACCAGAGGTTTTCCCGCTGCCTTTTGAGCTGTGAGTAGACACGCGTACCAGAGGTTTTCCCGCTGCTTTAGAGCTGTGAGTAGGCACGCGTACCAGAGGTTTTCCCGCTGCCTTTTGAGCTGTGAGTAGGCACGCGTACCAGAGGTTTTCCCGCTGCCTTTTGAGCTGTGAGTAGACACGCGTACCAGAGGTTTTTCCCGCTGCCTTTTTAAGCTGTGAGTAGGCACGCGTACCAGAGGTTTTCCCGCTGCCTTTTGAGCTGTGAGTAGGCACCTGTACCAGAGGTTTTCCTGCTGCCTTTTGAGCTGTGAGTAGACACGCGTACCAGAGGTTTTCCCGCTGCCTTTTGAGCTGTGAGTAGGCACGCGTACCAGAGGTTTTCCCGCTGCCTTTTGAGCTGTGAGTAGGCACGCGTACCAGAGGTTTTCCCGCTGCCTTTTGAGCTATGAGTAGGCACGAGTACCAGAGGTTTTTCCGCTGCCTTTTGAGCTGTGAGTAGACACGCGTACCAGAGGTTTTCCCGCTGCCTTTTGAGCTGTGAGTAGGCACGCGTACCAGAGGTTTTCCCGCTGCCTTTTGAGCTTAACGGAAGGAATCCTCCTGCGTGCAGATAGAAAGAACAGACAAGTCTTTCATTTTATGACATTTAAAGTTTGAAAATTAAAGTTATTCCTTTTGTCCAGCATCATTGCAACTTGTGAGACATTATGTTAGTCAGAACATGTATACAGGAGATATTGTGAACTTTAAGAACATGTGTACAGGAGATATTGTCAACTGTAAGAACATGTATACAGGAGATATTGTGAACTGTAAGAACATGTATACAGGAGATATTGTGAACTGTTAACCCTTTTATGCCTGGAGTAGGTCGCTTTAAGCGTCAGACCCACTGGCTGTGCGCGGGCCAACTGCGGCCGACATCAGCCCGTTCACCTTTTTCTCACTAGATACACATCATTCATTCTAAAGGTGTCAAACAATGGAGCCTATCTATAGCAGCCATAAGCAGATAATTTTTATCCTCATGAACCCTTGCAATCGCAGAGGCTAATGATGATCTATGCCTCTTGAAACAGGAACGAATGGGGTTCTGGCTGGGCTACTTGAAAATGATATTTTAAAAGCTGCCGTTTCAAAGTGTTACCCGGAACTGCAAAGTGTGAATTGCGATTCTGATCAATAAAACTGTAAAATTGGCAACAAAAACGTACCAGCTACCAGTACTTGCAACATTCGAAACAAGGACTCCACACAGTAGCATATTTTAAGCATTAGGTTCTCGACTTATGCTATCTTCGTTTACCCGAAACTTTACGAAATATTCATTACTAATATATGTTCCCGGGCGGACTTTGATTACAAAAATTTGCCGATTTAACTGGTTTTCAATCTTTTCTTGCTCCAGCGAAAAATTCACTTTCTTTTATAATCCATGTGAGAAGGCACACGTAAAAGAGGTTTTCTACTGCCCCTGGTGCGAGTCGGTGGAACTCTCCCACGGGCAAAGGAGAAGGGCAGAAATGTCTTTCGCTTTACGATATTAAACTTTATAAGTTATTTGAGCCCTCTCGTCCAGCATCATTGTTAATACTTGCTTGCTAAGAACAATTATTAACTCATTCAGCCTCGACAAACCACAGCAAGATATGGATCGAGCATGATAGTTCAAGTTGGCTCAATCACTATCACATTCTTTATGAAAAATCTAGCACGGGCCTGTATCCACATAATGATTTTACAATTATTTCATGAAACGGTGATGTAAATTAACAAATAAATAAATCATACATAGACAAATAATTATAGTGAATATAGTTGTGAGCCTGCCCACAAAATTAGGAATGTCTGCTACTACAGTCATTTAGAAAAGGCTAGCTGTAAACGCAGAGCTTGGCAGTTCAATTATGGGTACGGAAATCACTTCCAGAACGATGACAGTGCTGAAGAAAATGTCCTTTTGGCCTCTGCATGGGCTTTTTGTTCTCAGTACTAATGACTGTAAACGATTTTGAAGAAAACAATGTTATTGTATGAGGCTGCATTTAGTGTGACGATGTATAATCAATGCGTATGATCCATGCATAGCTTGTCATAAGTTCAGCATCACTGACGCAGGTCAGTGGTCACTGAGGCCTGAACTGGGTATATATTTAAGTTTGTATGCAGGTCACATCCATCATCTCTCGAGGGTAGTGGCTAAACCGTTGGGTTTTACGCCAACTGAATTTTAAAATAAATATGACAACAATGGTTGGGTACAGCTCGCGGCGGCACTTAAACTCGATTTGCAAATACGATAAGGCGTATACATATATTTTCATTCCTTTTCATTTTTATCGTACAGATTTGTTCACCTGAATGATGATCAAATTACTATTGCTCGCATGCGCGGCCATCGGATGCCTGGGTGATGCCAGGCACGCTCTAAGATCACGTAAGTCTTCTGCTTGGTTTTTAATTTATCATTCCGCCATTAACACTTTCGAGACGTGTCGCATCCGGCCTTAGGCCGCGAATCCGGATGCGACACGTCTCGAAAGAGTTAACCCTTTCACTGCCCCAAAATGCGAACACCGCCCAAATGCAAGAGACAAAGAACCTCATGAGACCCCGCAACTCTGACCCATCTGTGCATATCATGTACTTTTTATGGGATCCGTCACGGGTATCAATCCATCAAGCTGACACAGCGGCAGGGTAAAGGGTATTAAAGGGCTTGTGCTATCCCTTGGTTGTTGGTGGTGCTTTTGGTCGAGTTGACTCCATGAGTCTCCTACCGGCAGGGCGCACCCCCAACGGTTGAGAGATGGTGCATATCAGTATTAGCCTAGTCTTACGATATATATTAACTAGTTTTACACCCGTGATCACTAAATTAGTGACATATTTACTTTATGATAGTCTGTTTTCATTTTAAACGATATACTTTAATTAATTTAGACTTCTTAGATTAATAGGTGTGTGTGTTGTGTGTGTGTGTGTGTGTGTGTGTGTGTGTGTGTGTGTGTGTGTGTGTGTGTGTGTGTGTGTGTGTGTGTGTGTGTGTGTGTGTGTGTGTATGGGAAATGAGTGTGGGTGTGTGAATGGGTACGTATTGGTTTGTGAGATTAGTTGTTCAGTTTTAAAGTTTTGATAGTGTGAGTAGAGCATTGAATTGTGTGATAGAGTATTTTTTTTTTTTTTTTTTTTTTTTTTTTTTTTTTTTTTTTGTCGACTGTGATGTTTGTAATTGTAACGACACCAACACACATTTCTATGCTTTATGTTCTTAAGGCAAATGACAATAAACAGTATTATTATTATTATTATTATTAAATGAAGACTTTAGTCTAGGTTTGTAGACAGTCCAATGTTACTGTAGGCTAGGTATTGTAGACAGTCCGATGTGAAGACTGTAGGTTAGGTATTGTAGACAGTGCAATGTGAAGACTGCAAGCTAGATATTGTAGACAGTCCAATGTTACATTATGCTAGGTATTTTAGACAGTCCAATGTGATGACCGTAAGCTAGGTATTGTAGACAGTCCAATGTTACTGTAGGCTAGGTATTGTAGACAGTCCAATGTTACTGTACGCGAGGTATTGTAGACAGTCCAATGTTGATATAGGCTAGGTATTGCAGACAGCCCAATGTCAAGACTGTAGGCTAGGTATTGGGGCGGTCCGTGGCGCAGTGGTTAAGGCGCCTGCCACCAGTGCCAAAGGTGCGAGGTTCGATACCGGGTTTCGGCGTCGGACTTTTTTCCTCTGGTAAGTGTCACCGTTAATTCGGGCGGACCGTCGGGGATTCTTTCTCCGGGTACTCCGGTTCTTTAACCCCCCACCCACGCCCCCACCCCCCACACTTTGGTACCGGTTTCAGGCCACTTTACAAATTTCAAATACAAGCGATCAAAAATCTCTGTAACTTCAGTAGCTGAACTGGCCCTTCGTCTGTTTTGTACTGTGTTTGTCTTAAATGGCGTAAATCCGTGTCTGTTACGTGAGTGCGCGTGTTGGGTTTCAGTTCGCGGCGCTTTGAGTCGATTCAACCAAAAATTGAGAAAAAGCGCCTATATAATAACGGTATTATTATTATTATTATTATTATTATTATTATTATTATTATTATTATATTGCAGACAGTCGAATGTGAAGACTGTGGGCAGACAGTCCAACGTGAAGACTGTAGGTTAGGTATTGTAGATAGTTCTTTGTGAAGACTGTAGCTAGGTATTGTAGACAGTCTAATGTGAAGACTGTAGGTTAGGTTTTGTAGACAGTGCTGTCCAGACAACATGTGACAATGTTACTGTGCTGTGTGTATTGAAATCATGGCCATGTTTAGTGTAGCCCTTAACTTAGTGTGAGTAGTGTATTTGGTTAAGGTGTGGAGTGTTTTATTTTATTTCCATGTTTCATTGGTTAGTTGATTGTTTCCTACATTCATTCAGTACGTTCCTCACTTAGTCAGGTTGGCTGTGTATGTGTTCGTTAGTTCCGTATGCTGTTTGTTTGTACTTGTTTGTCTACCTGTCCAGGCGGTTGCATGGTCTACCCAGCGGAAATCTGCCCAAGCGAATCCACCCAGACATCAAATCTGTGTGACATACACTGGTTAGATTATTTTGCTAAAATAGCGGCAAAGCAGGTTGACACCGGGTATACTCACGCTTTGGTGGATTCACACTGTCACACCAGGGAGGAAGGTTAAATATCACACGGAATTGTTGGATTTTCTGTTCGATTTTAATGATTCGATTTTCCCATTCGCACGACAAACAATGGACATAGACGTACACAAACCTACGCACTACTCAGTCAATTCATACATGCACCTGTAATACACGCACACGCTCAAACATTCGCACAATGTCTAGAGCACTAATCACATCTCATCCAAATTGTTCCACTGCGATGTTTCTTCTCATTGTCTGCGGACAACTGTACACTATTTAAGTTGGTGTTTAGATCCTCGAATATATTAAACAGTCTAATTACTCCGACCGTGAATTGAAGATGAATATGTCGTCGCTGCTCGTTGAATCTCGCCACTGGTCGAATAAGCGGACTGTCTTTCACGGTGGTCCGATTACGTTCTCCTGCACCCGCCTGTATCAACTCACTCGTACACCAGGTTGACTTTCATCCTACCTAGAGTACATATATCCAACGTCCCAGCTGGAAAGCATTCAAAGATGCGTGAAAGGTTTACTCCGTCAACTTATTTTGTGCCTGTCTGCCGCCCACCATGGCCGTTGACAAGGTCACTGGTTAGTCAATCCCGTTACATCGTAGTTCTTCAACTACATACCTTACAATACACTCCTATATTGAGTTCTTCAAATACATACCTTACTATACACTTCTATATTGAGTTCTTCAACTACATACCTTACTATACACTCCTATATTGAGTTCTTCAACTACATACCTTACTATACACTCCTATATTGAGTTTTTCAACTACATACCTTACAATACACTCCTATATTGAGCATTCTGCTCTTCTACTATCTATTCTACAATAGATTACTACGCGGCATCGATCCGCCACCTCAACTTCTCACAAAACTAAATTCTGGCAAGAGCAAGAATCTCTTATGACTTGATGTGTCTCCAAATCCACAATGACGCATACCGTCGGTTCAAACAAACATCTTACGTCACATGTTCTTGACGTCACTAAAAAAAGAACATGCCATCATCTCAAAACAGAACTTAGAACGGAACTTCTATGCAAAAGACAATAATGAATAATGATTAAAATAAATTGTGACACACACTAGGCAGAGTTTTGCTGAGACGCTTCACGCTAGGCAGAGTTTTGCTGAGTAGATTCACGCTAGGCAGAGTTTTGTTGAGTAGATTCACGCTGGGCAGAGTTTTGCTGAGACGCTTCACGCTAGGCAGAGGTTTGCTGAGTAGCTTCGCGCTAGGCAGAGTTTTGCTGAGTAGATTCAGCTAGGCAGAGTTTTGCTGAGTAGAATCACGCTAGGCAGAGTTTTGCTGAGTAGAAGGACGCTAGGCAGAGTTTTGCAGAGTAGATTTACGCTAGACAGAGTTTTGCTGAGTAGATTCAGGTTAGGCAGAGTTTTGCTGAGTAGCTTCGCGCTAGACGGAGTTTTGCTGAGTAGATTCGATCTAGGCAGAGTTTTGCTGAGTAGAAGCACGCTAGGCAGAGTTTTGCTGAGACACTTCAGGCTAGGCAGAGTCTTGCTGAGTAGATTCACGCAAGGCAAAGTTTTGTTGAGTAGAATCACGCTAGGCAGCGTTTTGCTGAGTAGCTTTGCGCTAGGCAGAGTTTTGCTGATTAGTTTCACGGTAGGCAGGGTTTAGCTGAGTAAATTCTGTCTGTTTTTTGTCCGAATTTGTTGCTATCCTCCTTTCCAGCCTTGGTCAACAACCGCACGCAGGGTTATGTCTTTCACGGCCGTCTTTCTTTCACTGGGCCACTGCCATCGGCTTCATGGAACACAGATTCACATGAAGCCTTGCAGACTCAGGGGCTTATGGGAATCTATGCCTCCTGCTGACCTAAGATCCTTCGTATCCCGGCTGTATTCGGGAAAAGCGCACTTCTGCAATTTTTTACCGACCGCTATCTTAACCCATTCAGCCCGACGGCCGTATTTCCCAACTTTTGGAGGCGTCATCTAATGACTATTCACCTGTTGCAGGAGGTGGATCGACCATGATAATTCAAGGGCAGTGCCAGATTATGCTTGGCGCCGACAGGCGCAAAGCATAATCTGGCACTACCCTTGCATTATCATGGTGGACCCATCTCCTGTTGTAGGGCGTCAGAGCTGAATGGGTTAAACTCCTTTTCTGCCAATGGTCACGAATGTCTTGTCCGATACTACTGCACGCTGGCCGACATTCGCCCGAAGAATACAAATGTAAATGAGACCATAATGGGCAGAAAGAACTTAGATCGAACAACTGATATAAATCCCCATGAGCCCCCGCGACTGCGGGAGTTCATAAGGATTTATATCTCTTGCAGCAGGAAATCGTTCGCCTTCCCCAGGCAGTTTACAGGTTAAACTACTTTATGGCCAGTGGACGCAGACTGAGTTTTTGAATTTTGTAGTTAATTCAACACCCAGGAGCCCTACCCGTCCAAGGAACGTGGACACATACTGGTGTCAGCAAGAGGCATAGATCCCTTGAGTCTCCCGCAATTACGGGGGTTCATGAGAATCTGTGTCTCTTGCAGTGGAATAATGTTCGCTTTTTCTCGGCAGTAAAAAGTGGCAACGATTTCGCTGCCGAGAAAAAGCGAACATCATTTCACTATTTAACTCAAGGTTCCCGCTAGCAATTTGGACAGTCAGACATTGGTGTCCGGGGACCCCAAAAAGAACCGGACATGTGTCTGGCAGATCCGGCCACACACCTCTAGCCACCTGCCAAATAGCAACCGTGAGAAAACGGTTCCTGTACAAACGCGCCTGAACAACGTAGTAATTCTTTTACCGCTATCATTGAAAAACAACTTTTGAAGTGATTTTTTTTGTTTAAATGCTTTTATAAATCTGGAGGTGAAATACTTTAACACTATTTACGATGCCCTATCCAGGGTGAGAGCTGGTTGCCAAAATTCGCAAATACAATGGGTACTCAATGTTGTCTTGCCTCGATTAGAACTTGTCTGATCCACTGCTCAGAACCCATGCCAGTAGGCACGTTTTACAACCGCGTGCTGCTGCCTTGTGTACCCATTGGGGGAACCTGTCCACGAACAAAAGAACAAACAAGATGAAGATTTCATCCCAGAGTCTACTATATTGTTTGGAGGTCACAGTGTTTTTCTTTTAGGAACATTCAGAGTTGTTCATATTTTTAAGCTTTTCCTTCTGATCCATTTCCCTCCTCTAAGCTCGTCTCTGATCAACACACATGCCGGCACACACAAATAAAGACGGACACACGACTCTTCTCATCATTAGTACGCTCTGTGGATTCGTGTAGAGACAGAAATTCTGAAGAATAATAGCACGAGCAGCAAAATGACGTCACTAGAAGCTTGACGTCATGGCATTGCAAGTCTCACGACGCTGTGTACACAGTGACACATTTGATGTTTCACTTCACTCATCCGAAAGGCACGCAGCCTCTTCCAGGGCTGACTGTTTTCTTCCACACAGCCTCTGTCCGGGCTGACTGTTTGATGAGTAGTATATAGTGTATGGCCCCAGGCACCTGGTACAAAGTCCCCTGCGAAGCGCGAATGGCCAGGCACTCCTCACAGATAATACCTCCATCTTGAACCGCTGGTCGGAGTACTTTCAGAGCCTCTTCAGCGCTGAGCGCACTGTTCAAGAAGCAGTCGTCCTACAAATCCCACAACTCCAAGTAAAGGTTGAATTGGACGAACCGCCCACCGCTGAAGAGACCCTCACAGCCATCCACCAGCTCAAGAGTGGCAAAGCAGCAGGCATTGATAGAATACCGCCAGAGATCTGGAAACATGGAGGCACAGCACTGCACAACAAGCTCCATGACCTCTTTCTCTGCTGCTGGGAGGAAGGACCACTACCAAAGGATCTCCGTGATGCTGTCGTTATCACCCTGTACAAGAACAAAGGCGAGAAGTTTGACTGTTCCAACTATCGGGGAATTACCCTGCTGTCCATTGCTGGGAAAATTCTTGCAAGGCTGCTCCTGAATCGGCTGGTACCTGCCATCGCTGAAGACCACCTCCCAGAGGGCTAGTGTGGCTTCAGAGCAAACAGGAGCACCACCGATATGGTCTTTGTGCTGAGACAGCTTCAGAAGAAGTGCCGCGAGCAGAACAAAGGGCTGTACGTAACGTTTGTCGACCTAACAAAAGCGTTCGACACTGTGAGCAGGCAAGGCATGTGGCAGATCCTGGAGCGACTTGGCTGTCCCCCAAAGTTCCTCAGCATGATTGTCCAGCTACACGAGGACCAGCAAGGACAGGTCAGACTCAACAATGACCTCTCAGAACCATTCCCTATTCTCAACGGCGTAAAGCAGGGCTGCGTGCTGGCACCGACCCTCTTCACCATCTTTTTTAGCATGATGTTGAAGCAAGCCACAGTGGACCTCGATGATGACGATGCAGTGTACATCAGGTATCGTCTCGATGGCAGCCTGTTCAACCTCAGACGACTGCAGGCCCACACAAAAACCCTAGACCAACTGATTCGTGAGCTGCTTTTTGCTGATGACGCTGCCCTCGTTGCACACACAGAGAGAGCCCTGCAGCGCATCACGTCCTGCTTCGCAGACGCTGCCCAGCTCTTTGGACTCGAGGTCAGTCTGAAAAAGACAGAAGTCCTCCATCAGCCGGCACCCAAGACAGTGTATCGTCCTCCTCACATCACCATTGGCGAGTCTGAACTAAAGTCAGTGCACCAGTTTACTTACCTTGGCTGCATTATCACGTCGGACGCCAAGCTGGACAAGGAGCTTGACAGCAGGCTGGCAAAAGCGAACAGCGCTTTCGGGCGACTTTTCAAGCGGGTGTGGCACAATCAACAGCTGAAAACAGGCACCAAGATCAGCGTGTACAGAGCTGTGGTCCTCACCACCCTGCTGTATGGTTCCCAGTCCTGGGCCCTCTACCGCAGCCAACTACGACTCCTCGAACGCTTCCACCAGCGCTGCCTGCGTACCATCCTGGGCATTCACTGGAGTGACTATGTCACCAACGTCGAGGTCCTTGAACGGGCTGAAACTGTGAGCATCGAGGCTTTGCTGCTGCGGACACAGCTCCGCTGGGCGGGGCATGTCTCCAGGATGGAGGATCATCGCCTACCAAAGATCACCCTGTTCGGCGAGCTTGCTACTGGACACCGTGACAGAGGGGCACCAAAGAAGAGATACAAAGACTGTCTCAAGAAGTCACTTAGTGCCTGCCAAATCGACCACCACCAGTGGTCTTCGCTTGCTGTGGACCGTGACACCTGGCGCTCCACCATTTACAAGGCAGCTGTCTCCTTTGAGGACTCTCGCAGAGCTAGCCTTAAGGACAAGCGGCTCAGGAGAAAAAAAGAGATGCCGCAACTCAGAACCCTGGCCATACCTCCCCCTGCAGCCACTGCGGTCGAACCTGCCTGTCTCGGATTGGCCTCCGCAGCCACGAACAAGCCTGCAGACGTCGTGGGCAACTCCTATAAAAATCTTCGTTCGCGAAGTCAAGCCAAGAGATAGTGGAACCAAAACTTGCAAAAATGAATTAATTATTAGTCAAAAGGTTGAAGAGGTTCTGACCACGCTGAATTAAGAACTCATCCAATGTGTATTTCAAAGCTAGCTATCCGAAATTCCAAGTGAATAGAATGAAAATTACGACTCAAATGTGGTTTCAACCGACTTTCTATAAGCGGTCTTCCTAAATCAAAGAGAGAGAGAGAGAGAGAGAGAGAGAGAGAGAGAGAGAGAGAGAGAGAGAGAGAGAGAGAGAGAGAGAGAGCGAGAGAGAGAGAGAGAGAGAGAGAGAGAGAGAGAGAGAGAGAGAGAGAGAGAGAGAGTTTAAGCTCATGAGGACCCATGCCTCTTGCTGACTCCATATTTCTATAGAAGCTAGGACAGTTTGGTATTCAATAAATGGCGACAGAAAACTGAGCCGCTAGGACTTAAAGTGACATAAACATTTTTTTTTTTAGATGAATGCGCCCTGCAGCTAGCATCCTACTACAGTGACCACATGGTGCTTCAGCGAGGACCGCAACAGGTTAATTTACTAAAAATATTGACTCTAATTGAAACGAGCGGTTTCATGTCACGTATACACATTGTCCCATATTGTCCACTTTGTCCCCAAGGTCACCCAATTATAACTGACCTTGGTAAGCATACGTCAGTCTCATGACACCACCCAGTCGCGCCCTTGAAAATGTCATTTTGTGGATCAACAGACGTTAAGAAAATTCATTCAATTTATTTATTTGTAAACAGACGTTCACCCTTTTCATTCTGATACACTATTGCTTGAAATTAATTTGACTATGGTAGTTCAAGGATGGTGCCAGAATAGCTTGGCGCCTGAGGCGCTAAGCTGTTCTGGCACCACCCTTGAGGAACTAAACTGGTTGATCGATATTTTTAATCTGTAGTGTAGCCTTCATAGGACAATGAGCCAATTTTAAAAAATCGGCCTCAGGATGTAATGGATTAAATAAAATTCATTCAACTCCGTCATTGGTTGAACAACGCCTGCTGTGGCTGTACACGGGAATGACGGTCCCTGTCGCAGTGGCGGCCATTGATAGTGTCCCTTTGGTCTTATGTTGAACAACGTCTGCTGCGGCTGTACAGGCCCACACGGGAATGAAAGTCCCTGTTACAGTGGCGGCCATTGATAGTGTCACTTTAGTCGTATGTTGTTGAACAACGCCTGCTGTGGCTGTACAGACCCACACGGGAGTGAAAGTCCCTGTTACAGCGGCGGCGTTTGAACTAAGACAGCCTCCTGGCAGACAGAATGGCCCTACATGGCGGAAAGTAAATATACTGTGCACAAATGTAGTGGGTGTTAAGATTTCAACTTGAATGGTAGTGTTGTTTTTTTCAGAATCGGAGAAATGATTCGTGATGCCACCTATTAGCAACGCCACTGTCTTACATTTTCGTAACATTGGTTTTGTTGTGCGGGTCACGTGATCAGATTGGGTGCCATGAATATGGCTCTGGGATCCAATGGTAAAAGTCAAATACATGTTATTTCAGCCAAAATCGTTTCAGGTTGATTTGGTTTGTCTTGTGATAAGGGTGGCCATGCGTACCCTTATCAAAACTCTTTGTACTTCGTCCAATAAGTATTTTGATGTCAGCAACTGATCATCATGTTTGGCTGACGTGCTGCACACCGGAAGTGCGCATAAAAAGAAATCCTATTAGGATTTAACTCAGTCATTTACCACTTCTGAAAGCAACATAGACTTGCCAGAAAATATCATCCATTGCCTTTACTGGGACATGTGTTTTCCAGCACTCGTTGTTCAGACTGACAGCAAGTAAGTTTATGCTCCATAAGGCTGGTTTTAAAATGTGGAACCCAATGGACAATAACTGTGCCAGGTTCCAGAGGCATCGTTAGACAGCAAGGTCTTCACGTCAACACGCTTTTTGAAGAGTTTTGACACTGTGTATGTGACTGATGTTTTCACTCTGCATTCCGCTATGTAAACTGTATACGTATGAGGTCAAAGGGGTTTCTTTCAGTATACTCAGAATAGAAACATCGTGAAAAATATTAAGGGGTGTTGTTTGTAGTTTTTGGATAGAAAAGGGTCACGACATTCTGCTGCAAGTTTATTATCAGTAAATTATCAGTAAACTAAAGCGTCTTTATGTCAGCCCTGACACACTACAGCAGGAGATGGGTCGACCATGATAATTCAAGGGTAGTGTCAGATTAGCTTGGCGCCTGTCGGTGCCAAGCTAATCTGGCACTGCCCTTGAATTATCATGGTAGATCCATCTCCTGCAGCTGGTGCAAAGTCATTACATGACACCTCTAAAATTTGGGAAATACGTGCGTCGGGTTGAATGAGTTAATTATAGCGTACCAATGACACGTTGGTAATGCTAGCTCACTAACACGGCATCTCTGTTAATGTTTGACTGTTTTTAGATCAGTCAGTCTGTCGGTGATTCTGCATGTTATTTGGGCTGTTTTAAGAAGGTCCTTCCGGTTTGTTGCTGATTAACAAAAAACGATGATCAGTTGCCTGTGGAATGCTACCTAATCATCTGACAAAGGACAACCAGTTGTATTAAAGGTACACATGTCCTTAATGGTCACATGACAAACAAAAACAAAATTCAGGGCTTGTAATGGTCTGGAGTTAAAAAAGAGGAAATTAGCCGGGGTCCAGGTGCCACCTAGGCGCTGGTAGAGGGTGCAGGGGAATTTACCACAAAAAAAAATTTAATAGTTGAAATTCGCGGAACCGCGGAAAATTACAAGCCCTGAAAATTGAAGTGACTTTCACAAAAATAACGTGCTTGTGACTTTTGCGATAAGATCATATTCATATCTCTCAATCTGGTCACGAAATCAATGTTGTGAAGATGTAGGCCAGTGGCGTGACTAACCGGTAGCATAACTCATCATTTCACCGATTTTGAAAATTCTCAACCATTCAAGAGGAAATCTCAATATCCCCTACTTATTTTGCACAGTTTATATGTGTCACTCATGCTCAATGTTTATAACTCACAGTATGATTAAAAACTCGTTAAACTCAACATTTACTTGTCAGCCTGAGCACTGGTGATTGCCTCTGCTGAACGGGAAGGCGGTCATCACTCAATCGCATTATGTTCTTGATCCGTTCAGCGCCAGTTGACACAGATTGTGTCGCTACATTCTTTGTTAATTCAACACCAACATGTCCTAGCTTTCCCAGGAACATGGACTTAAAGTGGTGTCAGCAAGAGATATATAGATCCTCATGAGCCTCCGCAAATGCGGGGGCTCACGAGGATCTATACCTCTTGCGGGTTTGGGTGGTGTTCACATTTTCTCGGCACTGAACGGGTTAAAAACCATTAACTCGGCCCTCGCGTCTGTCCGACAGGCCGTGCTGTGGGGAACGGCAGCCACGGAGGGCGACACCGTTACCGCGCAGGTCAGAGGTCAAGGGTCACCGGTCACAACCACGGTGCACAATGGCGTCTGGAAGCTGCTGCTTCCCGCCGTCACGGATCCGGGTCCTTTCGTCATCAGCGTCAGCTCTAGCGAGTGTGAAGTCACTCTGAACGACGTGCTGTTCGGTGACGTGTGGCTGTGCTCCGGGCAGAGCAACATGCAGTTCGAAATGAAAAAGGCAAATATCTTTTTATCCTGACGAGCAAAAGAAACGCGACATTTTGGGAATCATTGGAAAAACTAAAGTGTTTTCGATGATTCCAAACATATCGCAGTTTTGGGGGGCTCGTCTGTATAGTTATCGATATAATATGTTCGCATTAGCCCCGTTTCACTGACAGTCTAGAAAATTTGAAATTTTGAAGTTGCCCTCTGAAGGACTGTGTTGCAATGCTAGAGACAAATCGATCATGATAGTTCACGGGTGGTGCCAGAATAGCTTGGCGCCTATAGGCGCCAAGCTATTCTGGCACCACCCGTGAACTAACATGCTCGAACCATGTCTTGCTGTGGTGTGTCGGGGCGGAATGAGTTAAAGCATGTCCTTTGTCTCGTGTCAGCGTGCGAGTGTCAGGTGCGCTTGATGCGTGTTGTACGAGTTGCTGCTTGCTGCCGACGTCTCGCGCCGCAGCCGAGGCGCCGCCAAAATGCAACGGTTGTCAGGGTCGTCCATTATCACTCCGGTGCCCGGCATGAACGGTGACCCCCAAACTAACCAACCATAATAGTACGGATAGAAAGCAGATAGGCTTATGGTGAAACAATAACTCGCACCAAGCCTACTTAGGCACTAACCTTGAACTATTATCATGAATTTCCCCGTCTTCGATCCATCTCCAGCTTTAAATCAAGCTGACTGTTGAAACAGAGCCCGTCACTCCTGTCCCCTTTGCCTGTCTGTAGCGCTTTATGTCAAGGCAAGTCATAAAGGAATAACCTTGACAAAAAGCTCTGCCGACGACTGCTAAAAGAATTATGACATAGGGGCCTGACGAGTAATGCAAATCCGCGCTGCGCCACCGGGTGCGCGCCACCGCATCCTCAAGCTTAATTCAGAATACAAGGGAGGAAACGAAAGACACACAAAGAGGCGAACCACTGTGTTTCCAAAGCAGTTTTCAACCCTCAAAGCAACCATCCGCCTAAAACCTCAAACTGAGCAAACTCGGTAGATATTTTCCCACAATACCAACCTTATCCTCCGATCTTCTTCCTCTTCTTCTTGTGGTTCGCAGTGGGCTATACGGTCGGTCCAGCACCGGCGATGAATGAAGTCGTTTTCTCCAGGTCTTCTCGACTGCAGTAGAGTTTGGTCTGCAGTGGAGTTGGCGACGGCCACACTTCTTTTCTTTTATCGTCAATTAAGGGGCATCTCTGGAGAATGTGTTCTGCTGTTTGGTCTTCCTGACCACATGCACAGGTTGGTGATGGCGCCAGCTTGAGCTTTCTGTTCATTGAGGATTCAGTCTGTTGTGGCCGGTACGCAGTCTGATCAGGACGACTTGCTGCTCTCTGGTCATTGTGTGGTAGTCGTCTCTGTTTGACCTCGGCCTCATCAATGCCTTGATGATTGTCTTTTGCTCACTGTAGCTGACGCTGTTTTCTTGTTGATCTTTTGTGGCTCCTTCTTTCGCCAGCTCGTCTGCCCTTTCATTTCCTGGTACCTCACAGTGGGCTGGTATCCATTGGAGAACAACTCTTCTGGTTTGTCTGACCTTCTGCAAAGCTCTGGTCAGCTGGGGGAGCTTGTCGTTCTCGAGGGCCTGAAGGACTGAAAGGGCATCGGAGAAGAAGACAACTTGGTAGCATGGGTCTGTGGAATTCTGAACCATGGAGGCGGCCTGCATAAGTGCTTCGGTTTCTGCTTTGTAGTTTGTGCAGTTTTTGCCGGTGGCTACACTGGATGTGGCTGTATGTCCCCCAGGGAACTGGATCAGGATGCCAGCACCTCCATTGGAAATGGCATTTGTTGCTGATCCGTCAGTGTAGATGTGGATCCATGCCTCCTTTTGGTACTGTTCGTCGATCAGGGCTAGGGTAAGTGCCCGTCGAACGGTGTCACCCTGACTGTCTCCTGAGGCAGCATGTGGGACACTGGTGCAGATCTGGATGTCTGGTTTGTCCACTGCCCAAGGGTTTTCCTCTTCTTCTGTGATCAGAGGTCGAGTGCTCTGTGGAAGGACTTCCCTGTACTGTCGAAAAAGTCGCATGCTCTCATGGACAAAACTGCTTCTTTTGAGCCGGATCTTGGTGATGTTGCTCACTCTGTGCTTCATGGGGTGGTCGGGCAAGCACTTGAGCTTCTCAGCCTGTACCATGGTTTTGACTTCTATCCTCTAGCTGAGAGGTTGGATTGTGGTCAGCTTCTCCATTTCCTTGATTGGAGTGGATTTCATTGCACCAGTGATGAGTCGAAGAACCTGGTTTTGCACTCCTCCGATCAAAACTGATAATAGTTTAGTATCAAGGCTTTTTGCACAGTCAATCATCATTCATAGCAGACGTCGAGTTGTAGGGTTTTAGATGTGGCCGGAAATACACCCCATGCTCATTTTTCATTGGTTTATGTAAATTAACGTATCCAATAAAAACAAGAGTGCGTCTTATTGTCGACATGAACTTGTGACCTGCACTCAGTAGTCGCTTTAGTTACGTATTTCCCCCAGCCGGAAAAGGTCTACTTTAATGGAGTCTGGTTTAAACACTGCTCAGTTGTCAATGTCTTTGCGAGTAATTCTCTTCGACTTTAGAGTAAACACAAAAGAAAACAATGAATGCACTGCAGTTCATAGTGGCCTCTTTCACGGCACTCTACTAAAGGGGTTAACGTTCAACTCTAGATGTTGAGAAAGAGCTCCGGGATACTTTCGGGCACAGCTAGAATTTCGCGGGTGTGCTTAGTTTCCTCCCTTGTATTCTGACTTGAGCTATTACGCGGTGGCCTAGCGCATGCGGTGGCGCAGTGGATTTGCATTACTCCTCAGGCCCCTATTGATTTTTGACGAAAGAGTGACGGGCGAACTGATCTGACCCGAGCTGACTTGGCGTTTGATTGGCAGGTGATGAACTCGACAGCAGAACTGCAGGCGGCCAGAGCTGTCAGCACCATTCGCTTCATGTCGTCACGACGTGTCAAGTCCAACACACCGGTGGAGTCGCTGGATGTCGAGCAGAAGTGGGCTCTGCCGTCTAACCGTGAGTTGTTGAAGGGGGCGCGCGTGTGTGCTTTTGTACGTACCTAGTAGGCAAAATTCTTACTACGACTCCTCGAACGCTTCCACCAGCGCTGCCTGCGTACAATCCTTGGCATTCACTGGAGTGACTATGTCACAAACGTCGAGGTTCCTGAACAGGCAGAAACTGTGAGCACCGAGGCTTTGCTGCTGCGGACACAGCTCCGCTGGGCTGGGCACGTCTCCAGGATGGAGGATCATCGCCTACCCAAGATCACCCTGTCCGGCGAGCTAGCCACTGGACACAGAGACAGAGGGGCACCAAAGAAGAGATACAAAGACTGTCTCAAGAAGTCACTTAGTGCCTGCCAAATCGACCACCGTCAGTGGTCTTCACTTGCTGCGGACCGTGACACCTGGCGCTCCACCATTTACAAGGCAGCTGTCTCCTTTGAGGACTCTCGCAAAGCTGGCCTTAAAGACAAGCGGCTCAGGAGAACAAAACAGAGATGCCGCAACTCAGAACCCCGGCCAGACCTCCCTCTGCAGCCACTGCGGTCGAACCTGCCTGTCCCGGATTGGCCTCCGCAGTCACGAGCATGCCTGCAGATGTTGTGGACAACCCCTATAGAATCTTCGTTCGCGAAGTCACGCCAAGACAGTAGTCAAAATTCCGCAGGCCGATGCGGCCGAGAAAAAAAGACAACGCGACCCAACTGGCAAGAGGCATAAATCCTCATGAGCCCCCGCAGTTGCGGGGGCTTATGAGGATTTATACCTCTTGCTGAAACCACTTTGTATCCATGTTCCTTGGACGGCTGGGGATCTTCGACATTAAATTTACGAGGGTTTAAAAATCTCTGAGTCCACTGGCAGTGAAGGGGTTGGTTGGCCCCGGCACTGAGGTGGGGCTGTGAAAACGGGTAAGGTGGGGTTTGCTAGATTGTACTATCAATGACGAAATCAACAGTATTCGTATGCAACCTAGTAAGTGACAGTTAGGCGCGAAATAATGTTTTGATGCAGTTGTCTCCTTTGACGTTTTCCCCATTTTGTAACGAAATCTGGAACCTGTAGCTCAACAAGAAATGCCGATGACCTCAGTAGCAAAACGTCTGCGGGCACACTGCGGCCGTCGTGTGCCCGAGGACCTTCGCTTCCTGGGAACCGCCTTGTGAAAAACGTCTCGGATCATATATTTTGATCAATCAGTTTTTCTTTTACGTTTTTCTCGAAGACACAGAATTGTTACTTACGAGGTTATCAAGATTGTATCGGCAGGGCGGTGTGTGTGTATGGGGGGGGGGGGGCACTTCCCCTTCCCCCCCCCCTCCCCAACAAAAAAAAAGGGGAAAGAGTTTTAAAGAGTTTTATATGACATCCTCCCTACCCCCCCCCCACCCCCCCAGCCCCCCTCCTGCCCCCCCACCCACCCACCCACCCACCCCTACACAAACACACACACACACCCTCCCCCTCGCTTTTCGCTATTTCTACCAATGGCGAGAAGGTGCAAGGGACGCGAGAGGACCCTACGTACGCACGCTTACCGAGCCTACTCCCCTTCCCCTTCCCTTCCCCCACCCTTTTCTGCCAGTGAGAATTAAGGTCTGTTCACTGAGCGTCATCTATATACTAATGGTCCAAACTTAAGGCTCACCCCACTTTTTTGTGTCATTGTTTATCGTCACAAGTACGCTAAAAAATATAATGTTCTTTCGATCCAAATGGGTTAAAAGTTGACCTTCGACAGTCCACTGTACAGGGAACAATAGACAACAATTCATCAATTTCCACGAACGTGTCAAATGCACGTGAAACATCGTCAGTTTTTGTGAAAAGCTGTGCGATATTGGCAAGCGTACCAAAGGCAGGCAGGTGGAAAAACTCGGTAAAGTCGTGATGCACGTGCTAAAGTGGTCGGTCAGTCGTGCACACTGAGCACTTCTGTTTCGCTACAAATACCGGTACAGTAGGGGCATAATTGTCACTTTCCTAACCATGCCACCACGACGAAGCCTAACGCCAGTAGATCAAGGCCGAGCGCTAGCATGGCTGCTGGATGGAATTTCCGGACGGGAAGTTGGGAGACGTCTTGGGGTGTCGCATTCAGTGATCCAGAGGCTGCTGGCACGATTCCAAGAAACTGGAAGAGCAGAACGACGACCTTGCTCAGAACGCCCGCGCTGCACCAGCAGAAGGGAGGACAGATACCTCTGTGGGGCGGCTCTGCGCGACCGAACTGTCACGTCAACCACTCTGCGACGTCAACTGATGCAAGCTGCAAACGTTAACGTCAGCAGAACCACAGTCTGCCGACGTCTGCGCAAAATTGGCCTGGCTTCATGCAGAGCAACAGTGACAATACAACTCACTCCAGCTCATCGCAGACCCCGGGTAGCCTGGTGTCGTCAACATGTGAGGTGGGACAGACTCAAGTGGATCCAGGTTCTGTTTACTGATGATTCACGGTTCACTGTGTCCTTCAGCGACGGCAGGGTGAGGGCCTGGAAGCGCCAGGGCGAGCGATTCACGGATGGATGCGTCAAAGAGGTGGATAGCTACGGAGGAGGCTCAGTCATGGTCTGGGCAGGCTTCAGCAGGGAACGCAGGACCCCCCCTCCACGTCATCCGAGGCACCTTGACTGGACTGCGCTTTCGGGACGAGATTGTGCAGCTCCTCATCTAGCCAGCCAGTCATAGGCGAAAATGCTGTTCTGCAGGACAACAACGCTCGATCTCACCGCGCCCGTGTGGTGGATGAGTACCTTATGCAACGGGGCATCATGAGGATGGAGTGGCCAGCTCGTTCACCTGATCTGGCTTCCATCACGCACCTCTGGGACGTGCTGGGGTAACGTGTAATCAGCAACCACCCCCCACCTCAAGGCATCTCCCAGCTGACTCAGTTCATGCATCAAGAGTGGGAAGCAATCCCACAACATGTTCTCCGAACCCTGGTGAACTCCATGCGTCAACGCTACATTGAATGCTTGGCTGCAAACGCTACTGACTGGACAAGTCTTGTGTGACTTTTCAAATGAGGGGTGGGTGAACATTCTAACGTACTGCTGCTGTTACAATTGCTTGATTTACTCAAAACTTAAATGAAATTGTTACTGATTAGGAAAGTACTGACTCCAAGTATTGTTACATTATTTGTGTGGTGTTATCGGTGCGTCTGTGATAAAAAGTGGCCCTTAAGTTTTGACCATTAGTATATTTGAGGTTAAAGGTCCCAAAGTTAATTGAAGTAACCCCCCACCCCACCTCACCCCACCCCCACCCCCCTCCCACCCCTCCCACCCCTCCCACCCCCTTCCCCCCCCTCCCCCCCCACATACACACCACCCCCAATCTCCCCATCTTTGTAAGTAACTGATCCGCCCCTGCTTACATTCGAAAATCATCAAGAGGAAAAATGCAAAATGCGATAGCAGAAAACCCACGTCATATACTAGTACGTGGTTTCTTTTCACAATCTTACCCCTCCCACTGATTACAAATATTAAAAAAAAGAAGTGATTTCTTTTCTTTCTTTTTTTTTTTTGCAGCTGCTCTGGCAGAATTTTCTGCGGTGTGTTTTCTCTTCGCCATGTCGCTTCAGCCCCACCTGAACTACCCCCTAGGCCTAGTGAAATCGTCCTGGGGCGGTACCACTATCGAAGCCTGGTCTCCGCCGCAGGCAGTCAATGCGTGTCCGGCAGTCACCTACACCAATCCGCCGTACGTGTCCATCAGCGATGTTTGTGCTGCTCTGTCATTTTGGACCTTACGGCCTCCACAATCAAAGACCAGCACACACTTAGTCCTGCTGCAGTGGCATAAAAACCTGGTGTCCCCTGTCCCCCCCCCCCCCTCCTACCACCCCCCCCCCCTCCCCTAATATTTTGGAGATTATTATTATTATTATTATTATGTGGGCAGTGGGCAGATGTTCACATCTGCACGGGACATAGACGACCCCGCCCTCCACGAGTCGCCTGCTGCCTTGCAGGCCTGGCCGCTTGGCTGCGGAAAGGCTAAGGGAGGAAACCCCTGACATCAAAGCCCCCGTGTCTCCGGGGAAGGCTTTTGAGCCAGAGACTAGGACAAGGACAGTCTGATATAAAACCTACGACCCGAGGACCTCGATGCCATCGTCCCAGCTTGCTAGGCCATGGCAGATGAACCAAGGGTTTAAAGGGTGGGGCCAGTACTGCGCACACTGCACTCCACCAAAAAGCTCCACTGCGCAGGCTTTAGGAAACGTCCACGGACCATGACACTGACCATTCCAAGTCCTGTAGCGATGGGCGAGGGGCGAAACGGCAGGTGAAAGATGTCACTGGAAGCCGCAGTCTCAAACCTGCATGCAGGCGGTTCAGGATATTGGTCGCCTGATGTTGACCTGGGGATGACAACATCACTCGGCACACCCTGAACGACCAAGCAGCCTTCTCTAGGGACAGCACTGCTTGCTCCACACGGAGAGGGGCCTAGAAAAGGTGGCCTAACCAAAGCTCGTCCCCTCGCAACCCCAGTTGGCTAGCCGCGGTCAACGGGCATCTTCTCCTGCGGTCAAAAAACAAGAAAGAATAACGGATCCACTCTCATGACGACCACGACCGGACTCAATGTAGCATGCTGGAACGTCCGAACCATGCTCGACAAAGCAGACAGCGGACGCCCTGAACGTCGCTCCGCCCTCATTGCCCATGAATTGCGGAGGTTAAACATCGACATCGCCGCGCCCAGCGAAGTACGCCTTCCGGACGAAGGCAACCTCCAAGAACTTGGTGCTGGATACACCCTCTACTGGTCAGGCAGGCCTGCATCAGAAAGACGGCTCTCAGGCGTGGGTTTCATGGTCAAGACATCCATTGCGACTAAGCTGGAAAACCTACCAACGGGCCACTCAGATCGCATCATGTCCATGCGCCTCCCACTGAGACACCAGCAACACGTCACCCTTCTCAGTGTGTACTCCCCAACCCTCCTGGCAGAGCCTGCTGAAAAGGACAAGTTTTACACTGACCTGCGCAGCCTCCTACAGAGTACCCCAGCAGACGACAAAGTCATCATCCTTGGCGACTTCAACGCCAGAGTGGGCCAGGACTCTGAAGCCTGGAAAGGAGTCCTCGGCAAGCATGGCGTGGGGAACTGCAATGACAATGGCCGCCTACTGTTGGAGTTCTGTGCGGAGCAGCAACTGGTCATCACCAACACTACTTTTCAGCAAAAGGACAGTCGAAAGACCACCTGGATGCATCCTCGCTCCAAACACTGGCACCTTATCGACTATGTCCTAGTGCGTCAGAGGGACCCCAGTGACGTCCTCCTCACCAGAGTGATGCCCAGCGCAGAGTGCCACACTGACCACCGCCTTGTCCGCTGCAAACTCAGGCTCCACTTCAAGCCAAAACCCAAGAAATGGGGGCCCCCCAAGAAAAAGCTTGATGTTGCCAGCCTTCAGCGTGATGATGTGAAAGCTGCCTTTCAGACAGATTTACAGCGCAGGCTCAAAGACACAGCGGACCCAGTAGACTCCTCCCCTGAAACACTTTGGGAACAACTAAAAACTGCTATTGCAAAATCCTCTGCAGAAGTCTTGGGTTTCGCCAGAAAGAAGAACAAAGACTGGTTTGACGAAAACGATGTAGAGATCCAGGAACACCTAGCAAAAAAAAGAGCCGCCCATCAGGCTCACCTAGCCCAGCCTTTCTGCCCTGTGAAGAAGTCTGCCTTCCGCCTCGTCTGCAGCAGTCTCCAGCGCAAGCTCAGAGATCTCCAGAATGAGTGGTGGACCAGACTTGCACAGAGGACCCAGCTGACAATGGTGACTACAGGGGTTTCTACGAAGCACTGAAAGCAGTGTATGGCCCCAGGCACCTGGTACAAAGTCCCCTGCGAAGCGCGAACGGCCCGGCACTCCTCACAGATAATACCTCCATCTTGAACCGCTGGTCGGAATACTTTCAGAGCCTCTTCAGCGCTGAGCGCACTGTTCAAGAAGCAGTCGTCCTACAAATCCCACACCTCCCAGTAAAGGTTGAATTGGACGAACCGCCCACCGCTGAAGAGACCCTCAAAGCCATCCATCAGCTCAAGAGTGGCAAAGCAGCAGGCATTGATGGAATACCGCCAGAGATCTGGAAACATGGAGGCACAGCACTGCACAACAAGCTCCATGACCTCTTTCTCTGCTGCTGGGAGGAAGGAACACTACCAAAAGATCTCCGTGATGCAGTCGTTATCACCCTGTACAAGAACAAAGGCGAGAAGTCTGACTGTTCCAACTACCGGGGAATTACCCTGCTGTCCATTGCTGGGAAAATCCTTGCAAGGCTGCTCCTGAATCGGCTGGTACCTGCCATCGCTGAAGACCAACTCCCAGAGGGCCAGTGTGGCTTCAGAGCAAACAGGAGCACCACCGATATGGTCTTCGTGCTGAGACAGCTACAGGAGAAGTGCCGCGAGCAGAACAAAGGGCTGTACGTAACGTTTGTCGACCTAACAAAAGCGTTCGACACTGTGAGCAGGCAAGGCATGTGGCAGATCCTGGAGCGACTTGGCTGTCCCCCAAAGTTCCTCAACATGATTGTCCAGCTACACGAGGACCAGCAAGGCCAGGTCAGACTCAACAATGACCTCTCAGAACCATTCCCTATTCTCAACGGTGTAAAGCAGGGCTGCGTGCTGGCACCGACCCTCTTCACCATCTTTTTTAGCATGATGTTGAAGCAGGCCACAGTGGACCTCGATGATGACGATGCAGTGTACATCAGGTATCGTCTCGATGGCAGCCTGTTTAACCTCAGACGACTGCAGGCCCACACGAAAACCCTAGACCAACTGATTCGCGAGCTGCTTTTTGCTGATGATGCTGCCCTCGTTGCACACACAGAGAGAGCCCTGCAGCGCATCACGTCTTGCTTCGCAGATGCTGCCCAGCTCTTTGGACTCGAGGTCAGTCTTAAAAAGACAGAGGTCCTCCATCAGCCGGCACCCAAGACAGTGTACCGCCCTCCTCACATCACCATCGGCGAGTCTGAACTAAAGTCAGTGCACCAGTTTACTTACCTTGGCTGCATTATCACGTCGGACGCCAAGCTGGACAAGGAGCTTGACAGCAGGCTGGCAAAAGCGAACAGCGCTTTCGGGCGACTTTTCAAGCGGGTGTGGCACAATCAGCAGCTGAAAACAGGCACCAAGATCAGCGTGTACAGAGCTGTGGTCCTCACCACCCTGCTGTATGGTTCCGAGTCCTGGGCCCTCTACCGCAGCCAACTACGACTCCTCGAACGCTTCCACCAGCGCTGCCTGCGTACCATCCTGGGCATTCACTGGAGTGACTATGTCACCAACGTCGAGGTCCTTGAACGGGCTGAAACTGTGAGCATCGAGGCTTTGCTGCTGCGGACACAGCTCCGCTGGGCGGGGCATGTCTCCAGGATGGAGGATCATCGCCTACCAAAGATCACCCTGTTCGGCGAGCTTGCTACTGGACACCGTGACAGAGGGGCACCAAAGAAGAGATACAAAGACTGTCTCAAGAAGTCACTTAGTGCCTGCCAAATCGACCACCACCAGTGGTCTTCGCTTGCTGCGGACCGTGACACCTGGCGCTCCACCATTTACAAGGCAGCTGTCTCCTTTGAGGACTCTCACAGAGCTAGCCTTAAGGACAAGCGGCTCAGGAGAAAAAAACAGAGATGCCGCAGCTCAGAACCCTGGCCATACCTTCCCCTGCAGCCACTGCGGTCGAACCTGCCTGTCTCGGATTGGCCTCCGCAGCCACGAACAAGCCTGCAGACGTCGTGGGCAACTCCTATAAAATCTTCGTTCGCGAAGTCAAGCCAAGAGAGATTATTATTATATTATTATTATTATTATTATTATTTTTTGCATGTTTGTGTTGTTGTCATTTTGGGTAACACTCTTTTTAGAAGAAATAAGATTTTGATTTTGATTGTTATGTCTGATTTTTTATTTTTTTAAAATTTATGCGGTAGGACTGGCTTTTTCTCCGCCCCCACTCCCCACCCACCTCCTACCGTTGTTTCATTTTTGAGAGGCTGGAATATATAACATGTCACGCACGTTAGACCTAATAAATCATAACAAAAACAATACAAGACATTCACCGCAGCACAACAGTATTGCCAGGCTGATTAGAAATATCACAGGAAGAAAATGTATTAAAATAAATATAAAACTGAATAATTCAATCAATCAATCAATCAATCAATCAATCAATCAATTGCCAATCAATCAATTAATTAATTAAAATAAATAAAAACTGTTCCTACAACTGTCTTGGGAGAAGCATGAATTCTCATTGGCCTACACGGCCCAGTGCATGGAAAACACATGCACAAATCTGAAAAATGGCTCATACGCAAAAGGGTGACTGTCAAGCGTATAAAAAGCAGAGAACATCCCAGCGAAGAAACAACACGCTCAGAAAAGAGAGTTCCAGCACAGTGGTGTTGTAACTGTCTTCTCCTACATATTATGTTGACCAAACCTATGTGCTTGTGAGGGCCTTTTTTACAGCAAGTCCATTATGTGAAACGCAACATTTTCAGTGTAATAGTCCTGCAAAAGACAGCATTTCCATTAAGCGAAATGCAGCATTTTCAATGTAATAATCATTACAAAAGACAGCAAGTACATTATGTGAAACGCAACATTTTTAATGTAATAATCAGTGCAAAAGACAGCAAGTCCATTGTGTGAAACGCAACATTTTCAATGTAATAGTCATTGCAAAAGACAGCAAGTCTATTATGTGAAATGCAACATTTTTATGTAATATCATTGCAAAAGAAGTCCATTGTGAAACGCAACATTTTCATTGTAATAGTCATTGCAAAAGACAGTTTGGTGAAACGCAACATTTTCAGTGTAATAGTCATTGCAAAAGACAGCATTTTCATTATGTGAAACGTAACATTTTCAATGTAATAGTCATTGCAAAAGATAGCAAGTCCATTATGTGAAACGCAACATTTTCAATGTGATAATCATTGCAAAAGACAACAAGTCTATTGTGTGAAATGCAACATTTTCATTGTAATAATTGCAAAAGACAGCAAGTCCATTGTGTGAAACGCAACGTTTTCAGTGTAATAATCATTGCAAAAGACAGCATTTTCATTAAGTGAAACGCAGCATTTTCAATGTAATAGTCATTGCAAAAGACAGCAAGTCCATTATGTGAAACGCACTACTTTCAAAATAATATCATTGCAAAAGACAGCAAGTCCATTATATAAAAAGCAAACATTTTCAATGTAATAGTCATTTCAAAAGACAGCAAGTCCATTGTGTGAAACGCAACATTTTCAACGTAATAGTCATTGCAAAAGACATCAAGTCCATTATGTGAAACGCAACATTTTCAATATAATATCATTGCAAAAGACAGCAAGTAGCTCTTGATATTGGATGTGTGTTGCTAATTAGGCCCCATGTCGTAGGTTTATTTAACGTATTGGAACGGCTGGCGACATACATTCAATCTTGTGTTTAGTTGTTGTTGTTTTTTTCACAAACAGTGCAGGCACGTCCTTAGAAAGCCTTGTTGCTGTTGGGACGTTAAGCAATGTACAACCATTATATAAAAAGCAAAATTTTCGATGTAATATCATTCATTGCAAAAGACAGCAAGTCCATTTATGAAACGGAATATTTTCAATGTTATAATCACTGCAAGAGACAACAAGTCCATTATGTGAAACGCAACATTTTCAATGTAATATCATTGCAAGACACAACAAGTCCATTTATGAAATGCAACGTTTTTCAATGTATTAACTATTGCAAAAAATAGCAAGTCCATTATGTAAAACGCAACATTTGCAATGTAATAGTCATTGCAAAAGACAAAAAGTCCATTACGTGAAATGCAACATTTTCAATGTAATAGCCATTGCAAAAGACATCAAGTCCATTATATGCAATGCAACATTTTCAGTGTTATAGTCATTGCAAAAGACAGCAAGTCCATTATATGCAATGCAACATTTTCAGTGTTATAGTCATTGCAAAAGACAGCAAGTCCATTATGCGAAACGCATCATTTTCAATGTAATCATATTACGGAATATGTTCAATGTAATAATCACTGCAAAAGACAGCAAATTCATTATATGAAACGCAACATTTTCAATGTAATAGTCATCCAAAAGACAGCAAGTCCATTATGTGAAACGCAACATTTTCAATGTAATAATAATTGAAAAAGACAGCAAGTCCATTTGTGAAACGCAACATTTTCAATGTAATAGTCATTGTAAAAGACAGCAAGTCCATTATGTGAAACGCAACATTGTCAATGTAAAATCATTGCAAAAGACAGCAAGTCCATTATATAAAACGCAACATTTTCAATGTAATAGCTGTCATGGCAAAAAATAGCAAGTTCATGTGAAACGCAACATTTTCAATGTAATAGTCATTGCAAAAGCCAGCAAGTCTATTATGTGAAACGCAACATTTTCAATGTAATAGTCATTGCAAAAGACTGCAAGTCCATTGTGTGAAACGCAACATTTTCAATGTAATAGCCATTGCAAAATACAGCAAGTCTATTATATGAAAGACAACATTTTCAGTCATTGTAAGAGACAACAAGTCCATTATGTGAAACGCAACATTTTCAATGTAATATCATTGCAAGACAACAAGTCCATTGTGTAAAATGCAACATTTTCAATGTAATAGTCATTGCAAGAGTCAACAAGACCATTTTTGTAAAAAGTGAGAGTTGCATTGTAATACAAACAATATCTCGCTTTTCGCAAAACAATTGACGTAATATCTTTCGCATTCAATGGGCAGTATTGTCCCTAAAAAAATATCTTCGTTCTGTAGCCCGGTTCCGTTCACACGTCCACATTCCGTTTGATTTATGAAACTGCAGTGGAGACAATGTGTTCCATGATGTTGATCCGTTCTGTTATCTTCGGCCTTCACTCATTCATCCCTGACACACCACAGCAAGTCGTGGATCGAGCATGATAGTTCAAGAGTGGTGCCAGAATAGCTTGGCGCTCATAGGCGCCAAGCTATTCTGGCACCACGCTTGAGCTATCTTGCTCGATCTGTCTCTTGAATTGCAATACAGTCCTTCAGTGGGTAACTTCAAAATTGGGGATTTCGGTCCTGGCGTGGAATGTGTTAAGGCCACGGCCCAGAGCTTTGAGGTTTGAAAAGCCACACGACCAGCACACGCCTGCTCTGTGAAGGGAAAAGACAAGTAGTCCGTCTGTGTGAAAGCGAGGTGTTCATTGTTATTCGAAGTAAATCTCGCTTTTCACAAAACATGACATAATCTGCTTTGCGCTCGCACCTATTCCTGCTCGGTTTCATTTCTCCGCAACAGCTCCGCTGTCATATGGCAGAAGCCTGCAGGCCCATTTCTGAGAAAAGCGAGATTTATTATTCATAACGATGACAATCTCGCTTTTCTAAAAAATGGACATAATGGCTTTTGCCAGATAACGACAGAGCTTTTAAGAAGTCGATATTTCCGGGTGACAGTTCAGTTATATGGGCCTTTCTACCGAGCACGGTCAAAACCCCGAGATCTCACGAGGATGGTGTACGCGTGCAACCTTGTAAACTGGGTCATTTTAGCGCGAATTATTATTATCATTTTTTTTTTTTTTGTTGTTACCTCCTTTAATTTTTATTTCCATTTTCTGACGAAATCTGGAGCATGTAGCTCAACAGAAAATGCTCTTAACCCATTGCGTGTCGGTAGCGGTTTAAGAGACTAAAACCTCTACCGACACGCAAAGGGTTAACCGTGTTGTCAGTGAAAAAAACCCATCGGGTCACATATTCTGAGCACAATGTAACCTTTTTTTTTCTCTTGGAACCACAACATGACGGGTTTGCAGGTGAGCATTATTGATAATTGACTGACTGACTCGCTTGTGCATGCAGCTGCAGTAACTGTTGACTGTATTGTAAATTGAAGAGTTTTTGAACCTCACAGCTTCCGGTATTGTAACGGTCTTGTAAACTGAACGATTCTGTAATCGCCTTTTAACGCCCTTGTGCATGTAGCCACCGGCACTGTTAAACAGCATTGTATCTAACCCATTCAGCCCTGACACACTACAGCAGGAGATTGGTCGACCATGATAATTCAAGAGTAGGGCCAGATTAGCTTGGCGCCTGTCGGCGCCAAGCTAATCTGGCGCTGCCCTTGAATTATCATGGACCATCCATCTCCTGCAGCTGGTGCACAGTCATTATATGACTCCTCCAAATTTTGGGAAATACGGCCGTCGGGCTGATTGAGTTAATGAAGATTTATTACTTGTTTTTAACCCTCTTGTGTATGTAGCCACCGGTACTGATAAACAGTATTGTATTTAATGAAGATGTATTACTTCTTTTTATCCTCTTGTGCACGCAGCTACTGGTACTGCGTCCTAACGAAGAAAGAAACACGCGTATAGAAGACATTTACACAGCAGTTGTATACAAGGGTGCTTATTTCTTTGTTGGTATGTTACCTGCATTGTACTCGCGGGGCAGTCACCTTGGTGGTCTGAATCTAGCCAATGGTGCTTGTTTGTTTGTCGGGATGCTCGCTGCATTGTTCTCGCGCGGCAGTCACCTTGGTGGTCTTTATAGAATGTTGCTTATTTCTTTGTCCGGATGCTCGCTGCATTGTACTTGGTGGTCTGGGTCTAGCCACCGGTGCTGTCAACGCTATTCTACAATAAAAGACTGATCATCGCCTTGTTAACCCCCTTGTGCGTGCAGCCGCCGGTACTGTAAACAGTCTGTGTGTGGTACTGTAAACGGTTCCGGTGTCTGCATGCGCAAAGGAGTTAATTGCGACCAAACACAGCATACTGGGATCTCTGTATTGATGTTTCCAGAGCCTGTTGTCCTCGTGATCCTTTGACTTCGTGGAACGCCATGATCTACCCACTACGTCACATGACTATCTTTGGCGCCCTCTGGTATCAAGGTGAGGAAACTGCATGTGTACTGAATATTATTAGTATAAATATTACAGCTCTTTTTGTAGGTCGAGGGTTAGTTCGGGGTTTAAAACCCGCAGCACCGGAGTGATGAAGGCCCTAACGCGCGGTTCATGGAGGACAGAGACAGCTGTTGCCTATGGAGCACGACCTGAACACTCGTCAGTTCAAGAGCAATTTACCTGTACCACCGTGATCAACCCTTTGGCTCTAAAAAAATAGTATCGAATAGTGGAGAAATAAGACAGTGACTGTGACGTAAAACAGCAACTTCGTTTCTACGCTGACATTTACGCAATACTCTAGTTATGACGTAATCTCTCTCTCTCTCTCTCTCTCTCTCTCTCTCTCTCTCTCTCTCTCTCTCTCTCTCTCTCTCTCTCTCTCTCTCTCTCTCTCTCTCCCCCTCTTTATTTTATTATATCTCTTCTCTGTAGTGTTTTGCCTGTTCACTATATTCCTACACAAGAAGTAGCTGTATCATAAGCGCGCAGTCGCTGTCTATAAACACTCACTTTACATCGCCCCCCCCCCCTCCCCCCTGACCCTGTCAATTGATGTGTGTGTGTGTATGTAACCTTCAGCGACTTGTGAACTTATATCGGAATGTAACACAAGTGACTTGTGGGTGTAGCCGCTTGTTTGTGCTGTTAACATGTTGTTTTAATGTTGTTTTTAATGTTATAGTTTAGCAAGGACAAACACGAAAAGAGGCCTGTGCGCCTATTGTTTCCATTCTTGAGAAATAAAGTATCATTCATTATATTCATTCATTCATTCATTCATTCACTCATTCATTCATTCATTAATTCATTCTCTCTCTCTCTCTCTCTCTCTCTCTCTCTCTCTCTCTCTCTCTCTCTCTCTCTCTCTCTCTCTCTCTCTCTCTCTCTCTCTCTCTCTCTCTCTCTCTCTCTCTCTCTCTCTCTCACACACACACACACACACACACACACGCATACACACGCACACATAACTTGATTTAAAACACACACACACACACACACACACACACTTGAACGCACTGTGAGAAGAGCAAGCGCGTGTACAGTAGAATGTCATGGATCTACTTTGGTATCAGCTTCAGCCCACTTAATCAAATTTCAAATACAAACGATTTTGAATTTCCAAAAACTACAGTAGCTCGCTTGAGCTTGCCCTTAGCACCACGTGAATGTTCTGTGTTTACGTACAGTGTGTGAGTGAATGCGCGTGGTTCACGTGAGCGTGCTTGTTGGGTTCAGTTCGCGGCGGCGCTTTGAGCCGATTTTCAATTGGGATAAAGCGCCTATTTAATGCGCTTATTATTATTATTATCTAGGTAAAGTCGGCCTCACTTCAAAAGAGTTATAGCAAACTGAAAATGTACCGTGAAATCCTAGTTATCTCACCATTTCTCTCAAGTCTAGAAGCCCAAGTGAAACTCGTATCATGTAAAATCCAAACTTACGTAAAATATCAATTGACTTGAAAACGTTTTTCAAACCAATGACTCGTATGCACTGCGTCCCATATTAAGTTCACTGAGGCATTGCAAGTCTGCGAGGCTTTTTTCAATAGGAGATATCTCGACATCAGAATCAGGTCAAAGACAATAGGTAGAAACCCTTGACAGCGAGGACAGCTCACCTATAGAAAGGACTTTGTGGGTTATGATTCATCCCATCGTGTTTTTGTGTGAGCTTTGTCCGTGAGGATCGAGTCATCGACAGTGAACGCCGAGAGGGAGAGCAATTCGAGGCAGCCTTACGGATTGTTCCCCTTGAGTAAAAGCAGACGTCGGCCAAAAACCTGTCAGCACTTTAACCCTTTGAGTGTCGGTAACGGGTTTTTTGTCGCGATGATTCCGGCAGAAACCGCTACCGACACCCAAAGGGTTAAAAGGGGAGGATTTGTAAACGAAGTTAGCAAGGCAACCTGCTTTAGGTGTAGTCTCGATTCTAACTCCGTACCCAAGGCGTAGCAGACGAAGCCACATTATAGCCCTCTCGGCGGGTGTACAATCTTCTTGTAACACCACCGTTGTCCAGAGGGAGAACAACGCGACTATTCGTTTGACGCAAGAGTGGAAGCAGGACTATTTAGCAGATGCACACAGTCATTGTTCTAGTTTACATGCACTATTATCTTGGTTATTCGCATGTCTTTGTAGGCATTTTGGTTGTGTTAAAAGAAACAAAGAAAGAAACAAACAATCACCCCAACTCCCTCCACCCCGCTACGTGCCAGAAATTAATACTTGCTGTGATACGAAAACAAACAACTCGTATTTTGTCCGTCAGGCTGAGAACTCGTGCTTTATTTTGCCTAATGGAAAGGCAGTCATCATGTCATCTGTTTGACTATGTGTCCTAGGGCAGGGCGAACTCCGACACTCGTACATGTTGAAAGTCAGTTCTAAATTTACATCGACACTCGTGCATGTTGAAAGTCAGTTCTAAATTTACATCATCTGTTTGAATGTCTCCTAGGGCGGGGCGAACTCCGACTCACGTGCATGCTGAAAGCCAGTTTAAATTTACATCATCTGTTTGAATGTCTCTAGGTCGGGGCGAACTGCGACACTCGTGCATGTTGAAAGTCAGTTCTAAATTTACATCAGCTGTTGGAATAATTATGTCTCCTAGGGCGGGGCGAACTCCGACACTGGCGTGCATGTTGAACGTCAGTTCTAAATTTACATCATCTGTTTGAATGTCTCCTAGGGCGGTGCGAACTCCGACACTCGTGCATGTTGAAAGTCAGTTCTAAATTTACATCAGCTGTTGGAATAATTATGTCTCCTAGGGCGGGGCGAACTCCGACACACGTGCATGTTGAAAGTCAGTTCTAAATTTACATCATCTGTTTGAATGTCTCCTAGGGCGGGGCGAACTCCGACACTCATGCATGTTCAAAGTCAGTTCTAAATTTACATCATCTGCAAGGGACACAGATGCTCATAAGCCCCTGTATCCGCTCAAGAGAATCCATGTCGCTTGCAGGCAGACACTAGTACCTGTGTATATGTTCATCAGGCGAGTCTAACTTGGACCACCCAGACCAGTACTCATGTATGATGAAAGCCATGGTGAGAGAGTGGAGGGACGAGTTGCACAAGGCTTCGCTGGGACAAACCCGCGCCGATTTTCCCTTCGGATATGTTCAGGTTAGCGTTTTTAGTGTATCGTGAGTAGCCATTTTAAATCATTTGAGACGTGCCGCCTACGGATACGCGGCGTAAGCCGCGTATCCGTCTGCGGCACGTCTCGAATGAGTTAACCCTGAGGCTGTCGGTAGCGATTTTAGTTGCAAAGATTACTGCAGGAATCATCGCGACAAAAAAAGCCCTTCCAACAGCGCCAAAAGGTTAAAACAGAATTTGAAATAAATTTTTATATTGAAGTATAGCAACAGTGTTGCCCGACAAAGTGTGTGGGGGCCGGGGTTTGGGAAGTTCTGGTGTGTGTGTGTGTGTGTGTGTGTGTGTGTGTGTGTGTGTGTGTGTGTGTGTGTGTGTGTGTGTGTGTGTGTGTGTGTGTGTGTGTGTGTGTGTGTGTGCGTGTGTGTGTGTGTGTGTGTGGAAGAGGAAGGGGGAGGGGCGGCGGGGAGGGGGAGGGGAAGCACCCCAGATTCATGAGTTAAAATTCCAAATAATATTGTTCACGTTTCATGTTGGAAGTAGACGCTGAATAGAGAAGGTACTTTTTGTATAACTGCTTGTTCAGCCCAGAGTCCACGGCTGGCGCACGTTCCTTCCAGTATCAGGCCCCTCACTACACGTTCCTAACAGTATCAGGCCCCTCACTGCACGTTTCTACCAGTATCAGGCCCCTCAGTACACGTTCCTTCCAGTATCAGGCCCCTCACTGCACGTTCCTTCCAGTATCAGGCCCCTCACTATACTTTCCTATCAGTATCAGGCCCCTCACTACACGTTCCTTCCAGTATCAGGCCCCTCACTACACGTTCCTTCTAGTGTCAGGCCCCTCACTACACGTTCCTTCCAGTATCAAGCCCCTCACTACACGTTCCTTCCAGTATCAGGCCCCTCACTACACGTTCCTTCCAGTATCAGGCCCCTTACTACACGTTCCTTCCAGTATCATGCCCCTCACTACACGTTCCTTCCAGTATCAGGCCCCTCACTACACGTTCCTTCCAGTATCAGGCCCCTCACTACACGTTCCTTCCAGTATCAAGCCCCTCACTACACGTTCCTTCCAGTAACAGGCCCCTCACTACACGTTCCTTCTAGTGTCAGGCCTCTCACTACACGTTTCTACCAGTATCAGGCCCCTCACCACACGTTCCTTCCAGTATCAGGCCCCTCACTGCACGTTTCTACCAGTATCAGGCCCCTCACTACACGTTCCTTCCAGTATCAGGCCCCTCACTGCACGTTTATACCAGTATCAGGCCCCTCACTACACGTTCATACCAGTATCAGCCCCCTCACTACACGTTCCTAACAGTATCAGGCCCCTCACTGCACGTTTCTACCAGTATCAGGCCCCTCACTACACGTTCCTTCCAGTATCAGGCCCCTCACTGCACGTTCCTTCCAGTATCAGGCCCCTCACTATACTTTCCTATCAGTATCAGGCCCCTCACTACACGTTCCTTCCAGTATCAGGCCCCTCACTACACGTTCCTTCCAGTATCAGGCCCCTCACTACACGTTCCTTCCAGTATCAGGCCCCTCGCTGCACGTTTATACCAGTATCAGGCCCCTCACCACACGTTCCTTCCAGTATCAGGCCCCTCACTACACGTTCCTTCCAGTATCAGGCCCCTCACTGCACGTTTATACCAGTATCAGGCCCCTCACTACACGTTAATACCAGTATCAGCCCCCTCACTACACGTTCCTAACAGTATCAGGCTCCTCACTGCACGTTTCTACCAGTATCAGGCCCCTCACTACACGTTCCTTCCAGTATCAGGCCCCTCACTGCACGTTCCTTCCAGTATCAGGCCCCTCACTATACTTTCCTATCAGTATCAGGCCCCTCACTACACCTTCCTTCCAGTATCAGGCCCCTCACTACACGTTCCTTCCAGTATCAGGCCCCTCACTACACGTTAATTCCAGTATCAGGCCCCTCACTACACGTTCCTTCCAGTATCAGGCCCCTCACTGCACGTTCCTTCCAGTATCAGGCCCCTCACTATACTTTCCTTTCAGTATCAGGCCCCTCACTACACGTTCCTTCCAGTATCAGGCCCCTCACTGCAAGTTCCTTCCAGTATCAGGCCCCTCACTACACGTTCCTTCCAGTATCAGGCCCCTCACTGCACGTTTCTACCAGTATCAGGCCCCTCACTACACGTTCCTTCCAGTATCAGGCCCCTCATTACACGTTTCTACCAATATCAGGCCCCTCACTACACGTTCCTTCCAGTATCAGGCCCCTCACTACACGTTCCTTCCAGTATCAGGCCCCTCACTACACGTTTCTACCAGTATCAGGCCCCTCACTACACGTTCCTTCCAGTATCAGGCCCCTCATTACACGTTTCTACCAATATCAGGCCCCTCACTACACGTTCCTTCCAGTATCAGGCCCCTCACTACACGTTCCTTCCAGTATCAGGCCCCTCACTACACGTTTCTACCAATATCAGGCCCCTCACTACACGTTCCTACCAGTATCAAGCCCCTCACTACACGTTCCTTCTAGTATCAGGCCCCTCACTACACGTTCCTTCCAGTATCAGGCCCCTCACTACACGTTCCTTCCAGTATCAGGCCCCTCACTACACGTTCCTACCAGTATCAGCCCCCTCACTACACGTTCCTTCCAGTATCAGGCCCCTCACTACACGTTCCATCCAGTATCAGGCCCCTCACTACACGTTCCTACCAGTATCAGGCCCCTCACTACACGTTTCTACCAATATCAGGCCCCTTACTACACGTTCCTACCAGTATCAGGCCCCTCACTACACGTTCCTTCCAGTATCAGGCCCCTCACTACACGTTCATTCCAGTATCAGGCCCCTCACTACACGTTCCTACCAGTATCAGGCCCCTCACTACACGTTCCTTCCAGTATCAGGCCCCTCGCTGCACGTTTATACCAGTATCAGGCCCCTCACCACACGTTCCTTCCAGTATCAGGCCCCTCACTACACGTTCCTTCCAGTATCAGGCCCCTCACTGCACGTTTATACCAGTATCAGGCCCCTCACTACACGTTAATACCAGTATCAGCCCCCTCACTACACGTTCCTAACAGTATCAGGCCCCTCACTGCACGTTTCTACCAGTATCAGGCCCCTCACTACACGTTCCTTCCAGTATCAGGCCCCTCACTGCACGTTCCTTCCAGTATCAGGCCCCTCACTATACGTTCCTATCAGTATCAGGCCCCTCACTACACGTTCCTTCCAGTATCAGGCCCCTCACTACACGTTCCTTCCAGTATCAGGCCCCTCACTACACGTTCCTTCCAGTATCAGGCCCCTCACTGCACGTTCCTTCCAGTACCAGGCCCCTCACTGCACGTTTCTACCAGTATCAGGCCCCTCACTACACGTTCCTTCCAGTATCAGGCCCCTCACTGCACGTTCCTTCCAGTATCAGGCCCCTCACTATACTTTCCTATCAGTATCAGGCCCCTCACTACGCGTTCCTTCCAGTATCAGGCCCCTCACTGCACGTTCCTTCCAGTATCAGGCCCCTCACTAAACGTTCCTTCCAGTATCAGGCCCCTCACTGCACGTTTCTACCAGTATCAGGCCCCTCACTACACGTTCCTTCCAGTATCAGGCCCCTCACTACACGTTTCTACCAATATCAGGCCCCTCACTACACGTTCCTTCCAGTATCAGGCCCCTCACTACACGTTCCTTCCAGTATCAGGCCCCTCACTACACGTTCCTTCCAGTATCAGGCCCCTCACTACACGTTTCTACCAATATCAGGCCCCTCACTACACGTTCCTACCAGTATCAAGCCCCTCACTACACGTTCCTTCTAGTATCAGGCCCCTCACTACACGTTCCTTCCAGTATCAGGCCCCTCACTACACGTTCCTTCCAGTATCAGGCCCCTCACTACACGTTCCTACCAGTATCAGCCCCCTCACTACACGTTCCTTCCAGTATCAGGCCCCTCACTACACGTTCCTTCCAGTATCAGGCCCCTCACTGCACGTTCCTTCCAGTATCAGGCCCCTCACTACACGTTCCTACCAGTATCAGGCCCCTCACTACACGTTTCTACCAATATCAGGCCCCTCACTACACGTTCCTACCAGTATCAGGCCCCTCACTACACGTTCCTTCCAGTATCAGGCCCCTCACTACACGTTCCTTCCAGTATCAGGCCCCTCACTACACGTTCCTTCCAGTATCAGGCCCCTCACTGCACGTTTCTACCAGTATCAGGCCCCTCACTACACGTTCATACCAGTGTCAGCCCCCTTCACTACACGTTCCTACCAGAATCAGGCCCCTCAGTCACATCTGGAACTCACTTTCACCTCATGTCCTTCTGTCTCCGCTCGAAACATTCCATATTCAAAACAAAATGAAATACCCATCTTTTCCTGGTAAATTATCAGGATTGGAATAGTCTTGGTGTGATGCCGGGAACAGTGGTTGTGGCCAAATGAAGTTTTGTTTATTGGTTGCCTGTAAGTGGAATTTTTTTGTTACGATTATGGATGTGTCTGCCTAGTTTCAGCTATCGTATGCCTGTAGACTGAGTGGAAATGTTTTTATTTTTCTTATGTTTGTGCTTCTTTTTGTATGGTAAAGCGCTCCGAGCTTGGTATATTTATTATTATTATTATTATTATTATTATTATTATTATTATTATTATTATTATTATTACTATATTATTATTATTATTATTATTATTATTATTATTATTATTATTATTATTATATTATTACATTTTCACTGGCCTAAACTCAATGCGCATGACAGATAATCGGGTACAAAATTGCCAGATTGAAATAAGTTTCATTGTTCTTTCTTTCTTTTTATGAAAAAAAAGGTTCATGCGCATCGCAGACGCATATCAGCTATTTTCGTTCAAAAGGAATGACTCTGGCAACAAGGATGTAACAATGACAAGCAGTTGTAGCCTAGGGATTGTTTTAACACACTCAAGTCGTGCCACATCCGGATATGCGGCTTCATGTCGCGTATCCGGATACGGCACGTCTCGAAAGAGTTAAATTAAGGGGATGTTGAGGTGCTCTCTCTGTTTGCAGCTGGCCCAGGTGGGGGACGTGAATTACGTGGGCAACTGGCCGTACCTGAGGTGGGCACAGACCGCGCAGTACGGTTACAGCCCCAACCCGGCCCTCCCCAAAACGTTCATGGCCGTTGCTATGGATCTACCCGACTACACCTCTCCTTACCACCCGTGAGTATGGAACAAGAGGGAAAGTCTTTAGATTTTCAGAATCCTTTATTTGCCGTCTTTTTACTGACTGGTGATATGAGGAAAAACAACGTATCGGGAAACACACAAATCAGCATTTTGCCTATATGACATACAGTTTTACTGTTACGATTGTGTTTGTGTTGTCCTGTGAGAGCATACATGTGTTAATCGTAGGAAACGATCCGATTTTTATTTGAGCTATCATGGTTACGATTCACGTACCTTTTTAGTAAGATTTTCTTTCGTTCGCGCGTAGATCGGAAATCGCTTTGTTATTATGCTAAGTTTAACCGGAAGCTTCTAGCAAGGTCGCGCGGAGAATAGCGGCCGATCTTTGTTTTGCGTAGATTAGCGGAGTATAGATTAGATCCGTCGAGCAGGTCGCGCTGTCTAGTGACGTGTGTCGTCAGAGGAATAGGTAACATTTTGCTACATTGTTTTATAGACGCTCAAATAGTCATTGTTGTTTCCTGTGCGCGTGAAGTTGGCAGCCAGTCGGTATGTTTTTTTTAAAGATTGTTTGTGAAACTTCTGGAAAGATTCCGGCTAGATCGTGAACTGCCTTCCATACTTTTGTGTGACATCGTTACACACTAGGATTTGGGGCTGAAATTAGTAGCCGAATTTTTGTAGCCTATTGTAGTTATTCTAGAAAATTCTTTTTTTATTAATATTGATGAGTTTCAGTTACGTGTTTTGTCCTGATTGGTTGCGTTGCATGATTTTCTTGGATTATTCTGGAAATTGATTGTACTATAAAAGATTGGTGCTGGGAAGCACGTTTATACATTGCCACGGTCTTGCATTGTCAGTTGTAGAGACACACAGTTTATCGTAGGTACGTGGCCCGTATAGGGTGTACATTGTGAGAGACGCAGCGTAACGCTGGTGTACGTTATATGAGAAACTTTGTGTCGCCAGTGTGGACATTTGCAAAAGAGACATTGTATCAGTGTTGGTGCATTTGGAAATGCATTGTGTGGAGATCACATCGCTGAATTAAAATATTGTTGGAACTGTTACTCCAGTATTGTCTACATCCTTAAGCCACGTGTGACGGGTTGCAGCTGAATGAAGTTTATTTAAAAGAACATTACGTGCGTGCGTCTGGTGCGTTTATCATAATACTACGACTACGACTCCACCACGTAACAATTACAATAACTGTTGCTGTTGCAGCGTTGTGTAAAGTATCTTTGATGTTTTTAGCTAAATTTCCAACAATAATTTCGTGTTGTATGAACACATTTGTTGCACTCACGAAATATTTGTTGAACAGAGATAGGATTTAAAACTCATATGTGATGTCTTTTAAAAATAATTTATTGTGTTTTCTAAGAATTTGTTCAAAGCCTATAAATTAAAGACGTTTTTCTTAAACAGCTTGGAATATGTAAAAAAGCTTGTCAGTTTATCTTTATAAATGAATTTTGTGCGCACAGATTAGATTTCATGCACCGAAAATTTTGTTATTGTATACCTCTGTAACTTCTTCGTGTTTAGATCCACACTTTGCTAGACTATCGCAAACGTACTTCCGCATTGTGAAGTCACCTGTATAAAATCTACCCCCATATCCTTCTACTGACAGTCTTCAGTCCTGGAGACCGATAAGTCTGTTGGACTGAATCAGTTAGGGCGATGTAGAACACGAGGTCAACTTCGCACCGCGGACTTTTGCTTATTGGCAAAATGGTGATGTTGGTGATTGTTGATGGTGTTGATGATGGTGGTGGTTTTATCCGGAAATCCTTTATGTCTTTTTCTCTCCCGATAACAACATCGTGGTCGTATGAATTTCCGTCAGCAGCATCCACCCTCGCTACAAACGGGAAGTGGCCGAGCGCCTGACACTTGGGGCTCTCAACGTGGCTTACGGGCAAAGTGACGTCAGTTTCCAAGGACCCTTCCCGTCAGGCTTTGCGGCGGATAATGCCCAGCACACTCTGACCATCGAGTTTGACCATGGCTACACCCCGCTGGATATCCGCTCAAACGGCGGCTTTGATGTAAGTCCGAACAAGACAATCTTCATTGAGGTGTCATGGAGTCCGATAAGCGCTTGAAACAAACAAAACAAAAAAACTCCGAAAGTCTCTGCCAACCGGAAGCCATCTCCACAGACTCCCTCCCCACCTTCAAGCACATTGCTGAAGGTTGGATGATATCAAACTGCCCCCCCCCCCCCCCCTTTCCCCAACAGAAACCAACTTTTAACGTGTAATAGCACCCGCCCCTTTTAGCCATATATATATATATATATATATATATATATATATATATATATATATATATATATATATATAATATATATATATATATATATATATATATATATATATATATATATATATATATATATATATATATATATATATATATATATGGCTAAAAGGGGCGGGTGCTACAGGTTAAAAGTTGTCATTTTATCATAAAGGGTTATCATTTTCCCACCCCTCGCATGCACACACAGTGGATTAATCCTCTCCGTAGAGGTTTCCACTCTAAAGAAAAGAAGATCAACAACATCACAGAAACAAGCTTCGAAAGCAGTATGAAGTTTCAAGAAAAAACAAATGTGAGATTCTCATTAACACGTAATCAGCGATGTAAGAATCTATTTTTTACACACTTTTTGTCTACAGTAATACGATATTAGATGGTTTTATCTGCAGTAATACGATATGAGTTGGGTTTTGTCTACAGTAATACGATATGAGTTGTTTTTGTCTACAGTAATACGATATGAGTTGGGTTTCCGCACACACCTAGATAGCAAGACAGCTGCTATCGTAGCTTTGCAAAGATCTGGACGTAATGTACCTTGCAATATGACCTGGTATGTTTAGGTGTCGTACAAAGGTTTGTATATGACATAATAGCGCAATACATGACGCCAGATTGATAAATGATGTCATTGCACGTGAGCTCACAGTATGTCAAACTCAGTTTCGCGTGTATCGATAACTTCAGTTGACTAGAATTTTACAAGAAAATGTTATTCAGACGACCGTTTACATACTCAAGCTGTTTCACGCTGTATCAAGCTGTTTCACGCTGTATCAAGCTGTATCAAACTGTATCACGCATAATGTGATACGCATGTGCCGCTTCAGTGACGGCGTCAAGAAGGAGGTGTGTAAGAAAAACAAGATAAGGATTTCATCCCAAAGTCTACCGTGTTGTTTGGGGCTCAGATGCGTTTATCTTATAGGAACATTCAGAGTTGTTCATATTTTTAGGCTGATAATGCTGATCCATTTCCTTCCTCTCTTAGCCAACCTCTGATCAACACACACGCCGGCGAACATAAATAAAGACGGTAACACGGCGCTTCCCGTGATTAGTACGCTCTGCGGGCTCGTGTAGCGACAGGAATCCATCTCCTTCTACTCTAAACCACCTCTGATCTACACACAATTGGCACACATAAATAAAGACTCCCGCCATTTGTAAGCTCTGTGGTCTGGCGTAGAATAACTATTCTGAAGTTAAAATAAGAAAAAATACGGACTCCAGTGTGGATCTACCGGTTTTTGTGAAACGGCCATTTTCTCGCCAGTGAGCATCTTAATAAAAAAAATCGAAAATACAAATCTCGAGATAATTCTTTTAGGGAAAATATCCTAAAAACTCAAGCTTGTACGTCTTCAAACGCAGGCTCTAGTCGCTGTCACACACACACACACACACACACACACACACACACACACACACACACACACACACACACACACAAACACACACACAAACACACACACACACACACACACACACACACACACACAAATTCACACATACGGCGCTTTGGCGCCAAAAAGACGTTCTCTAGCAAGGTTTGCGTAGCTAGACGTGACGTCATTTTTATGTTGTTACTTCTTTTCCCAGAATTTTTGCCCCGCACGCGAAAAACGTCATGTACCGTATTTTCAATAGGCAGGGCAACAAAGAAGACACGCTCAACACATGCAGACAAGCCAACATTCATAGGACATAATTATCGTGTATAACGCTGTTTGCCGCCTACTTTCATTCGTTGGCTCTTTTAATTTATACATTCCAACATAAAACTGAATTGAAACTCGGACCCTCCTTGTTCAAGGTATGCTGCAACGCTAAAGGCAAGTGCGATAGTCACGGCACGTGGGTGAACGCACCAATCACAGCTCACGACGCCTCGCACGTGACCATCTCCACTTCCGGCTGCGGGTCGAGCCACCTGGCGGGGGTGAGATACGCGTGGCGGACCGCCCCTTGCGCCCTGAAGCACTGCTCTGTGTACGCCGCAGACACGGAGCTGCCGGCACCTCCCTACATCACTTACTCTTCCCCCGTGTAAATCGCCTCGCTCATGGAATAATAAAAAATAAAACGAACGGGAAAGAAACACGTTCAGGAATAACGAATACGAAAGATTGACTTAAATGTGTGCTGGTCTGTAATTTTGGAGTTTACGACTTTCAGCTTTAAGGTCCCAAAATAAAGACCAGCATTCACGCAAGTAGCGAATTCTTTTGCCTTTGTTACTGCGATGAGTGGTTCTTTCTTATGTCTTCAGTACTGGTTGAAGTCAGCAATTTGTTTTGTCAAGTGTTATTCATCTCGTCTTTGACTCTTCACAAACTGAGGACCAACATCATCCGGACAGGAATATTGACCTTATTCACTCTTTAAAAAGTATGGGTCCTGCACGACCCACACCATCGTTTGTGTGTAGGAAAAATTCAAACATTGTGCATTTGTTTATTTGTTCATCAATTATTAACATATTTGTCAAAATGTAGTCTTTTGTGAGCTTTGAACATTTGTTTTTAATTTCACTGAAATATTCCCAGTAGTTAATGAACTATTTGCAATTAGACACCCGTCTGGGTCATCCAGGACCCAGGAAGCACGGTGAAGGCTAAGCAAGCATTGAAATTAGTAAGTGTAAAAATCTGAAGTTTAATTTTTTTCCTGACTTTAGTGTTCGTATACCCCCTATGTGTAAGCCATTTCCCTGCGTCATGCATCGTTTAACTTATTCACCCCGGCGCACGTATATCCCAAATTTTGGAGGCGTCATCTAATGATTAAGCACCAGTTGCAGGAGATGGGTCGACCATGATAATTCAAGGGCAGTGCCAGATTAGCTTGGCGCCGACAGGCGCCAAGCTAATCTGGCACTACCCTTGAATTATCATGGTCGACCCATCTCCTGCTGTGGTGCGTCAGGGCTGAATGGGTTAAGGTGACTGAATATATCTGGATTTGTTAATTGAAAACGGCCTTTAAAAGGTTTTTAAGAGCCTTGTTGAGTATGGAGGCCATTGTCGCCCTGACATACCCATGGTCCCGGGCACATTTTTATAGACAATGCCGTTTGCGTGAACTACCCCATGAGCGACAAACACGCAGAATAGCTGATTTAAGAACACAATACACATTTCTCAAATAGTGTGTTAAAATGATTTTTTAAAAAACACCTTTTCGTCACTTTATATAGTAGCTTAGTATTTTCTCGTAAAAGAAGTTCGTTTTGATAATTGGAATTCGAAGTGCAATGAACACAAGTGTATTTTTTAACTCGCAAATTGCCCAGATGTTCACGATGACGTTACAAGTGTTTGCATTGTTGGGCAATTGCTCAGACCCTTTTTTCTTTCTTTCTTTTCGATAAAGGCGTGCTTTAGGTCATGTCTGCCACATTGGTTATGAAGTAAATATGGGGTCCCTCGCAAAATAGAGTACTTTGGGTCGTTTTCGTGTACGTATTCAATAAGGGAAACAAGCGATAAAGAACGTCCGGCACATCATTGTTGAATACGCGATGAGAAAGTTTATCTATAAGTTAAAAAAATAGTCAATGTAAGCGTTCTTCAAGTGTTGTTAGGTAATTTATAAATGTAACCATCCATTCCAAACTTTGTTTTGAACATACTACACTTACAACAACATTCAGATGATTCCGCCTCAGCGTAATGTACCACTGTTGAAAAGGCTGGTCTTGAAGGCAACTCTCAATCTTTTATACCATGTGTATCTGTAATCTAATTAGCTATTAATCCAATAACCAGTGAGGTTGAGCTCTTCCTTCCAAACTAGTATGGACAGACGTTCAAAAAGAAAACTAAATTTTCCAACCTGGAACATCTTCAGCATAAATCTGTACCTTACACCATCAACATTTTCAATGTTGATATTGTTATTTATGACAGTACTCAGAAAATATATCAAGGGCAGCCTAAAACATTTAACAGCCATCATCGTACATTAAAATGCACATTGTCGACAAAACATTATTAAGTGTTTAGTTCCGCAACAAAATAATGGCTTGCCCGGTCACGTCGAGACGCCGCTAGAACACACGAGCGGCTTGAGCCGCGAGTGGGTTTTAGTGACGTCTTGATGTGACCAAAAGCCACAATTTTGTTGCGTATCTAAACAACGAATTTGTCTCGATTCACTACCACATAAGAGTCATATCAAAAACAAAACCGACACTTACTTGCGACTGTAAGACATGTCTTGGTGCCGAGACAGTTCACGCACACGCACATGTTATGCACATCCGCGCAAGAATTTGGAACATAGAACTACGCTTCCTAACCACTGAAGCAATTCAAGAATACACCCTATCCAAACTCTTTCCCGTCGTAACAGTGCTCATCGAGTCACTTCCCTGCAGACGGGTCAGGGAAAGGACATGTGTTCCCTGCTGACGTGCATTTGTTTTGGGTAGATTGAATTGATTTTCACATCATCCTAAGCTAACAACCATAGATAAATTGGAAAGAGCATTAAAAGTACTGCCCCCACCCGGGTCTGCCCTGGGGGACTTGGGTGGGGTTAGGTATTTTTTAGTTCCCAGGGTCACCCTGGTCAGCCCCACAGGGTGGGTTTTTCTCTCTATTATGGGGCATGTGTTTCTGTCTACCCTTTGTCCATTCACCTGTATTTGCCTTTTTAAAACTCTCCCTACTGTCTGCACTGCCTGTAGCTCTTGATATTGGATGTGTGTTGCTAAATGGTCTTAGCTTTATTTATGCCCCATGTTGTAGGTTTATTTAATGTATTTGACCGGCTGGCGACATACATTCAATTTTCTGTTTAGTTTTTTTTTTCACAAGCAGTGCAGGCACGTCCTGAGAAAGCCTTGTTGCTGTCGGGACGTTAAACAATGTACAATAATAATAATAATAATTAAAAGTACATTTACAAAATGTGCATGTGTAGTGGGAAATCGAACCAATTTGATTTTTATTATGCAACAGAACAAACATGGTGGAGCAACAAACGAAAAAAACCAACGTTTTGGTAGCAACAGTATAAGAACATGCACAACAACAAAAAACAAACAAGAACTACTCACCAACATGGCAGAAAATTGTATTCCACAAGCAGAGAAATCACACACAAAATAGAAAATGCAACTGTTGTGAAATATGTCTGAACATTCCATCAGAAACAAGATGATGATAACACCACTCACAACACTGCCTCCAACTGTCTCTTGGGCTGATGTGAAAAGCTGGACTACAAAAGTATTCAGCCACACACACTGAAAGTGAAGACATGATTGTACACATCCAAAACAGATCTAACCACTTTCACAAGTTTCTTCAGAATCTGCAGAACACTTCACATTAGTAAACCTGTTGAAGCTTGAACGCTATCAAATTACAGTTTTCAAAAGGGACGCCATCGCTGGTTCTGGAAACGATGAGTGAGTTGCAAGAAATTCGCACCCACAGTGTCTAAACACAGGCCAAACATATTATAGTGGTTGCTTCCCTTTGACCTTCTGCTCTGCTTTATGCGATAAAAAAAAAAAAAAACCCCGCAACACTAGAGTACTAGTGTGGCGGCAGTGCATGCCACGAGCAGAGCACTGAGCGGCTAGTGTTGCCATGGCTGGAGCAAACGCGGCTGTCACTAGCGGGCCAGTGTTACGATGGCAAAAACTCTTCGTTCACGTTTGTGCGTTTTCCTCCCTCTTTTGACAAAAATCTTTCATACAATGAATTTTAGGCCATACTGACGACAGCTTTACTTGTACAGTTTGGTGTGGAACTACGAGGCAGCACAGAACACACTCATCTATGACGTCATCCTCCCTTTCTCCATACGAACAGTAGGCTACACTCCAATGCCGTATGAACGCAATCGCGAATGTACGGTGCTGAGGAAAAACTAGCCAGGCGGGAAAAAAAAAACATCAACTGACGGTTCTTTTAAAGTTGAAAGTTGATTGAATAACATTTCTGTCATGAAGACTCTCATTGATAATCTAGACTCGATGAATCATAATAGCAGTTCCGTAAATGTTATCCAAACCATTGTACTCAACAAACTATGATGGTATAGCTGGAGCCAATCACTCAACTGTGTACAGGAAATAAATTGGACAATTTTAGTTCAAGGGTGGTACCAGAATAGCTTGGCGCCTAAGGCGCCAAGCTATTCTGGCACCGCCCTTAAACTAAAATAGTTCATCTATTTTGAAATCTCTAAAGTAGCCTTCATATTAAGATATTAAGCATTTTTTTACAATTCAGCCTCAGGATTTGTACGAGTACGCGTAAAACTGAAGACACATTTCTGCACTATTTCTGTTTATTTTGCTTTGTCGACACACCTAATGAACTTTTACGGCAGTTTTGGCGTGCAGCAAAAGCACACGCGAAATCGCACGTATTTATTCTGCGCAGCCGTAAGCGTCTCAATCTATTTTTGGCTGTTTCCCATACTGATAGCGTTGCATCTATAGAACGGAGTGAAGTCATTGTAAGATTACTTGATAAAAAGACGACGTGTGATGAACTGAATTGTCCTAAACCTAAATGAACCATAACTAGGTCTGTGTGTAGCGTAACCATCTGTTACAAAAGTGTATATTTAAACAATCCAGACCAAAAAGGTGACTGCCAAGCGTGTAATATGCAAAGAAGTACCCAACGGAGAAAGAAACACGCTTAGAAAAGACGGGTACACCACAATTTATTAATATTTCGGGTAAATACCCTTCGTCAAAATAGACAAACAAACAAACAAACAGAGAGATTAGCCGCTACTTATCTTCATTGGCAGAAGGAATGTGGAAACTGAAGGAGGTGACGTAAAATAAAAGAAAAGGAAGAACAAAAGTGCGGAAAAAGTAAAAAATGACGTCAACGAAAAATCATAAGAGAGAGACTCGGAGAGAACCTGAACACGAGAGACAAGAGTGTATGCAAGCACGTGCAGGAGCGAGCAAAAGTAAAAGCGTGTAGTTGAGGCCAGAGAGAGAGAGAGAGAGAGAGAGAGAGAGAGAGAGAGAGAGAGAGAGAGAGAGAGAGAGAGAGAGAGAGAGAGAGAGAGAGAGAGAGAGAGAGAGAGAGAAAGAGAGAGAGAGAGAGAGAGCGTGTTTCTTTCTCCGTTGGGTACTTCTTTATATTTAAACAGTTACGGCGGTAGTGTGCCTCCAATGGGTTAACCCGTAGTCCTACCTACATTCTGAGGTACATCTGAAGCCGATCACTCAACCCGTAATTCTACCTTCAACCTCAGGTACAGCTGGAGCCGATCACTTAACCCGTAATTCTAACTTCAACCTGAGGTACAGCTGGATCCGATCTCAGTCAGCAAGAGACATACGCACACGCACGTACACTTACACTCACACGCAAACTTATGCACATACGCACGTACACATACACTCACACACAAACGTATGCACACACGCACTCACACGTATACACACACGCGCACACATACACACTCGCATACACACACGGACTTATATAAATATGCACACACACACACACACACACACACACACACACACACACACACACACACACACACACACACACACTGACAAATATAACAAGCAGGGGCTCGTGACCTCGCGCTGGGACCATACGGCGTTGAGGCGCGTCCCCTGGGTGGTGGATAGGGGGTCCCTCGTGAGAGGGGTGCACCGAATGAAATAAGGTGCCGTGAACCAACATGGTCTAAGGGAAGGTGACCCCGACAGAAAACCCCTGGTCCTCCTAGTAAGGGGGTTGGGCATGGGGGTAGCTTCCCCACCCTGCAAAAAAGGAAATAGCTACAAAAACGCCGACGAAAAGACTAACAGTAATTCCTTTCCTGGAGGAGGAAGGTTCTTCTACTAGAAGACTTATGACGTCCTGTGGTGAAAGCCGGAAGTCTTCGGAAGCCACAGGACCGAGCCGCCTCTCTCTATCCAGGGATACAACCATGGGCACATGGAACGTCAAGACCATGTACCAGAGCGGCAAGGCCGCCCAGATAGCAGCGGAAATGCAAAAGTACAACCTTTCCCTGCTAGGCATCAGTGAAGCCAGATGGACGCAGTCTGGCCAGAAAAGGCTGTTAAGTGGGGAGATGATTCTGTATTCAGGTCATGAAGAGGAGAATGCCCCCCATACAGAAGGAGTAGCACTCATGCTGTCACCAGTGGCACAGAGAGCGCTGATGGGCTGGGAACCTCTTGGGCCAAGAATTATAACAGCAGCCTTTAGAACCAAGAAAAAGCTCAAGCTGAACGTCATCCAGTGTTATGCGCCCACCAATGACAGTGACGAGGAAGAGAAACAAGAGTTCTACGACCGACTCCAGAGTGCCGTGGACAAATGTGCGGAGCGAGACATCACCATCGTCATGGGCGATTTTAATGCCAAAATAGGGGAGGACAACACCGGATACGAAGAGGTGATGGGGAGACAGGGACTAGGCTCGGAGATGAGTGAGAACGGGGAGAGGTTTGTAGACTTTTGTGCTCTAAACCGACTTGTCATTGGAGGCAGCATCTTCCCACACAGAAGAATACACAAAGCAACTTGGGTCTCACCTGACCATACAACAGAGAACCAAATAGACCATATCTGCATTAGCAAGAAATTTAGAAGATCCTTTCAAGATGTTCGAGTGAGGAGGGGAGCAGATGTCGCCTCAGACCACCATCTGCTTACCTTAAGAATGAAGCTCAAGCTAAAGAAAAGCCGCACAGAGACAACAAGAAGACAGCGCTATAATGTAGGCCTCCTGAGAGAAACTGGAGTTAGAGAAGAGTTCAAACTGGTGCTGTCCAACCGGTTTCAAGCGCTACAGGAGCTAGTAAATGAAGAGGAGGCGGTCACCACAGAGCAGCAGTGGAAGGCAGTTAGAGAGGCGCTGAACTCAACCTGCAAAGACACTGTAGGGTTCAGGAAACACCACCACAAGGACTGGCTGTCGGCACAGACCTTGAAGAAGATAGAAGCGAGAAAGCAGAAGAAAGCAGCGGTCAACAACAGTCGCATGAGAGCAGCCAAAGTAAGGGCACAGGGGGAATACTCGGAAGCCAACCGCGAGGTGAAGAGGAGTATCAGGGCAGACAAGAGGGCCTACACAGACAGCCTGGCAGCAGAGGCAGAAAAGGCAGCAGGCAGCGGCAACATGAAACAGCTCTACGACATTACCAGAAGATTGTCGGGTAAGTATGGCCATACAGAAAGACCAGTAAAAGACAAAGAAGGCAAGCCTATTGCAGACAGAGCAGACCAACTCGACAGATGGGCCGAGTATTTTGAAGAGTTACTGAACAGACCTAGCCCACCCGACCCCCCCGACATCCAGCCGGCAGAGACCGACCTACCCATCAGCTGTGACAGACCCAGCCGGGAAGAGATCAGAAAAGCAGTGGCATTTTTGAAGAATGGCAAAGCAGCAGGGCCAGATGGCATCCCAGCGGAGTCTCTGAAAGCAGACCTAGAGACAACAGTTGAGATGCTGTACCCACTGTTTGGAAAGATCTGGGAAGAGGAGGTGATGCCAGCTGACTGGAAGGAGGGGTACCTAATCAAGCTTCCCAAGAAAGGCGACCTCAGCAAGTGTTCCAACTACAGAGGAATCACCTTGCTGTCAGTACCAGGAAAGGTCTTCAACAGGATCATCCTAGAGAGAATGAAGAGCTCCGTTGACCCCCAGCTGAGAGACCAGCAAGCAGGATTCAGGAAGAACCGATCATGTACAGACCAGATCGCCACTCTCCGCATCATCGTGGAACAGTCTCTGGAGTGGAGCTCCCCGCTGTACGTCAACTTTGTGGATTATGAGAAAGCATTTGACAGCGTGGACCGAGAGACTCTGTGGAAACTCCTACGACACTACGGTGTACCCACAAAGCTCGTCCGCCTGATCAAGAGCAGCTATGATGGCATGACATGTCGCGTGATCCACGAAGGGCAGTTCACCAGAGAGCTCCAGGTCAGAACTGGTGTCAGGCAGGGGTGTCTGCTGTCTCCGTTCCTCTTCCTACTGGCCATAGACTGGGTCATGAAGATGACCACAGAGCACAGACAAAGTGGAATACAGTGGACACTGTGGACACAGCTTGACGACCTCGATTTTGCAGACGACTTGGCATTACTGTCCCACACTCATCAACAAATGCAGGACAAGACCACGAGGCTTGCTGACATCTCGTCCCAAGTGGGCCTCACCATTCACAAACAGAAAACAAAGACAATGAGGCTGAACGCAACCAGGGAAGAACCAGTCTTGCTTGCTGGCACCCCGTTGGAGGAGGTGGAGTCCTTCACCTATCTCGGGAGCATCATAGACAAAAAAGGCGGCACTGATGCAGATGTCAGAGCACGAATCGGTAAAGCCAGAGCAGCCTTTCTCCAGTTGAAAAAAGTGTGGAGTTCCAGAGAGCTGTCACAACACACCAAAGTCCGGATTTTCAACTCCAATGTAAAAGCAGTTCTCCTATATGGAGCAGAGACATGGAGATTGACAAAAACCACAGTCAACAGAGTACAGACCTTCATGAACAGTTGCCTTAGAAGAATTTTGAAAATCCACTGGCCAGAGAAGATCAGCAACGTCGGACTCTGGGAGAGAACAGAGCAGATAACAGCAGAGAATGAAATTGGGCGAAGAAGATGGGGATGGATCGGTCACAGTCTGAGAAAGCCAGCTTCCAGTATCACTAGGCAGGCATTGTCATGGAACCCCCAGGGAAAGAGGAAAAGAGGTAGGCCGAGAAACTCCTGGCGTCGAGACCTCCAAGCAGACATCAAGAGACTGGGAACCACCTGGAGTAGAATCAAAGGAGAAGCACAGGACAGGAGTTGCTGGAGGTCTCTCGTCGACGGCCTATACCCGGGTAGGGGTGACAGGCGTAAGTAAGTAAGTAAGGGGCTCGTGAGAATCTACGTCTCTTGAAGACTGAAGGGATGTGAACAAGTGCGAGATTACACTGCGACTGAGTTGTTAAGCGGGGAAATATAAGTGCAGGAAGCGGCAACAGGGACGATAACAGTCTTTGCTTCTTGAAGATTGAAGGAAGATGGATAGAGGTTGCACTACGAGTTTTGCAGTCGCGATTTTTTTTAATGTAGGTTTTTATTGCATTTCTTTGCGGGCGTGTACATAGAGGTACATAAACACACAAACTTAAGTGTTGGCAATACTTGTCATGCACATTTAACCTGAAATCAGGCGACCAAATAAATTTCAAAAATAATACAGCCAGATTTCTCACTGCTTCTTTAACACCAGTTGTGTTTGGTTTACAATGATAAAAGTTCACCTCTAGTGATGTCTCTTGGCTTGACTTCGCAAACGAAGATTCTATAGGGGTTGTCCACGATGTCTGCAGGCATGCTCATGACTGCGGAGGCCGATCCGGGACAGGCAGGTTCGACCGCAGTGGCTGCAGGGGAAGGTCTGGCCAGGGTTCTGAGTTGCGGCATCTCTGTTTTTTTCTCCTGAGCCGCTTGTCTTTAAGGCTAGCTCTGCGAGAGTCCTCAAAGGAGACAGCTGCCTTGTAAATGGTGGAGCGCCAGGTGTCACGATCCGCAGCAAGTGAAGACCACTGGCGGTGGTCGATTTGGCAGGCACTAAGTGACTTCTTGAGACAGTCTTTGTATCTCTTCTTTGGTGCCCCTCTGCCTCTGCGTCCAGTGGCGAGCTCACTGAACAAGGTGATCTTGGGTAGGCGATGATTCTCCATCCTGGAGACGTGCCCAGCCCAGCGGAGCTGTGTCCGCAGCAGCAAAGCCTCGATGCTCACAGATTCTGCCTGTTCAAGGACCTCGACGTTTGTGACATATTCACTCCAGTGAATGCCAAGGATTGTACGCAGGCAGTGCTGGTGGAAGCGTTCGAGGAGTCGTAGTTGGCTGCGGTAGAGGGCCCAGGACTCGGAACCATACAGCAGGGTGGTGAGGACGACAGCTCTGTACACGCTGATCTTGGTGCCTGTTTTCAGCTGTTGATTGTGCCAAGCCCGCTTGTATAGACGCCCGAAAGCGCTGTTTGCTTTTGCCAGCCTGCTGTCCAGCTCCTTGTCCAGCTTAGCGACTGACGTGATGATGCAGCCAAGGTAGGTTAACTGGTGCACTGACTTCAGTTCAGACTCGCCGATGGTGATGTGGGGAGGGCGATGCTCTACCTTGGGTGCCGGCTGATGGAGGACCTCTGTCTTTTTCAGACTGACCTCGAGTCCAAAGAGCTGGGCAGCGTCTGCAAAGCAGGATGTGATGCGCTGCAGGGCTCTCTCTGTGTGTGCAACAAGGGCAGCGTCGTCAGCAAAGAGCAGCTCACGAATCAGTTGGTCTAGGGTTTTGGTGTGGGCCTGCAGTCGTATGATGTTGAACAGGCTGCCATCGAGACGATACCTGATGTACACTGCATCATCATCGTCGAGGTCCACTGTGGCCTGCTTCAACATCATGCTAAAAAGATGGTGAAGAGGGTCGGTGCCAGCACACAGCCCTGCTTCACACCGTTGAGAATGGGGAATGGTTCTGAGAGGTCACTGTTGAGTCTGACCTGGCCTTGTTGGTCCTCGTGTAGCTGGACGATCATGCTGAGGAACTTTGGGGGACAACGGATGTTGTGATGTAACACCAGGACAAACTAACAGTGTAAGGGAGACAATCAATGTCAAACTCAAATGCATTGACTGGGTTATTCCCTTCGTTACGCTGTATGTCAGTACTTCCGGGTAGCGTGCGGTCACCTGGCCTCGCTTCACAACTCGACGACTGTTTTTATTGGGATGCACGTTTACACGCCGTCATAACTACACATTTGTTCAAGGTGAGTTGCCTTTGCTTAGAAATGGCTGTCCTTATCACCGACACTCAACACTAAGGACTAACAATCATTGTGTACAGTGTCACAGCCGGACAGGTTAGTTCTCGTTCCGATCCCAACTATTTTGGGCACTACGAGTATTGAGTAGAGAACTCTCTACTGTGAGTGCCACACATAGACACACATACAGCGTGTTGCTAAAGGTGAAGCCCGTTATGACTGACTGTGTGTTAGCAAACTCAGCAGGACTGTCTTGAGTGTGTACAAGTGAATGAAAGCAATACAAGACAGGACAGTGCCTGATACACCAGTGTAGTACGGTAAATGTGACGCCATAGTGAGCGGAGTCAAACCTGGCTGTACTTTTGGTTTCCTTGTCCGTGTGTGTAGTGTTGCCGATACAGTCCCTCTCCCACTACCTTCCATCCGCAAGAGTCATGGATTCTAATCAGGGGCGGATCTGGGGGGTGGGTGGTCTAGGGGTTCGCCCCCCCCCCCCCAACAATAAAATAAAATAATAATATATTTTGTAAAATGCTATAGCAAAGTCCTTTTTCGGTGTTTGGAACCCTCTCCTCCCCTCCCCCACGTTAAAAATTTTGGCGAGTTTCCACCACCACCACCACCACCACACCCCCTTATCCCCCCCCCTCAAGGTAACTGGTTCGCCCCTGCTAATCAGTCCCTGTAGTGGCAGGGGGCAGTGGCATGGGCTCATGAAAATCTCTTGCTTGCCGAGATTGCATTTAGCTGTCATTCGAAATAAGGGTGTCGTTCCGGGTAGAGCATATTGCTTGATAAACGGTGTGTGTCGCTGTGTGACAAGGGGCTGTATCTCTGCTGCATCCCTATAGATCTGATAGGAACTTGGCTTACAAATTTAGAACAATCCAAAGCACACTTTAAAGCCAGTATAAATGAAAGCGTTTGTGGGATGGGGTGGTGGCGGTGTTGCACGGTATACCTATAAGCTCTTGGATTATCTAGTTTGTAAACATCGATGTTTAATTCCAGCATATTCCCAAATTCCTGTCTAGATATTATTTGTTGTGGAGAGTTGGATTAGCTGGTTGATTCATGGGTGGATGGATGGATGGATGGATGGATGGATGGATGGATGGATGGATGGGTTGATGGATGGATGTGTCGATGGATGTATCGATTGATTGATTGATTGATTGATTGATTTCCTAATACGATTTAGAATGATTTGAACTGGTTTGGCAATATTTGGAACACGCGTTGTCTGTAAACGCGATAACAGAATACAAAGACTGGCCACCCAGCCTCACGACTAAAATCAAACTGTCAGCCAGATTAGTTTACGAGCAGTTTGATTATAAGTTCGAGAAAGAGAGAAATAACCATTAAGTCCGTGTTGGTCTTGTCTACCATGATGTCATTATGTGCAGGCTTACAACTATTCCAGGTTTATACGTGGAACTAAAGTTCTTAATCACCTGTGTCATTTTATAGAACTGTAGAAGCTGTTGCCAGAGTTATGACTAACAGAAAATACTGTGTTGCAGAAATGGCGTTCTCGACTAACAGCGTGGATGTGGAATGTCCCGTATGTCACGAGGATTTCACGGAAGCCAAGTTTCTACCTTGTGGTCACGTGACCTGTCGGAAGTGCATCTTGTCCTGGCTTGCGGCCAGGGGGCAGGGTGGGTGTCCGTTATGTCGTGCCCCCATCCTGCCCACCTCCCAGCCTGTCCAGAAGGAGATGCTAGCTGCTGTGGTGGATAGGTTCCCAACCGATCTAGTTACTATGGCGCTGGTGGAGAGCAAGCAAGCGCTGAGCGGCACGCACGTGTGTGAGGTGTGCGACGGCACCACAGCTGCAGTGTCCTACTGTATGGAGTGCAGGTAGAAGGGTGGTGAAGTATTAAGTGATTCTGAAAAAAAAACACGTTTTTTTCTTGTTTTTTGTTTTGAATAAGTGTGCAAATCATTTTTTCTTTTTATTCCAGTACGTAAAGCCATTTTGATTAAATAAATTACTGTAGTAAAACACAGAAAACTACAAACGGTCGTGTCACCAGTATTTACTAAAATCAAACTTTTCTTTAAACAAGCTGCCTTCACCAGCTGTGTTTGCTGATTTTCAGCATGAAGCTGTGTTCCTCTTGCACCAAGAGCCACAAGAAGATCACCGCCACACGTGACCACAGACTGGAAGAGCTGGACACGCTGACCCCAGGTCGTCTGGCTGCTAGTCGCCGGTCGCCGTGTGTGAGCCACCCCGACCGTCCTGGGGACATGTACTGTCAAGCTCACCTCAGTCTCATCTGTGGGGAATGTTTTGCTTCCACGCACGACGTATGTGTGGTGAAGCCTGCTGCTAAAGTAGCCAAAGAAGAACGGGCGGCTCTGACAGACCAAGCTAGAAGGTTTCGTGACAAGGAGTCGGCAATGGACAAACAGGTAACACAATGGCTGACAAATCTGACATAATTACTATCTATCTATCTATCTATATCCCGTAGTCTTGCCGACCGTTGGGGCACAACTGATGACTTGGCAACCAGCTTCCTCCATTCCTCTCTGTTCTCTGCCATTCTCAGCGTATCGCCCAGCTTCAGTTCTGTCCACTCTGAGATATTGTCCTCCCATCTTTTCCTCTGTCTTCCTCTCCTTCGTCCTCCTTGCACAGTGCCTTGCAGGATTGTTTTGGCAAGCCTTGCTGAACGCGTGACATGCTCATACCACTTCAGTTTGCGTTTTCTCGCAATGGCGAATAAGTCTTCATGGGGCCCGATGGCTTGCCTGATTCTGCTTCCCACTTCCTTGTTTGTGATGTGATCTCTGTATGAGATGCCAAGCAGCCTTCGAAAACATCTCATTTCAGTGGCTTGTATCCTCCTTTCAAGGTCTGCTGTGAGGGTCCATGACTCGCAGGCATACAAGAGCACTGAGATGACTAAGGAGCGCATCAGTCTGATCTTGGAGCAGAGTGTGATGTTTCTGTCCTTCCATATGGTCTTCAATCTTGTCAGTGCTGTTGTTGTCTGCGCAATCCTGGACAGTATTTCTGGTTTTGATCCCTCATCTGTCATAATGGCTCCTAAGTATTTGAATTTCTTAACTGTTTCCAGTTTTTGGCCTCCAACCATGATTTCAGTGCCAATGCCACTGGCGTTATTGGTCATCAGTTTGGTCTTCTCTGCACTGATTTCCATCCCATATGCAATGGCTGTACTATCCAGCTTTTCCACCAGCTGAGCTAGCTCCTTCTCTGTTCCTGCAAGGCCATCAATGTCGTCCGCAAAGCGCAAGTTCGTGATTGTTCTGCCTCCAATACTGACAGTTCCTTCATGATCTTTCAGAGCGTCCGTCATGATTCTTTCCAGGAAGATGTTGACAAGAGTAGGTGAGAGCAAGCAGCCTTGTCTGACTCCAACTGTAGTCCTAAACCAGTTTCCTATTTTGCCGTTGAAGCCGTTGAAGCAGACTGCGCTAGTGGCCATGTTGTAAAGGTTTGCTATGACTTTGATCAGGTTGGCATTGATGTTGTATAGCTTCATGGTGCCACACCCTGTCAAACGCTTTCTTCTGACATACACGTATGCATTATGTTGATATCTTAACTCAATCGAGACGTGCCGCAGTCGGATACGCGGCTTATAGCCGCGTGTCCGACTGCGGCAGGTCTCGAATGTGTTAACCCTTCGGCTGTTGGTAGCGCGTTCTGCTGCTATGATTCCTGTGGGAAGCATCGTGACAAAAAGCCGTAACGACAGCCAAAGAGTTAAATTTTGCTTGATATGTAATGATAAATTCTATAAAGAATATGGCTGGCAACTCTGACGTGCACCTGCGTTAATGTCGTTAACTGTGTCGTATTTGTCCAAAAAAATGCGATAATTAGTTTGGGGACAACTTTCTTGTAGTTTACACTGACAGCCAGAAGAATGTAAACCGTGCAGTATAAACGATCACACGTGTTGAAGTTTTCTCATTGAGAGAACTCTCTATCTGTGTTGGCTGGCACACTCATCCTTTGTTAATTTTAACCATGATCCAGGTCATAAAACAATTACATATCAATGTTAATTTTGGTTTATTGTAATACAAACTAATCAAATAGTTTAGTTGTCTCCCATGCGTTGTTTCTTCAGTTCAATACGAGACGATCTGATTCCGATTCAGAGTGGTATTCCTGTCAGTTTCGATTTTATTGTGTCTTTTTCAGATCAAGAAGTTAAAGAAGGAAATTGCTGCTGCGCAGGCGCACATCAGGACACAGAGTTCTGAGGTCAAGGTACATTTTGATCGTCAGCAACAACGGTTGGAAAAGCGGTGCCACGAGATTCTCGACCAGCTACAGCGAGAAGAAGATGACATCGTGAGCCCGAAGCGAGCTGAGATAACCTCCCTTGAAGAGCAGAAAGCGGCACTGGCAGCCCACGCTGGCTCAGTGGAGCGACTGGTGTTGCCCGCCCCTGATGGTGCCCTGTTAGGGATGCTGGGGCAACTGAAAGCGCGATTGGACGGCCTGGAAAAGAAGAGTGAGGTGCCTAAGATCAGTACAGGTGTCACTCTAGTGTCGGTCAGCTGGGATTCCGGGATGATGACACGTCTGGAACAAGCCATCGCCGCCTTGGGACACGTCACACACAAGGTACTCACGGTGACTCATGGGATGAAATGATACCGGTTGTTTTTTCAGGAAACCTTATAAATGCACGACTATCTTTGGCAAAAAATAAATAAATAAATAAAACAGATTCAACTCATACTATACTTTTTGCTAGCGTCTGTGTGTCGGATTACATTCATGATATGTCTTGCTACAGTTACGTTTTGTGTCTTAGAGAGTTTTCAAACCAGTATTTAGTTTTGTTGTGTGGGCAGACAACCCAAGCTGTAGCAACGCAGGAGTGCCTGGTGTGTGGTATGTACACAGCAAACTGTTTCCTGCAAATATTCTTTAATATTATTTGTTAAAATATTAGGGTGTACACGCGTATTGATTATCGTTCTTGGAGTTCAGTTTCCCCCGCATGTGTAATATCACTTGTCCACGTGGAGATAATTGTTGTTTTTAGATATGGTACAAAGTTGACTGATATAATAAGTGATAATAGGATCAGATATTCACTATGCCGAAAGTCCCGGGGGGGGGGGGGGGAGGGGAAGGGAAGGGGGGGGGGGAAGGCAAAGGAGGACCGAATTTCCCGGCGGAGATGGGGGTGGGGGAGGTGCTGGCAGAAGGGAGAGAGGGTCGAGTGTTAACCTTTAGGTTGTCGGTAGTGCTTATCCTGTCGGAATCACTTCGACAATAAGTGCTACTGACAGCCAAATGATTAATATATGGACACTTTGAAAGACAAACATAACTGAAGTTGCTTTTGAAGATGGGCTGTAATACTTTCCACATAAACCAGAGCCAGTGAGAGCGAAACCAGAGCCAGTGAGAGCAAACCCAGAGCCAGTGAGAGCGAAACCCACAGGAGCTGAGCTGGCAAAAATCCTGAAGATTGGGGACCGTGTGAAACGAGGACAGGACTGGCGGGCAGCGGGAAAAGAGGTAAATACTGGTGAATCTGTTAATTAGGCCGCCATTGGCACGGAGAAAATAGTGGAGTAATAACCGGCAGGTCTAATAAGCAGAATCAACATCAGTGTAATCATGACCGGCCCAGATAATAGTGTGTCCTTCACCACTGTCTTTTAACCACTTCACTGCCGAGAAAAAAAAACCCGATCCAGCTGCAAAAGACATAGATCCTCATGAGCCCCCGCGACTGCAGGGCTCATGAGGATCGATTCCTCTTGCTGAGATCAGTTTGTATCTATGTTTCTTGAACGGTGTTGGCTTTGGGTCGTTGAATGAACCAAGATTTCAATAAAAATGTACATACAGTGGCAGGGAAGGGGTTAACGCATGCACGCATGTAAGGACTAACGGTTGACGTAATACACAGGTTTAACCGTCACAGCTTTCCAATCCTCATATGTACGTGTAAGGGATCATCAGCGTCATGTCATGTTCTTTATTATTTTTAGTTAGCTTTTTATCTTTAAAAACCCGAGTATTGCTCCTTTTTGATACTTGTCGTCGTCATAATTATTATCAACATCACATTCATCATGATTCTCATCACCATCATCATCACCAGGGCAGCATGTACACTACCAGCACCAGCACTGACACTGGTCGTTATCAACCGTCATCAACATTTTCTACTACATCACAAACGTAAATAATGATAGCAATGACGACGACGATGACTATAGTTGATAATGGTGAAGATGACGACGGACGATGACGACCAGTGTTGCCCAGCAGTTGTGTTAATTGATGGTGAGTGTTGACTGTCCATAGGGCTGTGGAGGACCCGGTACAGTGACACAGATAGGACCGCCAGGCTTTCGTGCGAACGTGGTGAGAGTGAAGTGGGATGCTGGACGCGAGGACTATTACCGTATGGGTACTAGTGGCCGCTACGAGCTGGAACTGGTGTGATCTTGACTGCTGACAACACTGGACACAATGGAAACTGACATAAACAGTACATTATTTTTTTTATTGTCAATCAAAGCCAGGATGCTGCTGCTGCTTCTGCTGCTGATTTAAATTTAACGACTGCAAGAGGCATAGATCCTTACGAGCCCCCGCAATTGCGGGGGCTCATGAGGATCTATGCCTCTTGTTGACACCTTTGTGTATCTGTCATCCTTGGACGGCTGAGCTGTTTGGCGCTGAATAAACTGGCAGTTAAGGGGTTAAGCGGCCCTTTCCCTCTCTTGTTGTTTTTCACAGAACAGTTATAACCCCTTCACTGCCGAGAAAACATTAACACCACCCTATTGCAAGAGGTATAGCTCCTCATCAGCACCCGCAGTTGCGGGTACTCCTGAGGATCTATGCCTCTTGCTGATACCATTTTGCATCTATTTTCCTTGGACGGCTGAGCTGTTTGGCGTTGAATTGACAATGATTTCAAAACACAGTCCGCGTCCACGGGCAGTGCATGGGTTACATCGTGTGTTGTTGTTGTTGATCCGTTCGTTTGCGTGGTCATTTCATGATGTTATTGACAATGGCAGATGGAGTTTCTTGTTTTCTTGTGGTCAGGCCTTTAGCACGTATGGGGGGGTTGGGGGGGGGGGGGAGATTTAAGGTAGTGTATTCTTGTGAGTGTGAGAGTGTGCTCTTGTGCATAGTGTGTGCATTTTAGCTCAGTGAGTCCAGTGTTGTCTGCGGAACAGCGTTTTATAAGAATTATGTATTATTATTTTTAAAGAAAACACAGAAGATAGTGGTAAAAACCCTTTAAAATATAAACAAGGAACGACGTTTCGGATCAAAGGAATATAAGTTTTGTGCTACGTGTTATTGTGTATGTGCGTCATTATGTTATTTGTTTGTTTGTTTGTTTGTTTGTTTTTACGTCATTCTAAATTCTCTCCATACAGGATGACGTCTTTTCTTTCTATCGTGTTCTTTTCTGTTCTACGTTTGTTTCCATGTCACCCGAAGAAGGATTTGTGATCCGAAACGTCGTTCCTTGTTTCTAATTTAAAGGGTTTTTACCGCTATCTTCTGTTTTTCTTTCACATGAAACCTTAGCGGCAACAGTTATTATTTATTATTATTATTATTATTATTATTATTATTATTATTATTATCTACCACTATCTTCTGTTTTTCTTTTATTATTATTATTATTATTTTGTTGTGATTATATTATTATTATTATTATTATTTGACTGTCAGTTTACTCATCCTTCGCATGGCCTCTCCCCTCTCCACACCCCCTCCCCTCCCCCTCCCCTGTCCCCTCCCTCGTCACAGTCCAGTCTAACTCTTATTCCTTACATTGTCATGTCAGACTTATTACGTGTTATGGCATCCACCTTCAGGTTTCAGGACTTGGCCCAAGATGCCTTGTCTTTCATTATTATTTGTATTTCCTGCAATTGTAAGTACACAACACTAACTCATTCACATCTGATAAACTATAGCGGCAGATAGCTGGACCGTAACAGTTGAAGGGTAGTACCAGATCACACTCGTAGGCGCCAAGCTAGGGTGTTACCGTGACAGCTCAATGCTAGCAGCAGATTAGCTTGGCGCCTCCAAGCGCGTGTGTAGTTGTCATTTTGTGAAAAATCCAGCACTAGAAAATCAACAAACGCTTTTTTTTTCTCCCCCTTCTAAACAGCATGTTGCCACATACTTTGTGACACGTGTCAAGCGTTAGCTGTGTTTACCACATAACTGTATAATGCAAATGTATACTGACGGGAAAAGAAATGCGACATTTTTGGAATCATCGGAAACACTTTGGTGTTTCCGATGATTACAAAAATGTCGCATTTCTTTTGCTTGTCAGTATATTTAGCGCTGTAGACTTGCCGCATTATGCACTAACTTCATTTGCTGCGTGTATCTGTACAAGTTTGAAGAACACGCGCCTTGTTTGTGATGCAGCTTTGTGTGCACTGCGTTGAATCGTTTGATTTAGATTGAAACTATTCCCTGTAATTTGTTTATAACGATCAGTGTCATGGTTGTGTGTTATCACTCTGGTGTGTTGGTTTGGAAGGGTGCAGATGTACTGTTGTAATTATATTTGAAGTTCGGAACGTCTGAAGGTGACTATTTTTTGTGAATGTTGCCAAGGGGGTTGAATTTGAAGAAACGTTTCCTTAATTTTTCTATGATTGTTTCAATGCTATAATTTTGTATTGGGCTCGGCATGCGTAAACTAAATCAACTTTGAAGGATGCAGATACCTTTCATGTTGGTGAACTGAATCGGATTCGAAGGGAGGTAATTTATCCCTTCTTTCGAATCCTTCAACTTTGCATTGATTATGGATTGTGTAAATAAAATCGACTTTAAAAAATGCAGATACCGACTGGGCTATTAAGGTGTTTTCTATGTAACTTTACCAGTTGTTTTAAATGCTACAGTGTTAGCATATTTGCGGCATGTGTAAACTAACACCGACTGTGAATCTGTAGACCTAAATATTGTGTTGTAACTTGACTAGTTGTTTGAGTGTGGCAGGTTTGTATCATTTTGTCACGTGTGAACTGAACTGACTTTTATCTCATTCAGTAATATGAATCGACCAGAATAGTTCAAGGGTGGTGCCGAAATAGCTTCATTGTTAACTAAACTGACTTATCTCATTCAGACCTGACACACTACAATAATCAACCATGATAGTTCAAGGGTGGTGCTAGAATAGCTTGGCGCCTATAGGCGCCAAGCTATTCTAGCACCACCCTTGAACCATCTGCATCACAGTCGATATATCTTGTGAACTGTAACATGGTCTTCAGATTGGCAATTTCCGACCTCATGGCTCATTGTGTGAAGAATGGGAAACATTTCATTCATTGGTACACTTTTTAAATATCATTATTATTTGTTTGAACGTCATAACTTGGCATCCTTTGTGGTCTGCAGGCTCTATCCTGTGTGTGTGTGTGTGTGTGTGTGTGTGTGTGTGTGTGTGTGTGTGTGTGTGTGTGTGTGTGTGTGTACGTGTGTGTGTGTGTGTGTGTGTGTGTGTGTGTGTGTGTGTGTGTGTGCGTGTGTGTGTGTGTGTGTGTTTCGTGTTAGGAATGCGCCTACATGGTGCGAGCAGATGTTTGTTTAAAGAGTGAGTGCGTTCTAATTTTTCTCCTTTTTAATATTTTTTGTGCTGTAAAGCGCTCCGAGCTTGCTGTTCGTGGAGAAGGGCGCTATATAAAAACTATGTATTATTTTATCCAAGCTGTCATTTGCCCTCAGACTTAGATTTCCACGTGTGTATTTGTCCAAGCGAAGTCAGTCCAAAGGTCTTATACCTACCCGGTAGTAAGCAAAAGGCCCTTGGGCCAGTCAGCCTTATTTGTCCCCATGCAGGGCTCGGGCCGATATCACTCGTATTTAGCCTGTGTCAGCTGGCCAACTAAGGCTAACATCGGCCCAAGGACCTTTTGCTTTCTTGAAGCCGTACGTGCCCACACTGGTTGTCTGTATTTGGTAGCGAATGGAAAGAGACAACCAGTGTGGTACGTAGCAGGAGAGGTACTTTCAGAAGGTGTTAGAATACAAAAAGAACAATGCACATTGCTATGTTTATATTGGGTAGCCAGTCTTTCACTGTTGTAAGTCTTTCCCTCAGGAATCATCGTGACTAAAACCGCTACCGACATCCAAAAGGTTAACCTGTAATTTTACCTTCGTCTGAGGTACAACTGGAGCCGATCTCAGTCAGCAAGACATAGATTCTCATGAACCCCTGCTGCTGTAGATGGAAGGGGTGGGTGTTGCACTGCTGTCTGTAACTTAGTATTTGAAAGTCATCTTTGCAAGTTGACAACTCTACTTTGTACATGTATGATGAACAACGGAAGATAAGTTATGTTTGGCTATTCACGTGACACCATTGAACAAGTGTATGAATTGACTAATAAATGTGAACATATGTAACCCTTGTTATCTTACTGTTTTTTCTTCATCGTCCAGTGCGGGTGATAGTAAGGGAAGTACATAGGAGGTGGAGGTCTGGATAGGGGTGGGGGTGGGGGTTGGGGTGGAGGAAGAATGCCTTTTTGCAGCGCAGGCACGCCCTGAGCAAGTCTTTGTTGCTGTTGGGACAATAAGGAAAGTAAACCAACCAAATAACACAAAACAAAAAACGCCCTCTGTCAACTGTAAATCAGCAATTCCACAAACACAGCTCTACACCGAGCCCTGTTTTCCCCCTACTGAGATGACAGTGTATTGAAGTGTACGCAGCATCCTCGTTCTCATAGGGCTTCTACATATATTCATTCAGTGTCAACAGACGCAGAATTTTCGCTAATTCAACACCAAAATACCTAAGAACACGGATTCAAAGTGGTGTCAGCAAAAGGCATATATCCTCATTAGCCCCGCAACCGCGGGGGCTCAAGAGAGTCTATATATCTCTTGCAGTTGTGTGGTATTCCAATTTTTTCGAGAGAAGAACCCAGCGGAGTTTAAACGTTTGGCAGTCACCTTTTTGGTCTGGATTGCCAATTTTCTCGGCACTGAACAGGTTTTAAACACACAAACACAAGTGATGTCAATGCTAGTCCTGAATATTTCCCGGGACAAAATAAATTGTAGAAATACCAATAGTCTGTCAAAGCGCACTCTACATCCAGATTGTTACACTGCATCACAATCACGAGTAGTCTGATTAGGTGCAACCCCTGCACTGCCAGTAGATACAGATTGTGTTTTCAAATCACTGTAAATTCAACAACAATCATCCTCAGCCGCCAAAGGAACATAGATACAAAGTGGTTACAGCAGGAGGTGTGGATCCACATAATCCCCTGCAGTTGCGGGGGTTCATGAGGATCTATACCTCTTGCAGTTGGGTGGTGTACACTTTTTTCTCGGCAGTGAAATGGTTAATGTCTGTTCACACACATGTACACTAGATATATGTAAAAGAGAATAGGCTTATTTTAGGCACTGGTTAGTTTTGATGTATCTGGCATGTGGGCATGTGAAATTAATTTATGTGAATGCAGAAACAGATGATTTCCAGTAACGAATAATTAAATCTGTCCCTTTATGAAAATGCTGGTCGTTTCGGTGGGCATACGGTGATAAATATGATCACATTAAGTCAGTTTATCCTTTTTGAAGGCCCACTACCACCGTAACTGTTCAAAGATACACTTCTGTAACAGATGGTTACGAAACGCTGCACACGGGTCTAGTTATGGTTCATTTAGACACTGGACAATCCAGTTCAGCACACGTCGTCTGTATATCAAGTAATCTGACAGTAACTCCGCTTCGTTCTAGAAATACAACGCTTTCAGTACGAGAAACAGCTAACAATAGATTGACACGCTTACAGCAGAATAAATAAATCCGATTACGCGTGTGCTTTTGCTGCGTGCCCAAACTGCTGTTAAAGTTCATTAGGTGTGTCGACAAGGCATAACAAACACACATGGTGCTGAAATGTGCCTTCAGATTTATGCGTAATGGTACTTTAATTATTCTTTTTAAAAAGAAATTGTATAATCTGTTCTCACAGGTGGAAGTATGAGGAGTATTTTTTTCCTTTTGAAATTAAGTTTTCTGTAACAATCAGTGTTGGTTGTTACGGTGGACATACTCAGTGAATTTAAATCACAGAAACATAGTTCTTCGTGTGATTACCACATTTTACAAAGAAAAACTGAAGTTTTTCAGTCATCTGTATTTATTTTATCTCATCTAAGGACAATGACTGAAGAACATTTTCCTGTCACTCAGTAGAGAAAGATTGTTGTCGTCACACAGAGCATACTATTGGACATACACATGAAAATCATCTATAGATTAATTTATTTGGGTGAAAAGGAAACTGTGAGAGAGGTAAATGTTCCAACAACAATGTCTTCGTAGCGGAATCACAAAAAGCACTAATTTTATGTTGTAGTGCGATTTTCTTGACCAAATATATGTCGATTGTTACGCGCACGAGGCTTTGTCACAGGCTCATTGTTACGTGGTAGAATCGTAGTTGTAGTAAAATAACCACACCAGACGCACACACGTAAGGTTCTTTTTAAATAAACTTCATTCAGCTGCTATCCGTCACACGTGGCTTAAGGATGTAGACAATACTGGAGTAACAGTTCCAACAATATTTTAATTCAGCGACGCGATCTCCAAACAATACAAGTCCAAATGCACAAACACTGATACAAAGTCTCTTCTGCAATGTCAACACTGCCACACAAAGTTTCTCATACAGCGTCTCTCACAATGTACGCCGTATACGGGCCACGTACCTACGATAAACTGCGTGTCTCTACACTGACAATGCTAGACAATGTACGAACGTGCTTCCCCAGCACGAATCTTTTATAGTGCACTAATTTCTAGAATAATCTAGGAAAATCAAACAACTCAACCAATCAAAATAATCTACGCAACTGAAACTCACAAACATCGATAAAACATGAACCCTCTAGAAAACTACAATAGGCTACAAAAATTTGGCTGCTCACTTCAGCCCCAAATCCTTGGTAAAATGACATCTCACAAAAGTATGGTAAGCAGTTCGGAAACTTCGAGAACCTTCACAAAATTTCAATACACACAAGAAAATGGCTGAACACTTCACACACACAGTAAACAACTTGTGACCAAAAGAGCGGCTCACTCTGATACCGAATTTCAAAAGGATGCTGACGCTTTGATGTTACACACACAAGGTCACTAGACAGAGCGCGATTTTGCTGTAACATTCTAGTCTATTCTCATCGTAACTACACAGTACAAAAAATCGGCCGCTTTTCTCCGTGTGACTTCGCTAGAAACTTCCGGAACAAACCTAGCACAATAACAAAACAAATTCCGCTTTACGCGCGAACAAAAAAAAAAATCCCACCGAAAAGGTACGTGAATCGTAACCATGATAGCTCAAATAAATATCAGATCTTTTCCTACGATTAACACATGTATGCTCTCACAGGACAACACAACCACAATCGTAACACTCATATTAGATTAAAAGTGTTGATTTTAACGAATATAGAATTTTGTCCATTTAAATTGTTACAGAGGAGGAGACATTGTTTTGTGTGTAATGTACACGCTCCTAACGACTCGTCTGAAAAAAAAGACATTTTTAATTTTATTTTTATTTTGTTTTACAAACTTGGCGAAAATTGTAAATGAAAATGGGGCAGACCAAGCAATTTTTGGGGGAGATTTTAATTGTGTTCTTAATAATAAGCTGGATATTATGAGCGGTGGGAAACACAATGAAAGAGAAGAGCGATCGTTTAGAAAATTGATTTTTGATTGTGAAGTAAATGATCTTCCCAATGCGTAAAAGCCATCGGGCTGGCGTCGGCCCGATGACCTTTGCGCACTGGGTTTGGCGCTTGAATCATTCTGACGGAAAAGAGTTCACATGGGTTCGAAAGCCTCCATATATAGCTAGAAGACAGGACAATATCTTGGTATCTGATACTGTCGCTGATAGTACTTTGTTTGTGATATACACACCTCTGCTCAGTCCGATCATAGATATGTTTGTATGAAGTTGAAACTTACTCACGTAGAGAGAGGACCTTCCTATTGGAAATTTAATGACAGTTTACTTAAAGATCAAGATTGTATTGACCAAATAAATACCTTCTTAAATACAGTCGACGTTGATGTGTCAGACACTGACCCCCGTACACAATGGGATCTGTTCACCCCTTCCCTGCAATTACACGTACATTTTTGTTTCTGAAATCCGTGTTCCTTCAACGACCAAAAATACAACCGTCCAAGAAACATGCATACAAATTCGTGTCAGCAAGCGGCATAGATTCTCATGAGCCCCCGCAGTCGCGGGGGCTCATGAGGATCTATGTCTCTTGCAGTTGGATCGTGTTCACGTTTTCTCGGCATTTATTGCATGGAGTAAGTGGCTAACCAGCTCTCATTCCCCGGGTCAGTTATATACAGTGTGGACATTGGTCAATATGATCTGTGTCCTGAGCTGGACGTTTTGTTTTCAGCGAATACGCTGACAGTCAAGAATGACTGGAATAATGTTTTAGCCTTAGTATATGGGTTAAATCAGTACTGGATTATGGCAGATAATAGCAGCCTCGACTGACAGTGTGGATGTGGAATGTCCTGTATGTCATGAGGATTTCACGGAAGCCAAGTTTCTACCTTGTGGTCACGTGACCTGTCGAAAGTGCATCTTGTCCTGGCTGTCGGCCAGGGGGCAGGGTGGGTGTCCGTTATGTCGTGCCACCATCCTGCCCACCCCCCAGCCTGGCCAGGAGGAGATGCTAGCTGCTATGGTGGACAAGTTCCCCACCGACCTGGTTACTATGGCGCTGGTGGAGAGCAAGCAAGCGCTGAGCGGCAAGCACGTGTGTGGGGCGTGCGACGTCACCACAGCGGCGGTGTCCTACTGTTTGGAGTGCAGGTAAATTGTTGCCAACAGAGATTTCAGAAATTGTCCTGTATCTGTTTGTTGAGGGGAAAACGCCCTGTTCTTTGTTTGCCTACAAAATGTCCAGTTGCAATTCAGGTCTTATTTAGAATAAATCTAGTTGTAACGTGAGGGCTACGACCACTTCTCGTGCCAGTGGATCTTACCGATCGACGGAACACTTAGAGCCCGAAAACTGTGCATCACACAGCAGTGTCAACTGTATTTTCCTCATCAGCAAAGAAACGTCCACGCGTTTCCAACAATCACCCAAAATAAGTGTAGAGCCTCGTCACTGCCAGTGGACACACATTGTGTTTGGATATCATGGTACATTCTGTGTCAAAGATTTCCGGCCGTCAAAGGAACGTGGATACATTGATTTTTCAACAAGAGGCATAGATCCTCATGAGCCCCCGCAACTGCGGGGGCTCATGAGGATCTATTCCTCTTGCATTTGTTTGGTGTTCAGTTTCTCGGCAGTGACTGGGTTGCCAGCATGCAATGTAGGTTTGATTGTTAAAAACAAATGTGTCTTGTGATTGCAGCATGAAGCTGTGTTCCTCCTGCACCAAGGTTCATGGGAAATTTACCGGCACACGTGATCACAGACTGGAAGAGCTGGACACGCTGACCCCTTGTCGTCTGGCTGCTAATCGCCGGTCGCCGTGTGTGAGCCACACCGACCGTCCTGGGGACATGTACTGTCCCGCTCACCTCAGTCTCATCTGTGGGAAATGCTTTTCTGCTTCCTATCACTCGTGTGGAGTAATACCTGTGGCCAATACTGCCAAACAAGAACGGGCGGCTCTGTCTAAACAAGCTAGAAGATTTCGTGACAAGGAGTCGGTAATGGACGAACAGGTAACACAATGGCTGACAAATCTGACATGCACTTATTTTCATGTCCTTTTGGCTGTCCGTAGCGCTTTTTGTTGCAATAATTCTTGCAGGAATCATCGCGACAAAAGGCGCTACTGACAGCCAAATGGTTAATCTATGTCTTATTTGGGAACAGCTTTCTTTGCAGTGACAGCATGTAAACCGTGCAGTGTAAACGATTCCAGTGTTGAAATTTAATTCTCACTGAGAGAGCTCCCTAGATGTGTTGACTGGTTCATAGCACACATCCTTTGTTGATGCCACCATGATTCAGGTCATAGAACAAATACATGTGAGGGTGAGGTTTAGTTTTATATAAGATGCAGACTGATATATAATACTTGATAGGAATAACAAAATATTTGGCATACTAATGAAACCAAAATGTATACTTATTTCGGGCGTCTCCCATAATGCAGTTTTCTTCAGCACTAAGTAAGTAGTCTGGTTACGAGTCAGAATGTTATTCCTGTCAGGTTTGGTCTTATTGTTTCTTCCTCAGATCAAGAAGTTGAAGAAGGAAGTTGTTGATGCGCAAGAGCACTTCAGAAATCAGAGCTCCGAGGTCAAGACCAAATGTAAACGTCTTCAGCAACGTGTGGAAAAGAGGTGCCACGAGATTCTCGCCCAGCTAGAGCGAGCAGAAGATAACGTCGTGAGCCCGAAGCGTGCTGCGATAGCTTCCCTTGAAGAGCAGAAAGCGGCACTGTCATTCCACGCTGGCTCAGTGGAGCGACTGGTGGTGCCTGGTCCTGATGGAGCCCTGTTAGGTATGCTGGGACAACTGAAAGCGCGATTGGACGGCCTGGAAAAGAAGAGTGAGGTGCCTAAGGTCAGTAAAAATGTCACTCTGGTTTCGGTCCGCTGGGATTCCGGGATGATGACACGTCTGGAACAAGCCATCGCCGCCTTGGGACACGTCACACACAAGGTACTCACGGTGGCTTAGGCGGTTAAAATGATACCTGCTGTTTTACAGGAAACCTTATAAATACACGACTATCTTTGGCAAAAGGACGGATTCAATTTATGGTATACTTTGCTAACGTCTGTGTGTCGGATTACATGTCATGATGTCTTGCTACACGTTACCTTTTGTGTTCAAGAGAGTTTTTACACCAGTATTCTGTTTTGTTGTGTGGGCAGACAACCCAAACTGTAGCAACACAGGAGTGCCTGGTGTGTGGTATGTACACAGTAATCTGTTTCCTGCAAACATTCTTTATTTGTTAAAATATTAGGGTGTACACGCGTGTTGATTATCGTTCTTGGAGTTCAGTTCCCTCCGCATGCGTTATATCACTTGTCCACGTGGAGTAGCATCCCAATGGGCAAAAGGCCATCGGGCCGACGTCGGCCGGCTGGCCTTTTGCGCATTGGGATATTCCACTAGAACCTTATCGGCAGATCAGAATAGCATCTGTGTGCAGACAACTTGACTGAAATACCTTGGTGACAGAGATAATTGTTGTTTTCATATATGGTACAAAGCTGACTAATAATAGGAATCAGACAATCACGATGAAAGTCCCGTGGAAGTGGGGGGGGGGGGAGGGGGGGAGGGTATGGGCGGGGGGGGGGGGCAGGAAGGGAAAGGAAGATCGACTGTCCCGGGGGTGCTGGGTGTGGGGGAGGTGCTAGGAGAAGGGAGAGAGGGTTGAGTCTTAACCCTTTGGCTGTCGAGGTGATTCCGACGACCATAGGTTAATATTTTGACTCTTTCAAAGACAAACATAACTGAATTTGCTTTTGAACATTGCTGTAATATTTTCCACAGGCCATCAACCAGAGCCAGTGAGAGCGAAATCCACAGGAGCTGAGCTGGCAAAAATCCTGAAGGTTGGGGACCGTGTGAAACGAGGACAGGACTGGGGAGGGGGAAATGAGGTAAATACAAGTGAACCTGTTAATTAGGCCACCATTGGCATGGAGGACATAGTGGAGTAATAACCGGCAGGCCTAATAAGCGGAAACAACATCAGTGTAGTCATGACCGGCCCTTGCTATATACAGATAATAGTGTAGTCATGACCGGCCCTTGCTATGTACAGATAATAGTGTAGTCCTGACCGGCCCTTGCTATGTACATATAATAGTGTAGTCATGACCGGCCCTTGCTATATACAGATAATAGTGTAGTCATGACCGGCCCTTGCTATATACAGATAATAGTGTAGTCCTGACCGGCCCTTGCTATATACAGATAATAGTGTAGTCCTGACCGGCTCTTGCTATATACAGATAATAGTGTAGTCCTGACCGGCCCTTGCTATATACAGATAATAGTGTAGTCATGACCGGCCCTTGCTATATACAGATAATAGTGTAGTCCTGACCGGCCCTTGCTATATACAGATAATAGTGTAGTCCTGACCGGCCCTTGCTATATACAGATAATAGTGTAGTCCTGACCGGCCCTTGCTGTATACAGATAATAGTGTAGTCATGACAGGCCCTTGCTGTATACAGATAATAGTGTAGTCCTGACCGGCCCTTGCTATATACAGATAATAGTGTAGTCATGACCGGCCCTTGCTATATACAGATAATAGTGTAGTCCTGACCGGCCCTTGCTATATACAGATAATAGTGTAGTCATGACCGGCCCTTGCTATATACAGATAATAGTGTAGTCCTGACCGGCCCTTGCTATATACAGATAATAGTGTAGTCCTGACCGGCCCTTGCTATATACAGATAATAGTGTAGTCCTGACCGGCCCTTGCTATATACAGATAATAGTGTAGTCATGACCGGCCCTTGCTATATACAGATAATAGTGTGTCCTTCACCCTGTGTTTTAACCCCTTCACTGCTGAGAAAAAAGCGAACGCGATCCAATTGAAAGATACATAGATCCTCATGAGCCCCCGCGACTGCGGGGGCTCATGAGGATCTATGCCTCTTTCTGAGACCAGTTTGTATCCTTGTTTTGGACGGTGCTGGCGTTTGGTCGTTGAATGAACCAAGATTTCAGAAACAAAAATGTACGTACAGTGGCAGGGAAGGGGTTAATGCAAGCACGCGTATAAGGACTGAGCGGTTGGCGTAATACACAGGTTTAACCCTCACAGCTTTCCAGTCCTCATATGTACGTGTAATGGATCATCAGCGTCATGTTCTTTATTATTTTCAGTTAGTTTTTTTTTTTTTATCTTTTAAAACCCGAGTATTGCGCCTTTCTTGATACCTGTAGTCATAATTATTATCAACACATTCATCATGATTCTCATCACCATCATCAACACCAGGGCAGCATGTACACTATCAGCACTAGCACTGACACTGGTCGTCATCATCATCGTCATCATTATCTATTACATCACAAACGTAGATAATGATTGCGATGGCGACGACGATGGCTATAGTAGATAATGGTGAAGATGACGACGGACGATGACGACCAGTGTTGCCCAGCAGTTGTGTTAACTGATGGTGAGTGTTGACTGTCCACAGGACGGTGGAGGACACGGTACAGTGACACAGATAGGACCGCATGCGGGCGTGGTAAGAGTGAAGTGGGATGCTGGAGGCGAGCACTATTACTGTATGGGTGGGGGCCGCTACCGCCTGGAACTGGCGTGATCTTGACTGCTGACAACACTGGACACAATGGATACTGACATAAACAGTACATTTGTTATTGTCAATCAAAGCCAGGTTGCTGCTGCTGCTTCTGCTGCTGATTTAAATTTTGACAACTGCAAGAGACATAGATCCTCATGAGTACCCGCAGTTGCGGGGTCTCATGAGGATCTATGCCTCTTGCTGACACCATTATCCGTTATCCTTGGACGGCTGAGCTGTTTGGCGCTGAATACACTGGCAGTTAAGGGGTTAAGCGGCCCTTTCCCTCTCTTGTTGTTTGTCACAGAACAGTTATAGACTCCTTCACTGCCGAGGAAATAACACCACCCTATTGCAAGAGGTATAGATCCTCATGAGCCCCCGCAGATGCGGGGGCTCATGAGGATCTATGCCTCTTGCTGATACCATTTTGCGTCTATGTTCGTTGGACGGCTGAGCTGTTTGGCGTTCAATTTACAATGATTTCCAAACCCAGTCGGCGTCCACGGGCAGTGCAGGGGTTACATCGTGTGTTGTTGTTGTTGATCCGTTCGTTTGCGTGTGTCAGTTCATGATGTTATTGACAATGGCAGATAGAGTTTCTGGTTGTTGTTGATCCGTTCGTTTGCGTGGTCAGTTCATGATGTTATTGACAATGGCAGATGGAGTTTCTGGTTTTCTTGTGGTCAGGCCTTCAGCACGTAGTCTAAGCCATTTCCCTACCCACCTGTTACCGGACCTGTTTTTGTTTTCTTCTGGTTTTGGATGTAAGAGGGGAGAGGATGGAATGTGGTGGGAAGAGATGGGGATTTATGGTAGTTTATGCTTGTGTGTGTGTGAGTGTGCTCTTGTGCTTAGTGTGTGCTTTTCAGCTCAGTGAGTCCAGTGTTGTCTAGAGAACAACACTTTATAAGAATTATGTATTATTATTATTATTATTATTATTATTATTATTATTATTATTATTATCGTCATCATTATTATTATTATTATAGGACTGTCATTTTACTCATACTTCCCATCGCACCTCCCCTCTCCACACCCCCTCCCCTCCCCCTCCCCTGTCCCCTCCATCCTCACAGTCCAGTCTAACTCTTATTCCTTATATTGTCATGTCAGACCTATTACGTGTAATGAAATCCACCTTCAGATTTCAAGACTTGGCCCAAGATGCCTTGTCTTTCATTATTTGTATTTCCTGCAATAGTAAGTAGAGAACACTAGCTCATTCACAGCGGATAAACTACAGCGGCAGATAGCTGGACCATGACAGTGGAAGGGTAGCACCAGATCACACTCGGAGGCGCCAAGCTAGGGTGTTACCATAACAGCTCATGGGTAGCTCCAGATTAGCTTGGCGCCTCCAAGGACGTGTGTGATTGTCATTTTGTGAATAAAACCAGCACGTGACAATCAACAAACGCTTCGTTGTTTTTTTCCCTTCTAAACAGCATGTTAAACACGTGACAAGCGTTAGCTCTGTTTGCCGCATATATGTAAAATACAAATATATCCGGACGAGCAAAATAATGCGAAATTTTTGTAATCATCGGAAACACTTCAGTGTTTCCGATGATTCCAAAAATGTCGCATTTCTTTTGCTCGTCAGTATAGTTAGCGCTGTAGACTTGCCGCATTATGCACTAACTTCCTTTGCTGCGTGTATCTGTACAAGTCTGAACAGAACACGCGCCTTGTTTGTGATGCAGCTTTGTTTGCACTGCGTTGAATCGTTTGATTTAGATTGAAAACTATTCCCTGTAATTTGTTTATGACGATCAGTGTCATTGTTTGTGTTATCATTGTAGTGTGTTGGCACTAAATCAACTCTGAAGGGTGCAGATGTACTGTTGTGAATAATGTTTGAAGTTCTGAACGCCGTAAGGGTGACTATTTTGTGTGAATGTTGTCAAGGGATGAGAATTTGAAGGAAGTTTTCTTAATATTCTCAGTCGTTTCGAATGCTGTAATTCTGCATTGTGTTCGGCATGCGAAAAACTAAATCAACTTTGGAGACTGCAGATACTTTTCATGTAGGTGAACCGAATCAGCTTCCAAAGGAGGTAATTTATCCCTTCTTTCAAATCTTTTAACTTGCATTGCTTGTGGATTGCGTAAACAAAATCGACTTTGAAAACTGCATATACCGACTGGGCTATGAAGAAGTTTTCTATGTAACTTTACCAGTTGTTTTGAACGCTGTAATTTTGAATTGTTTGCGGCATGTGTAAACTAACACCGACCGTGAAAATGCAAATATTGTGTTGTAACTTGACTGATTGTTTTGAGTGTGGCAGGTCTGTATCATCTTGACACGTGTGAACTGAACTGACTTTTATCTCATTCAGATCTCAGTGACACACTACAATAATCGACCATGATGGTTCAAGGGTGGTGCCAGAATAGCTTGGCGCCTATAGGCACCAACCTTGAACCATCAGAGTCGATATATCTTGTGAACTGTAACATGGTCTTCAAATTGGGGAATTCCGACCTTATTGCTCGTTGTGTGAAGGATGAGAATCATTTCACTGTACACTTTTTAAAATCATTATATTTGTTTGAATGCCATAACTTAGCATCCTGTGTGGTCTGCAGGCTCTATCCAAGCTGTCAGTTGCCCCTCAGAATTAATTTTTCCACGTGCGTATTTGTCCAAGTAAGGTGAACCCAAAGGACCTATACCTACCCGGTTAGCCTTATTTGTCCCAATGCAGGGCTCGGGCCGATGTCACTCGGATTTAGCCTGTGTGCTGGTCAGCTAAGGCTAACACTTGCCTAATGACCTTTTGCTTTCTTCATGCCGTACGTGCCCACACTGATTGTCTGGCTGCATTTGGTAGCGAATGTACTTTTCAGAATGTGTTGGAATACAGAAATCACATTCCACTTTGCTATGTTTGTATTGGGTAGCCTGTGTTTCACTGTTGTACAGTCAGTCTTTGACTTAACCCGTAATTCTACCATCAATCTGAGGTACAGCTAGAGCCGATCACTTTACCCTTTTCATTCTGATACAGTTTTGCAGGACTTGAAATACATTTGACTATTATAGTCCAAGGGTGGTGCCAGAATAGCCTCATTCGCCAAGCTATTCTGGCACCACCCTTGAACTAAACTGGTTCATCTATCTTGTAATCTCCAATGTAGCCTTCATGAGACAATAAGGAAACTAAAAAAAATCAGCCTCAGGATTTAATGGGGTAATCCGTATTTCTACCTTCACCCTGAGGTACAGATGGAGCCGATCACTTAACCCTTATATCTACCTTCAATCCGAGGTACAGCTGGCGCCGATCACTTAACCCGTATTTCTGCCTTCAATCCGAGGTACAGCTGGAGCCGAACACTTAACCCTTATTTCTACCTTCAATCTGAGGTACAGCTGGAGCCGATCACTTAAACCTTATTTCTACCTTCAATCTGAGGTACAACTGGAGCCGATCACTTAACCCGTATTTCTACCTTCAATCCGAGGTACAGCTTGATCCGATCTCAGTCAGCAAGAGAAATAGATATTCTCTCTTGACTGCGCCACCTGTAGTCCTTGTTGTTGGATGTGTTTTGCTAAATGGTCTGCTGTACCTGAGACATGATAAGCTGTGTTCTTGCTGTTAATCCATTGAAAACATTATCGTTTCCCTGTACATATTTTGTACTTGTATATGATTTTCTACTCTTTTTGATAAACAGAGGTACGATAAATTAGGATTGAGTTGCGGCGTCCCCCGCATGTCTTAGGTGTATATTGCATATTCAGTTGCCTGGCATTCAATTTTCACGAGCGGCGAAGGCACGTCCTTGAAGGCTTTTGTTGTTTTGATTTTGTTCAGCAATGTACAACCAACGAAATAAGAGTATTGAAACCAGTCACTGGACTTTACTTGCTGTATATAATACGGTAGTCAAACTAGTTATTGATGAGTGTGCACTTTCGTATGATGTAGACGGAGAAGTATTCACATTGTGCCTTTATATGCCGATAATGAGCTGTTCCCATGTTGATGTTTGTTTCGTTGTCATTTCATGCACGCTGTATAACTACATAGATGAGAAGTGTGGACAGTCAGATGTTGAATGTGTACTAGACACACGCCGTATCAACGCAAAAACGAGTGGACGGCGTCTTGGACAATAATAGACAAGCGAGAAAAACACTAACGCTTATCTTAACCCTTTCGCTGCCAGCGATCACGAATTTCGCGTGTGAAACCAGTGCACAATGACCGACATCCGTATGAAAAACACATATGTAACTGGGACCATTACACAGGCATAAATGATATGATATGATGATAGAACTTTATTGCCATATGTAACAATACATTAGGAAATCGTTGCGGTGCCTGCGCAACATAAAAAGACTGAAGAACATTAAACACACCAAAATCAAAATATAATTAAGCTACTAACGTGCACACACACACACACACACACACACACACACACACACACACACACACACACACACACACACACACCATATGCCTTAGTACTGAACTATTGTGTTCTTACATTGTTGTGTAATGTTCTGTGCATCTACTGTGGGAAATCAGGGTATTTACCCGACCACATATAGTAGCGCACCTTCATGTTTGTGTATGTATGTTTCTCCTGCCCACTTCCTAAGTTCCGGAGAAAGACATGGGTTATATAAGAGACCTGATCCATTCGTTTGAGGATGGAAATGATCGTCTTATTCTATACCTGCGTATTTCTCTGTGGGCTGGCGATTGGGTGCCTGATAGGCGGGGGCAGGGGATCTAACTGTTGTCTGTCCAGCGCTGTGATTCCCCTTGGTTTGCATACAATTCTGCCAGCGCTAGCCTCACCTATCTGGTTTGTGAGTATCTATAACTCGAGGCAAATTTGTATCGTTACATTGTTGTGTAATGTTCTGTGCATCTACTGTGGGAAATCAGGGTATTTACCCGACCACATATAGTAGCGCACCTTCATGTTTGTGTATGTATGTTTCTCCTGCCCACTTCCTAAGTTCCGGAGAAAGACATGGGTTATATAAGAGACCTGATCCATTCGTTTGAGGATGGAAATGATCGTCTTATTCTATACCTGCGTATTTCTCTGTGGGCTGGCGATTGGGTGCCTGATAGGCGGGGGCAGGGGATCTAACTGTTGTCTGTCCAGCGCTGTGATTCCCCTTGGTTTGCATACAATTCTGCCAGCGCTAGCCTCACCTGTCTGGTTTGTGAGTATCTATAACTCGAGGCAAATTTGTATCGTTACATTGTTGTGTAATGTTCTGTGCATCTACTGTGGGAAATCAGGGTATTTACCCGACCACATATAGTAGCGCACCTTCATGTTTGTGTATGTATGTTTCTCCTGCCCACTTCCTAAGTTCCGGAGAAAGACATGGGTTATATAAGAGACCTGATCCATTCGTTTGAGGATGGAAATGATCGTCTTATTCTATACCTGCGTATTTCTCTGTGGGCTGGCGATTGGGTGCCTGATAGGCGGGGGCAGGGGATCTAACTGTTGTCTGTCCAGCGCTGTGATTCCCCTTGGTTTGCATACAATTCTGCCAGCGCTAGCCTCACCTATCTGGTTTGTGAGTATCTATAACTCGAGGCAAATTTGTATCGTTACATTGTTGTGTAATGTTCTGTGCATCTACTGTGGGAAATCAGGGTATTTACCCGACCACATATAGTAGCGCACCTTCATGTTTGTGTATGTATGTTTCTCCTGCCCACTTCCTAAGTTCCGGAGAAAGACATGGGTTACATAAGAGACCTGATCCATTCGTTTGAGGATGGAAATGATCGTCTTATTCTATACCTGCGTATTTCTCTGTGGGCTGGCGATTGGGTGCCTGATAGGCGGGGGCAGGGGATCTAACTGTTGTCTGTCCAGCGCTGTGATTCCCCTTGGTTTGCATACAATTCTGCCAGCGCTAGCCTCACCTATCTGGTTTGTGAGTATCTATAACTCGAGGCAAATTTGTATCGTTACATTGTTGTGTAATGTTCTGTGCATCTACTGTGGGAAATCAGGGTATTTACCCGACCACATAATATTATAGTAGCGCACCTTCATGTTTGTGTATGTATGTTTCTCCTGCCCATTTCCTAAGTTCCGGAGAAAGACATGGGTTATATAAGAGACCTGATCCATTCGTTTGAGGATGGAAATGATCGTCTTATTCTATACCTGCGTATTTCTCTGTGGGCTGGCGATTGGGTGCCTGATAGGCGGGGGCAGGGGATCTAACTGTTGTCTGTCCAGCGCTGTGATTCCCCTTGGTTTGCATACAATTCTGCCAGCGCTAGCCTCACCTATCTGGTTTGTGAGTATTGTGGTCTAAGCATAAAGACAATAAACACGATTTCACAGTAACACAAATTACATAGGACATATTTTTTTTTTATTACATGGTATTTATATGGCGCATTTCTCATATTTATAATATAACTCAATGCGCAGAATGTAGCCGCGAACTGAACCAAACAAGCACGCTCACGTGAATCACACGCATTCACTCACACACTGTACGTAAACACAGAACATTCACGTGGTGCTAAGGGCAAGCTCAAGCGAGCTACTTTGGAAATCGTTTTGTATTTGAAATTTTATTAAGTTGGCTGAAACTGATACCAAAGTGAAGGGGGAGAAAGAGCCGGAGTACCCGGAGAAAGAACCCCCGACGGTCCGCCCGAATTAACGGTGACACTTACTAGAGGAGAAAAATCCGACGCCGGAACCCGGAATCGAACCTCGCACCTTTAGCATTGGTGGCAGGCGCCTTAACCACTGCGCCACGGACCGCCCCGTATAGTAATATAAAACTGAACACGTCACTATAGCATCATAGACACTGCAGTGTAGTTAGCCCTATTTCCAGGCCCGCACATTAGTTTGGCCAGCCATCTGCTGCTGTGGAATGCAGGCACTCCGGCCCCACCTGCCAGCAGGCTATTTAGGTCACTGTCGGCATCAACTATTCCTTCTATAATCTATGTCACGGTTGCGGCGGGACTAATGATGTGTGTGTTGTGCCCATGTGTAATATTGTCTAACTCTGCTTCCTCAGTTTTCTACATACTCTGCGGGATGTTTGACAGCAGATACACTTAGTAGTAGGATACTGGAAGAGCATTCTCTTCCAGTATTATAAACAGTCCTTCCAGTCAGTATGACTAGCGCGCGCTAATGATTAATTGCCACCGATGGCTTATCGTGCACTCGAGTCAGTTACACCCGAACGTACCGTAACTAAACATGTAAAAGTGTGTTCCACACAGCCTTGTAGATGAAGTATTGTGCTGATACATATGTATACATTACATTAAACAGTGGGACGGATGGGTCAGGTTTGGCGTTTGTTTGCATCAATAAAAGCCTGGACAGCAGTTGGGTAAAAACTGTTTTTAAAACGACTCGTGCGTGTTCCGATCGCTCTGTAACGGCACCCTGATGGCAACATCTCAAACAACTCATGTGCTGGGTGGGAACCATCTCGGAGGATGGATCTAGCCTTTTTTAGCATTCTTTCATGGAAGAGGGACTCTAACGAGGGCAAATCGATACCTATGATTTTCGATGCAGTGTCTCTGTTTAATTTGGATCGCTCTTTCCGTGTGGTACTGCCAAACCAGACGGTCAGGGAGAAGGTCAAAATACTTACAATAACTGCCCGGTAGAAGTTGGTCAAAATTTGTCTGCTGACGCCAAACGTTTTAAGACGTCTGAGAAAATACAGTCGTTGCTGTAAAGAACACAGGACTAACAAGAGACATAAATCCTCATCAGCCCCCGCGACTGCGGTGGCTCATGAGGGTTTATATCTCTTGCAGCTAGGTAGTGAAGGGGTTAAAGTCGAAATTTATTTGAGTGCTCTGCGGCCGAGCTTCTTAGTATCATACAGGAAACTGTTTACAATTAAAACGATTTTGGGAACTTTTCTGAATTGTCATATACTTTTTTTTTTAATGTAATAGGTTTATTATCAACTGATCATCATTCTTTAGCACATAATGCAGTCGTCGTCATGACTTTACTAACCCGTTGACAATGAAACCCGATTGGAGATAACAGTTACAATTTATTAATATTTGAAAATTTTCAAAATAGACAGACAAACCAGTACACAATGTGCAAACTATATTTACGTGGCCGGGAAGAAGAAACTGCCAACAAACATCACCTGGGTTTTAATTGGAAAGTGTTAATAATGTATGGTCTAGTAACCGTCAGTTGGTTCTTCTCTGCATTTTACACTCTTAGCGCTCTCCTTAGTCTTATTTTAACATCAGATGTGCACAGTATGTGGTATTTTATATTTTATATTGGGTTGTGTGGGCTGTCCTGCAGCATTAAGAAAAGTATTCCTGTTATTTGACGTGACTGGATGTTGGAAGTATGAAACTGTCCAGCAATATTGTCAGACAAACTAAGAACAGTAATAAAGGAAATGTTGCAAAGTATTAACCCTTTCTTGCCTGAAGCATTTCTCTTTAACCCTTAGTCTGTTTTCACGTGAATCGTTACAACAACATCAACCAATGTGCATGAGTCATTTTTATGTATTTACTGCCGAGAAAAAGTGAACACCATCCAGCTGCAAGATCCTTAGAGCATCATGAATCCTCGCACTGCGGCGGCTCATAAGGATTTATGGTCTTGCTGAAGCGATTTTGTATCCGTGTTCCTTGGGCTGCTGGGGCTGATTGGAGCTGAGTTCACCACGAGGTCAGACACGCAGTCCACGTCCACAGGCACGGATAGGGACTCACACGCAAACACACACGCACACGCACACACACGCAAACGCACACAAACACACACATACAAGCACGCACACACACACACGCAAACACACACACAAACACACACACGCAAACACAAACACACGCAAATACGTACACACATACACACGCACACATGCACACACGCACTTATTCATATACGCACACGCACAAAAGTTATTCACATACGCACGCACACGTACACATGCACACAAACTTATACGCACATGCACTCACACGTATACACACGCACACGCACACACACACACACACACACACACACACGCACGCAAACACGCACATACATGCACTTATGCGCATACGCACACGCACGTACACAAAGACACACACAAACGTATTCATATACGCACGTACACTCACTCTCACACACAACACTTATGCACATACACACAAGCACTCACACGTATGCACACACACGCACGCACACACACACACACACATACACACTCGAATACACACACAGACTTATATGCACAATCACGCACACACACACACACACACACACATACACACTCGTGACGCACCCTCAACCCTTACCCCCACCCGTAACACACGCACGCTACTTTTTGAAACGGCCCTTACCTCCACCCCAAACACACACACCCCGCACATACACCCAAGAAAGAACGCCAACAAACGAGCAAATTAGCGGAAGCTGTGTGCCGCAGGAGATGGATCAACCGTTTCAACTCATTGGTAGTGCTACCGATTAGCTCGGAGCCTGACGAGATACCGAGCCAATCTAGCACTGCCCTGGAGCTCTCATGGTACAGCCGTTTATCGCTGGTGGCGCCAGAAACGAAATCCAGAATGCAGGTAAAGAACGCCGTCAACCAGGAAGAAAACTGGCGTTTTTGTGCAGGCGTAGTATACCAGCGTCGACTCCAGCCACGTTCCAGTGCCCACTTCGCCCTCGCAGGTGTGGCTTCAGGATAAGCTTGGCCACCCGCACCCACAAATAGAAGTCATGCACAATGACGACATCATCGGCTTTCGATGGTCTACCCATTACATTATAGTATACCACCTTTCTTCCCCGTGAGCATAAGGTCCTCAGGCCAACAGGCAGCCTCAGTCGGCCTAAGCCTTTTTACGAACCGGCTTTATGCTTGTAATATCTGTGAGTGTGGGACCCAGTGTGTACGACTATTTAATCTCTGCCGTCTACGCGATCCCCGCAGATTGTGTTTCTGATCTGAAAGAGGACAGAGGCCGTGCAAGGAACACGGCTACACAGTTGTGTCAGCAAGAAGCGTAGATCCTTATGAGGATTTATGCCTCTTGCGGCTGGATTGTCTTCACTTTTGTTCGACATTGAAGTGGTTATTTGTCACTGCCCCTCCCCCCCCCCCCCCGCCCCCCCCCCCCCCCCCCCCCCCCCGTCCCATCTACTTTCCATCAGCTCGAGACAGAAGACCGAATTTATGAATACAAACACAGAATTCGGGAGTGGGTTATGTCACTTAACTAAGGGCATGAATGTCAATAGTGTACAATTATAGGTCACGCTCCGTGCTGGTCCGAGTAGGGCACAGAACGCTTGGTATGCAAAATTTCTAATCCCTCCCCCTTATAGAGAAAAAGGGAAATGAAAGTGTCCGTCCTAATAGCGATAACGATAACGCCACTTTGTTTTTCCAAGGATAACTGATGTAGGTATACAGGAGCATAGCCTCTAGACCGTCTGGTCCGTCTAAGTACCCCCCTCCTCTACACCCACTTTTGGTCTTCAGTCTCCCCCTCTCCCTCTCCCTCCCCCTCCCCACCCCCATCTCCATCACCTCTCTTCCTCCCCCTTTTGGAATAGTCTCGCGTGCGGAGATCTCTATATCAATGATGTGTACACGCTCTATGACATTGATATTATACATGTGAACCATTTTCACCCTGATACACTATTGCAAGAAATAAATTTGACTGATATTTCAAGGGTTGTGCCAAAATAGCTTGGCGCCTGAGGCGCCAAGCTATTCTGGCACCACCCTTGAACTAAAATGGTTTATCTAACTCCTAATCTGTAATGTAGACTTTATGGACAAAAATTAAATTTAAAAAATTCAGCCTCAGGAGGTAATGGGTTAAGTCCTAAGTAAGTCGGGTGGTACTGCACTGCATTACCGCGACTCGTCTTCCCCAGGGAAGGTAAGCCAAAATTTCCCTTCATGGGTCAGTTAAAATATATGAAAGGGGGTGGGAGTGGAGGGTACGGGGGGGGGGGGGGGGGGGGGTGAGGGGAAAGGTGGGTAGGAGGGGATTATCTGTCTTTCACGGACAGAAACATTGAGCTCAATGAGACTCTGACTTTAGGATAGCTATCCAAGTGAGACGCCCCTTGTATCAATGACGATCACTAATAAAACTATAAAAGAACGCGCGGCAATGGCAAAAGGTATTTGTTCATCTCAGCATGTGGTGGGGTGATTTGGACAGTCTAAAATCCACCAAAGAATTTCGTCACGGTGTAACGTTCCCGCTGTTGCCCACTCGGCTATCGAGTACTCAGCATGCAGTCGTTAATCTAAACCCAATGACCTCGTCAGTCTGTAGATGTAAATAGGGACCAGCCCAGGTTACATGTATCAAGAGGCATAGATTCTCACGAGCCCCTGCGGCTGTAACCTAGTGAAAATATATGCTTCTCGAAGACTGAAGGGATGTAAACAAGTGAGAGATTACACTTCGACTGAGTTGTGAAGCGGTGAAATGAAGTGGGGTAAGCGGTTACAGTGACGATGAAAGTCTTTCCTTCTTGAAGATTAAAGGAAGATGGAGAGAGATTACACTACGAGTTTTGCCCTCGCGATTTTTTATGAAGGTTTTTTATTGCCTCTCTTTGCGGGCTTGTGCATAGATGTACATAAACACACAATCGCGAATGTTGTCAATGCTTGTCATGCATATTATTTTCGCATGAGCTCTGGGGATAAAATAAATTGCAAAAATAATAATACACTGTCAATGAGTTCTCTACAGCCAGATTCCTCAATGCATCATTAACACAAGTTGCACTGCAAAGATAAAAGTACACCTGTAATGGTGTAGCACTGACCAGCACAAACTAACAGTGGAGGGGAGACAATCGATGTCAAACTCAAGTGTATTGCCTGGGTTATTTCCTGTTACGCTGCAAGTCAGTACTTCCGGGTAGTGTGCGGTCACCTATCCTCGCTTCACAACTCGACGTCTGTTTACAGGCCGTCATATCTACAGCTTTGTACAAGGTGAGTTGTCTTTGCTTAGAAATGACTGTCATTATCACCGACACTCAACACTACGGACTGACAATCATTGTGTAGTGTCACAGCGACAGACTAGTACTCGTGTGATCCCAACTATGTTGGCCACTACTGACGAGTATTGAGTATCGATCTTTCTACTGTGGATCTTTCTACTGTTCGTGTAACACACAGACACACACACAACGTATTGCTAAAGGTGAAGCCTGTTTTGACTGACTGTGTGTCGTGTTCGCAAACTCAGCAGGACTGCCTCGAGTGTTTGCAAGTGAATGAAGGCGATACAAAACAGGACAATGCCTGATACACCAGTGTAGAACGGTGAATGTGACGTCATAGTGGGCGGGGTCAAGCCTGGCTGTACTTTCGGTTTCCTTGTCAGTGTGTGTAGTACTACTAGTGTTGTCGATACAGTCCCTCTCCCACCACCTTCCTTCTGCAAGAGGGATAGATTCTCATGAACCCCTGTGAGGAGCTGGGTGGCTCAGTTGATAGAGCTTTGAAATCACCTCTCGTGGTGGACAAGAGACGTTAAGCCCTGAACGTTTGATGAACCCCTGTAGTGGCAGGGTATAGTGACAGGGACTAAAGAGAATCTATGTCTCTAGCTGACCAAGACAGCGTTTAGCTGTCGCTCAAAATAAGGGTGTCATTCCGGGTAGAGCGTGTTGCTTGATAAGCGGTGTGTGTCTCTATGCGACATCAAAACAAAACTAAACATGTCATGAAATGCGGCCCGTGTCATGTTTATAATTCTAGTCGTCTTTTTAACCCTTTCATTGGCAGTGGTCGCAAAATCTGTTTAGTATACCAGTGAACATAGCCACAGAGACGTGACAGCAAGAGGCATAGATCCTCATCAGCCCCCGCCCGCAGCTGCTGGTCGCATGATGATCTATGTCTCTTGCAGCTGGATCCTATTCAGATTTCCACGTCAGTGAAGGGGTTACAACTACATACGTTCTGTCGTGCTTTTGGTTCAGTTTAAACTGTCACTTATTACCTGAGATTCCAACATGGTAACAGCTGGCCAGAGGGAAGGACTGAGCTGGCAAGGTCATGAGTATGTCGACGTCCTCACTGTAAAGTCGCCGGTTCCATCTTCGCCGACTTGTTTTCATGGTGTTTTTCTGAAGTGTCCGTTTTAAAATACGTGTTTTCTTTTTCCCTTTTATTTTTCAAATCTAAAATATATTTGTATTTAATTTGATTTCACGTGTTGTCTGTTTATGTGAACTTCTCTTTGAGTGTATTACTTTTAGCGCATCCATATATTGTATTTTTGTTTTAACCCCTTTAGAAAGGGCGAACACCACCCAACTGCAAGGGGCATAGATCCTCATGAGCGCCGCATTTGCGGGACTCATGAGGATCTATACCTCTTGCTGAGACCAATTTGTATCTTTGTTCCTTGAACGTTTGTGGCTTTTGGTCGTTGAATGAACAACATTTCTTAAGCATGATTGCCGTCCACTGGCAGTAAAGGGGTTAACTACAGATAAACCGCTGGTACAGGTGATTCAGAGTCTGACTGTCGTCCGAAAGGTCGCGGTTTGAATCCAGCTGGGGTTAACAAGATTGCTGAGTTCACAGCCCCGTGTTTGTAATCACCTCGTGACAGGCCAAACAGAAATCACCTCAACAAAGAGCGCTACTGACAGCCAAAGGGTTAAAAATAAAGAAAGCAAGAGGACATTAGGGAAAATAACAGAAATAAGTGAAGAAAGAAATAAAAAGAAATGTTTCGATATTTCAGATCTATACGTCCAGTCACTGTTCCTCTCGCGCCATCATCGTTTTCTATACTCAGAGGCAACAGAAACGCAAAAAAGTAGAGAAGTCTCTTTACGATTTAATTTTGACATTAAATTCATAATTACTGTGTACAGTAAATTTACACAACAATCAAGCATCACAGACGTGTGCATCTTAACGTCGTTCTGATACAAAATGGCGTCATTCTACCTACATTCAGAAGACAAACACTGCCAATAACGTGTAAGACCACCCAGGGCGTTGATCACAGCTCTGCATCTCCGCCACATGGACCTCATAAAAGTGTTTATTTGTGCTTGCGGTATCGTGTGCCAGACGCGGCCAATGGCGGCACTTAGCTGGGCAGCGGTTTGAGGTATGGGCGCCAACTTGTTGAGCTTCCTCTGCAGAGCATCACAAAACTGTTCAGTTAAGGTCAGATGAGCGAGCTGGATGGGAAGCAGATTGATGTTGTGCTGCAGGAAGGCTTGTGTGACACGTGCCGTGTGCGGCCTTGCATTATCTTGGTGGTTTGGGTGACGCTGGAAGGACGGCACCGCATGATGTCTCAGCACTTGGTTGATGTACCGGTCAGCATTGACGCCATTTCCTTGTTTTCGGCCGACATTTTGGACGACCGAGGTCCTATTTGCTGGTTAACCCCGATTGCACCCCACATCACGCTTTCACCTCACCATCTGCTCCGCTGCAAGCTGTTAGCAGCTCGAAACCGCTGTCCATGTCTTCGCCAGATCCTAATACGGCCATCAGACGGATCAATGCAGAACCTGCTTTCGTCAGTGAAGAGGACCCTGTGCCAGTCACGATGACGTCAGTTGATGTGGTATTGCGCCCACTGAAGACGGTTCCGGCGGTGCCAAGCAGTCGGGATAGGTCGTCTAGCTGGACGCCTGCAATTGAGCTCTCCTGAAAACAGCCTTCGACGTACGGTGCGGGCACTGATCGGTCTCCCGTGCCTGCCAAGGGTGTTTCTGGCCGTGTTGGCAGCGGTCTCGTAGGGATTCCTCAAATGCTGACGGCGGATAATACGGTCTTGTGCTGCTGTCGTTGCCTTCGGCCTGCCGCTCCTCGGACGATCATTAGTGGTGATGGTTGTCTGGAAACGGCTCTGAAGGCGATAAACAGTAGAGACATGCACGCCCAGAGCGATAGCGACCTGCTGTGGTGACTGCCCGGCATCCAGACTTGAAGCGCAAGCACAAGACAGATCTGGCTGGCGTGTCGCAACCAGGAAAGCCTGTGCGCTCTTTGAACACAATCGGCGCGAAAAGATCACCAGTGCCAGAGCTCGCAGAAAGACAGCGTCGACTCTCCCCACAGCTATGTTCCAGTGCCCCCATTGCCCTCGCAGGTGTGGCTCCAAGATTGGCTTGGCCAGCCACACCCGCACCCACAAATAAAAGTCATGCACGATCTTGGGCTGAAAGTCTTGGCATCTTGATTTAGCAACATTTTTTGACTTTTTAAAACATTTTCTAGGCGGAGTATTTATAGCCTGAGTTCACTGAACCGCGTGAGCTGATGTTCACATTTCTGCACGTGGTGCAAATGGGTCACATGACGCATGCTGACCCCGTGCAGAGAAGGCATACTCGGCACTAATCGCACAGTGCGGTGGGTAAAACAACGGCTAGTACTGCAAGAACTAAGCTTGCTGTACGTGCTGACAACATTCACTTCGATCTGTAATCAAATTATTAACGTTTCAATGGTTCCTTTCTTTTTCGCCTTTTTTTATGCCACATAGCTTATTACCAACCAGTATAAATGTGAAAAGTTGTTCTCTCCGCCCAAATACCCCCCTCCCCCCACTAATCTCCCCCATCACCCCCTATTCCCCATCTCCCCCCTCCACACACACACACACACACACACACACACACACACACACACACACACACACACACACACACACACACACACTTCTTACCAATAGGTGATTACTGCCATGCAAAATGCCGTCAGGCACGGCGACACGTTGACAGCTCACCGTATTATCCTGGTGTATATGCTAGTAGCAGGGCGACACGTGGACAGCTCACCGTATTATCCTGGTGTATATGCTAGTAGCAGGGCGACACGTGGACAACTCACCGTATTATCCTGGTGTATATGCTAGTAGCAGGGCAACATGTGGACAGCTCACCGTATTATCCTGGTGTATATGCTAGTAGCGGGGCGACACGTGGACAACTCACCGTATTATCCTGGTGTATATGCTAGTAGCAGGGCGACACGTGGACAACTCCCCGTATTATCATGGTGTATAGCTAGTAGCAGGGCGACACGTGGACAACTCACCGTATTATCCTGGTGTATATGCTAGTAGCAGGGCGACATGTGGACAGCTCACCGTATTATCCTGGTGTATATGCTAGTAGCGGGGCGACACGTGGACAACTCACCGTATTATCCTGGTGTATATGCTAGTAGCAGGGCGACATGTGGACAGCTCACCGTATTATCCTGGTGTATATGCTAGTAGCAGGGCGACATCTGGACCACTCACCGTATTATCCTGGTGTATATGCTAGTAGCAGGGCGACAAGTGGACAGCTCACCGTATTATCCTGGTGTATATGCTAGTAGCAGGGCAGTTAGCAAGAATTTGGGGAAGGAAAGTATATCAAGCCAATTCATGAATATTAATTTACTTGCTATACAGTATATCAATACATGTGCCAAAGAAGGGAACATTTTATGGAGTGGGTACAGTATACACATATTTAGTTGGTATCGGCAACCTGACGTTCTGCGCGGGTCCATCGCGCTGAGAGTGCGATTATTACCTGTTTTTCAACTCGCTTTGAATGCAAATATTTTGACTTTTAAAGACATTTTTTTACATGGTGATAAAGTTAGTCTTCTCCTCTTTCTAATGATGTCATTTGTTTTGTTCTTAATGCACTAAGTCATTAACACCACTGTGTGAAAGACAGTGAGTGTCGACATGTTTTTCATCGCGTGGCGCACCTTTTGCGGGGCAGATCACGTACGCCATTATAGTTTCCAGTAAGTCTGTCTAAATTGCATGGATCTAGAGAAAATGTTCAAGACGCCCTCTGCGATGGAAAACAGTCACTGTGCTGTACTCAGTAATATGAAAAGTCAGTCTTCCGAAATGTCTGAAATGTGTTAGGAAAAATACGTGACTCCATCATCATGGCTCCCTCCACTGTCAAGTCAGTCTTCCGACATGTCTGAAATGTGTTAGGAAAATGACGTGACTCCCTCATCGCTGCCTCCCCTGTCATGGCTCCCTCCACTGTCATGACTTCCTCCACTGTCATGACTCCCTCCACTCTCATGTCATGGCGCCCTCCACTCTCATGTCATGGCTCCCTCCACTCTCATGTCATGGCTCCCTCCACTCTCATGTCATGGCTCCCTCCACTGTCACGGCTCCCTTCACTGTCATGGCTGCCTCCACCGTCATGGCTCCCTCCATCGTCATGACTCCCTCCACTGTCATCGCTCCCTCCATTGTCATCGCTCCCTCCACTGTCATAGCTCCCTCCACTGTCCTGGCTCCCTTCACTGTCATAGCTCACTCCTCTGTCATGGCTCCCTCCACTGTAATGGCTCCCTCCACTGTCATGGGTCCCTCCACTCTCAAGGCGGAAGGATGTGATTTGTGGTGGGATAAATCATAACTCTGGACTACACATGTACAGTTTTAATGAGCGTGTTGCTATTTTTTCTGACGTAGCGTTTTTGATCAACGCCTGTACTGAAACACCTGAACCAGCCGCAAACTAGAGCTAAGACTATGAAATAAGAATAACACTGTGACCATGACCCCACAACAAGGTCACTGACATGGATGTGTATGTAAACAGTTAACGGTATAGTCACCAACACAGAAAACTAATAAAGTACACTAGACCACTAAATTATTGAAAACGCATGTCCGTTTTGACAAATGTGCTAATCTATGACCATGGCTTGCACTTGGGATCAAATCTATCAGTATGCAAAGAAAGTCCCTTTCATAAACAAAGAGTATATCATGTTAAGCTTTATCTGACCACAGAGCCTTTCAGAAATGCAACGGCGGACAAACTATAACTGCTTTTCGCACATTACTTGAATTTTCGACCTTGAACTGCCAGATGCCAACCAGACTGGAATATACAGAAATGCTTTTCAACCTCCAAGCGGAATGAATATGCATGTCGGGAGATGCAAATATGTAGTCTCACGCCTTGGCACACATTGACCACATTTCAAGCGTTGGATGACCTCCAGTGACCTTGATCATTGTAAAATGTTATTAAAGGTTTACTTAGAAGAATAAGGTTGTGTTTCACTGTAAAGCATCTATGCCAAGCTTCCAATTTAGTGATACAATCTTGAGGAAAACTTATTTTCATGATATATTTGGACCTTGTGTGACCTTGACCTTAAAATAAGCCAGAGAAACAATCACGTGCATAGAGCTGTGTTTATATACTTAAGTAGGGCCAAATGTAAAGTTAGAGGGTTAAGTAGTCTAGGGGATTTTAGCTTGTGAAGATTGAAACCCAACACTGGAGCTGAAAGGACGTTTTATCTATATTAAAAATTCGTCGTTTTTACGGTCTGCCACAGGATGTGTGTTTGTAGTACAAGCCCGGAAAAATTAGACACAATCTACGCAGTGATCGGAGTGTGTCTAGCTAGTTTGGATTCCGTGCGGCTTATAATCTGAGTCTTACAGGATCCTAAAGTTGCCATTTTCCCTAATTTGGGTCAAAACATTGACATTTTAAAGGACACGTTTTGCGCTATATCTCGAGAACGGTTTATCGGATCAACATAATTCTTTCTGTATTTTCCTTCATTCACCGTCAGCTACGTCATTGTGCAAAGTCTTGTATCATGTAAGCCGATACAGAAGTTTGGTTGCCGATACCTATATTTAGTTTGAGTGGTAGTAGTTTCCAGGCAACCTGTAAGTCTGATATTAGACAAATGAATTTACAGAACATGGCCACGTCGAGTGAAAACGTGGATGTGGAATGTCCCGTATGTCACGAGGATTTCACGGAAGCCAAGTTTCTACCTTGTGGTCACGTTACCTGTCGAAAGTGCATCTTGTCCTGGCTGTCGGCCAGGGGGCAGGGTGGGTGTCCGTTATGTCGTGCCCCCATTCTGCCCACCCCCCTGCCTGGCCAGGAGGAGATGCTAGCTGCTATGGTGGACAAGTTCCCCACCGACCTGGTTACTACGGCGCTAGTGGAGAGCAAACAAGCGCTGAGCGGCAAGCCCGTCTGTGCGGCGTGTGACATCAACGCTGCTGCCACGTCTTTTTGTCTGGACTGCAGGTCAGCTGTCTTTTCCACTCCTAATATTATACAATGAAACATCTGATGATCCTTAACTGATGTCAGGTTAAATCCGAAAATTACGTCAGTTCATTAGTTTACTGTGGAGGTGCTTGCATGATTATAATCTGAACACATCCAGATGTTTATTTCTGAAGTGCACATCTCAACATTTCATGTCGTGCTACAAAACATAAGATGGGTGTGAGTTTCAAAATGAAATCATGGATGATAATTGTAGTCAAAACGAGCCACTGTACTGATCTCAAAATGGCCGGCAGTCGAAGATCTCCTGTAGGCTGTCTTGACTTCATCGTGTATCGTGACGTATACCTACCACAGACGTAAATAGATGACGTCATGTTTAATATATTATACGTGACACGGTTAATTGATGGATTGATTGTTATAACGGATTATACGTGACACAGTTAATTGATAGGCAGATTGATTAATATCATTGTGTAACGGATTACAGTGACGCGGTTGAAGGATGGATTGATTGATTAATTCAAAGGTGTAACGGATTATACGTGACACAGTTGATTGATTGATTGATTGATTGATTGATTGATTGATTGATTGATTGATTGATTGATTGATTGATTCTAAGGTGTAACAGATTATACGTAACACTGGTTGACCTGTGTCCTGCAGCTTCAGGCTGTGCTCGTCATGCACCAAGGCCCACAAAATACTGCCCTGCTCACGTGATCACAGACTGGAAGAGCTGGACACGCTGACCCCAGGTTGTCTGGCTGCTAGTCGCCGGTGGCCGTGTGTGAGCCACCCCGACCGTCCTGGGGACATGTACTGTCCCGCTCATCTCAGTCTCATCTGTCTGGAATGTTTTTCTGCTTCCCATCACTCGTGTGGAGTGAAACCTGTGGCCAGTACAGCCAAACAAGAACGGGCGGCTCTGTCTAAACAAGCTAGAAGATTTCGTGAGAAGGAGTCGGCAAAGGACGAACAGGTAAAACAATGGCGGTCATGCACTTGTGATGCTCAATTGAATTTTGTCTTATGTGCAAGCATAAAATTGATCAATAAGTTCACAACAACTTTCTTGTAGTTTGCCTTGACAGCCAGCAGAATGTAAACCGTGCAGTGTAAACGATTCCAGTGTTGAAGTTTTCTCATTGAGATGATGATGATGAAACTTTATTTTTCAACGGTAAAAAAAGTTTTGACAGAAAACAAATCGTCATTTTACAAACTTGCCGTTGCTAACATCTACAGCATAAAAAAGGGAAAACTATAAAATATATTTACATACAAAACCCAATAGCATCATTATATACAGAAAAAATAATAACACTCATCACACACACATGCACACACGCACGCATGCGCCGCGCCGCTCACACATACACTCACACACACAAACAAACACGAGCACACACACACACACACACACACACACACACACACACACACACACACACACACACACACACATAAAAACCATCTTATGAAATACATGAGGTAAGGAAATATTACAGTACCTGAGAAGCACTAGGTTTGACTCATCAGGTAATCATAAAGTTTTGTTTTAAAACTTCCTGGTGAGGTAATAGTTTTCAAATGTGCAGGGATTGAATTCCAAGCAAACGGACCAGAGAATGACATACTAGTTTTAAAAAGGTCGATTCTTGGCAATGGTAAGGGTAAGGTATTGTTTCTTGAGGTCCGTTCACGTTCTTGGTGAGATATAAATTTAGTGATTAGATACTCGGTGATTAGGTTGAGTTTTGCAGTCAATAAGTCATATGACCGGAGGAACATAAAATCAATAGGTCATTTTGAAAATCCATAAGTCAAAATAAAAAAAATATTTTTTCGGCATTTTCGATGTCAAACTTGTCAACACATCTTGGTAACTTGGCCCGCAGACTCTCTCACTGTTTACGTTTTCGTGGTGCTTGCCTGCCATTTGGTTACAGTCATGGCTGTTTTAAGTTAGACTCAATTTGAGAAACATGAGCATGAATGGAACCAGTCAGAGGCGTAGATTTTTATGAACCCGCGGGCAGAGGCGACTCATGAGGATCTGTGCCTCTTGCAGATGTGGATTATAATCGTTACTTAGTCCGCATCTACTTCCTCAGTTTGAGTAACACTATCAGATAAAATCTCGAGCACTATGCATAGATTCTCATAACGACCCTTAGGTGGTGAGGACTTTTGAACGTCTATGCCTCTTGCAGACTTTAGAAACTCACTCTTGCACTGTTACATTCATCACTCAGCCAACTATAGGTGTTATACTTGGTGTATACAATACCAAACGCAAGTATATTTGGCAATTTCGAATTTTTATTTAGTTTTTCCTATTTTGCAATCTAATGTAATCAGGTTTGCGTTTCAATGACTAACATTACATATAATATGCTTTTTTCAGTAAACATGTGTGCAAGCACTGAATTACTGTGCTACAGTGAAGAGCACAATGGTTCTCAGCAACAAGAGCCAGTTTTCTGGCAGTACTGATTCAAGCTTTAGTATCCAGGACACCAACCACAACACATTTTTGTCAAATTGTCATAGATAGACACCCCCACCCTCCGCCCTCTCCTAGAAAACAACAAAGCAAGAACAGATTGTGGTTGTCATAGTCCATAAGCTAGCAGAGTTTACCGTGCACCCCCCTCCTCCCCCCCCCCCCCGCCCCCCAGTACTCAATAAAATGGGTTTCAAAGTGTACCTTAGTATGTCCTGAGATGTTTAAGCCATGTTCCCTGAAAATCCTTAGGAACACACCAGAGATATAGCCGATGGCGCAAGGGTACCCCATTCATGCTCTTCGTGGATGCTAAAATGAGGTTGAGAAACATTTTCCTGCTGCCGACCTCTTGACAGCTCACTCATTGGCAGCCAGAACAATATAAGATTTAAAGATGGTCATTAAGTAATTGAACGTTGCAGAAAAAGAAGGCAAAAAATGGAGGTGGAAGTGATGATCTCGTGGTGGACATGTGGAAACTAAGTATTTTGATAACATTGTTTAGGCTGTTAGGAACCATGAAACTTATTATGCATATTCATATTTACACATTTCTAGATAAAATTAATGGAAAAGAAAAGGGGATACCTTACTAGACCCGCCTTATGCTAGGTAAAATATCACCTAAAAGACCAGCCACTTAAAAATAGTTACAATGAAATTGATGGGTCACATTGAAATTAATGAAATGATCACAAATTGTTATGCTCATTATGCATAATTTGTTATGAAAACTGGCAACAAAAATATTTAAACAGAGGAGTATGACAAGCAATTGTTATGGTCATTTTGCGTTCTTTTGTGTACTGGTAAAATGGGGGTAGGGCAGCAGATTTAGCCACTGTGGCCCCTAAATGCATCACAGCATCATAAAATCAGGTTGGGAGTAACTGTGGTACTCTATCCTAAACAATAAATCCTAAGAAAGACCTATCAGTTGTATAAAGAATTTTTGAGGACATCAGAAACAACGTATGTTCCCCAATTCAGCAATTTTAAATGGGAAAAAGCTATCATTCACCATGAATTTACTGTAAAGGATGCCGACTTTCCTTATTTTCTTGCACTTTACGCTCACATTATTGAAACTTAATAGGTAAGGAGAGGTCAAAATGAAATGGAATAAATTTAGTAATTTTTTCTAATTAATTTGGTTTATTTTTACAACTTTGGGGTAGGGATACAAAATCAGCCATTGTAGCACTCACAGTGATCATAGAATCACCTAGTTAAGTTTATAATAATTGTGACATCCTGTTTTAATGATGTAAGCCTGAAAATAGACTGCCAGTGCTATAAAAAATGTCTGAAGGCATCTGATACATTATTTTTGTCTTTTTTGCGGAAATGGCTGTTTACTGGGTGCACACATACCTTCACTGTGAGCCAGAGATTCAATATTTTTTTTATTCTGTTTTTTTTTTTTTTTTTTGGCAGAGGACGCAGAAGGTGTGCCTTAACATAATAGTGTCTGATTTGGGCTTTTCGAATGAACTCTTGATTTATTTAGAGGAAAATGTTTCTCAGCCTCATTTTAGCAACCGCAAAGAGCGTGAATGGGGGTACCCTTGCACCATCGGCTATATCTCTGATGTGTTCCTAAGGATTTTCGGGGGAACATGGCTTAAACATCTCAGGATGACATACTAAGGTACACTTTGAAACCCATCTTATTGAGTACTGGGGGGGGGGGGGAGGGGGGTGCACGGTAGATCCTTCTAGCTTATGGACTATCAGTGTACAACTAATTACATGATGTGGACTTCAACTACAAGACGCGAACAAAGAAAGATTGAGTTACTGATTGTGTAACCATGAAATAAGAACGAAGGTTATATGTGTGAGCACGAGAGACCACTGGTACATCAATTGCAACATCTTACATTACAACATTTTGGACATCATGTAAAAATACGCATATCTGTGCAAAAATTACGAACCGGCAGCACTGACAACAGTTAAGCCATTTCCTTTGCTTCTAGACGTCTATTATGAATAGCTGAACTGCGTGAAAAACAAAACCTGGCTACAGACATCTAACCCAGTCCGCTGCCGCACCCTCATACCGACTCCGAGGATCAAAATCAGCGTCAATGAGACCAACAAAGGAGACTTTAGACTAGAGTTAATGCAGCCGTGGGGACTGATGAAGATGTTTGCCTCTTACAGGCGGAAGGCGTTTTGCATCATATTGGACCGTGTACCTAGTCAGGGCCAATGCTTGCAGTGCAGTATTGTTTACATTTGCTCGAGACAGGGGGCAAGTGTCACCCATCACTGTTGGCAGCTGGCCTCCCGCCTCCCTAATCTAGGATGCACTCTGTTCATTGAGGACTGCGGGTCTCAGTGATTGTTTAAAAAATGAATAAGTCATATGACCGGCTCACTGACAGAGCAATGCGTCATTTCAAATTTGTATGCGTCAATGACCGATGACCGATGAGCATCCTATTCGCTGGATACTGGGGTGTCATATTATTCGGTATCTTATGCATAAAGACACATTTATTTAAAGTAAGTTGCTGACGCAGACCGAGAATGTTTAAATGTCTAAATTTGTCTGTGGTAGGGATGGGGCGTCTATCTATCAATTTTACAGCTCTTTTGTATATGGAGTTTAACCTCTTCATGTGGACATCACTGCAGCCGTCCCACACTGTGGAGACATAATCAACGTGGGACTTTATATGAGCATGAAAAACAATTTACGGGTATTTGTATCCGTTACATGTCTAAGCTGGGACAATAAGAAAGTGTTTTTAGCAATGGTCTTACAAACAGCATTTATATGGGTCTCCCAGCACAGTTGTTCATCAACATGTATTCCTAAGAATTTACGCTCAGTGACTTGTTTAACAGGTTCCACGTTTAATTGTAATTGTAATGGCTGTAGTCGGCGTTGATGTTTTTGTCGCGTGGCGATTAAGATACGCATTGTTTTAGCTGGGTGAAGAACCATATGGTTCTGTCTACACCAGTCAGATACCTCATGGAGACTGCATTGTAAACTATGGCTAATGTCCGTCGTTTTTTTTACCAGAAACATGAAGACTCGTATCGTCAGCAAATAGATTACAATTAACGTCAGAATTAGTGATATGCAACGGTAGATCATTGATAAATAGTATGAATAAAAGAGGTCCCGAAATAGATCCCTGGGGGACGCCGTATTTTACATTTCCTTGCTTAGAGTATCTTCCATGGGCGTACACCATTTGTTTTCTGTCTTCGAGATATGATCGGAAGAATGCCGCGGTTGCGTTCAAATGATAAACTGTTAGCTTATTTAGGAGAATGTCATGGTCCACAAGGTCAAACGCCTTTTTAAGGTCTAAGAAAACTGCTCCTGACATCAGGCTTTTATTGATCGATTCCAGCCAGCTGTCTACAATATGTGTCAGTGCTGACTGACAAGAATGTTTCGGTCTAAAACCAGACTGGTGAATAGTAAGTAATTTACCTTTTTCCAGAAAGTAAAGGAGATGTTTTTGAATGTGTTTTTCAAGGGGTTTTGACAAAGCTGACAGAAGGGAGATTGGACGATAATTATTGATATCTTCAAGATCTTTAAATTTTGGGATTGGGATTACTTGTTCTTTCTTAAGAATGGTTGGAAATGTACTTTGCTTTATGCAGAGGTTGAAAATAATATTTTCAACCTCTGCATAAAGCAAAGTACATTTCCAACCCTCATCTCATTACCGTATACAGTAGAATCACTAACATATATTATATATTATATGTTAGTGATTCTACTGTATACGGTAATGAGATTTTTAGGGTTTCATTATCAATACCATCAATGCCAGCAGACTTTTTGTTCGGCATGCTAGAAATATATCTGCCGACTTCCGCAGCTGTAATATTAGGGATGGTGAAAGTATTAGATATAGTTGTTTTTTTAAAGTGTTCTCTGAGAAAACTCGGCACTTCATATGGTTTACTGTTATTTGCAGCTGACAATGCCAGTATTTCGGCTGTCGTTAAGAAATGGTTATTTAATATATCAGCTGACATATGAGATGGGATTTCGGGTGCTGATTTACCCTTCGTTATGACGTTCAGAGCTTTCCAAACAGATGCCGTGTCCCTTTTGTCTCGAATCATTTGTTGGAAAAAGACTTCTTAGACGCTCTAACTAAATATTTGACACGATTGCGTTGTTTTTTGTATTCTTCGTACTTTTGCTCTTTTTTAAGTTTGTCTCTAAATGACATGGCCTGCTTGATATCCGCTGTTAACCAGGGTGGTATGGTGGAATGTTTAACTCGTTTTTCACGTTTTGGCGCATGTTTATTGAGGACACTGAGAAACAGATCCATCCAGCATGACAAGGCACTGTCAGGAGATTGGTGATCATAAACCTCAGTAAACGGAACATTGTGCAGGTCCCACAGAAATTCGTCTTTATTAAAGTGTTTAAAGGAGCGATATTTTATAGTTTTATGTCTTTTAGTTTTATTCTTGTTTAGTTTCATGGAGACGTTACAGCATACTGGGTTATGATCGCCGACAGCTAAGGAGAAAACCTGCACATTTGATATTTTATCGTCATTTGAGAGAGCGCACTAGCTGTGTTGGATGGTTCATGGCGCACTCATCATTTATATGTAAGCTCTCTGTAGGTAATTAAACAAACACATTTCAATGTAAAGATTTATATGAGTTCTAACACATCGATTTCGTTTGTTACATGACAGGAATAACAGTAAGGGAACCCAATTAGCTAATTACATGCATTTCGGATATCTCGCTTGTCACCCGTGTGAAGTGTTCTTCATAAAGTAACGAGTTTGGTTCCGAGACAAACGTTATTCCTATTAGTTTCGGTTTTATTGTGTCTTCCTCAGATCAAGAAGCTGACGAAGGAAGTTTGTACTGCGCAGGCGCACTTCAGCACTCAGAGATCCGAGATCAAGGCCAAATGTAAACTTCTGCAGCAGCATGTGGAAAAGCGGTGTCACGAGATTCTGACCCAGCTACAGCGAGAAGAAGATGACGTCGTGAACTCGAAGCGAGCTGAGATAGCCTCCCTTGAAGAACAGAAAGCGGCACTGGCGGCCCACGCTGGCTCAGTGGAGCGACTGGTTGTGCCCGCCCCTGATGGGGCCCTGTTAGGGATGCTAGGGCAACTGAAAGCGCGCTTGGACGGCCTGGAAAAGAAGAGTGAGGTGCATAAGGTCAGTGCAGACGTCAATTTGGTGTCGGTCAGCTGGGATCCCGGGATGATGACACGTCTGGAACAAGCCATCGCCGCCCTAGGACACGTCACACACAAGGTACTCACGGTGACTCACGAGGTGAAATGATACCGGCTGTTTTACTGGAAACCTTATAACTGCAAGACTATCTTTTTCCAAAAAGACGGATTCAATTCATGGTATACTTTGCTAGCGTCTGTGTGTCGGATTAAATTCATGCTATATCTTGTTACAATTAGTTTTGTGTGCTAGAGAGTTTTAAACCAGTATTTTGTTTTGTTGTGTGGGCAGACAACCCAAGCTGTAGCAACACAGGAGTATCTGGTGTGTGGTATGTACACAGCAATCTGTTACCTGCAAACATCCTTTAATTGTTAAAATATTAGTGTGTCTCCGCGTGTTGATTATCGTTCTTGGCGTTCAGTTCACCAGCATGCGTAATATCACCTGTCCACGTGGGGGAGTAGCATAATCCACTAAAACCGTATCGTCAGATCAGAATAGCACCAGAGTGCACACAGCTTGACTGAAATACCTTGGTTACAGAGATCATTGTTGTTTTCATATATGGTAAAAGTTGAATGGGGATATAAATCAGACATTCACGATGAAACTCCCGGCGGAGGAAGGTGGTGGTGGGGGGGGGGGAGGGATGAGGAGAGGGGTGTGTGTGTGTGGGGGGACGGATGTTGGTTGGGTGTACATTGCTTAACGTCCCGACATCAAGAACACTTTCTCAGGACGTGCCTGCGCTGCTTGTGACCCCCCTCCCCCCCCCCCCACCCACCCACCCAAAAAAAAAATAAAAAAAAATAAAATAATAAATAAAAAGTAAATAAATAAATAAATAAAATAAAATAAAACAAATAATTAATAATAAAATAATAAATAAACAAATAAGTAAAATGTAAATTAAAAAAATATATATATATAATTATATATATATTTTTAAAAAAAAATACTGAATCTATGTCGCCAGCCGGTCCACTAATTATGCTAAATTACCCTCAGACATGCTAGCTAGGGACGCTGCACCTTCACGCTAATTTATCGAACCCTAGTTTACAAAATGAGTGGAAAATCATTACAATTACAAAATAGTACTCAAACCAAGGGGAATCACAGCGCTGGACAGACAACAGTTAGATCCCCTGCCCCCGCCTATCAGGCACCCAATCGCCAGCCCACAGAGAAATACGCAGGTATAGAATAAGACAATCATTTCCATTCCTAATAAGAATGGATCAGGTCTCTTATATAACCCATGTCTTTCTCCGGAACTTAGGAAGTAGGCAGGAGAAACATACATACACAAACATGAAGGTGCGCTACTATATGTGGTCGGGTAAATACCCTGATTTCCCACAGTAGATGCACAGAACATTACACAACAATGTAACGATACAAATTTTGCCTCGAGTTATACATGATACTCACAAACCAGATAGGTGAGGCTAGCGCTGGCAGAATTGTCAGTACTCAAACCAAGGGGAATCACAGCGCTGGACAGACAACAGTTAGATCCCCTGCCCCCGCCTATCAGGCACCCAATCGCCAGCCCACAGAGAAATACGCAGGTATAGAATAAGACAATCATTTCCATTCCTAATAAGAATGATCCATTCTTATTAGGAATGGAAATGATTGTCTTATTCTATACCTGCGTATTTCTCTGTGGGCTGGCGATTGGGTGCCTGATAGGCGGGGGCAGGGGATCTAACTGTTGTCTGTCCAGCGCTGTGATTCCCCTTGGTTTGAGTACTGACAATTCTGCCAGCGCTAGCCTCACCTATCTGGTTTGTGAGAATTACAAAATAGGTACAGGGAAATGATACATAAAAAATGCATTACCTGCAAACACATAACTTATCTCTTAGGTGCAGCAGACCATTTAGCATCACGCATCCAATATCAATGCCTACAGGCAGTGCTGACATTAGGGAGAGTTTAACAAGTAAAACACAGGTGAATGGGCCAACACAGACAGGAACACATGCCCCAGTGAAAAGGAGAGAAAAACTCAACTTGTGGGGCTGACCAGGGCGCCCTTGGGAACTTAAAAGTAGTTTACCCCACCCAAGTCCCCCAGGGCAGACCCGGGTGGGGATGGGAGGGACGGAGGAAGGGAAAGGAGGATCGATTCTCCCTGTGGGAGGAGGGGGGAGAGGGGCTGTGAGAAGAGGAAGGAGGGTCGAGTGTTAACCCTTTGGTTGTCGGTAGCACTTATTGTTCCGACAGGAATCACCTCGACAATAAATGATACCGACAGCCAAAGGGCTAATATTTAAATTATATGAAAGACGAAAATAAATGAATTTGCTTTTGAGCATTGGCTGCAATACTTTCCACAGGCTATAAACCAGAGCCAGTGAGAACGAAACCAGAGCCAGTGAGAGCGAAACCAGAGCCAGTGAGAGCGAAACCCACAGGAGCTGAGCTGGCAAAAATCCTGAAGGTTGGGGACCGTGTGAAACGAGGACAGGACTGGGAAGGGGGAAATGAGGTAAATACAAATGAACCTGTTAATTAGGCCACCATTGGGATGGATGAAATAGTGCAGTAATAACCGGCAGGCCTAATAAGCGGAATCAACATCAGTGTAGTCATGACCGGCCCTTGCTATATACAGATAATAGTGTGTCCTTCACCACTGTGTTTTAACACCTTTTACTGCCGAGATAAAAGCGAACGCGATCCAACTGCAAGAGACATAGATCCTCACGAGCCCCCGCGACTGCGGGGGCTCATGAGGATCTATGCCTCTTGCAGAGACCACTATGTATCCATGTTTCTTGGACGGTGCTGGCTTCTGGTCGTTGAATGAAACAAGAACAAAAATGTACAAAGTGTACATACAGTAGCAGGGAAGGGGTTAATGCATGCACTCTTGTAAGGACTAAGCGGTTGGCGTAATACACAGGTTTAACCCTCACAGCTTTCCAATCCTCATATGTAATGGATGATCAGCGTCAAATCATGTTCCTTTTATTTTTTATTTTTTAATCTTTTAAACCCCGATTTTTTCTTCTTTCTCGATACCTGTCGTCGTCATAATTATTATCAGCATCACCTTCATCATGATTCTCATCACCATCATCACCACCAGGGCAGCATGTACACTACCAGCACCAGCACTGACACTGGTCTTCATCATCGTCGTCATCATTATCTACTATATCACAAACAGATAATGATGGCGATGACGACGACGAAGACTATAGAGTAGATAATGGTGATTATGACGACGGACGATGACGACCAGTGTTGAACAGCAGCTGTGTTAATTGATGGTGAGTGTTGACTGTCCACAGGACGGTGGAGGACTCGGTAAAGTGACACTTGTATGGGCAGGCGATAATGCAGGCTGGGTGGACGTGAAGTGGGATGCTGGAGGCGAGAACAGTTACCGTATGGGTGATGAGGGCTGCTACGAGCTGGAACTGGGGTGATCTTGACTGCTGACAACACTGGACACAATGGAAACTGACATAAACAGAACATTTGTTATTGTCAATGAAAGCCAGGATGAAGCTGCTGCTTCCGCTGCTGTTGATTTAAAATTGACAACTGCAAGAGACAGAGATCCTCATGAGCCCCCGCAGTTGCGGGGGCTCATGAGGATCTATGTCTCTTGCTGACACCACTTTGTATCCATGTTCCTTGGAGTGTTTGGTCTGTTTGACTTTGAATTATCACAGATTTTAGAAACACAATCTGCGATCACTTGCAGCGAAGTGGTTTAGCGCCCCTCTCCCCTCTCTTATCATTGTGTTGACGACTTTTTTCACAGGACAATGAAAACAATTATTTTTTGTTGGTGATTCGTTTGTTGGCGCAGGTCAGTTCATTATGTTTATTGACAGTGTCAAATGGGTTCTTGAATGTTAGGACTGTCATGCTACTCCTCCTTCCCCTCGCCCTTCCCCTCTCCGCACCCCCCTCCCACTCCTCCAGTCCCTTCCCTATCCCCTCCTTCTTCACAGTACAGTCTAACTCTTATTCCATAAAGGCCGGATTAATATCCCGAAGTGTCCGATGTTCAATACGCCGAAGTTACTTTACTAGGTGGACATCGCAAAAGCTCTTGCGTTTTAATATGTCGAAGCATTCTCTTCGCCCGCAGTCCACAGAGTTCCGCCATATTGCGGCGCCTTCGCTCGAACGCCGGCTGGGTTTGAGCTTTCTCTTGGTAATGCTGCCTGTATTGTCGCATTCTTTGTGTTGTCTTGTTGTAGTGTGGGTACCTAGGCATCTATAAACCTTGTATAAACGTTTGTAAGCCCCTGAGTTTTTATTAATCTGCCTTTTTGTATCCGGTGGTGTAACGCTGTAGCCCGATCTCCCAATCGAAAGCGTCTGTATGAACCGACTGTGGACAGTCCTTGGCCCTGGCCGTTTTACTTTTGTATCCAGCATCAGTCATATTCCATCTTTTAAACACTACATTACTGACAATCCCACAAATCACAAAAGAGTCACTAAAGGTGATTCCCCGGCAGTAAATGAGACGTGATTTCACTGAACAACGCCGAGCAGCCGACTTCGTCGCCATTTTGATTGTCCTTGGTTTGAATAGCCTCACTTTGATCGATCAGTCGCACGGGGCGAAGGTCAAAGGCCAAAGCAAATTCACTGAGCAGGTTCAGCGATATTCCAAGGTGCTTTGATGTCTTCGCCACAGTGACCGAAAGTCTCCGATGTGCCCTTCACTGACGCAGTCTGCGATTTGAAACTTCGGAATATTAAGACGCGGCATTACATTATCATGTCACGATTATTACGTGTATTGACACCCACCTTCAGATTTCAAGACTTGGCCGAAGATGCCTTGTCTTTCATTATTTATTTCCTGCAATAGTAAGTACAACACAAACTCATTCACAGCTGATAAACTACAGCGGCAGGTAGCTGAACCGTGACAGTTGAAGGATAGACCCAGATTTCACTCGGAGGCGCCAAGCTAGGGTGTTACTGTGACAGCTCAAGGCTAGCACCAGATTAGCTTGGCGCCTCTAAGGATGTGCGTGGTTGTCATTTTTGTGAATAACACCAGCACTGGAAAATCAACAGACGCTTAGGTTTGTTTCTAAACAGCATATTGTCCTATACTGTATGTCACGTGACAAGTGTGTACTGCATTTGCATTATACAGATCTCCCTTTGGCTGTCGGTAGCACTTTTTGTCGCCGTGATTCCTGCAGGACAAACACAGCTAGAATTATGTTCGCCGCATATCTGTATAATGCCAATGTAGTTAGCGCTGTAGACGTGCCGCATTATGCGCTAATTGCTGCGTGTATCTGTACAAGTCTCAGAAGAACACGCGCCATGTTTGTGATGCTCGTTTGTGTGCACTGCGTTGAATCGTTTGGTTTAGATTACAAAATATTCCCTGTATTTTTCTTTATAACGATCAGTGTCATTGTTGTGTGTTATCACTGTGGTTTGCTTGGCACTAAATCAACGGTGAAGGGTGCGGATGTGCTGCTGTAATTATTTTTGAAGTTCTGAACGTTGTGGTGGTGACTATTTTGTGTGAATATTGTCAAGTGAGTTGAATTTGAAGAAAGTTTTCATAATATTTTCAGTCGTTTCAAATGTTGTAATTTTGCACTATGTTCGGCATGCGTAAAAAGAATTCAACTTTGAAGGATGTAGGTACTTTTCATGTTGGTAAACCGAATCAGCGTCGAAGGGAGGTAATTTATCCCTTCTTTCCAATCCCTCAACTTTGCATTGCTTATGGATTGCATAAACTAAACGACTTTGATAAATGCATTTACTGACTCGGCTTTGAATGAGTTTTCTATGTAACTTTACCAGTTGTTTTGAACGCTGTTATTTTGAATTGTTTGCGGCATGTGTAAACTAACATCGACTCTGAAGATGCAAATACTGTGTTGTAACTTGTCTGGTTGTTTGCAGTGTGGCAGGTCAGTCTATCATTTTGACACGTATGAACTGAACTGACTTATCTCATTCAGTCCTGACACACTACACAATATATGAATCGGCATGGTAGTTCAAGGGTGGTGCCGGAATAGCTTCAGTGTAAACTGAACTGACTTTTATCTCATTCAGTCTTGACCTACTACAAGAAGATATGAATCGAACATGATAGTTCAAGGCTGGTGTCGGAATAGCTTCACTGTAGACTGAACTGACGTTTTTCACACTCAGACCTGACACACTACAACAATGTACCATGATAGGTCAAGGGTGGTGCCAGAATAGCTTGGCGCCTATAGGCGCCAAGTATTCCTGGTACCACCCTTGAACTATCATGGTCGATCTATCTTGTGAACTGTAACATGGTCTTCTAATTGGGAATTCCGCCCTCATGGCTTACTGTGTGAAGGATGAAAACATTTAATTGAACATTTTTTCAATATGATTATTAATATCATAACATGGCATCCTTTGTGGTCTGCAGGCTCTATCCAAGCTGTCATTTGCCCTCAGACTTAGATTTCTACGTGTGTATTTCTCCAAGCAAAGTCAGCCCAAAGGATTTATACCTACCCGGTAGTAAGCAAATGGTGCTTGGGCCAAGTCAGCCTTATTTGTCCCAATGCAGGGCTCGAGCCGATGTCACTCGTACTTGTGTGCTGGCCAACTAAGGCTAACATCGGCCCAAGGACCTTTTGCTTTCTTGAGGCCGTATGTGCCCACACTGGTTGTCTGGCTGTATTTGATACCGAATGGAGGGAGTCAACCAGTGTAGTATGTAGCAGGAGATGTACTTTCAGAATCTGTTAGAATACAGAAATAACAATACACATAACAATGTTTATATTGGGTAGCCCGTCTTTCACTGTTGTACAGACAGTCGTCGACTTAATCCGTAATTCTACCGTCGATCTGAGGTATAGCTGGAGCCGATCACTTAAACCTTTTCAACCTGATGCACAGGAAATAAATTAAACCATGATATTTCACGGGTGGTGTCAGAATAGCTTGGCGCCTAAGGCGCCAAGCTATTCTGGTACCATCCTTGAACTAAAATGGTTCATCTGTCTTGTAATCTGTAATGTAGCCTTCATAAGACAATAAGCAAATTTTAATAGTTCAGCCTGAGGATTTAATGGGTTAACCTGTAATTCTACCTTCAATCTGAGGTACAGCTGGAGCCGATCTCAGTCAGCAAGACATAGATTCTCATGAGCCCCTATTGCTATAGATGGAGGGGTGGGTGTTGGACTGATGTCTGTAACTTAGTATTTGACAAGTCACCCTTGCAAGCTGACAAACCTACTTAGTACATGTATGATTAACAACGCAAGATAAGTTATGTTTGGCTGTTCATGTGACACCATTGAACAAGTGTATGAATTGACTAATAAATGTGAACATATGTAACTCTTGTTATCTTACTGTTTTCTCTTCATCTTCCAGTGCGGGTGATGGTTGGGAAGTAAATAGGGGGTGGGGGGTCGTGATAGGGGTGGGGGTTGGGGTCGGTGTGGAGGAAGAATGCCTTTTTTGCGCAGGCACGTCCTGAACAAGTCTTTGTTGCTGTTGGGACGTTAAGGAAAGTAAATAAATCAAATAACAAGAAACAAAGAATGCCCTCTGTCAACTGTAAATCAGCAATTCTACACAACACAGCTCTACACACAGCCTCGTTTTCCCCCTGCTGAGAAGGAAGCGTACGTATTAAAGTGTACGCAGCATGCCAGTTGTCAGCGGGGCTGTACATAGATGTGCTTAACCCGTTCAGTGCCAACTGACGCAGACTGTGTTTCTGTAATTATCGCTAATTCAACACCAAAATACCCTAGAGTCCCGGGAACACGGATTCAAAGTGGTGTCAGCAAGAGGCATAGATCCTCATGAGTCCATGCGGGGGCTCATGAGGATCTATGCCTCTTGCAGTTGGGTGGTATTCACATGTTCCCGGCACTGAACGGGTTAAGAACTCCCTAACACGAGTGTCGCCAATGCTTGTCAGGCGCATTTCGCATGCAGTCACAGAACAAAATAAATTGCAAAAATAATAATACACTGTCAAGACGTGCTCCACAACCAGATTTTCTCACTGCATCAGTACGTAGCAATTTAAAATAATTAACCCCGTCACTGCCAGTGGACAGATATTGATTTCGCAATCACTGTGAGTTCAACGTCAATGATCCTCAGCCAAGGAACATGGATACAACCTGGTTTCAGCAAGAGGCATAGATCCTCATGAGCCCCCGCATTTGCGGGGGCTCATGAGGATCTATACCTCTTGCAGTTTAGCGTGCACACTTTTTTCTCGGCAGTGAACGGGTTATAGTCTGTTAGAGTTAAAGTCTCTATGTTAGATATATGTGAAAGAGAAAGAAAAGAAAAAAAGCAAATTCTTACTAGAAAAACGTGAAAACGAAAACTGAAAACTAGAGTGTACTTTACACAAGAGTCGTCACCACATGGAACGTGAATATTATCATGCGGCGTAATGACGTCTATTATCGTGTGCTGGTCTTTAAGGTCCAAAATCACAGAGCAGCACTGATATGAAAGTCTCGCTTATCTGACGATAAAAACACTGACCTGATCCGAGGCTTTTCTCGGGGTTTTTTTGTTGTTTTTTTTTTGGTTTTTTACTGTGTCACGTATGAATGTTAGTACAGCGATCAAATGATAACACTCTCAGTGACAACATGCAAGTCGGTGTGAAGCTGGCGATCGCTACACACAGATGCTGAAGTATTAACCTCTTTGCCGGTGATTTTCGCGGTGGTGCTGATCTTGGGTCTTCCTTTTGTTGACTTTGTAGCACCATCATGGTGACTTTGATTTTAGGTTCTATAACACCATCATGGTGGCCTTGATCTTAGATCTTCCCTTTGTTGACCGTGTAGCACCTTCGTGGTGGCGCACCAGCATCATCAAAATGCCTTTAACTTGGGAATGGTTTTGTTATTCGTGTATGTGTGTGCTTAGATTACATTTTTTTTAATGTTGTGAGATTCTGCATACATACATTTTTTTTTTTTTTTTTTTTTTGTAACGGGCTTAGAGCCCACTGCTCCTGGGGATTAAGCGCGATATAAATGCTCTTTATTATTATTATTATTATTATTATTATTATTATTATTATTACTGCGCACTGACTGACATTCTCGTAAAGAACACAGATGTAAATAGACCAAATTAAGCATAAGAAACGTAGGCCTAACAAGAGACATAAATCCTCATGAGCCCCCGCTGTCGCACTAACTTACCGCTGTCGCAGGGGCTCATGAGGATGTATGTCTCTTGCAGGTGGGTAAAGTTCGCTTTACCTCGGCAGTTAAGGGGTTAACGTGTGCTTAGTGATCTTATCGGACGAAGGCTGTAAGAAGGCTGTGGAATTTAGCTGTGAATATTGTGTTTAGCGACCTGTTCCAGGGCGGGCTAGGTCTGCTAAAGTTTGTGGGTTGTCAATGTTGTCTTTTCTCCCCTTCTTTTCACAATCCGCTTGAATAGTTAGTGACACGTAATGGAGGTTCTATGTTGCTCCGTGTGTGGAACGGAAGTACTCTCCTACGTACACAGGAGAGGAGGGCCAGTCGGCTTGAACCCTCCCTCTCCACCCAAAGTCACTTTGAAGCGACCGATGTGCCGGACTAACCCCCCCCCCCCCCCCATACCCCTCTATCCCCCCCCCCACCCCCTCGCCACCACCACCAACCCCACTCACTTACACAATTTATTCAGGCCATTGTAGCGGCCCCAACAAACAAACAAAAAAAAACAAAAAACAAAAAAAAAAGGCCAGCACGCAGGGATTTCTGTGTCAGCCGTAAGGTCCAATATGCCAGGGCAGCACCGATATGTGCATTATCAGTGATCCTGGGCCTGGATTTGTCACGAGATGAAGTGTTAGTACTGTGTGTTTCAAGCGGACTTTGTACTGCATTGTGTGGATGTAGACATTCGGCTGTTCGTCAGTGCTGTGTGTTCAATACTTGTACTGCATTGTGTGGATGTAGACATTCGGCTGTTCGTCAGTGCTGTGTGTTCAATACTTGTACTGCATTGTGTGGATGTAGACATTCGTACGCTGTTCTGTCAGAGTGACACTAGAAAATCGTAAGTTTGACACAGCAGATACAATTTTTCATATTATATTATTATTAGTAGTAGTTGTAGTAGTAGTGTTATTATTATTATTATTACTATTATCATTATTATTATTTACAAATATAGGTTGCCCCACCCGGGTTGCCCTGGGGGACTTGGGTGGGGTTAACTACTCTTTAATTTTTTCCCAGGGTCACCCTGGTCAGCCCCACAGGGTGGGTTTTTCCCTCTATTCTGGGGCGTGTGTTTCTGTCTACCATTGGTCTATTCATCTGTATTTTCTTTTTTTAAACTCTCCCTACTGTCTGCGCTGGCTGTAGCTCTTGATATTGGATGTGTCTTTCTAAATGGTCTTAGGTTTATTTAGCGTATTAGACCGGCTGGCCACACACGTTCAATATTCTGTTTTGTTTCTTTTTGTTGTTGTTTTTTTTTTCACAAGCAGTGCAGGCACGTCCTTAGAAAGTCTTGTTGCTGTCGGGACGTTAAGCAATGTACAACTACAACTACAAATATAGTTGTATTGTACCTATCATTCTCTGTCAATACAGTTCTCAGTGACTAGCCACCCCGCTCCTCCAGTCCTTTTTCACTCTAACTCGTTCAAGGAGCCCTGCATCAATAGATACGAAAGCGACGTGCAGTGTTGCCGCCGTCAACGCTATACGACACTTCCGCAGTTATTAACGCGGTACCTTGAGTGAGTTAACTCATTCTACCCCAGACACACCACAGCAATATATGAATCGACCATGATAGTTCAAGGGTGATGCCAGAATAGCTTGGCGCCTAAGGGCGCCAAGCTATTCTGGCATCACCCTTGAACTATCATGGTCGATCTGTGTCCTGCACTCCATTGCAGTCTTCAGAGGACAATAGCAAAATTTGGGGATTTCGGTGTTGGGGTAGAATGAGTTAAACGTTTTGTCGGTTCACCGTTCAGCCCAACTCCCTCGTGCACCTCCCCAACCAACTGTCCAAAACATCCAATGAACAAACGCATAAAGAAAGAAGGAACGAGTGACGGCAGGAATGAACGTATGGACGAACCTACGTTTGATCTCTGACCTTGACGGAGAAAAGACTATACGAACCAGCCTGCCTGCTGCTTGGTCTCTTTTTAGTCGCTTCAGACAGGGGAGACAAGCAGCATAGTGACGATAGCGATAAGAAGTGACCTACTTGACGCAATTAGTGTTTCGCTCTACTTGGACTTGTTTCCAATGCGTAAAAGGCCATCGGACCGATGTCGGCCGCCGTTAGCCCGCGCAAGGCTGTGTGCGAGCCAACGGCGGCTGATGTAGGCCCGATTGCCCTATTGCGCATTGGGTTGGGATTTGGCATGGCTCACGGACAATGATTAATGAACTGCGATTAAGGACTGTGACTCTAATGGTAATTAAACATAATAATTCAGTATATGGAAAGTAAAACATTATGTACCATAAACATTCATGGATTACCAAACACATTTAAAGGAAAAAGTTTTTCCACCACGTATGTAATGAGAATTATGACAGTTTGTGTTCAAGAGACGTGTATTGTAGACGGTGATAAGGCGGGGTGGAAGAGGGAATGGGGTGGTGAGATTTAGTACACGAGTGTCGGAGCCACAGTATGGGCCAAGTTATTCTGGTTAGAAATAAATTTCCATATGAGATTAAAAGTGTTAATAAAAAATATAGAATTCTGTCCATTGAAGTTGTTAAAGAGGAGGAGACATTGTTTCGTGTGTAATGTATACGCTCGTAACGACTCGTCTGAAAAACGACAATTTCTTACAGACTTGGCGAAAATTGTAGATGAAAAAGGGGCAGACCACCCAATTATTTTGGGAGATTATAATTGTGTTCTTAATAATAAGCTATATATTATCAGCAGTGCGAAACACAATGAAAGAAAAGAATGTTCGTTTAGAAAATTTATTTTGGCTTGTGAATTAAATGATCTTCCCATTCAGCAAAAGGTCATCTGGCCGATGTCGGCCAGATGACCTTTGCGCACTGGGTTTGGCGTTTGAATCATTCTGACGGAAGAGTTCACGTGGGTCAGAAAGCCTCCATATATAGCTAGCAGAGGCTGCCTTCGTCCGGAAGGCGTACTTCGCTGAGCGCGGCGATGTCGATGTTTAACCTCCGCAATTCATGGGCAATGAGGGCGGAGCGACGTTCAGGGCGTCCGCTGTCTGTTTTGTCGAGCATGGTTCGGACGTTCCAGCATGCTACGTTGAGTCCGGTCGTTGTCGTTGTCGTCATAAGAGTGGATCCGTCGTGGACGAAGGCAGCCTCCAAGAACTTGGTGCTGGGTACACCCTCTACTGGTCAGGCAGGCCTGCATCAGAAAGACGGCTCTCAGGCGTGGGTTTCATGGTCAAGACATCCATTGCGACTAAGCTGGAAAACCTACCAACGGGCCACTCAGACCGCATCATGTCCATGCGCCTCCCACTGCGACACCAGCAACACGTCACCCTTCTCAGTGTGCACTCCCCAACCCTCCTGGCAGAGCCTGCTGAAAAGGACAAGTTTTACATTGACCTGCGCAGCCTCCTACAGAGTACCCCTGCAGACGACAAAGTCATCATCCTTGGCGACTTCAACGCCAGAGTGGGCCAGGACTCTGAAGCCTGGAAAGGAGTCCTCGGCAAGCATGGCGTGGGGAACTGCAATGACAATGGCCGCCTACTGTTGGAGTTCTGTGCGGAGCAGCAACTGGTCATCACCAACACTACTTTTCAGCAAAAGGACAGTCGAAAGACCACCTGGATGCATCCTCGCTCCAAACACTGGCACCTTATCGACTATGTCCTAGTGCGTCAGAGGGACCGCAGTGACGTCCTCCTCACCAGAGTGATGCCCAGCGCAGAATGCCACACTGACCACCGCCTTGTCCGCTGCAAACTCAGGCTCCACTTCAAGCCAAAACCCAAGAAATGGGGGCCCCCCAAGAAAAAGCTTGATGTTGCCAGCCTTCAGCGTGACGATGTGAAAGCTGCCTTTCAGACAGATTTACAGCGCAGGCTCAAAGACACAGCGGACCCAGTAGACTCCTCCCCTAAAACACTTTGGGAACAACTGAAAACTGCTATTGCAAAATCCTCTGCAGAAGTCTTGGGTTTCGCCAGAAAGAAGAACAAAGACTGGTTTGACGAAAACGATGTAGAGATCCAGGAACACCTAGCAAAAAAAAAAGAGCCGCCCATCAGGCCCACCTAGCCCAGCCTTCCTGCCCTGTGAAGAAGTCTGCCTTCCGCCTCGTCTGCAGCAGTCTCCAGCGCAAGCTCAGAGATCTCCAGAATGAGTGGTGGACCAGACTTGCACAGAGGACCCAGCTTTGTGCTGACAATGGTGACTACAGGGGCTTCTACGAAGCACTGAAAGCAGTGTATGGCCCCAGGCACCTGGTACAAAGTCCCCTACGAAGCGCGAATGGCCAGGCACTCCTCACAGATAATACCTCCATCTTGAACCGCTGGTCGGAATACTTTCAGAGCCTCTTCAGCACTGAGCGCACTGTTCAAGAAGCAGTCGTCCTACACATCCCACACCTCCCAATAAAGGTTGAATTGGACGAACCGCCCACTGCTGAAGTCAGTGCACCAGTTTACTTACCTTGGCTGCATTATCACGTCGGACGCCAAGCTGGACAAGGAGCTTGACAGCATGCTGGCAAAAGCGAACAGCGCTTTCGGGCGACTTTTCAAGCGGGTGTGGCACAATCAACAGCTGAAAACAGGCACCAAGATCAGCGTGTACAGAGCTGTGGTCCTCACCACCCTGCTGTATGGTTCCGAGTCCTGGGCCCTCTACCGCAGCCAACTACGACTCCTCGAACGCTTCCACCAGCGCTGCCTGCGTACCATCCTGGGCATTCACTGGAGTGACTATGTCACCAACGTCGAGGTCCTTGAACAGGCTGAAACTGTGAGCATCGAGGCTTTGCTGCTGCGGACACAGCTCCGCTGGGCGGGGCATGTCTCCAGGATGGAGGATCATCGCCTACCAAAGATCACCCTGTTCGGCGAGCTTGCTACTGGACACCGTGACAGAGGGGCACCAAAGAAGAGATACAAAGACTGTCTCAAGAAGTCACTTAGTGCCTGCCAAATCGACCACCACCAGTGGTCTTCGCTTGCTGCGGACCGTGACACCTGGCGCTCCACCATTTACAAGGCAGCTGTCTCCTTTGAGGACTCTCACAGAGCTAGCCTTAAGGACAAGCGGCTCAGGAGAAAAAACAGAGATGCCGCAGCTCAGAACCCTGCCTGCAGCCACTGCGGTCGAACCTGCCTGTCTCGGATTGGCCTCCGCAGCCACGAACAAGCCTGCAGACGTCGTGGGCAACTCCTATAAAATCTTCGTTCACGAAGTCAAGCCAAGAGAGAGATAGCTAGCAAAAAGGACTATATGGTGGTATCTGATATTGTGGCTGATAGTACATTGTTTTGTGATATACACACTTCTGCTCAGTCAGATCATAGATATGTCTGGATGAAGTTTAAACTTACCCACATAGAAAGAGGACCTACCTATTGGAAATTTAATGACAGTTTAATTAAAGATCAAGATTTTATTGAGAAAATGAACACCTTCTTAAATGCAGTTGACGGTGATGTGTCAGACATGGGATCTGTGTCAAATCGAAATAAAAGTCCTCTGCATTGCCTATGGAACATAAAAAAATTAGAACATTACACACACGACACGTCACACTTCTGAAGTAATTAGACGATACAGAAAAGCATATTTTAAACACAGCCAGTAATCATATCGTATTAAACGTCAGCTCGACATTTTTCTAAATTAATAAAGCTAAAGGAGCGTGAACTCGCTACCGAGATAAATGTATCAAGGATGGAGAACAAAATACACGCTACTTTCTAAATCTAGAAAAATCCACGGCAGACTCAACAATAATGGACCGACTGGTCACTACCCAATGCGCAAAACCCATTGGGCCGACATAGGCCGCCGTTGGTTCGCACACGGCCGTGCGCGGGCTAACGCCGGTCATCGTGAGCCCGATAAAATATTGCGCATTTGGTAGTGAGCGGGGTCAAGCTTGGCTGCACTTTCGGTTTCCTTGTCAGTGTGTGTAGTATTGCCGATACAGTCCCTTTCCCACCATCTTCCATCTGCAAGAGGCATAGATTCTCATTAGCCCCTGTAGTGGCAGGTTGCGTGGCTGGGGCTCATGAGAATCGATGTCTCTTGCTGACCAAGATTGCGTTTAGCTGTCTTTCAAAATAAGTGTGTCAATCCAGGTGGAGCCTATTCAGTGCTGGATAAACGGTGTGTGTCGCTGTATGACAAGCAAAGCCAATACAAATGTCATGAACTGTGGCCTGTTGTAGGGCAGATAACTGTTGTCATTATTCACTGGAACATTATTCCAGTCATTCTTGACTGTCAGCGTTGGTGTTGAAAACAACACGTGCAGCTCAGGACACAGATCATAATGACCAATGTCTACACTGTGTGTAGCTGACCAGGGGAATGAGGGCTGGTTTGCCACTTACTCCATGCAATAAAAGGTTAACCCTTTCACTGCCGAGAAAACGTGAAAACGATTCGACTGCACGAGACATAGATTCTCATGGGCCCCCGCGACTGCGGGGGCCCATGAGAATCTATGCCGCTTGCTGAAACGAATTTGTATCCATGTTTATTGGACGGTTGTAGCTTTTGTTCGTTGAAGGAACACGGATTTCAGAAACAAAAATGTACGTGTAATTGCAGGGAAGGGGTGAACAGTTGGCGATATAATTATGTGTGTAGTATCATTGTGTTTAGTATGATTTACAATAAATCTGTACAGAGGGTTTACCTGACTTAATCTCTATGTATTACAATGGAAGACCTTTCTGATCTTCTTCCTATTACGTAAAAGAGTTCTTCCGTTACACATCAGTGTCACCAGAACACCTCAGTTACGTGTACCTGCTCACATGGATCGCGAGAAGAAAGGTAAAATAAATTAATCTTAATTTAGGCAAGACAGCATTGATACCCCGTCGTATCGGCAACTTTTGGACAAATTAGTCAAGCCATAGACCAGGTCGCTTTAACTTCCGAAGGTCATGGGTTCGATTCTGAGTGGCCAGAATTCAAATTTAAGCTAATTCATATCGATGCCACCTTCTTTGGAGTCGGCTGTGTTACACTACAGCCACACGCAAGGGGTTGTTGATGGAAGACGCAGCCAGACCAAGAGAGTTTTCGAGAAGAGTCTTTATTTCTTGAGCATCTTAGTTGACAATAGATTGACAAAAACCAACCTACTACGAAAGTGTCGAAATGGAAGCCCGGTCTCTGGCTCCTCAGCTCTGTCTCTTTTGCTTCCCAGATTTGGTCTCTCCCTTGCTTCTGAGTTCCCCACAATATATCCCCATCCTGGGGTCAATGCCCTATCATGGGTGGGGGGGGGGGGGGGGTGGCAGCTCTTCTGGTTCCCCAATCTTACCCATAAAAACGAAACCTCTTTGAGCCCGTTCCCCCCCCCCCCCCCCCCCCCCAACCATCAGAAAGGGAGTGAACTGTCAACCATAAAAACGAACCTCTTTGAAGTCCGACATAGTACTGCGTGGTAAAGCTATATCTCCCGATCTAGGTTTTACTTACTCAGGACTTATCGTCCTGGGAAGTATGTGTGGCCGATGCATTACTCGCGGCAGTGCTCGGCCGTGCCTTTCTGCCGTTAACACTCTCAGTGTATGTTAACTCTCGCGCGACCAGGGATCCAGCAGCACTCCACACTGTATTAGCTGCGAGATAATATTTCATTTATTGTGGCTGTGATTCCAAATGTGTACTTCTGTTGGTGCCAACTTCGTCATGTAAATGCCGTGCATAAACTGTGCATCATTGGTGACCCTGTCCAGTAACGGTCAGTTGCAATTTTTACCGTTTACTCCTGGACCGCGCAATCCACACACCAAATCTAATTCATTCCAGACTCTAATTGCTCTAGTGTGAGTTCGTGTTCAAACTGTGCATACGTTTCTATTGCTTCGAACGGATTTCCAGTGCCGCTCTTCTCACTAGCTGTGATTTATGTGATAGCCGTGTATTTTACTTTTGGTTCTAACCTGTGCCATTTACTGTTGCTCTACATGGCGATATGCTTCAATTGGATCTAAAACATGGTCTCTAGGAGTCGTCTCGTTGGTGCAACTGCAACGAGTTCTCTCCCTATTGTCGATTGTCGCTCTTGATAATTGAGTTTCCCTGGCAGCGCAATGGTACTATAATTTTCAACGAGTTCTCTCCCAGTTCTTAATTGTCGTCCTTGATATTGAGGTTGCCTGGCGGCGCATGGGTACTGTAAAGACCTGATGAGATGGAACTACTACTCTATTTCACCTAAGCATCACTGAGCATGCTAAAATGAAAGTACCTCCACCTTCTTGCCCCCATCTTACTCGTCTACACCCCACCTATTCCTCCATCCATCCACTATTCTGACCCCGTTCTCAAAATCAACTTCCCCCCATCCACCCCCACCCCGCCTTTTTTTTTTTTTTTTTTTTTTTTTTTTTCTTTCTTCAACCTCACTCATAGCGATATGGTCTTCACCATGGCATGTTTCTCCCCGGTCCAGTCGTGTCAGCCTACCCTCCAGTCCCAAACCCCTTCCCAATCACCTAATCCCAAAGATCCCATTGTGAAAGACACTCTCGATGAAAAACAGAAAGTGTTCAATGACACGAATGTCCATGTTCTGAAACGCTGGAGAAAGGCCTTGTCGGTTCGCTATGTTCACCTTCTAGAGTCCACTAACAGTGGGTTTGACGTGACTTGGAAGGATGTGGACTTTGACAATAACACTATCGACCGCACTGACTTCAGTGTTCGTACAAGGGCAGCAGGAATTCCTAATACACTTGCTAAGACATTCGTACAAGTGAAACGGGCGGGCGTCAACTACATTACTGTGACCCTGTATTACAAACGGAAGCGTAGCATGGGCGGAACCTGTCTGATCCAGGGAATACGAGCTGAAGAGTGGGTGAAGACGGAATTTCACCAGCTGTGTGCCCTGGTCAGGTCACTACAGAACGGGAACTTTAACGAAGATGATGTGCCCCCGCCAACATTCAGTCACCTACCCCTGTGTTCTAGCTGCGAGCCACAGCACCCCCCATATCCGCACCAGTCTTCATCCTCCGTTGCAGTGTGTGATTTCACATCCACTGAGGCGAGGGATAACAGGGTTGTTAGCAACCAGACCACATCACCCTTCACAGTCACACCATCCTTCACCTCCCCCACCATCTCCCCTAGCGAATCACGTGGGTTGTTGCTCGACGTCTCCTTGGCAGACACTCCCATCACTCCCACCCGCTCCACTCTAACGGAAACCTCAGGAGTTTCGCTCCTAATGCTGATACCGAAGGGGGATAACATGCTAAGGCCGATCTCGCCCCAGCACTTGTCATCGTCGGCAGATCGTGTCTCCTTTACAGCCACACCCCCTACAGATTCAGCGTGTGTTGTTCCTGTTATGGCAGCCGTGAATGATTTGCAAGTGTCATCTCCTGGCATGCAAACCCTCCTTCCCGCAACTGACTTTGAGATCAGCCCGTCAGAGGCAGAGTTACAAACCGTGACTTTGCTCCCTGCGTCTCGACCAGCTTCTCGTCCACCTGAGATAACCAACAGCAGCGACCCAGGCAGCCGCTCATGTTACCTCCATGAACACCGTGCTCCCTCTCCGACATCTTGCCGCTCTACCAGCACTACAGAATTCCTCGCAGCTGTACTCCCGCCTACGCGATGCTCATAATATCATCGCGGGTCTTCGTGCTGATGTAGACACTTTGTTTAAAGGGCTGTCAGCGGCTCTCGTTAAGATTGATCAACTTGACAGCCACATCCGCGATGAAGCAGTGAGGAGAGCCAAGGATCTACAAGCCACAGAGTCCTGCATGGGCGAGATGTTGTCTGGGCTCGACGAAAGGATACATTGTGTGGAATCAGCTCAGCACGCTATGGACAGCACTGTAAACGGTTTATCCACGGCTAAACAGAATCACAAGCAGCGCCTCCGAGATCTGCAAAAGAAACTGAACAAAGCATCAGCCCATACAAACAGTCGATCAGTGACTGATAACTCTGACAGTACACCTATACCTCTGTCTGCTGCCCTTGACAGCAGTACCTCTCAGAGGTGTGCAATGGACATAGAAACAGTTGCATCCCCACTCTCCGCCCCTCCGCTTCTTACACAAGACGACATCATGGCTGTGTCCCTCCAGGCTATGAGAGTGGGTGAGAATGAAAGCCGGGAACACTGCATTCCTGTCCGGATAACCACCGGCCAGCCCGAGATCATCAACCAAACTACTGAAGCCAGCGGCGAACAGCAGCAAAACAAAAGACCGTTTCACAGGCTGTCTCCGGAGGAACAGATACTTCAACACTCGGTATTCGCCGACACCAATACTCTAGTTATCGGAGACTCCGTTGTTCACTACATCAAGGCGGAGAAGATGTCTACGTACCCAGAGGAAAAGGTGCAGGTCATATCTGTGTCTGGCCTGAAAACTCCCCACCTGATTGGCTGGCTCCGGAGTCAAGAACCCTCTCACACAGTCTCTCTTGTGACCTTCCATGTCGGAGTGAACGACTGTAAGCAGACAGAAGTGACCAGCGCTGTGTGGGACCAGCTTGCCCGGCAATGTCGGCGGGTATTCCCCAGCGCATGCATCCAAGCTTCCTCCATTCTGCCAGCCCAGCGGGGACAACAGCTGAACAGGTCTATTACTGCCTCCAACGGAAACCTATACCACATGTGCAAAAAGCGTGGGGTAACATTTGTGGACAACACGCTGATTTTCTCTACTGCAGATGGATTTCCGCGCAAAAGGCTCTACAGGCGCAGTGACCCAATCCACCCTAGCCGGCAGGGCACAATTAGCTTGGCCATTAACGTGAAAAGAGGTGGGGTGCCTCCTGACACCTCCACAGCCATCCGTGCTCCGAGCAGTGGCCGGGACCGTGGTGAGAGGCGTAGCGGCAACTCTCCAGGACTGTATTCTGAAATTGTGGCAGGGACTGCGTCCTCTACATCTACGTCCTACCCAGGATCACAGTATGATGCAAATAGCCACCAGTTAACAGGAGATTGTTTCAACAGCACATCTCAACAGCAACAGCGATGGGCCTGTTCGGCTTTTGTCCCCTCTGGGCTGGCGGAAGGGAGGCAAGCCAGACACATGCTGATACAAGACATGTCACTCCCGAGGCAACAGGAGGCACCAGATCAACAGTTCGTGACTATGTGGCAGTCACCTAACATACTGCAGTTCCCGACAGTTCCTGCAATGTACCCGCAGTATCGTGCGGCGCCAACGGACCACTTTTCGGGGAACACTATGGCGCAACCCTACCCGCCATTTAACGTCACCGCACCGGCACACACTCCGTATACACACCACGACGTCTGGGCTCAGTACAATCGCCCAGCTTGTGTTTACTGAGACTATAACCAGAGCATCCTCCTATATACATCTATTAAACATTATATTCTAGGAATTGTCTGTTGGGCCAGTTGTTCAGCAGAATTTCAGTGACTAGACATTGCTTCCTAAATGATCTCTTACATCATACACATTGCTTCCTAAGTGATCTCCTACATCATAGACATTGCTTCCTAATTAATCTCTTATATCGTGTGCGCACTATAACGGTATTTCCTATCCTTCGTCTATAACTACATCAGTAACATTATCACTACGAGAATACATAATTTACATTTTGAGCGATTATGGACGCTGATTAGGTATCTTTGTGTAAGCGTACCACACATCGAGTGCACTGTGACACTATTTTTTCCTTGTGTGTTTCCCAGCACACCATCAGTCATAAGCGATTATTGACGCTTTTTGGAAAACTTCGAGTAACTCTTCATCTACTGGACAGTTGGTCAAGACACATTGAACTTGTAGTGTGTCAACGTATAGACTGCCTTGTTTTTCCTCGTCTGCACTGAAAAACAACACACGTCTATACAATAATATATATCTTTTGCTCTTGGTTCATAGGTGTTCATTTATTGTTATCTTTCTACATCAGTTATGTCTACAGACAAGCCTGATACGCATCATTTGTTTATAGGACATTTAAATATATATCATTTGTATAACAAAGTTCCAGATTTATGTGTGATGTTGAGTCAACCAAACGCTTTCCACGTGTTTGGAATAACTGAATCACGACTGTGCTCTAACATCAGTGATGAAGCCATTTCTATCCCGGGTTTTCATGTATTTCGTCGCGATCCTGTTTCCCCTAAACACACGGGTATAGCCGTGTATTTAAACAATTCAATTAGGGATTGCGCTCGAAGAAGGACAGATCTAGAATCAGACCTAGTGGAAAGCGTTTGGATTGAACTAAAAGCAAGCAAAGCCACCCCATTATTAATCTGCTTTGTTTATCGAAATCCCTCAGCCACTTTTGAATGGTATGACACATTTACGGAAATGATGGACAATGCAACCAAATGTACTTCTGATCTATTAATCTTAGGCGACTTTAACATCAATTTGTTTTCTTCCAATCCTGCTTGGGAAACTACTCTTACTTTGTTTGGTCTCAAACAGTTGGTCACTAAAGCAACAAGAGTAACTGCCAATTCCTCAACATTGATCGACCATATTTACACAAACAACAAGACTAGAGTATTAGGGGTGCAGGTGCCCGAGGTTGCTATTAGTGACCATTACCCCGTCTGTTGTAGCTGGGCTCTGAAAGGTGACCGACGCCCCAAAAATCATCAACACATCACTATTAAATTCAGATCTTATAAACACTTTAACAAAGATGTTTTCCTATCGGATCTCTGTCAAGTATGTTTTAGTCACGTTTATAATTACACGGATCCCAATTCTGCGCTTGCAGAATGGTATGAGCTTTTTCTAAGTGTACTGGATAAACATGCACCATACCGAGAAAAACGTGTAAAAGGTGCACAGCCTCCCATGTGGTTAAATAAAGATATCAAGGATGCTATGTCACTTCGTAATGAACTTAAAAAACACAAGGAATTTGATGCCTATCGTAAACAGCGAATTAAGGTAAAATATCTTGTTCGTGAAGCCCAAAAGTGTCACTTTAAAAGGATCATTGATGAGAAAAAAGACACAGTTACAGTGTGGCGCGCCCTGAACACATTTACAAAATCTAAACAAAAGCCGGCATGCACCAGTGTTTCAGCAGATACATTTAATAAACATTTCCTATCTGCTGCTGATGTCCTATTACAAAGTTGTCCAAACATGTCACAAATATCAGACGTACTTGATAAATTCTGTGCCGAAAAGCTCAAGTCAAGTATTTTCAACATTCCTGTTATAACGGTTTATGACGTTGGTAAAACGATATCTCAGCTAAAAAATAAGAGATCAACTGGTCATGATGGCATTAGTACTGCAATACTAAAACTAGCTCTCCCATATGTAGTTGATTCTCTGACGTATATTTACAATCTTTGTATTCGACAGGGAACATTTCCATCTAGCCTAAAGAAAGCAAAAGTCATTCCTTTGCCCAAAACTAAAGATCTTTCTGAGCCAAATAACTTTAGGCCCATTTCCTTACTTTCGACTTTGTCGAAACCAATAGAAAAACATATTCACCATCATTTACAACAGTTCCTGGAAAATCATCAAGTTTTACACCCCTTGCAATCAGGCTTTCGACAACGCCATTCTTGTCATACAGCGCTGATTCATCTGATTGATAGATGGCTCGATGCAATGAACAAACTGCAAACGACAGGGACAGTATTCTTAGATTTTAGCAAAGCTTTCGACTTAGTCAATCATAATCTACTTATACAGAAACTTAGATCATACAGGCTTAGTAGCAACGCTGTGGAGTTTTTTCAGTCATATCTAGAGAATAGAACTCAATTTGTTCTTGTAAATGGCAAACAATCTGCAGAGGGTATAATTCGTCATGGTGTGCCACAGGGATCAATACTCGGCCCCTTATTATTTTCTCTTTTTATAAATGATCTTCCTCTACAAATTTCTCCCACTGGAGTCACCTGCAGCCTTTTTGCAGATGATGGCACATTAGACTTTTCTGATTCAAATGTTTTCAGTGTCAACCTCACCCTTCAGCAGGGTCTAAATGTTACATCAAAATGGTGTGCGGATAATTTCATGATTCCAAACACTGGTAAAACAAAATGCATGCTCGTCGCCACCAGACAAAAACATCAGCTCAATCCCCCTCCTTTGAACTTGTTTCTGGGATCAGAACAAATTCAGCAAGTTAAAGAACATCGAGTACTTGGCACACACATTGATAACTGTCTCAGCTGGCAGAGCCAAACAGATAAGATATGCAAGGTGGTCTCAAGAAATTTGTTTCTTCTTGCTAAACTAAAATATTTCACTGACAGAAAAACAAGACAACTATTCTATAATGCACACATTAAATCGCATATTGATTATGTCTCATCTGTGTGGGATGGCTGTAGCGATGCAAATTTAAAAAGATTAAACTCACTCCATAGGCGAGCAGCAAAACTTATATTAGATAAAAACATTCCACAACAAAGCAGTACCGACGAAAAACTTGCTTTACTTCATATGCTCCCTCTCCGTCAACACTTTGTTTTTAATAAGTTAGTAATGGTATATAAGGCCACAGTAGGAAAAACACCAGCTTACATATCTAATCTTTTCAAGACTTGTAGCACACCCTACAACACACGTAAAAATGACCTGGTAGTTCCAAAGCCCAGAATAGACATATTCAAGACGTCTTTTTCTTACTCGGGTACAATACTGTGGAACGCACTCCCCAAAAATATTAAATCAGCACAGTCTGTGAGCTCCTTCAAAGCCCAACTACTACAATATTTACTCAGAAATAATCGAACAGATTAGATGTATTTTACAAACTTTATTAATAGTATCATAAAGATGATCATTAATTCTGATTCCGTATCATGCTACTTTGATCTGCTATCATACATTCAACTTGCATCATATTTGAACGCTCAAATGTGTGTGTGTGTGCGTGTGTGTGTGTGTGTGTGTCTGTGTGTGTGTGTGTGTGTGTGTGTGTGTGTGTGTGTGTGTGTGTGTGTGTGTGTGTGTGTGTGTGTGTGTGTGTGTGTGTGTGTGTGTGTGTGTGTGTGTGTGCGTGCGTGATTGTAACGCATCACTCGAGTAATAAGCGTCATGCGTTATCCTTGTGCTGCCTTACATCTGACTCACTGTGTGCGTGTGTGTGTGTGTGTGTGTGTGTGTGTGTGTGTGTGTGTGTGTGTGTGTGTGTGTGTGTGTGTGTGTGTGTGTGTGTGTGTGTGTGTGTGGTGCAACGCATCACTCGAGTAATGACCGTCTCGCATTACTCTTGCGCTGCATTGCATCTGGCACACATGTGTGCGTGCATGTGTGAATGTAACGCATGACTCGAGTAACAGACACCATGCGTTACCCTTGTGCTGCCTTACATCTGACTGAATGTGTGTGTGTGTGTGTGTGTGTGTGTGTGTGTATGTGTGTGTGTGTGCGCGCGCGCGAAATATTTCTGTTTATTATTATTATTATTATTATTATCCTCTCTTCTTTTTATTTTTATTTATTTGTCATGTTATCTTTTCTGCTGTTATATTTATTTAAGATGTTATTAAGGACAGACGTGTAAAAAGGCCTGCGTGCCTACTGTCTTCATCCTTAGAAAATAAAGTTTCAATTCAATTCAATTAACACTTTCAGTGTAACATTGCGTCAGTGCACGACCGGCTCTGTCGGCCGTTAATACCTATAGTATAACACAACGACATGACTTACCAGTGACCAGTTTGACAGTGACCAGTTTGACAGAATCGGTTTGCGTTGTTTTAGCAATATTTGCAAGACGCGTTGTCTGTGAACGTGAAATCACGATAACGATACTGCCCCCCTCCCCCCCCCCCCCACCCCACCCCACGACAGCTTACCCAATGCGCAAAAGGCCATCGGGCTGACGACGGGCGCCGTTGGCCGGCGCACGACCGTGCGCGGGCCAACGGCGGCCGACGTCGGTCATATGTCCTTTTGCGCACGGGCTACTTTACGTGCATTTTTATTATAAGTTTGAGTAAGAATGAGTAAAAACAATTATCATGTTTATGTGGTTCTTTTCAAACAGAATGTCATTTTGATTACATCCATTCAAGATGTGCTCGTACACCTGCAGTTCTAAAGAACCTGTGTCAACACAGGGGGAGAAAATCGAAGTTATGGCAAGAGTTGTGCCCGTGACTAGGAGCGTCAGGACCCAATTAAATTGACGCTCCTATTCAAGGGAACAACACTTGCCATAACTTCGGTTTACTGCCCCTGTGGTGACACTGCTTATAAGTAGTTTATTTTAACCCTTATCATTCGGAATACACCAGTGTGTCAAATAAGTTTGACAAAAATAGTTCAAGGGTAGTGCCAGAATAGCTTGGAGCCTCTAGGCGCCTAGCTATTCTGGCACCACCCTTTAACTAAAGCCATTGGTCTAGTTCCTTATCTGTAAGTATCATAATGTAGCTTGCATATGGCAGTGTACACATTTGAAGCTTTTAGCCTAAAAAAGATATGGGTTAAAGCAGTAGTGGACGCCATCTCTTTCGCAGAAATGGCCACCTCGACTGACAGCGTGGATGTGGAATGTCCCGTATGTCACGAGGATTTCACAGAAGCCAAATTTTTACCTTGTGGTCACGTGACCTGTCGAAAGTGCGTCTTGTCCTGGCTTGCGGCCAGAGGCCAGGGTGGGTGCCCGTTATGTCGTGCCCCCATCCTGCCCACCCCCCAGCCTGGCCAGGAGGAGATGCTAGCTGCTATGGTGGACAAGTTCCCCACCGACCTGGTTACTATGGCGCTGGTGGAGAGCAAGAAAGCGCTGAGCGGCAAGCACGTGTGTGGGGCGTGCGACGTCACCACAGCGGCAGTGTCCTTCTGTTTGGAATGCAGGTAAATTGTTGCCGACAGACATTTCAGAAATTGTCCTGTATCTGTTTGTTGACGGGAAAACGCCCTGTTTTTTGTTTGCCTACAAAATGTCCTGTTGCAATTCAGGTCTTATTTAGAATAAATCTAGTTGTAACGTGAGGACTACGACCACTGCTCGTGCTAGTGGATCTTACCGATCGACGGAACACTTAGAGCACGAAAACTACGCATCTCACAGCAGCGTCGACTGTATTTTCCTCATCAGCAAAGAAACGTCCACAGGTTTCCAACAATCACCCAAAATAAGTGTAGAGCCTCGTCACTGCCAATGGACACACATTGTGTTTGGATATCATGGTACATTCTGTGTCAAAGATTTCCGGCCGTCAAAGAAACGTGGATACATTGATTTTTCAGCAAGAGGCATAGATCCTCATGAACCCCCGCAACTGCGGGGGATCATGAGGATCTATTCCTCTTGCATTTGTTTGGTGTTCAGTTTCTCGGCAGTGACTGGGTGGCCAGCATGCAATGCAGGTTTGATTGTTAGAAACAAAATATGTGTCGTGATTGCAGCATGAAGCTGTGTTCCTCCTGCTCCAAGGTTCATGGAAAACTCACCGGCACTCGTGATCACAGACTGGAAGAGCTGGACACGCTGACCCCCGGTCGTCTGGCTGCTAGTCGCCGGTCGCCGTGTGTGAGCCACCCCGACCGTCCTGGGGACATGTATTGTCCCGCTCACCTCAGTCTCATCTGTGGGAAATGTTTTTCGGCTTCCCATCACTCGTGTGGAGTAAAACCTGTGGCCAATACTGCCAAACAAAAACGGGCGGCTCTGTCTAAACAAGCTAGAAGATTTCGTGACAAGGAGTCGGTAATGGACGAACAGGTAACACAATGGCTGACAAATCTGACATGCACTTATTTTCATGTCCTTTTGGCTGTCTGTAGCGCATTTTGTTGCAATGGACGTTTCCCGATTGTGTACTTTTCCGCGACTGCCCCCATTTCTGATGACGTAGTACGCTGGAGGGCAAAGCGGTGTGGAGACTCTACACGAATGTTCAGCAGAGTGGGGGCTGTAGCAAAAACAATGTCTAAACCTGGAGTTAAACCGTCTGAAAAGTATATAGATACTCTAGATTCAGTATCTAGAAACCGTTATGAGATGAAATTGCGAGCAGTTGGCGGGTTAGATCCCTACGAAAACTGTCAGTGGAGTGACGATGTCGGACTTCTACCTCCGGTTGCTCAAGACTACATTTCAGAATATTTGGTTCATCGCACCAGCTACTACACAAGAAAAGCCTTCAAAGCAAACAAACAGCTTGGAGCACACAATCAACACACAGCCGGCCGATAAAAAAAACAGGCCATTTCATCGGATAGTGTGCGATGTGATACACTTTTTTACAAACGGTCCGCTGACGAAGAGGAGTACCGGCAATTTAAAGCAAAATTTCCTCGAAACACACATGAACTAGACATAAAAATTCAGACTGACTTGTGTCGCTCGAGTGTGTACGGCCGGCCGATAAAAAAACAGGCCATTTCATCGGATAGTGTGCGATGTGATACACTTTTTTACAAACCATGGTTTCACTGTTTTGTCCGTGATCTTCTATCGATTGATTTGGGCGATCCAAAGCCTTCTCCTCTTGGCTGTCAACTCGCGTATTTTGGAGCCCTTATTGAATATAACTGTCGGAATTCTATGGTAAGAGATCCCAAGATCCCTAGTACTTCGTTTCGAACAATGCTTGACACAGCAATCGTTCGTCATGGTGAGAAAATGCGAATAAATAGGCTTACGTGACACGCTTTCAACCTTGCTAGAGTGGTGGAAATTGCATCACCCGCCAGCTTGCCCTCCAGGGGCGGCAACGCACAAAGTGATGACGTAGATCGGGATAGGTCATCAGGAATCATCGCGACAAAAGGCGCTACTGACAGCCAAATGGTTAATCTATGTCTTAGTTGGGAACAGCTTTCTTTGCAGTTGGCTGCATGTAAACCGTGCAGTGTAAACGATTCCAGTGTTGAAGTTTTAATTCTCACTGAGAGAGCTCTTTAGATGTGTTGGCTGGTTCATGGCACACATCCTTTGTTGATGTCACCATGATTCAGGTCAAACAACAAATACATTTCAGGGTGAGGTTTAGTTTTATATAATATGCAGACTGATATATAATACTTGATAGAAATAACAATATATTTGGTATGCTCATGAAACCAAAATGTATACTTATTTAGGGTATCTCCCATATGCAGTTTTCTTCAGCTCTAAGTAATTAGTTCGGTTACGAGTCAGAATGTTATTTCTGTCAGGTTTGGTCTTATTGTTTCTTCCTCAGATCAAGAAGTTGAAGAAGGAAGTTGTTGATGCGCAAGAGCACTTCAGAAATCAGAGCTCCGAGGTCAAGACCAAATGTAAACGTCTTCAGCAACGTGTGGAAAAGAGGTGCCACGAGATTCTCGCCCAGCTAGAGCGAGCAGAAGATAACGTCGTGAGCCCGAAGCGTGCAGCGATAGCTTCCCTTGAAGAGCAGAAAGCGGCACTGTCATTCCACGCTGGCTCAGTGGAGCGACTGGTGGTGCCCGGTCCTGATGGAGCCCTGTTAGGGATGCTGGGACAACTGAAAGCGCGATTGGACGGCCTGGAAAAGAAGAGTGAGGTGCCTAAGGTCAGTAAAAATGTCACTCTGGTTTCGGTCCGCTGGGATTCCGGGATGATGACACGTCTGGAACAAGCCATCGCCGCCTTGGGACACGTCACACACAAGGTACTCACGGTGGCTTAGGCGGTTAAAATGATACCTGCTGTTTTACATGAAACCTTATAAATACACGACTATCTTTGGCAAAAAGACGGATTCAATTTATGGTATAGTTTGCTGCGTTTGTGAGTCGGATTACATTCATGATGTCTTGCTACAGTTACGTTTTGTGTTCAAGAGTGTTTTTACACCAATATTTTGTTTTTTGTGTGTGGCCAGACAACCCAAGCTGTAGCAACACAGGAGTGCCTGGTGTGTGGTATGTACACAGCAATCTGTTTCCTGCAAACATTCTTTATTTGTTACAATATTAGGGTGTCCACACGTGTTGATTATCGTTCTTGGAGTTCAGTGCCCCCCGCATGCGTAATATCAATTGTCCACGTGGAGTAGCATCCCAGTGCGCAAAAGGCCTTGGGATATTCCACTAGAACCGTATCGGTTGATCAGAATAGCATCTGAGTGCACACAACTTGACTGAAATACCTTGGTGACAGAGATAATTGCCGTTTTTATATATGGTACAAAGCTGACTGATAATAGGAATCAGACAATCACGATAAAGTCCCGTGGAAGGTGGGGGGCGGGAGGTGGGGGTGGGGGGTGGGGGCAGAAAGGGAAATGAAGATCGAGGTCATTTCGACGGCCAAAGGGTTAATATTTTGACTCTTTGAAAGACAAACATAACTGAATTTGCTTTTGAAGATTGCTGTAATACTTTCTACAGGCCATCAACCAGAGCCAGTGAGAGCGAAACCAGAGCCAGTGAGAGCGAAACCAGAGCCAGTGAGAGCGAAACCAGAGCCAGTGAGAGCGAAACCCACAGGAGCAGAGCTGGCTAGAATCCTGAAGGCTGGGGACCGTGTGAAACGAGGACAGGACTGGAGAAGGGGAAATGAGGTAAATACAAGTGAACCTGTTAATTAGGCCGCCATTGAGATGGAGGAAATAGTGGAGTAATAACCGGCAGGCCTAATAAGCGGAATCAACATCCGTGTAGTCATGACCGGCCCTTGCTATGTACAGATAATAGTGTGTCCTTCACCACTGTGTTTAACCCCTTCACTGCCGAGAAAAAAGCGAACGCGATCCAGTGGAAAGATACATAGATCCTCATGAGCCCCCGCGACTGCGGGGGCTCATGAGGATCTATGCCTCTTTCTGAGACCAGTTTATATCCATGTTTTGGACGGTGCTGGCGTTTGGTCGTTGAATGCACCAAGATTCAGAAACAAAAGTGTACGTGTGCATCCAGTGGCAGGGAAGGGGTTAATGCATGCACACTTGTAAGGACTGAGCGGTTGGCGTAATACACAGATTTAACTGTCACAGCTTTCCAATCCTCATATATACGTGTAATGGATCATCATCGTCAAGCCGTGTCCTTTATTATTTTTAGTTAATTTTTTTTTTTTTTATCTTTTAAAACCCAAGTATTGCACCTTTCTCGATAACTGTTGTCATAATTCTTATCAACAGATCACATTCATCATGATTATCATCACCATCATCACCACTAGGGCAGCATGTACACTACCAGCACCAACACTGACACTGGTCATCATCATCGTCGTCGTCATTATCTACTACATCACAAACGTAGATAATAATGGCCATGGCGACGACGATGGTTATAGTCGATAATGGTGAAGACGGCGACGGACGATGGCGATCAGTGTTGCCCAGCAGTTGTGTTAATTGATGGTGAGTGTTGATTGTCCACAGGACGGTGGAGGACCCGGTACAGTGACCTGGATAGGAGTGTCGGGCTATGAATCGGGCTGGGTGTTGGTGAAGTGGGATGCTGGAGGCCAGAGCGAGTGCTGTATGGGTTACCAGGGCCTCTACGACCTGGGACTGGCGTGACCTTGACTGCTGACAACACTGGACACAGTGGAAACTGACATAAACAGTACATTTGTTATTGTCAATCAAAGCCAGGATGCTGCTGCTGCTTCTGCTGCTGATTTAAATTTGACAACTGCAAGAGGTATAGATCCTCATGAGCCCCCGCAATTGCGGGGGCTCATGAGGATCTATGCCTCTTGCTGACACCACTTTGTATCCATCATCCTTGGACGGCTGAGCTGTTTGGCGGTGAATAACCTGGCAGTTAGGGGGTTAAGCGGCCCTTTCCCTCTCTTGTTGTTTTTCACAGAACAGTAATAACCCCTTCACTGCCGAAGAAAACATGAACACCACCCTATTGCAAGAGGTATAGATCCTCATGAGCCCCCGCAATTGCAGGGGTTCATGAGGATCTATGCCTCTTGCTGATACCATTTTGCATCTATGTTCCTTGGACGGCTGAGCTGTTTGGCGTTGAAGTTACAATTATTTCAAAACCCAGTCCGCGTCCACGGGAAGTGCATGGGTTACATCATGTGTTGTTGTTGTTGATCCGTTCGTTTGGGTGTGTCAGTTCATGATGTTATTGACAATGGCAGATGGAGTTTCTTGTTTTCTTGTGGTCAGGCCTTTAGCACGTTGTCTAAGCCATTTCCCTACCCACCTGTTACCGGACCTGTTTTTTCTGGTTTTGGGTGTAAAGGCCCCGCTACACGAGCCCGGTTTTGAGGCCGATTCCCGATCAGTTTTCGAATCGGTAGGTGATCGGGCCGGATTAAAAAACGTGGGCAGTGCCACACTGACATTTCACTCGACTCGTCAAGTTTAGCCGACCGGTTTGAACCGAAGATCAAAGTCGTACCTGTTCTGCAAAATGACTGCTAGTTTTGACAGTGATGATGAGGTGCTTGCATTATCAGCAGTTTTGGATCATATTCGGGAAGAGGCGTGCGAAACATCAGCGGCAACGGCGGTAGTACTGATCACAACAGGCGTGTTCGGCCATTTGCAAACCGTGTTGAAACGACATGCTTTGCGAGACGCGCTCTGATTGGTTGAAGCTTACGATCGGGACGGATTCGGATCGGAAATATAGAGCTGGTTCTAGTCAGCCGATTCCCAGCCGATTGGGACCGGATCGGAAACGGATCGGAATCGGCTTCAAAATCGAGGCACAACCGGCCCGTGTGGCGGGGCCTTAAGAGGGGAGAGAATGCAATGTGCTGGGAAGGGATGGGGGGATTTAAGGTAATGTATGCTTGTGTGTGTGAGAGTGTGCTCTTGTGCATGGTGTATGCTTTTTAGCTCCGTGAGTCCAGTGTTGTCTGGAGAACAGCGTTTTATGAGAATTATGTATTATTATTATTATTATTATTATTATTATTATTAAAATGTAGGACTGTCATTCTACTGATCCTTCCCATTGTCTGGTCCCAACCCCGGCCTGCTTCAATTACTAAAAGTCCTCAGAATCGATATAATCATGGGTATATCAGTGATTAGCCATCCCACTGGCCTACAATTTTTACATTGGTGTGACGTATAGTGCTCACAAAAAGTAAAGGATGTTTTACTTTTAGCTTGAATTATTAAAATGTCCCAAATACGTTTAAACATTAGTCATATCAAAAGGGCAGTTTGCAGATGTAAGTTTTTTTCCGACATTTTATAATTCAAGCGGAAATTGTGATATCCCTTATTTTTTTTAGCACTGTAGTCACCATGTGGGACTGTAGGCCGTGGATGGTAATCACTGATATATCCGTTATTATACCCATTCTGAGAACTTTTGTCACCCTGGCCGAGGTAGGGACCCAACACCCATCACCCCTCCATTCCCCTCTCCACAGCCCCTTCCCTCCCCCCTCCCCTGTCCCCTCCCTCCTCACATTACAGTCTAACTCTTATATCTTACATTGTCATGTCAGACTTATTACGTGTAATGACATCCACCTTCAGATTTCAGGACTTGGCCCAAGATGCCTTGTCTTTCATTATTATTTGTATTTCCTGCAATAGTAAGTACACAACACTAACTCATTCACAGCTGATAAACTACAGCGGCAGATAGCTGGACCGTGACAGTTGAAGGGTAGCACCAGATCACACTAGGAGGCGCCAAGCTAGGGTGTTACCATGACAGCTCACGGGTAGCTCTAGATAAGCTTGGTGCCTCCACGGATGTGCGTGGTTGTCATTTTGTGAATAAAACCAGCATTGGAAAATCAACAAACGCTTAGCTTATTCCCTTCTAAACAGAATATTGCCACATACTCCGTGACACATGTCAAGCGTTAGCTGTGTTTGCCGCGAATCTGTATAATGCAAATGTATACTGACGAGCAAAAGAAATGCGACATTTTGGGAATCATCGGAAACACTTCAGTGTTTCCGATGATTCCAAAAATGTCGCATTTCTTTTGCTATGATTCCAAAAATGTCGCATTTCTTTTGCTCGTCAGTATATTTAGCGCTGTAGACTTGCCGCATTATGCGCTAACTTCATTTGCTGCGTGTATCTGTACAAGTCTGAAGAACACGCGCCTTGTTTGTGATGCAGCCTTGTGTGCACTATCGTTGAATCGTTTGATGATAGACTGACAAATATTCCCTGTAATTTGTTTATAACGATCAGTGTCATTTTTGTGTGCTATCACTGTGGTGTGTTGGCACTAAATCAACTTTGAAGGGTGCAGGTGTACTGTTGTAATTATTTTGAAATTCTAAACATCGTAAGGTGACTATTTTGTGTGCAAATGATATTATCAAGTTAGTTGAATTTGAAGTTTTTCTTCATATTTTCAGTCGTTTCGAATGCTGTAATTTTGCATTGTGTTTGGCATGGGTAAAACCTAATCAATTTGAAGGATGCAGATACTTTTCATGTTGGTGAACAGAATCCGCTTCGAAGGGAGGTAATTTTTCCCTTCTTTCGAACCCTTTAACTTTGATTTGCTTACGGAAAGCGTAAACAAAATCGACTTTAAAACATGCTGATACCGACTGGGCTATGAAGGAGTTTTTTGTGTAACTTTACCAGTTGTTTTGAACGCTGTACTTTTGAATTGTTTGCTGCATGTGTAAACTAACACCGACTGTGAAGATTCAGATATTGTGTTGTAACTTGACTGGTTGTTTTGAGCGTGGCAGGTCTGTATCATTTTGACACGTGTGAACTGAACTGACTTTTATCTCATTCAGTCCTGACACACTACAACAAGATATGCATAGACCATGATAGTTCAAGGGTGGTGCCGGAATAGCGTCAGTGTGAACTGAGCTGACTTTTATCTCATTGACACCTGACACACTACAATTATCGACCATGATAGTTCAAGGGTGGTGCCAAGCTATTCTGGCCCCACCCTTGAAACAACATAGTCGATATGCCTTGTGAACTGTAACATTGTCTTCACATTGGGGAATTCCGACCCCATGGCTCATTGTGTGAAGAATGAGAAACATTTCAATGTACACTTTATAAAATCATTATATTTGTTTGAATGTCATAACTTGGCGTCTTTTGTGGTCTGCAGGTGTGTATTTGTCCAAGTGAAGTCAGCCCAAAGGACTTTTACCTACCCGGTATTAAGCACAAGGTGCTTGGGCCAAGTCAGCCTTATTTGTCCCCATGCAGTGCTCGGGCCCATGTCACTCGGATTTAGCCTGTGTGCTGGCCAACAAAGTTTAACATCGTCCCAAGGACCTTTTGCTTTCTTGAGGCCGTACGTGACCACACTGGTTGTCTGACTGTATTTGGTAGCGAATGGAGGGAGACAACCAGTGTGGTACGTAGCAGGAGATGTTCTTTTAGAATGTGTTAGAATACAGAAATAACAATGCACATTGCAATGTTTATATTGGGTAGCCTGTCTTTCACTCTTGTACAGTCAGTCGTTGACTTAACCCGTAATTCTACCGTCAATCTGAGGCACAGCTGGAGCCGATCACTTGACCCTTGTCAACCTGACACACTTTTGCTGGAAATAAGTTGGAGCATAATAGTTTAAGGGTGGTGTCAGAATAGCTTGGCGTCTAAGGCGCCAAGCTATTCTGGCACCATCCTTGAACTATAATGGCTCATCTGTCTTGTAATCTGTAATGTAGCCTTCATAAGACAATAAGCGAATTTTAAAAGTTCATCCTGAGGATTTATTATGCTAACCCGTAATTCTACCTTCAGTGGAGCTGGAGCCGATCACTTAACCCATAATTCTACCTTCAATCTGAGGTACAACTGGAGCCGATCTTTCAGCAAGAGACAGATTCTCATGAGCCCCTGCTGCTGTAGATCAGTGGAAGGGGTGGGTGTTGGACTGCTGTCTGTAACTCAGTATTTGACAAGTCATCCTTGCAAGTTGACAAATCTACCTAGTACATGTATGATGAACAACGCAAGATAAGTTATGTTTGGCTGTTCATGTGACACCATTGAACAAGTGTATGAATTGACTAATAAATGTGAACATATGTAACTCTTGTTATCTTACTGTTTTCTCTTCATCTTCCAGTGCGGATGATGGTTGGGAAGTAAATAGGGGGTTGGGGGTCGTGATAGGGGTGGGGGTTAGGGTTGGGGTGGAGGAAGAAAAGCTTTTTTGCAGCGCAGGCACGTCCTGAGCAAGTCTTTGTTGCTGTTGGGACGTTAAGGAAAGTAAACCAACCAAATAACGAGAAACAAAGAATGCCCTCTGTCAACTGTAAATCAGCAATTCCACAAAACACAGCTCTACACACAGCCCCGTTTTCCCCCTGCTGAGAAGGGAGCGTACGCATTGAAGTGTACGCAGCATGCCAGTTGTCAGAGGGGCTGTACATAGATGTGCTTAACCCGTTCAGTGCTAACTGACGCAGACTGTGCTTCTGTAATTTTCGTTAATTCAACACCAAAATACCCTAGAGGCCCCGGAACACGGATTCAAAGTGGTGTCAGCAAGAGGCATAGATCCTCATGAGCCCCCGCAGTCGCGGTGGCTCATGAGGATCTATACCTCTTGCAGTTGGGTGGTGTACACCTTTTTCTTGGCGGTGAACGGGTTACAGTCTCTTAGAGTTAAAGTCTCTACGTTAGATATTGTGAAAGAGAAAGAAAAAAGATGAAAAAAAAATTCCTACTAGGAAAATGTGAAAATGAAAACAGAAAGCTAAACTAGAGTGTACGTTACACAAGAGTCGTCACCGCAGTAACGTAAATATTATCATGAGGCCCAAGCGTGATGACGTCTATGATGAGTGCTGACCTGTCATTTTCGACCTCACGGCTTACAGCTGACGATAAAGATACTATCTGACCTGAACCGTGGCTTTTCTTGTAATTTTTTGTTTACAGACACAGTGGTAGGCATACTAGTGAATGTTAGTACAGAGAACAAATGTGTTAACTCTCAGTGGCAACATTCAAGTCAGTTTGAATATCATGATTGCAACACACAGATCTATACTGAAGTATTAAACCTTTCGCCGGGGTTTTCGTGTCAGAAAAGACTGCGCACTGACTGGCCTACATTCTCGTGAAGAACACAGACGTAAAGAAGACAAAAATTAAGCATAAAGAACATAGGCCTAACAAGAGACATAAATCATCATGAGCGCCCGCTGTCACAGGGGCTCATGAGGATTTATGTCTCTTGCAGGTTGGTAAAGTTCGCCTTGTCTAGGCAGTACAGAGGTTAACGTGTGCTTAGTGATGTTACCGGACGAAGGCTATAAGAAGGCTGTGGAATTTAGCTGTGAATATTGTGTTTAGCGACCTGTTCCAGGGCGGGCTATGACTGCTAAAGTGTGTGGGTTATCAATGTTGTCTTTTCTCCCCTTCTTTTCACAATCCGCGTGAATGGTTAGTGACACGTAATTGAGGTTCTGTGTTGCTCTGTGTGTGGAACGGAAGTACTCTCCTACGTACAGAGGGGGCCAGTCAGCTAGAACCCGCCCCTCCACCGTTGAGGCCACTTATGTGCTAGAATACAACCCCCTGTCCTGCCTGTTGCCCCTCCCCCTACACCCAATCTCTATTCCCCACACCACTCCCTTACACAATTTATTCAGGCCATTGTAGCATCCTACCACACCCCCCCCCCCCCACCCCCCCAAAAAAAAAAAAAAAAAAAAAAAAAAAGAAGAAGAAGAAGACAAATAAAATCCCACGTTACGACAGCATGCACGAGTCACAATGTGAAGAAGAACATGGACACGTAATCTGGGTACGCTTCTCACTCATACGGCCAAAATAGTGAGTGCTGTCTGTAATTTTGGACCTTACGACCCAGAGCCCCCACTGACCCCTTCCCCCCCCCCCCCCCCCCCCAACACCCCTCCCCCTCCTCCCGCCGGCCCAAAGCCGTAAGGTCCAAAATCACAGACGAGGCCACATTTCGGCAGTATCAGGCGTAAGATTATGAAATATTCTCAGATGATGGCTGTTAGCTTTCATATTATGTAGATACGTGTAAAAAGGTATGTAACCCTTTGGATGTCGGTAGCATGCAGCTTTTGTCGCGATGATTCCTGCTGGAAGGGTTAGCGACAAAAACCGCTACCGACAGCCAAAGTGTTAAAGTGACTCTGTTTACTTTCACGTCACATAGATATGAAGTAAAGTGCAGAATAAAATACGACTGTCTGCGGTGTAAACTTGTCTCCTTTTGTCTGTAAGTCACTTGCTCTTTCTGTCGTCATTCTGTCCGGTGGTGTGCCCATATCTCTTTCTTTCTTTTCTTTTCTTTTTTTTTTTTTTTTTTTTTTTGTTGTTTATTTTTATTTTTCTTTCTTCGAATCTCTTTCGACCACCCATCCCTCCATCCATCCATCCGTCAGCTGATTGTGACTATGACTTCACTGACACAAGTCCAATGCTCCAAACACTAAGCCAAGGCCAGAAGAACAGTGTGATGATGCAAAGGGACTTTGTTATAGTATTTTAAAGAGTTAATTTAGGTCAGAGGTGCGGTGTGTGGGTGTGGGTGGGTGGGGGGTCCTGGGAACCCCTGCGGCACCCCCCCCCCCCTTTTCCCCCAAGATCTGTTCCTGTATCAGCGTCATCTGTTGTAAACGGTGTTCAAATGCATGGAACAAGAGATAGCGGCCTTAACTTACAATGATAAAAAGTATAATAATTATAGTAACATAATTATTATGTAACACGAGCACACACACTGACAGTCAAAGGGAGACAACATATGTGCAACTCATCAGTAACCTCTACACACTGCCACTACAACTGTAGGCATAAACCCGTTGACTTCCTCAAACTAATAACGTAAATAAGGCCGATCTTCTGCCAGAGAAATACAGACTCTCATCAACACCTACATGAGCAGTGGCTGATGACAATCTATGCCTATTGCAGACGACACGGGTCGAATGAGGTCGAACTAAACAGGTCGAAGGTTACGTCGGGCTGAATTCGACACTGCACTGAACGCGTTATGCCCGCTGTTACGCTATATTTACTTCCGTGTTGCGTATGATCACCTGTCCTCAACGTCTGTTTTCATTGGGATGCAAGTTTACAGGCCATCATAACGACATCTTTGTACAAGGTGAGTTGCCTTTGCTTAAAAATGGCTGTCATTATCACCTAAACTGAACACTACGGACTGACAATCATTGTGTACAGTCACCGCGACAAGGTAATTCTCGTCCAATCCCAACTATGTTGGCCATACTGTGTCACACACAGACACACATACAGCGGCAAGGACTGCCTTGAGTGTGAACAAGTAAATGAGGGCGATACAAAACAGGACATTGCCCGATACGTGAGTGTAGAACGGTAAATGTGACGCCATAGAGGGCGGAGTCAAACCTTGCTGTACTTTCGGTTTCCTTGTCCGTGTGTGTAGTATTGTCGATACAGTCCCATCTCCCACCACCTTCCATCTGCAAGAGGCATGGATTCACAGACCGTGTAATGGCAGGGTGTATTGGCAGAGGCTCATGAGAATCTATGTCTCTTGCTTACCGAGTGATTTCATTTAGCTGTCATTCGAACTGATAAGGGTGTCATTCCGGGCATATTGCTTAATAAGAGGTGTGTGTCTCTGTGTGACTAGCAAAACAAAGCAGATGTCATGAACTGTGGCCTGTTGTAGGGCAGATAACTGTTGTTATTGTTCATTAGAACACTATTCTAGCCATTCGTGGTATTGAGTGATCTTTGCTGTTTGTGTACACTGATACATTCGGGGGTGGGGGGGGGGGGGGAGAGGGATGGGGGAGCGGGAGGAGGGGTAATTATACAAAGTTTTTTTTTTTTTTTTTAACGATAATGGTTGGATTTTTGGATTGTATCTGAGTGTCCCAAGGGCGTACCGCGCACCCTGTACTACTCACTCAGACTGTCTTTAAAGTGTTTTGTTTTGTGCAGATTTTCTAATCCATGTTCCGATCAGGTCAGTAGGGATACACCCGAGATGCAGCAAAAAGCGCGTGTGGGGGATGGGGGTACCCTTGCGCCAGGGGCTGTATCTCTGTTGCATCCCTATAGATCTGATAGGAACATGGCTTACAAATTTAGAACATTCCAAAGCTCACTTGAAAGCCAGTATGAATAAAAGTGTGTGTGTGTGTGTGAGGGGGGGGGGGATCACTAGTTTACGATCAGTTTGATTATAATTTCAAGAAAGAGAGAAATAATCATTAAATCCGTGTTGGTCTTTTCTACCATGATGTCATATTCTGCAGGCTTACAACTATTCACGGTTTATCCGTGGAACTGAAGTTCTTAAGCACCTGTGTCATTTTATAGAACTAAAAATGTTATTGCCGTAGTTATGACTGACAGAAAATATTGTATTGCAGAAATGGCGTCCTCGACTGACAGCGTGGATGTGGAATGTCCCGTATGTCACGAGGATTTCACGGAAGCCAAGTTTCTACCTTGTGGTCACGTGACCTGTCGGAAGTGCATCTTGTCCTGGCTGTCGGCCAGGGGGCAGGGTGGGTGTCCGTTATGTCGTGCCTCAATCCTGCCCAGTCCCCAGCCTGACCAGGAGAAGGTGCTAGCTGGTATGGTGGACAAGTTCCCGACCGACCTGGTTACTATGGCGCTGGTGGAGAGCAAGCAAGCGCTGAGCGGCAAGCACGAGTGTGGGGCGTGCGACGTCACCACAGCGGCAGGGTCCTACTGTTTGGAGTGCAGGTAAATTATTGCCGACAGAGATTTCAGAAATTGTCCTGTATTTTTCGTTGAGGGGGAACACGCCTTGTTCTTTGTTTGACTACAAAATGTCGTTTTACAATTCAGGTCTTATTTAGAGTAAATCCGAGTGTAAGGTGAGGACTGTGGCCACTTCTCGTGCCAGCGTATCTTACCAGTCGGTCAAACACTTAGAGCACGAAGACTACGCATCACACAGCAGTGCCAACTGTATTTCCAGCAAATAATCGTCTACACGTCCTCAACAATCAAAATTAGGAAGGGACCTACATTTTTGCTATTCACTACCAGTGGACGCACATTGTGTTTGAATATCATGGTACATATAATTCTGTGTAAAAGATTTCCAGCCATCAAAGGAACATAGATACATTGATTTTTCAGCCAGAGACATAGATCCCCATGAGCCCCCGCGGGGGCTCATGTGGATCAATAGCTCTTGGAGTTGGATTGTGTTCAGTTTTCGGGGCCGTGATTGGGTGGTGGCAGGTTTGATTGCTAGGAAGAAATGCGTGTTGTGATTTGCAGCATCAAGCTGTGTTCCTCCTGCGCCAAGGTTCATGGAAAACTGCCCTGCTCACGTGATCACAGACTGGAAGAGCTGGACACGCTGACCCCAAGTCGTCTGGCTGCTAGTCGCCGGTCGCCGTGTGTGAGCCATCCCGACCGTCTTGGGGACATGTACTGTTCCGCTCACCTCAGTCTCATCTGTGGGGAATGTTTTGCTTCCACGCACGAAGCATGCGTGGTTAAACCTGTTGCTAAAGTAGCCAAACAAGAACGGGCGGCTCTGACGGATCAAGCTGGAAGGTTTCGTGACAAGGAGTCGGCAATGGACAAACGGGTAACACAATGACTGACAAATCTGACATTCACGAATGCATTATGTTAATGTGTTAAATCTTTGACCGTCGGCAGAGAGTTCTGCTGCCACGATTCCTGTGGGAAATATCGCAACAAAATGCGTAAGCACAGCCAATGATTGATTGTACATTGCTTAACGGCCCGACAGCAACAAGACTTTTTCAGGACGTGCCTGCACTGTTTGTGGAAGAAAAACTAAACAGAATATTGAATGTACTAATATATGTATGTCGCCAGCCGGTCCAATACGTTAAATAAACCTGCGACATGGGGCCTAGATAAAGCCAAGACCATTTAACAACACACATCCAATATCAAGAGCTACAGAAGCGCAGACAGTAGTGAGAGTTTAAAAAAAAAAAAAGAAGGAAGATACAGGTGAATGGACCAAGGGTAGACAGAAACACATGCCCCAGAATAGAGGGCAAAACCCACCCTGTGGGGCTGACCAGGGTGACCCTGGGAACTAAAAAGTAGTTAACCCCACTCAAGTCCCCAAGGGCAGACCCGGGTGGGGAGTAAGCACAGCAAAAAGCTTAAATTGTGTCTAATATGTAATTAGAAATTCGATGAAGAAGATAGCTGGCAACTCTCACGTGTTCCTGCGTTAATGTCGTGAACAGTGACGTATTTGTCAACAGAAATTTGACAATTAGTTTGAGGACAACTTTCTTGTAGTTTACAATGATAGCCAGCAGATTGTAAACAGTGCAGTGTAAACGATTCCAATGTTGAAGTTTCTCATTGAGAGAGATCGGTAGCTGTGTTGTCTGGTTCATGGCACACTCATCCTTTGTTGATGTCACCATGATCCAGGCCTTAAAAGAATTACATATCAACGTCAATTTTGGTTTTATTCTAATACAAACTAATCAGATAGTTCGGTTGTCTCCCATGCGTTATTTCTTCAGTTCAATACGGGACGATCTGATTCCTGTGAGTTTTTTTTTTATTGTGTCTTTCTCAGATCAAGAAGTTGAAGAAGGAAATTGCTGCTGCGCAGGCACACTTCAGGACACAGAGCTCCGAGGTCAAGGTCAATTTTGATCGTCAGCAGCAACTGTTGGAAAAGCGGTGCCACGAGATTCTCGCCCAGCTACAGCGAGAAGAAGATGACATCGTGAACCCGAAGCGAGCTGAGATAGCCTCCCTTGAAGAGCACAAAGCGGCACTGGCAGCCCACGCTGGCTCAGTGGAGCGACTGGTGGTGCCTGCCCCTGATGGGGCCTTGTTAGGGATGTTGGTGCAAATGAAAGCCCGCTTAGACGGTCTGGAAAAGAAGAGTGAGGTGCCTAAGGTTAATACAGATGTCACTCTGGTGTCGGTCAGCTGGGATTCCGGGATGATGACACGTCTTGAACAAGCCATCGCCGCCTTGGGACACGTCACACACAAGGTACTCACGGTGACTCACAGGGTGAAATGATACCTGCGGTTTTCAAAGAAACTTTATTAGTCCATAAGCTAGGAAGGTCTACCGTGCACACCCCCCCCCCCCCCCCCCCCCCCCAGTACTCAATAAGATGGGTTTCAAAGTGTTCCTTAGTATGTCCTGAGATGTTTAAGCCATGTTCCCCGAAAATCCTTAGGAACACACCAGAGATATAGCCGATGGCGCAAGGGTACCCCCATTCACGCTCTTCGCAGGTGCTAAAATGAGGTTGAGAAACATTTTCCTCTAAATAAATCAGAATTCATTCCAGAAGCCCAAATCAGGTAATATTATGTCAAGGCACACCTTCTGCATCCTCTGCAAAAAACAGAATGAAAAAATATTGAATCTCTGGCTCACAGTGAAGGTATTTGTGCACCCAGTAAACGACCATTTCCGCGAAATCGCAAAAAAAGACAAAAATAATGTGTCAGATGCCTTCAGACATTTTCTATAGCACTGACAGTCCATTTGTAGGTTTACATCATTAAAACAGGATGTCACAATTATTATAAATTTGACTAGGTGATGCTGTGATCACTGTGAGTGCCACAGTGGTTGATTTTGTATCCCTACCCCCAAGTTGTAAAAATACACAAAATTAATTAGAAAAAATTGCTTAAGTTATCCCATTTTATTTTGACCTCTCTTTACCTATTGAGTTTCAATAATGTGAGCATAAAGTGCAAGAAAATAAGGAAAGTCGGCATCCTTTACGGTATGTTCGTGGTGAATGATAGCTTTTTACCATTTAAAATTGCTGAATTGGGAAACGTACATTGTTTCTGATGCCCTCAGAAATTTTGTATACAACTGATAGGTCTTTTTTAGGTTTTATTGTTTAGAATAGAGTACCACAGTTACTCACAACCTGATTTTATGATGCTGTGATGCATTTAGGGGCCACAGTGGCTGAATCTGCTGCCCTACCCCCATTTTACCTGTACGCAAAGGAACGAAAAATGATCATAACAATTGCTCCTCTGATTAAATATTTTTGTTGCCAGTTTTCTTAACAAAATATGTATATTGAGCATAACATTTGTGATCATTTCATTAATTTCAATGTGACCCATCGATTTAATTGTAATTCTTTTTATTTAAGGCATGCTTAACAGGGGCTGCTGCTGAAGCTTCTATCATCTGCACATTCAGCACTCTTGTCAAACTCGGGGAAGGTGTACCTCAGGGAGATGTTGTGTCTGATGCTGTTTTTGCTACATTAATGACATCAGTACAACAGTACCAAGGTTCGTCTTGAACATCCTCCATGCAGATGACTTTGCAGTGTGGAGCGCAGCAGAACATAAAGAAATAACATCCTCCAGAATCCAGGATGCTGCCAATAGAGTCAGCAGCTGGACTGAAAGAGGCCACTCAAACTGAGCTAGACCATCTCTTTCAATCAGACGGAAGAGGTCACCTCAAAACTGGAGACCTTCCAGTACCAAAGACAGACAGGCCAACTTTACTGGCAACAAATAAATTACTGGATTCACGTGGAGGCATAAAGAAATAGCATCCTCCAGAACATAAAGAAATAGCATCCTCCAGAATCCAGGATGCTGACTATAGAGTCAGCAGCTGGACTGAAAGAGGCCACTCAAACTGGGCTAGACCATCTCTTTCAATCAGATGGAAGAGGTCACCTCAAAACTGGAGATCTTCCAGTACCAAAGACAGACAGGCCAACTTTACTGGCAACAAATAAATTACTGGATTCACGTGGAGGCCTCACATTGAAACCATGGTAGCTAGAGCTGCAAAAAAGAAAGAGAGTCTCTGATGAAGAACTGGTGGGGACTACATTGGCGCAAATTACAGCATCCTGGCACAAGCAAACACCTGCTCGGTCAGACCAGTTGTGCGGTACCAAGATACATCGACAACATGAAACACTGCCTGAAACCCAAAAAGCCAGGCTTGACAAGATGCAGAACTTGGGTCATTCTCATGATGCAGTGACATTCTTAGAGCCATCTGGAGCACCCCAATTTAGGAAATGGAGGACATTGGAGCCACTGGAATGCAGAACAGCACACACGATGAAGAGACTTACTAAACACCGACAGCATGGGAGACTACAGGAGCAGACCAAGAACCGTCAGAAATGCCCAATCTGAACTGCCAACTGAAGGTCCTGCAAAGGGCTAACACTGACGTCCTGGAACCAAGCCCAAAGATGTGTGAACAGCTCCCTTCAGATACCTGGACATCTCGAAAGAGCCTTCAAGACAACATAATGTTCCAGGACTCTTTGCCAAAGGTCGCGGCACTGCACAAAGCCATCTTGCTGGAGGTTGTGCACAAGCGCTACCCTCACAGCAGCTGTGATACCACACAAGATGCCATGTTGAATGAAGGAAGTGGCGTGTACATCTGTTGTGCAGACCGCACTACTACCTCCCTCTCCTTACCAGCTAGCGGCAGCAGCTCCAACTATCGTACAGATCTGCAGGTGCTCAACACAGCAGCAGAGCACTAGCTAGGGAAAGGCAGCAGCTTGATCCACTGATCTCACCAGGAAGCTTCAAGATAGACTGGATGCCCTGTCCACAAAATAGTGCTGCAGTGGATTCCACTGCATTCTGGACTAGCTGGGAATGGAGACACTACAACAACAAAGTGATTGGCAAAAGCAGAATGGCGGCTGCAGCCCGTGGGCAGATGACATCAACAAGCTGAACAGGGAGAGCCAGGTCACCATCTTTCATCTACACACTGATTACTCTGGACTGGGTCCATCCAGAAAAGCAGGAACGTTTCACAAACCCAAACTGAAGCCTGAAGCTTTACACACTTTAATCAGATCACTCTGTATCAGCAATTATTTGAAGCTTCCGTGCCTAATGCGTGAAGAGATACCAAAATAAAAGAACGCTTAGTGAATGGCGGACTTCGGTAGAAGCTTAAACAACCAATCAGAATGTTCGCCATGCAGTCACTTTATGATCAGAGCTAAATATAGATCACTTGCAACAAGCGTCAGCATGATCGTTTGCAATGGGAATAGTCACAAATTGAGGGAGAAAAAAAAAAAAGAAGTAGACAAAAGTTTGCCAGTACGTTGTCATTTTTTTACAAACTTTCACAGACTTTAAGGAAAAGGACTGAAATTGACAGACTTTCCAGGGCCCTCAAAAAGCCTTGCCATTTTTTTACAACTTTCACAAATGTTCACAGACCGTAAGGATCCTGCTGAACTCACCTCGTGAGACTGGGTCATGTGGAAACAGCCCTATGCGAATTTGGCGTAGAAAATCGGTCTCCTTAGCACATTCTCCAAACATGTCCATACAGAGAAGCGGTCTGCTGGCAGTTCTGACCAGAAGACACGCCCCTATACACCAAACTCTGAAAACATGCTGCCTAGCTCTTGACAGCTCACTTATTGGCAGCCAGAACAATATAAGATTTAAAGACGGCCATAAAAAAGATTGAACGTTGCAGAAGGTGGAAGTGGAGATCTCGTGGTCGACATGTGGAAACTAAGTATTTTTGATAACATTGTTTTGGCTATTAGGAACCATGAAACTTTATTACGCATATTCATATTTACACATTTCTAGATAAAAATAAATGAAAGGAAAAGGGGAGACCTTACTAGACCCGCCTTACGCTAGGTAAAATATCACCTAAAAGACCAGCCAGTTAAAAATAGTTACAATTAAATTGATGGGTTACATTGAAATTAATGAAATGATCACAACTTTTTATGCTCAGTATGCATACTTTAAAAAAAACAAAACAACTGGCAACAAAAAAATATTTAAACAGAGGACTATTACGTAGGGAATTTTTATGATTATTTTGTGTTACTTTGCGTACTGGTAAAATGGGGGTAGGGCAGCAGATTCAGCCACTGTAGCCCCTAAATGCATCATAGCATCACAAAATCAGGTTGGGAGTAACTGTGGTACTCTATCCTAACCAATAAAACCAAACAAAGACCTATCGGTAGTATACAAAATTTCTGAGGGCACCGGAAACAACGTACATTTCCCAATTTGGCAATTTTAAATGGGAAAAAGCTATCATTCACCACGAATGTACCGTAAAGGATGCCGACTTTCCTTATTTTCTTGCACTTTATGCTCACATTATTGAAAGTTAATAGGTAAAGAAAGGTCAAAATGAAATGGAATAACTTTAGAAATTTTTTCTAATTAATTTTGTGTATTTTTACAACTTGGGGGTAGGGATACAAAATCAACCACTGTGGCACTCACAGTGATCACAGCATCACCTAGTCAAGTTTATAATAATTGTAACATCCTGTTTTAATAATGTAAGCCTGAAAATGGACTGCCAGCACTATAGAAAATGTCTGAAGGCATCTGACACATTATTTTTGTCTTTTTTTTTTGCGATTTCGCGGAAATGGTCGTTTGCTGGGTTCACAAATACCTTCACTGTGAGCCAGAGATTCAATATTTTTTCATTCTGTTTTTTGAAGAGGCTGCAGAACGTGTGCCTTAACATAATATTGCCTGATTTGGGCTTCTGGAATGAATTCTGGTTTATTTAGAGGAAAATGTTTCTCAACCTCATTTTAGCACCTGCGAAGAGCGTGAATGGGGGTACCCTTGCGCCATTGGCTATATCTCTGGTGTGTTCCTAAGGATTTTCGGGGAACATGGCTTAAACATCTCAGGACATACTAAGGAACACTTTGAAATCCATCTTATTGAGTACTGGGGGGGGGGGGGGGGGGGGTGCACGGTAGACCTTCCTAGCTTGTGGACTATATCAATGCACGAATATCTTTGGCAAAACGACGGATTAAATTTATGCTATATTTCGCTAGCGTCTGTGTGTCGGATTACATTCATGACATGTCTTGCTACGGTTACGTTTTGTGTTCAAGAGAGTTTTTACACCAGTATTTTGTTTTGTTGTGTGGGCAGACAACCCAAGCTGTAGCAACACAGGAGTGCCTGGTGTGTGGTATGTACACGGCGGCAATCTGTTTCCTGCAAACATTTCTTAAATGTTAAAATATTATGGTGTACACGCATGTTGATTATCGTTCTTGGAGTTGAGTTCCCCCAGCATACGTAATATCACTTGCCCACGTGGAGTCGCATCCCCATTCGCAAAAGGCCATCGGGCTGACGTCGGCCTGATGGGCTTTTGTGCATTGAGATATTTCACTAGAACCGTAACGACAGATCAGAATAGCATCTGCGTGTACACAGCTTGACTAAAATACCTTGGTTACAGAAATAATTGTTGTTTTCATAGTGGTACAAAGTTGACTGATAATAGGAATCAGACATTCACGATAACAGTCCCGTGAGAGGGGAAAAGGGGTGGGGGAGGAAGGGAAAGGAGGATCGACTGTCTCGGGAGTGGTGGGGGTGGGGGAGGTGCTGGGAGAATGGAGAGAGGGTTGAGTCTTAACCGTTTGGATGTCGATAGCGCTTATTGTCGAGGTGATTCCCACAGCCAAAGGGTTAATATTTTGACTCTTTGAAAGACAAACATAACTCAATTTGCGTTTGAAGATTGCTGTAATACTTTCTACAGGCCATCAACCAGAGCCAGTGAGAGCGAAACCAGAGCTAGTGAGAGCGAAACCCACAGGACCTGAGCTGGCAAAAATCCTGAAGGTTGGGGACCGTGTGAAAATAGGGCAGTACTGGCACAAGAGGAATACGGTAAATACAAGTGAATCTGTTAATTAGGCCGCCATTGGGATAGAGGAAACAATGGAGTAATAACCGGCAGGCCTAATAAGCGGAATCAACATGAGTGTAGTCATGACCGGCCCTTGCTATTTACAGATAATAGTGTGTCCTTCACCACTGTGTTTTAACCCCTTTACTGCCGAGATAAAAGCGAATGCGATCCCACTGCAAGAGACATAGATCCTCATGAGCCCCCGCGACTGCGGGGGCTCATGAGGATCTATGCCTCTTGCTGAGACCAATTTGTATGCATGTTTCTTGGACAGTGCTGGCTTTTGGTTGTTGAATGATCCAAGATTTCAGAAACACAAATGTGCGTACAGTGGCAGGAAGGGGTTAATGCATGCACTCTTGTAAGGACTAAGCGGTTGGAGTAATACACAGGTTTAACCCTCACAGCTTTCCAATCCTCATATATACGTGTAATGGATCACAAGCGTCAAGTCATGTTTTTTTTTATTTTATTTATTTTTTTTTTTTTTGTAAAAATAATTTGTATCTTTTAAAACCCGAGTACATTGTATTGGTTATTTATTGATTCCTGTCGCCGTAATAATTATTATCAACATCACCTTCATCATGATTCTCATCACCATCATCACCACCGGGGCAGTATGTAGACTACCAGCACCAGCACTGGCACTGGTTGTCATCATCGTCGTCATCATTATCTACTGTAGCACAAACGTAGATAATGATGGCGATGACGACGACTATCGCTATGGCAGATGACGACCAGTGTTGCCCATCAGTTGTGTTAATTGATTGTGAGTGTTGACTGTCCACAGGACGGTAGAGGACCCGGTACAGTGACACAAAGTCCGCCAGCCTGTTTTGCGGGCATGGTGATGGTGAAGTGGGATGCTGGAGGCGAGGGTAAATACTGTATGGGTTATGAGGGTATCTACGACCTGGAACTGGCGTGATCTTGACTGCTGACAACACTGGACACAATGGAAACTAACATAAACAGTACATTTGTTATTGTCAATCAAAGCCACGATGCTGATGCTGCTTCTGATTTAAATTTGACAAATACAAGAGACATAGATCCTCATGAGCCCCCCGCAGTTGCGGAGGCTCATGAGGATCTATGCCTCTTGCTGATACCACTTTGCATCTATGTTCCTTGGACGGCTGAGCTGTTTGGCGTTGAATTGACAATGATTTCAAAACACAGTCCTCGTCCACGGGCAGTGCAGGGGTTACATCATGTGTTGTTGTTGTTGATCCGTGCGTTTGCGTGTGTCAGTTCATGATGTTATTGACAATGGCAGATGGAGTTTCTTGTTTTCCTTTAGCACGTAGTCTGAGCCATTTCCCTACACACCTGTTACCGGACCTGTTTTTTTTTTTTTTTTTAATTTTGGATGCAAGAGGGGAGAGAAAGCAATATGTTGGGAATAGATGGGGTGATTTAAGGTAGTGTATGCTTGTGTGTGTGCTCTTTTGCATAGTGTGTACCGTGTTGTCTGGAGAAAAGCGCTTTATAAGAATTGTGTGTCCAGTGTTGTCTGGAGAACAGCGCTTTATAAGAATTATGTCTTCTTCTTCTTCTTCTTCTTCTTCTTATTATTATTATTATTATTATTATTATTATTATTATTACTATTATTATTGTTATATTTAGGACTGTCAGTCCATTCATCCTTCCCATCGCCCCTCCTTCCCCCACCCGGGTCTGCCCTGAGGGACTTATGTGGAGTTAACTACTTTTTGGTTCCCAGGGTCACCCTGGTCGGCCCCACAGGATGGGGTTTCCCTTTGTTCTGGGGCATGTGTTTTTTGTCTGTCCTTGGTACATTCACCTGTGTTTTCCTTTTTTTTAACTCTCATTACTGTCTGCACTGCCTGTAGCTATTTTCCTTACCATAAGGAGACTCAACCACCTGCAGAAATAGGACGCCATGTTGGGTAAGTCAGCCGAAAAAGCCAGGCGTACGTCAATGCCCTGTAAGTCACACGCGTTTTTGTTTTTGTACAGCTCGTATGAAGGGACTCAGTTCCAGCAAAACAATTTTTGTTTAGTGATCAGATTTGTGAAAAATTAGTTGAATTTTGTATTTTTCAAATCACAATAAAATTGGTATGTGTGTTTCAGTAACAATTAAAATTGTTTATCCGTAAAGTTTTTTGTTCCTTTTTGTATTTCTCCCCTCCAGTTTATGTATGATACATCTATGTTGGTCTGTCACATTGGACCCTACGCCCTAGTGACTTAAGATCCAACGTCACAGACGTGCGCACGTATAAATGGGGAAGGGGTGGAGGGCGGGGAGAGGGGGGAGGGCGGGGGGGGGGGGGGCGGGGTGTCTTTCATAAATACGCTCGTGTGAAATAACACAGATAGTAGCTCATTTAAGGCGCGCCGCATCAATAATTGCGAATGTGTCGGTGTAGCGTTGCCGCCCTGCTATAGACTCTTCCGCAGGTATTGACGCGAGGCGTTTTGAATGAGTAAGGCCACTAACCTTTTTTTTAATTCAAGCACACGCACGCACACACTTCATGCAAGCACACACGCCTGCATGCACATAAGCAAATCATCGAAGGTGTCCCATGAAGGGATCAAACGCGCTTCTGTATATTTGTTTTGTGTTTCACCACCAAGCACACACTGTATATAACTGTCTTCACAGGCGTAGATGCCGTCAGCGCCCGGCCTTTACAAGTCGTCAGTAACAGTCTTTTTCACACGACCACAGGAAACGTGACAACAATTGTACTTTAATTTCCGGCATTTCATTCACAGTCGCAACTCGACTCGTTTTATTGCTTTTCTGTTTTGTTTTTTACCCGTTACTACCGAGAAAAGTTAAACACGATCCAACTGCGAGAGACTAAACAGTCTCCATGTTCCTTGGGCGGATGTGGCTTTAGGTCGTTGAATGAACGAAGATTTTATAAATATTATATGCGTCCAATGGCAGTGAAAGGGTTATATTGCTTTTGATTGTCAGTCATCATCGTACAGGATGAGAGCATCCACAGAGAAACAAATAGTTACTGGTTTCATTCTAGCACTTTTAAGAATGTTGCCGCAGAAAAAAAAAAAACGAAATGGCTGGTTCAAATTTTGCGAAAAGCGTGATTGTCTTTGTAATACAATAAAATAAATCTTGCTTTTTACACAAACTCCCTGTCTTTTCGTTAACAGCAATAATACTGAATCGGGACCAAAAACGTAGCTAGTGTCATTTGAAAGCGAGGACAGTGCAAAATGTGAATAAATAACGTGACCGCCTCACAGGATCATGCGCCGCCCCTGTACAGTCCAACAATTCCTCTTTCTCTCGTGACAATTTCGGATCATAATCATCCCGGTTATAGTTTGGTTTATCATAGTCAAGTTGCTAACAGGCGAAATCTATCGGTTTTGCACCTGGCGCGGATTAAAAGCCAGGAGGGGCATGCAGAGTTTACATCTCATGACTTGTGAGATGGCCCCCGAAGCAGGAGTAATAGCGCCAGAACTTGGTGTTGTCATAGTAGTTTTCCACCCATACCTTCTGTCCGGCCCCCACCCGCACCACGGTCCGGCAGAGTCCCATTTCGTAGTGGTCCATATATGTGGACGTACATAGGGTCACTGGTATCCCGTTCACAAAAATACGCACCTGAGGAGAGGACCAATCAAAAATCGGATTAACCCTTAAATGCCATACTTAACTGCTAAAGGCATAGATCCTCATGAGCCCCCGCTGTCGCGGGGGCTCATGAGGATCTATGCCTCTTGCTTAGACTACTTTGTGTCGATGATCTTTGGACAGTTGTGGCTTTTGGTCGCTGACTGGTTCATTGTATACATGACTGTATCATTGACATCACCTTCCTGATTGGTTCTTCGTATTTAGTATCGATGGCATCGATCTTCTCATTAGTTTTTCAGAAATGGCTGGATTATATAACCCTCCTGAACACGTCTCTCTGAATATGTTAACCCCTTCCGACTGCGGTCACCAGTACAGTCAACAGTACCGGTGGTCGATTGCGCAAGTGGGTTAACCCCTTCCTTTCCAGCGGATGTACATTTTGTTTCTTAAATCTGTGTTTACTGAACGACCAAAAGCCACAACTGTCCAAAGATGGCCCCCGAAGTAGGAGTAATAGCGCCAGAACTTGGTGTTGTCATAGTAGTTTTCCACCCATACCTTCTGTCCGGCCCCCACCCGCACCACGGTCTGGCAGATTCCCATTTCGTAGTGGTCCCCGTAGGTGGACGTCCATGGTGTCACTGGTATCCAGTTCACAAAAGCACGCAACTGAGGAGAGGACCAATCAGAAATCGGATTAACCCTTAAATGCCAGACCTAAATGCAAGAGGCATAGATCCTCATGAGCCCCCGCGACTGCGGGGGCTCATAAGGATGTATGTCTCTTGCTTAGACTACTTTGTGTCCATGTTCTTTGGCCAGTTGTGGCTTTTGGTCGTTCAAATGAAGATAAATAAATATTTTAGGGGTTTGTCAACAACAACAACTATACGCAGTGTTTTGCAATGCCGTTGGTATCGATTTTACACACAAAAATAACAGAAAATGTGTTTAGTTGGATAATATCACAGACAGCAAATACGAAGCGCTGACATTGAACTCCGTGATCGGACCCTCGAGGCGACAAGAACCACTGGTAAAGCGTGAATCGCAATACAACTATTAACGTCATTATGTGGCCTTTCTAAAGACGATACCTTGGCACGTATTTTAACGAGACTGGTGTCGGCGACACCCATGATGGTGTAGAAGAGGTAGATGCTGGAGTACGGGGCAGTAAAGACTCCTGTACCATAGTTGTAAGCGCCTCCTACATCGGTGACGGCCAATTCGAAGACTAGGGCTGCGTTTGCCTTGATCAGAATGGGTATGGACAGCATTCGGGCGAACACACTGACGCTTATGCCTGGGGGGGAAAAAATATCCGTACTGTTAAACCTGTGGTAGAGGCCACCTTTATACAGAGGTCACCTGTCTATGACAGCCACCCAAGAAGTATGCCTCCCCTTCACCTTTATAAACACCTATGATAAAACGTTCACCTTTTGATACATGTTCACCTTGGATAAAACGTTCACCTGTCTGTTGTGGCCACATTCCGTCCTGTGCCTTAGGTGACCGTTATATGCAGGTTTGGCTGAATTTAAAATTAGTGTTGGTATGTGATTTTGGACCTTTCGGCTTTTAACCCTTTCCTTACCGGGTGCTAAATAAATCATGTTTCTGAAACCATCACAGATTCACTGCCGGAGAACTCAAGTATGCACGAGGTCTGCAAACATACATGACCTTTTTAGGAAGATTACAAAGCAAAGTAGGTAAAAGCACTGTCAGGGGAGAGAAGTGTGCATGATCGACCAGTGATCATAGATCTACTTAGGGGACCTAGATTAAATTTTCCATGCACTGAGTGGCCGGAACGGTGGATATGTGATACGCCCCCCTTCGAGGGGGGTGGCTTCCATATGCATTGCTTTCAGTCACTTTCTTAGCGCACCCTCTCTTTCCTATCTTTTTTTTTTTTTTTTTTTTTTTGTGCTTTGACCTATCTAGATCTAAAGTATCTAAAGTAGATCTATGATCACTGGTCGATCATGCACACTTCTCTCCCCTGACAGTGCTTTTACCTACTTTACTTTGTAATCTTCCTAAAACATTAGCGCTGGCAGTCTCCCCTTTACTTTTCATAAACGACCTTTGCAAGAGGCGTAGATAGTCATGCTCCCCGCAGTCGTGACGGCTCATGAGGATCTATGCCTCTAGCATAGTTATTTGGGTGATTGCTTGTTCCGCTCCGGCAGTGAGGGGGTTAACAATACATATGCTCAATTTGCTGTTCATGTATTGCACAGTGGACGTGAGCGTGAAATTCACGACATTGAAGATACGTCTTCCTACACAAAATTTCTGGATTTAGATGCGCTGTGACAGCGCTAAGGTGGTGCCGGAATACATTGTCGGCTGCATCAATTCAAGGCTGGTGTCAAAACAGCATTGCGCTAATGAAACTTCAAGCCTGCCTGAGTTCAAGGCTGGTGCCAGAATAGCATTGCGCCAATGATACTTTAAATCTGCATCCGTTTGAGGGTGGTGCCAAAGTGATTGAAATGCGACAATGATAGTTGAGGGGTGGTGCTATTACAGCTGGTGCCAGAATAGCAGTGCACCAATGATACTTCAAGTCTGCATCAGTTCAATGGTGGTGCCAGAGTGATTGATATTGCGACAGTGATGGTTCAATGATAGTGCCAGAATAGCTTGTCGTCTACATCAGTTCTTGGCCGATGCCAGAGTAGCATTGCGCCAATGGTGGTTCAAGGGTGGTTCCAGAATGGCTTGGCGCCTTTAGGCGCCAAGCTATTCTAGAACCATCTTTGAACTGTAACGGTCGATCTGATTCCTGCTGTATAGTACTAGTGCTGAAAGGGTTAACTTACTTAGCTTGGCCTGCAGTTGGCTTCCGTCTGCCTTAGCGACTGATATGCCCAAGGTCAGCGCAGTAATCTGCACATTGGATTTATCTAGGGAAGTAAAAGCATGAGAGAGATCTAAACATTACTCCGCACCATCAGTTGTTTCCATCAACAGTATACTACAGTGTTACGTGCGTGTTACAATGGCCAATGCGTACACATGCGCTATACTATAAAGTACGGAACAAAATACAACGACTGTCTTCGGTGTGAATTTGTATCCTTTTGTCAGTCACAGGCTCTGTCTGTCATGCTATCCGATTGTGTGTCTATATCTCTTTGTCTTTGTTTCTTTCCGGTTTATTTTATCTCTCATTGAATCTCTTCCATCCATCCATCCATCCATCCATCCATCCATCCCTCCATCCCTCCATCCATCCATCAATCCGTCCATCCATCCATCCATCCATTCAGCCATCTATCCATCCATCTGTCGGCTGATTGTGACTATGACTCCACTGACACAAGTCCAATGTCCCATACACTAAGCCAAGGCCATAGAAACAGTGTGATGATGCAGTGAAGAAGATGACTGTCCCTCATTGCTTGACCCCCCCCCCCACCAGGGTCTGCCCTGGGGGACTTGGGTGGGGTTAACTACTTTTTAGTTCCCAGGGTCACCCTGGTCAGTCCCACAGGGTGGGTTTTCCCCTCTATTCTGGGGCATGTGTTTCTGTCTACCCTTGGTCCATTCACCTGTGTCCCCACCCGGGTCCGCCCTGGGGGATTTGGGTGGGGTTAAATACTTTTTAGTTCCCAGGGTCACCCTGGTCAGCCCCACAGGGTGGGTTTTACTCTATTCTGGGGCATGTGTTTCTCTCTACCATTGGTCCATTCACCTGTATTTGCCTTTTTAAAACTCTCCCTACTGTCTGCGCTGCCTGTAGCACTTGATATTGGATGTGTGTTGCTAAATGGTCTTAGCTTTATTTAGGCCCCATATCGTAGGTTTATTTAACGTATTGGACCGGCTGGCGACATACATTCAATGTTCTGTTTAGTTTCGCAAGCAGTGCAGGCACGTCCTGAGAAAGTCTTGTTGCTGTCGGGACGTTAAGCAATGTACAATCAATCAATCAATCATTGATTGAACCGTCTTCATTATATACAATATATGTGCGTGCTAGTCTGTGATACTGGACATTACGGCCTGGGGCTGTAATGTTCAACATCACAGACCAGAACACATAAAGCGTTTGATTATGGATAAATACACTCGTGTGAAAGTTCAGATACATTACCCAACGTTTTCAATTTCACGGATGATCTCAAGATTTTGTCACTGATACAAGGGACACACAACTTAGAGAATAACAATATCTATGTCCCAACAAACAATACTTTTGAATCCGCGTGTGGCAAAATAATTTGATAAGGGAGACATTTCTTGGGCCACAGAAACACTGGTGCAACATTTCACGGGTCACAGAAACACTGGTGCAACATTTCACGGGCCACAGAAAGACTGGTGCAACATTTCACGGACAACAGAAAAACTGGTGCAACGTTTCACGGACAACATAAACACCGGTGTAACATTTCCCGGACCATAAAAACATTGGTGCAACATTTCACGGGCCATAGAAACACTGGTACAACATTTCACGGGCCACGGAAACAGTGGTGCAAAATTTCACGGGCCACAAAAATACTGGTGCAACATTTCACTAACCATAGAAACACTGGTGCAGCATTTCACGGGCCATAGAAACACTTGTGCAGCATTTCACGGACCATAGAAAAACTAGTGCAACATTTCACGGGCCACAGAAACACTGGTGCAACATTTCACTAACCATAGACAAACTGGTGCCGGATCATGTGAGACCCCGCAGTCGCGGGGCTCATGAGGATCTATGTCTCTTGCAGTCGGATCGCGCTCACAGTCATGGCAATGTAAGGGTTAATTTTAAAACATGTGAGAACTGGTCACGTGTCTCTAAGATGGTGTGCAACTGACTGACACGCGCAATATAAGCGTCGTCTGTTGTAAACGCTGTTGAAATGCGTGAAACAAGAGATAGCGGCCTTACTTTACGATGTTAAAAAGTATACCGCTCGTAATTATTATGTAACACGAGCACTCACACTGACAGTCAAAGCCGGGGAGACAACAGATGTGCAACTCAACAATAACTTCTACACACTGCCACTACAAATGTAGACATAAACCCGTTGACTTCCTCAAACTAATAACGTAAATAAGGCCGATCTTCTGCAAGCGAAATACAGATTCTCATCAACACCTACTGTAGCAGTGGCTGAGACAGTCTATGTCTATTGCAGACGAAACGGGTTGGGTGAGGTCGAGCTAAACAGGTCGAAGGGTACGTCGGGCTGTGTTCAATGGAATTCGCCCACTGCACAGAACGCGTTATGCCCGCTGTTACGCTACATTTACTTCGTTGCGTGCGGTCACCTGTCCTCGCTTCACAACTCGACGTCTGTTTTCATTGGGATGCAAGTTTACAGGCCGTGATAACTACAGCTTTGTACAAGGTGAGTTGCCTTTGCTTAGAAATGGCTGTCATTATCACCGACACTGAACTCTACGGACTGACAATCATTGTGTACAGTGTCACAGCGACAGGCTAGTTCTCGTCCAATCCCAACTATGTTGCCCACTACGAGTATTGAGTAGCGATCTTTCTAATGTGAGTGTCGCACACAGCCGGACACACCTTCACCGTGTTGGTAAAGGTGAAGCCTGTTATGACTGTGTGTGCTAGCAAACTTGGGCAGTGGGCAGATGTTCACATCTGCACGGGACATAGACGACCCCGCCCTCCACGAGTCGCCTGCTGCCTTGCAGGCCTGGCCGCTTGGCTGCGGAAAGGCTAAGGGAGGAAACCCCTGACATCAAAGCCCCCGTGTCTCCGGGGAAGGCTTTTGAGCCAGAGACTAGGACAATGACAGTCTGATATAAAACCTACGACCCGAGGACCTCGATGCCATCGTCCCAGCTTGCTAGGCCATGGCAGATGAACCAAGGGTTTAAAGGGTGGGGCCAGTACTGCGCACACTGCACTCCACCAAAAAGCTCCACCGCGCAGGCTTTAGGAAACGTCCACGGACCATGACACTGACCATTCCAAGTCCTGTAGCGATGGGCGAGGGGCGAAACGGCAGGTGAAAGATGTCACTGGAAGCCGCAGTCTCAAACCTGCATGCAGGCGGTTCAGGATATTGGTCGCCTGATGTTGACCTGGGGATGACAACATCACTCGGCACACCCTGAACGACCAAGCAGCCTTCTCTAGGGACAGCACTGCTTGCTCCACACGGAGAGGGGCCTAGAAAAGGTGGCCTAACCAAAGCTCGTCCCCTCGCAACCCCAGTTGGCTAGCCGCGGTCAACGGGCATCTTCTCATGCGGTCAAAAAACAAGAAAGAATAACGGATCCACTCTGATGACGACCACGACCGGACTCAACGTAGCATGCTGGAACATCCGAACCATGCTCGACAAAGCAGACAGCGGACGCCCCGAACGTCGCTCCGCCCTCATTGCCCATGAATTGCGGAGGTTAAACATTGACATCGCCGCGCTCAGCGAAGTACGCCTTCCGGACGAAGGCAGCCTCCAAGAACTTGGCGCTGGGTACACCCTCTACTGGTCAGGCAGGCCTGCATCAGAAAGACGGCTCTCAGGCGTGGGTTTCATGGTCAAGACCTCCATTGCGACTAAGCTGGAAAACCTACCAACGGGTCATTCAGACCGCATCATGTCCATGCGCCTCCCACTGAGACACCAGCAACACGTCACCCTTCTCAGTGTGTACTCCCCAACCCTCTTGGCAGAGCCTGCTGAAAAGGACAAGTTTTACACTGACCTGCGCAGCCTCATACAGAGCACCCCTGCAGACGACAAAGTCATCATCCTTGGCGACTTCAACGCCAGAGTGGGCCAGGACTCTGAAGCCTGGAAAGGAGTCCTCGGCAAGCATGGCGTGGGGAACTGCAATGACAATGGCCGCCTACTGTTGGAGTTCTGTGCAGAGCAGCAACTGGTCATCACCAACACTACTTTTCAGCAAAAGGACAGTCGAAAGACCACCTGGATGCATCCTCGCTCCAAGCACTGGCACCTTATCGACTATGTCCTAGTGCGTCAGAGGGACCGCAGTGACGTCCTCCTCACCAGAGTGATGCCCAGCGCAGAGTGCCACACTGACCACCGCCTTGTCCGCTGCAAACTCAGGCTCCACTTCAAGCCAAAACCCAAGAAATGGGGGCCCCCCAAGAAAAAAAGCTAGCAAACTCAGCAGGACTGCCTCGAGTGTATATTTAGTGAATGAAGGCGATACAAAACAGGACAGTGCCTGATACGCCAGTGTAGTGAATGTGACGCCATAGTGGGCGGGGTCATACCTGGCTGTACTTTCGGTTTCCTTGTGCGTGTGTACTGTTGTCGATACAGTCCCTCTCCCACCACCTTCCATCTGCAAGAGGCATAGATTCTAATCAGCCCCTGTAGTGGAAGGGTGATGGTAGGGCAGGGGCTCATGAGAATCTATGTCTCTTGCTTACCGAGATTTCATTTAGCTGTCATTCGAAATAAGGGTGGTCTTTCGGGCATATTGCTTGATAAGCGGTGTGCGTCGCTGTGTGACTAGCAAAACAATGAATATGTCATGAACTGTGGTCTGTTGTAGGGCAGATAACTGTAGTTATTGTTCACTGGAACATCATTCTAGCCATTCGTGGTACTGAGTGATCTTTGCTGTTTGTGAACCCTGATACATGTCTAATGTCTGCACCTGAATGAACGGGGATATGGGGCGGGGGGAGGGGGAATTATATAATTTTATTTATTTATTTATTTATTTATTTATTTTGTAACGATAATGGTTGGATGTTTGGATTGTATCTGAGTGTCCCAAGGGCCTACCGCGCACCCTACACTACTCACTCAGACTGGCTTCAAAGTGTGTTCTGCTAGGATTCAGTACAAAATTTCATGCATGACTCACAGTTGTATTACCTGTTCCTGCCCACACTACCTTGCCTCTCTTCTCCAGCTGTATACGCCCTTGAGACAGAATTTGCGCTCTGCTGCCGACTCTCGAGTTTTACGTATCCCTCTTGTCAAAACAAAGTTGTTTGGTGAGATGTCATTCAGATACCAGAGCCCAGTTGTTTGGAATGATCTCCCACGCGAACTGAGATACGTGGATTCGAGAGAGGCATTCAAGCGTGCCCTAAAGACCCATATATTTTCTGTCAGCTACAAATGACTTTGTCACACACCTGTCATGTTAAAGTCATCTCTATCTATTTATAGAAGTAGTGTGTGTGTGGGTGTGTGTGTGAATGCCAGTATGAGTCCATGAGCGTAGCACTTTTGAATGGTGACTTTATAGCTTGTTTACAGAGTGCGTTGTATTTTGTTTTTGTACTTTTTGTAAATTCCATTTTTGTAATTAGTTATTTTTTGTACATTAGTTTTTGTTAAGCGCCTAGAGCTCTAATCTGAGGTTAGGCGCTATACAAGTACTCATTATTATTATTATTATTCTGGATTGTCCAGATTTTCTAATCCATGTTCTCATCAGGTCAATAGGGATACTCCACAGGTGCAGCAAGAAGCGCTTGGGGGGATGGGGGTACCCTTGCGGCAGGGGCTGTATCTCTGCTGCATCCCTATAATAATAATATATAACTCTTCTATAGCGCAATATCCCCACACAGGAAAGGCTCAGAGCATTTTACATCTAGATAATCTAACTAATTGAAATTAACTAACTAAAGTACCGACAACGTACAAACAACACAATCATTCATACGTCCAAATGCACACTGACACAATACTACGCACGTGTGTGGGGTGTGCGACGTCACCACAGCGGCAGTGTCCTACTGTTTGGAGTGCAGGTACAGTGGTAGTGAAGTATTCACCGATTCCTTTTTTAAAGTTAAAAGTCATGTTTGTTATTTGACTACATAATGCCATTTTGATTAAATAAATGACTGCATCAAAACACAGTAAATAAAACGTACTCATGTCACCAGTACTTGTGGACACAACAACAAAGATATGCAGCCATCAAATATCAGAAAGAGGTATAGATCCTCATGCGCCCCCGCAACTGCGGGGGCTCATGAGGATCTATACCTCTTGCAGTTGAGTGATGTTCGGTTTTCCTCGGCAGTTACTGGGTTAATGGTGACCCGCATGCACTGCAGGTTTGATTGTTAGGAACAAATATGACTTGTGATTTGCAGCATCAAGCTGTGTTCCTCCTGCGCCAGCGTTCATCGGAAAGTCCCCGGCACACGTGATCACAGACTGGAAGAGCTGGACACGCTGACCCCAGGTCGTCTGGCTGCTAGTCGCCGGTCGCCGTGTGTGAGCCACCCCGACCGTCCTGGGGACATGTACTGTCCCGCTCACCTCAGTCTCATCTGTGTGGAATGTTTTGCTTCCACTCACGACGCATGTGTGGTGAAACCTGTTGCTAAAGTAGCCAAACAAGAACGGGTGGCTTTGACGGACCAAGCTGGAAGGTTTCGTGACAAGGAGTCGGCAATGGACGAGCAGGTAACGCAATGGCTGACAAATCTGACATGCACGTATGCATTATGTTGATGTCTTAACACATTCGAGACGTGCCGCAGTCGGATAATCTGCTTACAGCCGCGTATCCGACTGCGGCACTTGTCGAATGTGTTAATTCTTTGACTGTCGGTAGCGCGTTCTGGTGCTATGATTTTTGTGGTTAACACCGCGACAAAAAGCGGTAACGACAGCCAAAGGGTTGAATTGTGTCTTATAAGTAATCAGAAATTCGATGAAGAAGATGGCTGGCAACTCTGACGTGCACCTGCGTTAATGCCGTGAACTGTGCCGTATTTGTCAACAGAAATTTGATAATTAGAATGTCCCAAAAACTTTTAAACATTAATCAGACCAAAAGGGCAGTTTGCAGATGTAAGGTGTTTTCCGACATTTTAATAATTCAAGCTGAAACTGTGATGTCCCTTACTTTTTGTGAGCACTGTACGTCACTTGTAGGCCAGTGGGACGGTTAATCACTGATATATCCGTTATTATACCCACTCTGAGAACTTTTGTCACTCTGGCCGAGGTTGGGACCCAACACACATCGCCCCTCCCCTCCCCTCTCCACACCCCCTCCCCTTCCCCTCCCTGTTCCCTCCCTCCTCACAGTACAGTCTAACTCTTATACCTTACATTGTCATGTCAAACTTTTTACGTGTAATGACATTCACCTTCAGATTTCAAGACTTGGTCCAAGATGCCTTGTCTTTCATTATTATTTGTATTTCCTGCAATAGTAAGTACACAACACTAACTCATTCACAGCTGATAAACTACAGCGGCAGATAGCTGGACCGTGACAGTTCAAGGGTAGCACCAGATCACACTCGGAGGCACCAATCTTTGGTGTTGCCGTGCCAGCTCACGGGTAGCTCCAGATTAGCTTGGCACCTCCAAGGAAGAGCGTGGTTGTCATTTTGTAAAAAAAAAAACAGCACTGGAAAACCAACAAACGCTTAGCTTTTTCCCTTCTAAACAGCATATTTCCACATGCTCTGTGACACGTGTCAAGCGTTAGCTGTGTTTGCCGCGAATCGGTATAATGCAAATGTATACTGACGAGCAAAAGAAATGGTATTTTTTGGAATCATCGGAAACACATCGGAAACACTGAAGTTTTTCCGATGATTCCAAAAATGTCGCATTTCTTTTGCTCGTCAGTATCGCTGTGGACTTGCCGCATTACGCACTAACTTTATTTGCTGCGTGTATCTGTGCAAGTCTGAAGAACACGCGCCTTGTTTGTGATACAGCTTTGTGTGCACTGCGTTGAATCGTTTGATTTAGATTGAAAAAATATTCCCGGCAAATTTGTTTATAACGATCAGTTTTTTTGTGTGTTATCAATGTGGAGTGTTGGCACTAAATCAACTTTTAACTCAATCAGCACTGGCTGTTTTTTCGTTAGCAATGCTCTGTATACTGGCTGTTTCGATGGGTTAGAAAAAAAAATCATAAAAAAAAAACTTTCTGACAAATGTAAATACAATTTTCAGGTTAGTTGATTAGTAAATGGGTGCATGCATATACAAAATTTTGAGTTACTAACCCCAAAAATGTATATTCTGGAGCATAGTAAAGATACCACTTATTTTTCACACTGCACTTCCAAGTGTAATCGGTTATCAGTTCACTTGTGACCCACCGAACAGTTCAATCAGATGCATTCTTCTCACTCTCTGCTGTTTCAAAATCGCTATCACTGTCTTCAGCAGCCTCTTCTGCATCAGAATCCTCAATCTGGATGATTTCTATCACTTCTCTGACAGTAAATTGACGATTACTTTGCGCTCTTGTGGTGAGTGAAGCACACAGAAACGCCATGTTGTTTCGCAAATGTAAGCAAAGCTAGTATGTTCGAAAAGCACGCTCTAGGATGGATGGATATTTTAAAAGGGATTGGGACTTCCAGCTTTCGCTGATTTCGTCCAGGGGGGGGTGGGCCGGGGGGGGGGGGTTGAGGGGGGGGGGGTCGTCCTGTCTGTACGTCGCTGACGCCCGCGCATCCCTTTGTGTTTTTTCCTCTCATCATGTCTGCCCGCGCCTCGGGGGGCTGGGTCGTTGGGGAGAGCCCGTGCTTTGGTGGACGCGTATGTCCACCGTCTTGCCTGGGTCCTCCTTCCTTGCTTGTTCGGTGGTGTGCTCTTTTTCCTCTCCCCTTTTGTTGTTAGTCGCAGTCCAGGACCCGGTACTCTCTGGCCCCGCCAGCAAAAACCCTCGTCTTGTTTGAGGGGGGTTGATTCTTACTAACCCCCCTATTTGTGTTTCTGTATTTCTCTGGAGGGGGGTGTTGTACCCTCCGTTTTCCCAGGGAGTGCATGAATGAAGGATGATATACCTCCCTGGGTTCCCTATTTATTTTGATGGGCGGCGACCGTACTCAGGCGAGCGGGGAGTCACGCGGTGTCGGAGTGCCATCGTGGGTACCTCGACCCCCTGGGTTCTTTAACCCCCCTATCTCGCAGAGCGGACCTTCCAGGAGTGTCCTCCCTGCGCCCCAATACGTAGGGGATGGACCCCGGAGCCGGCCGCCGGCCCCCGGGCGCGTCCCACCGAGCTTCGGTGGGGGGGGCCATGGCGGCCCACCGCCGGCCCCGGGGCCCCTCTCCCCGCTAGGAGGGGGGCAGTTGGTCACAAAGCCGACCGGCACGACCTATGGGGCTTTCCCTCCGAGCTCCTGGGGGGGCAATCTTAACGTGCCGGTCGGCGGAAAAAAAAGGGAAAATAACTTCTAAATACAAAAAACCAAAAAAAAAAAAAAAAAAAAAAAAAGGATGATACGATGGATGACCCCTCGCCCCCCCCCTCCCCGCCCGGGCGGAGCCCCCGGCCCCGGCGGCGGCCTCCGCCAGTCCGTGGGCCCCACCCCCGGCGGGGGAGGAGGGGAGGCGGTTCTGGGCCGGATGGTTGGTGATTGTGAGGTATGTGGTATATCTTTATTGACCGTGTGGGGGGTGGGGCGGGTGCTGGGCCATGAGGTGAGGCGAGGATGACCTGTGTTTGCCGTTCGGCCCTGTCGGGCCCACAGCTACACTTCGCGAGTGGATAGTGTGAGGATAAGTGGGGAGGGGCCGGTGGGGGACGGGGTCCGCCACCGCGTGACTCTGGAAAGGTATTATCCTGCGCGTAAGTCGTCGCCCATTATCTATGTTTATAAGGAGTGCATTGACGTTGGATGCTATACCTCCTTTGGGTGGGCCTAGTTTATTTAAGTGGTTGGCTCTCCTTCTTCCAGGCTGGGCTCCAGCCGCCCGGGTTTGCCGGCTCTCAACTTGGTTCTTCCCTGTTTTCCTTCCCGGGGCCTAACTGGTTGGCCCCAGGAGGCCCAACGGGGGACTTGGGCCCCGTCGGGGTGCTCCGCGGTCTCCGGGCACGGCCTACCTGATTTGCGGTTGTCCGTGCACAGCTACCGCAACCCCCCGCGGTCCCTCCCCGGCCGGGTAGGGTTGAAGAGGTGGGGGATGGGGGGGTGATCTCGTAAAAAAAAAAAAAAAAAAAAAAAAAAAAAAAAAAGGTTGGGGGGGGGGGGGGGGTTATGAATGAGGTGGCTCTTTATTTTCAATGGGGGTGGGGGCGATTGTTCGGACCATGAGATGAGAGGGTTGGAGGTGATAGGTCCGCCCTCTCCCCATCCCCGCCACCCCCCCTGGCCTTTATTGGGAGAGCGGCGGGGCGGGGCGGGCGTCCCCGGAGTGGATAGATACCAGAGATTTGGGATCATGGGTTTGGGTCGAGAGAGCGGGCCTCGGGCAGTTCTGGGAAACCTGGCTTCGTGAGGGCCTTCCCCTGTCTAGGGTGCTATCTTTTAAGTGCTCCCGAGCGGGCAGTCCGGGCGGGGTGGTCATGATGGGAGTGGAGATTTGTGGAGATGTTGGGTAGGGTGCCGTCTTTATTGTCTTGGGGCTGTGCAGGGGGGGGGGGGGGGGCGGGTGTTGGACCATGATTGATGGTGGGGGCTGATTGTTAGGGGGGGACCCCTTCATTCTCTCGATCATGCTTACTTGCATTCTTCCTTCTTTTATTGGCCTTCCACCCACTCAGTCTTTCTTTCTCATTTGCTTCATTCTGACTCCCTTCCTGCCCGGTCGGGAGACTATCTACTTTTGAGCATTTCGGGCCCGGGGGTGCTCGGACGACGACGAGAGCTGACCCCCGAACTCATCGCCATGGTCTATGACCATGAGCCTTCCATGCTATGGGAGGGGGCTTGTGGGGTACTACGTTTGTTTATATGTGCTTAGCTAAGGGGTGTTTGTTGATTAGTTGTATTGTGAGTTTGGTGGTGGTGTCCCATGTGGTTGGATCGGGGTTTATGAGGCCTTCTATGGTGAGGTGGTTGTTGAGTTTTTCTTTTATTGTGGTTCTAGTTTCTTCTGTGTGTTGACATTCTAATAATATATGTTCCGTTGTTAGCGTGTGGCCGCACATGCATATTATTTGGTTTGGGAGGACTAGGTATCTTTCACCCCCTAAGCGGATTCTTGCTAACCGGGATTGGTCTTTCCTTTTTCCGTTGAAGATAATGGGTTTGTTGGTTAGTTCCCTCACGAGGTTTTTCCTTCTACCTCTTTTGTTTTGGTGAAATTGGTTTATCCAGAGTTTTTGAAAGGCGGGTTGGAGTGCCCTATATCTTTCGTTTGCCGACAGAGGTAGGTTGAAGAAGGTCGATTCTTGTTCGAGGCCTTTCTTTGCCACTCTGTCGGCACGTTCATTGCCTGGGATCCCCACGTGTGAGGGGACCCACATGATTTTAATTTTCTTCCCTTGTTCTGACAGTTCTGCCGCTTGCGTTTTGATCAGGTATATAAGATCATCCCGGAACGAGTCCCAGGTCTGAATTGCTTGGATGGCCGAGAGCGAGTCTGTTACTATGAGTATTTGTTTGTTTTTTTGGAAATCGCTCTTTATTACCTTATATGCTCCTAAGATGGCCGTGAGTTCTGCCGTGAAGACCGCCGAGTGGTCTGGTAGTTTAATGGCTCTGTCCGCTTTGCCGGGGGGGTGGATACCTAATCCGGTTGCGTGTGTGGCTGGGTCGTGGGACCCATCTGTATATATGATTGCATAATCCCTATAGATGGTGTCCTTTTTTATGTTAAATTCTGTTTTCATTTTGGGCCCTTCTTCTGATTTCCGGTATTTGGTTAAGTCCAGATCTACTTCTATTTGAGGGAGTTTCCATGTGGGGGTTTTTATTTGTAATTTTGGTGTTCTTTGTGGTAGCTTTAGGTCTATAGCCGCTTCGCTTTCTTGGACTACCGCTTTAATTTGTGGTGTTTGGTCGCGTTTTTTAAAAATTTTGTGGTCCGTGGTGAGCGTGTATTTGGCCGGATGGTCCTCTGGCATGCATATTGTTTTATAGTAGTACTTTGCTGCTCTTTCCTTTATTATGATTGATACTGGTTTTTGCCCACTTTCTGCCATTACAAGTAGGTTTGGGGTGTGTCTGGGGACTCCCAGGGCTACCTTCAACGCGTCCGCTTGTACTGACATCAGTTTTTCGGTCTGGCTCTTGTTTAGGTTGGTGAGCATGGGGGCTGCATAGAGTAATCTAGACATAACAAATGCGTGATATAGCTTTAGGAGGGATCTGGGGTCCGTGCCCCAGTCTGCTCCGCTAACTTTGCGCATGAGATTTATTCCCTTCCTGGCGGACTGACATATTTGTTCTATGTATTGTGACCAATTGTTACTACTTGTAAATGTGACTCCTAAGAATTTGACGTTTGGTCGGTAATCGATAGCTGTTTGTCCTATTTTTAGTTTGGGGATATGTGCTTGGACTTGGTATTTTCGATTTCGGTTACTCCTAAATATAATTGCTTGGGTTTTGTTTGGGGAAATTTTAAGGCCTGCTCTTTCCAGCCATTTCTCTATTCTGGTGAGATCTTGTTGTAGTTCTTCGAATCCTACCAGTTCCCATTTAAATTTCCTTTGTTTGCATTTTATTTTCCCTATTATTGACGTGTCATCGGCGAATTGCATTATTTTGTTATGCCTGACTACGTGTTGTAGGCCCGTAAGTAGGAGTGAGAAAAGGATGGGGCTGAGCACCGACCCTTGGGGTACCCCGTTTTCTAGTGGGTATTCCGTGGACGTTGACTTCCCTACTCTGACTGTTATTGTTCTGTTTGCCAGGAAACTTTTAACGAAGCTATACATTTTGCTTGTGATCCCGAGGTCGCCCATTCTGCTGAGTAATTTTTCGTGCCAAACCATGTCGTATGCTTTCTCTATGTCCAAGAATACTCCTACGAGTTCAGTTCTTCTCTCTCGGTGGGTGTTTAAGATTTCCTGCTGTAGGGTGGTTAGGTGATCTAACGTGCTGTGTTTTTTCCTAAACCCGCTTTGTTGTGGGGGGAGGATGTTGTGTTTTTCGCAGTAGGTCATAAGTCGGTATTTGAGTATTCTTTCCAGTGTTTTGCCCAGCTGGGATGTTAGTGAGATGGGCCTATAGCTATCGGGTTGGTGTGTTGGTTTACCCGGTTTCGAGAGCGGGAAGACTTCTGCCTTTTTCCATTGTTTGGGGAATATTCCTTGCATATATATGTCGTTGAATAGGGTGACTATTGCTTTTTTCATGGTGGGATGGCTTTTTTGTAACATTTCATATGTGATTAAGTCTTTGCCGGGGGTTTTGCCCTTCCCGGCGGTTCTTAGGGCTTGGGTTAGCTCGAGTAGCGTTATCTCGCTGTCTAGTTCGTGGTTGTTTGTTTGGGGCGGTGGTGTAAAACATGTGCTCAGGTGGGGTTTAAGATCCCTAAATTCTGGTGTTAGGTTGTCGTTGGAACTAGCTTGGCTGAAGGTGTGGGCTAGTATTTCTGCTTTCTCTAGGTCTGTGGCATATATTATATTTTCTTTTTTGAGGGATGGCATGCTACTTCTCGGGCCGTTGTTGATGGTTTTAATTTTGTCCCAGCTTTCTTTGATGTTGGAGTTGGTATTAATTGATTCAGTGAAGGCGTACCAATCGGCTTTTTTGGCTTCTTTGACGGTGTTGTTTGCTACAGCTTTGGCCCGATTATATTCTATCCTGTTTTCGGGCGTTTTATGTTTCTTCCAGATTTGGAGCTTCCTTTTCCTGGTTTTTACGTCTTGGTCGCAGGCCTTTGTCCACCAGGATTTTCCTGGCTTTCCCTTATCAGATCTGGCAGGCGTGCATTCCATGACTGATCTGATAATGTGGTCTGTGATGAGGGCTGTTTTGTCATCTATATTATGTCTTTCGTCCCAGGTTGGGTTGATTTTAGTGATTCAGTAACTGTGAGGCCTAGTGATAAAAATAGGAATGAGGGTCATTGTACGAAAACAGAGCTACACACTAGGCAGGTTAGTTTCGTATTCAGTAATCCCCAGTTCTTGTAGAAGGCGGCCAACTTCACAACCCGCGATCGCGGTGATCAGTGTGCAAGCGTTGTGCAGGCCATCACCGGGATCGCGGTGATCCGGGTGGAGTGAGTTAAGGGTGCAGATGTACTGTTGTAATTATTGTTGAAATTCTGAACATCATAAGGTGACTATTTTGTGTGTATAGTTGTCAAGTGAGTTGAATTTGAAGGAAGCTTTCTTAATATTTTCAGTCGTTTCGAATGCTGTAATTTTGCATTATGTTCGGCATGCGTAAAACCAAATAAACTTTGAAGAATGCAGATACTTTTCATGTTGGTGAACAGAATCTGCTTGGAAGGGAGGTAATTTTTCCATTCTTTCGAATCCTTTAATTTTGATTTGCTTATGGAAAGCGTAAACAAAACCGACTTTGAAAAATGCAGATACCGACTGTGCTATGAAGGAGTTTCTTCTGTAACTTTACTAGTTGTTTTGAACACTGTAATTTTGAATTGTTTGCTGCATGTGTAAACTAACACCGACTGCTATGATGCAAATATTGTGTTGTAACTTGATCATTTTGACACGTGTGAAATGAACTGACTTTTATCACATTCAGTCCTGACACACTACAATTATCGACCATGATAGTTCAAGGTGGTGCCAGAATAGCTTGGCGCTTATAAACGCCAAGCTATTCTGGCACCACCCTTGAACCATCATAGTCGATATATCTTGTGAACTGTAACGTGGTCTTCAAATTGGGGAATTTCGACCTCATGGCTCATTGTATGAAGAATGAGAAACATTTCATTGTACACTTTTTAAAATCATTATATTTGTTTGAATGTCATAACTTGGCATCCTTTGTGGTCTGCAGGCTGTATCCAAGCTGTCATTTGCCCTCAAGACTTTGATTTCCACGTGTGTATTTGTCCAAGTGAAGTCAGCCCAAAGGACTTATACCTACCCGGTAGTAAGCACAAGATGCTTGGGCCAAGTCAGCCTTATTTGGCCCAATGCAGGGCTCGGGCTCATGTCACTCGGATTTAGCCTGTGTGCTGACCAACTAAGTTTAACATCGGGCCAAGGACCTTTTGCTTTCTTGAGGCCGTACGTGCCCACAGTGGTTGTCTGGCTGTATTTGGTAGCGAATGGAGGGAGACAACCAGTGTGGTATGTAGCAGGAGATGTACTTTCAGAATGTGTTAGAATACAGAAATAGCAATACACATTGCAATGTTTATATTGGGTAGCCTGTCTTTCACTGTTGTACAGACAGCCGTTCACTTAACCCATAATTCTACCTTCAATCTGAGGTATAGCTGGAGCCGATCACTTAACCCTTTTCAACCTGATGCACAGGAAATAAATTAAACCATGATAGTTCAAGGGTGGTGTCAGAATAGCTTGGCGCCTAAGGTGCCAAGCTATTCTGGCACCACCCTTGAACTAAAATGGTTCGTCTGTCTCGTAATCTGTAATGTAGGCTTCATAAGACAATAAGCAAATTTTAATAGTTCAGCCTGAGGATTTAATGGGTTAACCTGTAATTCTACCTTCAATCTGAGGTACAACTGGAGCCGATCTCAGTCAGCAAGACATAGATTTTCATGAGTCCCTGCTGCTGTAGATGGAAAGGGTGGGTGTTGGACTGCTGTCAGTAACTTAGTATTTGACAAGTCATCTGTGCAAGTTGACCAATCTACTTAGTACATGTATGATGAACAGCGGAAGATAAGTTATGTTTGGCTATTCACGTGACACCATTGAACAAGTGTATGAATTGACTAATAAATGTGAACATATGTAACTCTTGTTATCTTACTGTTTTCCTTCATCTTCCAGTGCGGGTGATGGTTGGGAAAGTAAATAGGGGGTCTGGGTCTGGATAGGGGTGTTGGTTGGGGTTGGAGTGGAGGAAGAACGCCTTTTTTTTTTTTTTTTTTTTTTTTTTGCAGCGCTGGCACGCCCTGAACTTTGTTGCTGTTGGGACGTTAAGGAAAGTAAACCAACCAAATAACGAGAAGCAAAGAATGCCTCTGTCAACTGTAAATCAGCATTTCCACACAACACAGCTCTACACACAGCCCCGTTTTCAACCTGCTGAAAAGGGAGCGTACGCATTGAAGTGCGCGCAGCATGCCCTTTCTCAGCGGGGCTGTACATAGATGTGCTTAACTCATTTAATCCGGCGCACGTATTTCCCAAATTTTGGAGACGTCATCTAACAACAATGCACCTGTTGCAGGAGATGGATCGACCACGATAATTCAAGGGCAGCATGTCGGCGCCAAGCTAATCTGGCACTACCCTTGACTTACCATGGTCGACCCATCTCCTGCTGTAGTGCGACAGGGTTAACCCGTTCAGTGCCAATTGACGCAGACTGTTTCTGTAATTTTCGTTAATTCAACACCAAAATACCCTAGAGTCCCTCGAACACGGATTCAAAGTGGTGTCAGCAAGAGGTATAGATCCTCATGAGCCCCCGCAACTGCGGGGGCTCATGAGGATCTATACCTCTTGTATTTGGGTGGTATTGACATTTTTCCCGACACTGAACGGGTTAAGAACACCCCAACAACCAGATTTTCTCACTGCATCAGTACGTAGCAATTAAAATAATTAACCCCGTCACTGCCAGTGGACAGATTGTGTTTTCGAAATCACTGTGAGTTCAACGTCAATGATCCTCAGCCGTCCAAGGAACGTAGATACAAAGTGGTTCGGCAAGGGGCATAGATCCTCATGAGCCCCCGCAATCGCAGGGGCTCATGAGGATCTATATCTCTTGCAGTTGAGCGGTGCACACATTTTTCTCGGCAGTGAACGGGTTACAGTCTGTTCGAGTTAAAGTCTCTACACTAGATATGTCTGAAAGAGAAAGAAAAAAAAAAAAAGAAGAAAAATTCCTACTAGGAAAATGTGAAAATGAAAACAGAAAGCTAAACTAGAGTGTACGTTACACAAGAGTCGTCACCGCAGGAACGTGAATATTCTCATGAGGCCCAAGCGTGATGACGTCTACTATGGTGTGCTGGTCTGCAATCTTGGACCTTGCGGCGTACAGCCGTAAGGCCCAAAATCACCGACCAGCACTGATATCAAAGCCTCGATCAGCTGACGATAAAAACCCTATCTGACCTGATCTGTGGCTTTTCTTGTCATTTTATTTTTGTTACTGACAGTATACTAGGCATCCTAGTGAATGTTAGTTCAGCGAACAAATGATAACCTTCTCAGTGACAACATTCAAGTCGGTGTGAAGCTGGCGATCGCTACACACAAATGAAAACACTCTCAGTGACAACATTCAAGTCGGTGTGAAGCTGGCGATCGCTACACACAGATGATAACACTCTCAGTGACAACATTCAAGTCGGTGTGAAGCTGGCGATCGCTACACACAGATGATAACCCTCTCAGTGACAACATTCAAGTCGGTGTGAAGCTGGCGATCGCTACACACAGATGATAACACTCTCAGTGACAACATTCAAGTCGGTGTGAAGTTGGCGATCGCTACACACAGATGATAACACTCTTAGTGACAACATTCAAGTCGGTGTGAAGCTGGCGATCGCTACACACAGATGATAACACTCTCAGTGACAACATTCAAGTCGGTGTGAAGCTGGCGATCGCTACACACAGACGCTGAAGTATTAACCCCTTCGCCAGTGATTTTCGCGTCAGAAAAGACTGCGCACTGACTGACATTCTCGTGACTGACAACACAATTCATTAGTATTTTTTCTAAAGCAGACCAGCAAACAAGTTCTATACAATTTGCAACTTATCTTGTCAGTGTAGACTAGGACGGAGACGGTCCGGTTCATATGCTGTAGAACTAATGATAACCGCAATGGCCGCGTATCGGTGATGTGCCGCATAAAAGATAAGCAGGACGAAAAAAAAAATGTTAGAAATATTTACATCGTTAGCAAGCAGCTTGAGGACTAAGATAGTTGCCGCTGACTGCATTGGATGGCCTCGTGAATAAAAGCACGAACAGGCAAACATCGCGCGGTCAGTTATCTTTGAGGCCAATCACTGTGACACTATCCGCTGAAGCATCGGGGGTTGAAATTGTCGCTTCCCGTTCCTAAAATGGTAGCGCCCACTGTCAGGGGCATCTAAGCGATGTACCGTTTTGCCGGAATGCCAGAAAGTTACGTCCTGTTGCAACTTCACCTGCACGTCAACGGCGTTTTCTCCGCGTACTTACCCCGCATCATAATTTCGGCAGCACCAAAAAGACTTTTCAAGACATAACGGAAACAAAATTTTAATAACTTTGGGCATACAAATTTGACGTTAGTCACACTTTAAGGCGGCTACCCATAAGCACGAATCCGATACGAAACCGGTCCGAATCCGAAGCCGGTCCGATAAAGAAACAAAATCGTGCAAGTCCTTGTCATGTTTGTGTGTTTCCACTGATATGTCCGATGCAATACACGAATTCGCATTAGGCTTCGAACGCAAATGAGGCAAATTTTGAAGGAAAATTGCATCATCGCTTCGAGTTCGGATCGTATTATTATCGGATTCGTGCTTATGGGAACGTAGCTTAAGCCATTAACGACAAACCTGACCCAACATTCTTTTTCTTTTTTTTCAGTCTGGTGTTCAAAATCACGTGACTAACACGTAACCATTTAGATCAGACTTACGAAGAGCTCTTTTTCAGACTGGGCAGAATACTACATGCTGAAGAACACAGAAGTAAATGAAACTAAATTAAACATAATGAACGCAGGCCTAGCACGAGTACGCGGGGCTCATGAGGATGTATGTCTCTTGCAGGTGGGTAAAGTTCGCCTTGCCTAGGCAGTTAAGGGGTTAACGTGTGCTTAGTGATCCCATTGGACGAAGGATGTAAGAAGGCTATGGAATGTAGCTGTGAATATTGTGTTTAGCGACCTGTTCCAGGGTGGGCTATGACTGCTAAAGTTTGTGGGTTATCAATGTTGTCTTTTCTCCCCTTCTTTTCACAATCGGCGTGAATAGTTAGTGACACGTAATTGAGGTTCTGTGTTGCTCCGTGTGTGGAACGGAAGTACTCTCCTACGTACAAAGGCCGAGATGGGGGCCAGCCAGCTAGAACCCTCCCTTCCACCGAAAGTCGCTTTGAAGCCACTGATGTACTAGACTATAACCCTCTGCCCCCTCCCCCCCCTCCCACCACCTCTTAATCTCCCACCCCCACGCCCTTACACAATTTATTCAGGCCATTGTAGCCCCCCCACCCCACATCCCCCACCCCCACCCAAAAAATAAATAAATAAATAAATAAATAAAAATAAAAATAAAATAATAATAATAAATTAATTAAAAAATATTAAATAAATAAATAAAATAGATAAATAATATAAAATAAAATTTAAAAATCCGGCGTTGCGACAGCTTAGACAGCTGACACGAGTCACAATGTGAAGAAGAACAGCCGCCACATGGACAAGTCATCTGGGTACGCTTCCCACACATACGGGCAAAATAGTGAGTGCTGTCTGTAATTTTGGACCTTACGACCCAGAGCCCCCACTGACCCCTTCCCACCCCCCACCCCACCTCCCCTCCCCTTCCTCCCGCCGGCCCAGAGTCGTAAGGTCCAAAATCACAGACCAGGCCACATTTCAGTATCAGGCGAAAGATTATCGGCTATTCTTATATGATTGCTGTTAGCTTTCATATCATTTAGCTACGTAGATGAGAAGGTTTTAAACGTGTAGAAAGGTATGTGGCCCTTTGGATGTCGACAGCGATGATTCCTGCAGGGCCCTACCTCTAACCCTTCCTGCAGGAACGTACTATAATCCTTCCTGCATGACCCTACTCTAACCCTTCCTGCAGGACCCGTCCCTAATCCTTCCTGCAGGACCCTACTCTAACCCTTCCTGCAGGACCCTACTCTAATCCTTTCTGCAGGACCCTACTCTAAACCTTCCTGCAGGACCCTACTCAAACCCTTCCTGCAGGACCCTACTCTAACCCTTCCTGCGGGACCATACTCTAACCCTTTTTGCAGGATCCTACTCTAACCCTTCCTGCAGGACCCTACTCTAACCCTTCCTGCAGAACCCTACTCTAACCCTTCCTGCAGGACCCGACTCTAACCCTTCCTGCAGGACCCGACTCTAATCCTTCCTGCAGGACCCTACTCTAACCCTTCCTGCAGGACCCTACTCTAATCCTTCCTGCAGGACCATACTCTAACCCTTCCTGCAGGACCCTACTCTAACCCTTCCTGCAGGACCCTGCTCTAACCCATCCTGCAGGACCCTACTCTAACCCTTCCTGAAGGACCCTACTCTAACCCTTCCTGCAGGACCCTACTCTAACCCTTCCTGAAGGACCCTACTCTAACCCTTCCTGCAGGACCCTACTCTAATCCTTCCTGCAGGACCCTACTCTGACCTTTCCTGCAGGACCCTACTCTAACCCTTCCTGCAGGACCCTACTCTAACCCTTTCTGCAAGACCCTACTCTAACCTTCCTGCAGGACCCTACTCTAACCCTTCCTGCAGGACCCTACTCTAACCCTTCCTGCAGGACCCTACTCTAAACCTTCCTGCAGGACCCTACTCTAAACCCTTCCTGCAGGACCCTACTCTAACCCTTCCTGCAGGACCCTACTCTAACCCTTCCTGAAGGACCCTACTCTAACCCTTCCTGCAGGAATCATCGCGACAAACACCGCTACCGACACCCAAAGTGTTGAAGTGACTGTTTACTTTCACGTCACATAGATATGAAGTAAAGTGCAGAAAAAAATACGACTGTCTGCAGTGTGAACTTGTGTCTTTTTGTTTGTCAGTCACTTGCTTTGTCTGTCGCCATTCTGTCCGATGTGTGTCCGTATCTCTTTCTTTCTCTTTGTTTCTTTGTATTGTCTTTCTTCGAATCCCTTTCGTCCATCCATGCCTCCATCCATCCATCCGTCAGCTGATTGTGACTGTGACTCCACTGACACAAGTCCAATGCTCCATACACTAAGCCAAGGCCAGAAGAACAGTGTGATGATGCAGTGAAGAAGATGCCTGGTGCCCTGTCCATCATTGCTTCTACCGTCTTCATTATATACAATATATGTGTGTGTTGATCTGTGATACTGGACATTACGGTCTGGATGAACCCCCTCCCTGCCACTGGACGCATGTTTTGTTTCTGAAATCTTTGTTCATTGAACGACCAAACGACACAACCGTCCGCGGAACAGGGATACAAAACAGACTCGACAAGAGGCATGGATCCTCAGGAGCCCCCGCAGTCGCGGGGGCACATTAGGATCTATGTCTCTTGCAGCTGGACTTTTGCGTTCAGTTAGTCTCGGCAGTGAAGGGGTTAATTCAAAAACTTGACTTGGTTACGTGCCTCTAAGATGACGTACTGACACGCAATATCAGCGTCATCTGTTGTAAACGGTGTTGAATTGCTGAAACAAGAGATTGCGACCTTAATTTACAATGATAAGAAGTTTACCGCCCATAATTATTATGTAACACGTGCACCCACACTGACAGTCAAAGAAAGACAACAAATGTGCAACTCAACACTAACCTGTACACACTGCCACTACAACTGTAGACATAAACCCGCTGTCTTCCTCAAACTAATAACGTAAATAAGGCCGATCTTCTGCTAGCAAGTCACATAGATTCTCACCAACACATACAGTCGCAGTGGCTGATGACAATCGATGTCTTTTGTAGACGAAACGGGATGGATGAGGTCGAACTGATCAGGTCGTAGGTTGCTTCGGGCTGCGTTCAGTCTAAACTTCTAGCAGACCCTGGCGACAGATTCGCCTAGAGAAGCGCTGGTGTACGAGGCTACGTCTAGTCGAATTAGAAAGTGCACTGAACGTATTATTCCCAATGTTACGACGCTACATTTACTTCCGTGTTGTGTGCGGTCACCTGTCCTCGCTTCACAACTCGACGTCTGTTTTCATTGGGATGCAAGTTTACAGGCCGTCATAACTACAGCTTTGTACAAGGTGAGTTGCCTTTGCTTCAAATGGCTGTCATTATCACCGACACTCAACACTACGGACTGACAGTCATTGCCGTGTATAGTGCTTCAGCGACAGGCTAGTTCTTGTCCAATCCCAACATTGCTGGCCACTACGAGTATTGAGTAGCGATCTTTCTAATGTGAGTGTCACACACAGACACACATACAACGTATTGCTAAGTGAAGCCTGTTATGATTGACTGTGTGTGTTAGCAAACTCAGCAGGAATGCCTTGAGTGTGTGCAAGCGTATGAACGCGATATTAGGGGCGGATTGGAGGAGGGGGCGGGGGGGGGGGGGGTATTTCCAGGGATTGCGATCTCCCCCCCCCCCCATCCCCCAAATTTCTTTAAAATGCTTTAACAAAGTCCCTTTTGGGTCGACGAGAGTCTTGACCCCCCCCCCTTCCCCCTCCCCGGCACCCTCGTTTGATTTTTGGGCCACACTGGAAGCAAGGTTTTGCGTAGGGAAGGTCTTTTTTTGTGTGTCAAGTTGAAGGTCACAGACTAAACGCTGGAACCAACCAAGTGGTAACTGATCTTGCCCTGGATACAAAACATGACAGTGCCTGATATGCCAGTGTAGTGAATGTGTCGCCACAGTGGGTGGTGTCAGGCTTGGCTGTACTTTCGGTTTCGTTGTCAGTGTGTGTAGTGTTCCCGATACAGTCCCTCTCCCACCACCTTCCATCTGCAAAAGGCATAGAGTCTCATCAGCCCCTGTAGTGGCAGGATGCATTGGCAGGGTCTTATGAGAATCTATGTCTCTTGCTGACCAACGTGCGTTTAGCTGTGACTCGTCGTGTGTATTCCGGCCCTGACAAGCGGTGACGGTGGGTCAGTGTTGCTGCGTGAAATGTGACCTGTTGCAGGGGGTGACGTTGAGCCCGCGCACGTCCATGCGCGGGCCAACGGCCGCCGACGTCGGTCAGATGAACTTATGCACATTGGTATCATCGTTTATCAACAGAAACATTATTCTAGCCGTTTTGTCTGTTGTCGAACTTGATGTTTTTGAACACTGCCGACTGTAATGTCCACACCGTGCATACCCGTAGGTTGGGGTGGAGTGTGTGTGTGTGGGAGGGGTAGAGGTGGGGAGGGGGGGGGCAGGGACTGGTTCACTTTGTATTATAATATGTGCTGATTACGATGATTTTACTTCTGAAGGTCACGCGTTCAGGTATGGGTGGCCAGGGTAAAAATGCTATACATATTTATTTTTTAATATTTCTTTTATCGACGTTTGATTCCAATCTATTCTGACATTCCTGTCTGCATTAGTATTGTGAGCGTCATTGTTGTAGCGGGCTGATGTTCGCTGATTACATTGTTGTAGCGGGCTGATGTTGGCTGATTACACGTTAAACGCTGAAGTCTTTTGTCCACCACGAAGATGATAATTATCAAAGACGGGCACCGAGAAGGAACTGAACAAATTTTAACCAGAGCTGTGTTCGAACCCGCTACATTTTGGATGTGGACCGAACGCTCTATCACCTGAGCTACCCAGCTCTTCTTGAAGCTGATTCACTGACTGATAGACTGACTTGCCGCCCGAGAATTGATTGATTTTTTATTATTAGTTCGAGTAGGAGTCAAAATAATTATCAAGTTTGTGTTGTCAATCCTAAAAGTATGGAATTTTCAATAGAGCCATTCACGATTTATTCAGTCGTAGAACTAAACTAGCACCTGTGTCATTGTATAGAACTGAATCAGTAATGGCCGTAGTTAGCACTGACAGAAATACTGTTACAGAAATGGCGTCCTCCACTGACAGCGTGGATGTGGAATGTCCCGTATGTCACGAGGATTTCACGGAAGCCAAGTTTCTACTTTGTGGTCACGTGACCTGTCGCAAGTGCATCTTGTCCTTGCTGTCGGCCAGGGGGCAGGGTGGGTGTCCGTTATGTCGTGCCCCCATCCTGCCCACCCCCCAGCCTGGCCAGGAGGAGATGCTAGCTGCTATGGTGGACAAGTTCCCCACCGACCTGGTTACTATGGCGCTGGTGGAGAGCAAGCAAGCGCTGAGCGGCACGCACGTGTGTGGGGTGTGCGACGTCACCACAGCGGCAGTGTCCTACTGTTTGGAGTGCAGGTACAGTGGTGGCGGAATAATAATCATGTTTGTTATTTGACTACATTATGCCATTTTGATTAAATAAATGACTGCGGCAAAACACAGTAAATAAAACATACTCCTGTCGCCAGTACTTGTAGATTCAATGACACAGATCACCAGCCATCAAAGAGGCATATATACAAAATGGTTTCATTTTAAGAAGCTTAGATCGCGGCAAACGCGGGGCTCGTGAGGATCTATTTCTCTTGCAGTTGGGGATTTTCAGTTTTCTCGGCAGTGACTGGGTTAAAAGTGGCCCGCATGCAATGCAGGTTTGATTGTTAGGAACAAATGTGTCTTGTGATTTGCAGCATCAAGCTGTGTTCCTCGTGCGCCAAGGTTCATCGGAAAGTCCCCGGCACACGTGATCACAGACTGGAAGAACTTGACACGCTAACCCAAGGTCGTCTGGCTGCTAGTCGCCGGTCGCCGTGTGTGAGCCACCCCGACCGTCCTGGGGACATGTACTGTCCCGCTCACCTCAGTCTCATCTGTGGAGAATGTTTTGCTTCCTCGCACGACGCATGTGTGGTGAAGCCTGTTCCTAAAGTAGCCAAACAAGAACGGGCGGCTCTGACGAACCAAGCTGGAAGGTTTCGTGACAAGGAGTCGGCAATGGACAAACAGGTTACACAATGGCTGATAAATTTGACATGCACGTGAGCATTATGTTGATGTCTTAACACATTCGAGACGTGCCGCAGTCGGACACGCGGCTTTTAGCCGCGTATACGACTGCGGCACGTCTCGAATGTGTTAATTCTTTGACTGTCGGTAGCGTGTTCTGGTGCTATGATTCCAGTGGGAAACATCGCGACAAAATGCTTTAACGACAGCCAAAGCGTTAAATTGTGTCTTATAAGTAATCAGAAATTCGATGAAGAAGATGGTTGGCAACTCTGACATGCACGTGCGTTAATGTCGTGAACTGTGTCGTGAACTGTGTCAACAAAAATTCGATAATTAGTTTGGGGACAACTTTTTTTGTAGTTTGCAATGACAGTCAGCAAAATGTAAACCGTGCAGTGTAAACGATTCCAGTGTTGAAGTTTTCTCATTGAGAGAGCTCTCTAGTTGTGTTCGCTGGTTCATGGCACACTCATCCTTTGTTGATGTCACCATGATCCAGGTGAAATACATATCAATGTCAATTTTGGTTTTATTTTCATACAAACCAATCAGTTAGTTCGGTTGTCTCCCATGCGTTGTTTCTTCAGTTTAATTCGGGACGATCTGATTTCAAGTAATGTCTTTTTCAGATCAAGAAGTTAAAGAAGGAAATTGCTGCTGCGCAGGCGCATTTCAGGACACAGAGCTCCGAGGTCAAGGCCAATTTTGATCGTCAACAGCAACTGTTGGAACAGCGGTGCCACGAGATTCTCACCAAACTACAGCGAGAAGAAGATGACATCGTGAGCCCGAAACGAGCTGAGATAGCCTCCATTGAAGAGCAGAAAGCGGCACTGGCAGCCCACGCTGGCTCAGTGGAGCGACTGGTGGTGCCCGCCCCTGATGGGGCCCTGTTAGGGATGTTAGGGCAACTGAAAGCGCGCTTGGACGGCCTGGAAAAGAAGAGTGAGGTGCCTAAGATCAGTACAGATGTCACTCTGGTGTCAGTCAGCTGGGATTCCGGGATGATGACACGTCTGGAACAAGCCATCGCCGCCTTAGGACACGTCACACACAAGGTACTCACGGTAACTCACGCGGTGAGATGATGCCGGCTGTTTTACTGGAAACCTTGTAACTGCACGACTATCTCTGGCAAAAAGATCGATTCATTCATGCTATTTTTTGCTAGTGTCTGCGTGTCGGATTACATTCATAATGTCTTGCTACAGTTACGTTTTTGTGTGCTAGAGAGTTTTCAAACCAGTATTGTTTTTTGTTTGTGGGCAGACAACCCAAGCTGTAGAAATACAGGAGTGCCTGGTGTGTGGTATGTGCACAGCAATCTGTTTCCTGCAAACATTCTTTAATTGTTCAAATATTAGGGTGTACACGCGTGTTGATTATCGTTCTTGGAGTTCAGTTCTGCCCGACTTCGGCCCGATGACCTTTGCGCATTGGAATATTCCACTAGAACCGTATCGGCAGATCTGAGTGCACACAACTTGACTGAAATACGTTGGTTACAGAGATAATTGTTGTTTTTAGATATGGTACAAAGTAGACTGATAATAGTAATCGGACATTCACGATGAAAGTCCCGGGGGATGGGTAGGGGGAGGGGGAGGGGAGGAAGGGAAAGGAGGATCGACTGTCCCGGGGGTGTTGGGGTGGGGGAGGTGCTGGGAGAAGGGAGAGGGGGTCGAGTGTTAACCTTTTGGTTGTCTTTAGCGCTTATTGTCCAGGTGGTTCCTGTGGGAATTAACTCGACAATAAGCGCTACCGACAGTCAAATGGTTAATATTTTGACTCTTTGAAAGGTAAACATAACTGAATTTGCTTTTAAAGATTGGCTGTAATACTTTCCACAGGCCATAAACCAGAGCCAGTGATAGCGAAACCCACAGGAGCTGAGCTGGCTACAATCCTGAAGGTTGGGGACCGGGTGAAACGAGGACAGAACCGGGGATTGGGAAATGAGGTAAATTCAAGTGAACCTGTCAATTAGGCCGCCATTGGCATGGAGGAAATAGTGGAGTAACGACCGGCAGGCCTAATAAGCGGAATCAACATCAGTGTAATCATGACCGGCCCTTGCTATATACAGATAATAGTGTGTCCTTCACCACTGTGTTTTAACACCTTTACTGCCGAGATAAAAGCGAACGCGATCCAACTGCAAAAGACATAGATCCTCATGAGCCCCCGCAGTTGGATCTCTGCCTCTTGCTGAGACCAGTGTGTTTCCATGTTTCTTTGATGGTGTTGGCTTTCGGTCGTTGAATGAACCAAGAACAAAAATGTACATACAGTGTACAGTGGCAGGGAAGGGGTTAACGCATGCACTCTTGTAAGGACTAATCGGTTGGCGTAATACACAGGTTTAACCCTCACAGCTTTCCAATCCTCATGTGTACGTCTAATGGATCATCAGCTTCAAGTCATGTACTTTATTATTTTTAATTTGTGTTTTCCTATTATCTTTTAAAACCCGAGTATTGCTCCTTTTTTGATACGTGTCGTCGTCATAATCATTATCAACATCACATTCATCATGATTCTCATCATCACCACCAGGGCAGCATGTACACTACCAGCACCAGCATGGACACTGGTCGTCATCATCGTCGTCATCATTATCTACTATATCAGAAACGTAGATAAGTAGATAATGATGAAGATGACTATAGTAGATAATGGTGAAGATGACGACGTACGATGACGACCAGTATTGCCCAGCAGTTGTGTTAATTGATGGTGAGTGTTGACTGTCCACAGGACGGTGGAGGACCCGGTACAGTGATACAGATAGGACCGCCAGACTATGGTGCGGGCGTGGTGAGAGTGAAGTGGGATATTGGATTCGAGTGGAATTACTGTATGGGTTATAAGGGCCACTACGACCTGGAACTGGTGTGATCTTGACTGCTGACAACACTGGACACAATGGAAACTGACATAAACAGTACATTTGTTATTGTCAATCAAAGTCAGGATGCTGCTGATGTTAAATTTGATAACTGCAAGAGGCATAGATCCTCATTTTCAATTGCGGCGGCTCATGAGGATCTATGTCTCTTGCTGCCACCATTTTGTGTCCGTCATCCTTGGACGGCTGAGCTGTTTGACGCTGAATAAACTGGCAGTTAAGGGGTTAAGCGGCCCTTTCCCTCTCTTGTTGTTTGTCACACTACAGTTATAACCCCTTCACTGACGAGGAAAATTTAACACCACCCTAATGCAAGAGACATAGATCCTCATGAGCCCCCGCAGTTGCGGGGGCCCATGAGGATCTATGCCTCTTGCTGATATCATTTTGCATCTATGTTCCTTGGACGGCTGAGATGTTTGGCGTTGAATTTACAATTATTTCAAAACACAGTCCGCGTCCACGGGCAGTGCAGGGGTTACATCATGTGTTGTTGTTGTTGATCCGTTCGTTTGCGTGGTCAGTTCATGATGTTATTGACAATGGCAGATGGAGTTTCTTGTTTTCTTGTGGTCAGGCCTTTAGTCTAAACCATTTCCCTACCCACCTGTTACCGAACCTGTTTTTTTCTGGCTTTGGATGTAAGAGGGTAGAGAATGCAACGAGTTGAGAAGGGATGGGGTGATTTAAGGTAGTGTATGCTTGTGTGTGTGAGAGTGTGCTCTTGTGTATAGTGTGTGCTTTTTAGCTCAGCGAGTCCAGTGTTGTCTTGAGAACAGCTCTTTATAAGAATTAAGTATTATTATTATTGTTATTGTTATTATTATTATTATTATTATTATTAAAATTATTATTATTATTATACTATTTAGGACTGTCATTCTACTCATCCTTCCTATCGCTCCTCCCCTCTCCGAACCCCCTCCCCTGTCCCCTCCCTCCTCACAGTACAGTCTTATTCCTTACATTGTCATGTCAAACTTATGGCGTGTACACTGTAATGGCATCCACCTTTAGATTTCAAGACTTGGCCCAAAATGCTTTGTCTCTCATTATTATGTTATTTCATGCAATAAGTACAGAACACTAACTCATTGACATATACAGTTTGTTTGAAGTAAGTATTCTTACCATTAGGAGATTCAACTTACTGCAGAAATAGGACGCCATGTTGGGTTAGTCAACCGAAGAAGCCAGACGTACGTCAGTGCCCTGTAGTATCACCAGTGTCGAATGTTCTTTCACTTCTTTTTGTACAGCTCATATGAAGGGTCTCAATTCCAGCAGAATTTTTGTGTGTGTGCTGTAAAAAAAGAATTGATTGAATTTTTTTTTAATCACAAAATTGGGTTATATGTCTCGATAATAAAAAATAAAATTGTTTATCCGTAAAGATTTTGTGTTTTGTTTTGTTTTGTATTTCTCCCCTCCAGATTATGTATGATACATGTATGTTGGTCTGTCACATTGGACCCTACGCCCTAGTGACTTAAGATACAACGTCACAGACGAGCGCACGTGCAATGTATTAAAATGGAGTAGGGTGTGTGTGTGTGTGGGGTGGGGGTGGGTGGGGGGGGTGTCTTTGATGAATATGCTCGTGAAAAATAACATAGACATTATCTCATTCAAGGCGCGGCGTTTCAATAGTTTCGAAAGCGTCGTAGAGCGCTACCGCCCAGCGGCAACGCTCTACGACACATCCGCAGCTATTCACGCGAGGCGCCTCAATGAGTTTAAGCTACTAAACTTTTTTTCTTTTTAAATTCATCCTTACATACGCACACACTCATTCATGCACGCACGCCGGCACGCACATAAGCAAAGCATCGAAGGCTTCCCATGAAGGTATCAAACGCGCTTTGGTATATTTGTTTTGTGTTTCACCACCAAGCACACACTGTATATAACTGTCTTTACAGGCGTAGGTGCCATCAGCGCCCGGCCTTTACAAGTCGGCAGTAACATTCTTTTTCACACGAACACGGGAAACGTGACAACAATTGTACTTTAATTAACGGCATTTCATTCACAGTCGCAACTCAACTCGTTTTATTGCTTTTAACCCCGTTACTGCCGAGAAAACGTGAACACGATTCAACTACAAGAGACGTAGATCCTCATGAGCCCCAGCAGTCGCGGGGGCTCATGAGGATCTATGTCTTTTGCTGAGACTAATCAGTTTTCATATTCCTTGGGCGGTTGTGGCTTTTGGTAGTTGAAGGAACGAAGATTTAAAAAAATAATATATGCGTCAAGTGATAGTGAAGGTGTTACATTGCTTTTGATTGTCAATCATCATCTTTCAGGGGTAAAAAATCCACAGAGAAAAAGTCAGTTACTGGTTTCATCCTAGCACTTTTTATAATTCTGCCTAGGTACAACAAAACAGCTAGTTATTCTTTTTGCGATAAGCGTGATTGCCTTTGTAATACAGTAAGAATCTTGCTTTTCACTAAAAAATTAGACTCGCTGTCTTTTTGTCAACAGCAAGAATCCTGAATCGGGACCAACAACAACAAAAAAGTAGCTAGTGTCGTTTGAGAGCGAAGACTGACATTGCAAAATGTGAATAAATAACGCGACCGTCTCACCTGTAGAGTCGAGCAATTCCTCTTTCTCTCGTGACAATTTCGGATCATAATCGTCCCGGTTAGAGTTTGGTTTATCATAGTCAAGTTGGGAACAGGCGAAATCTGTCGGGTTTGCAGCTGGCGCGGATTAAAAACCAGGAGGGGCATGCGGAGTTTACATCTCAGCACTTATGAGATGGCCCCCCGTAGCAAGAGTAATAGCGCCAGAACCTGGTGTTGTCATAGTAGTTTTCCACCCATACCTTCTGTCCGGCCCCCACCCGCACCACGGTCTTTCAGATTCCCATTTCGTAGTGGTCCCTGTATGTGGACGTGCATAGGGTCACTGGTATCCCGTTCACAAAAATACGCACCTGAGGAGAGAACCAATCAGAAATCGGATTAACCCTTAAGTGCCAGGCCTAACTGCAAGCGGCATAGATCATCATGAGCCCCCCGAGGATCTATGCCTCTTTCTAAGACTACTGTGTGTCCGTGTTCTTTGGAAAGTTGTGGCTTTTGGTCGTTCAGTGAACACATATTTCAGAAACAAAATGTACGTCCGCTGAAAAGGAAGGGGTTAACCCACTTGCGCAATCGACCACCGGCACTGTTGACTGTACTGGTGACCGCAGTCGGAAGGGGTCAACACATACAGAAAGACGTGTTCAGGAGGGGTATATAATCCATACCATTCTGAAAAACTAATGAGAAGATCGATGCCATCGATACTAAATACGAAGAACCAATCAAAAAGGTGATGTCAATGATACAGTGACATGTGTACAATGAACCAGCCAGCGAGGGCGTCACGCCCTCGCTGATTGGTTCATTGCATATACATGTATTGGAGAGGTTACGTTTACGCCAAACGACTCCCAACAGCGAACGAGAGCGAAGTCACGGCGAATAACCAGTTTGTGCCACAAGCATAGACAACACTCCAAACGTCTCCAAGAGGCACAGATCCTCATGAGCCTGACCAGAGTAAAACCGCTATGCACACAAATGCAGATAAATAAATAATTCAACGGTTTTGACAACAACAATAAAATTGTATGCATTGTTTTTTCGCAGTTTCGTTGGTATCGATTTGACACATAAAAATACCAGAAAATGTATTTAGTTGGATAATATCACAGACACAAAATACGAAGCGCTGACATTGAACTCCGTGATCGGACCCCCGAGGCGACAAGAACCACTGGCAAAGCCTCGCTCGCAATACAACTAATGACATCCTTATGTGACCTTTCTAAGGACGATACCTCGGCATGCATTTTGACGAGACTGATGTCGGCGACCCCCACGATGGCTTAGAAGAGGTAGTAAAGGGCAGTAAAGATCCCTGTACCAGAGTTGTAAGCGCCACCTATATTGGTGATTCGAAGACTAGGGCTGCGCTTTCCTTGATCAGACCGGCAATGGACAGCATTCGTGCGAAAAAAACTGACGCTTATACCTGGGGGAAAATATCCGTACTGTTAAACTTGTGGTAGCGGCCACCTTCATACAGTGGTCACGTTGTTGATGGCATCCACCCAAGAAGTATGCCTCCCCTTCATTTATATATAAACACCATTGATAACACGTTCACCTTTCATAAATGTTCACTTGGATACAACGTTCACCTGTCTGTTGTGACCACATTCTGTCCTGTGCCTTAGGTGACTGTTATATGCAGGTTTGGCTGAATTTAAAATTAGTGTTGGTATGTGACTTTGGACCTTTCGGTTTTTAACCATTTCCTTACCAGGTGCTAAATAAATCATGTTTCTGAAACCATCACAGATTCACTGCCGGAGAACTAAAGTCTGCATGAGGTCTGTAGAAGTATAAATGACCTTTGCAAGAGTCGTAGATCCTCATGAGCCCCCGCAGTCACGGGGGCTTATGAGGATCTATGCCTCTTGCATAGTTATGTGGATGATCGCTTGTTCTGCTCTGGCAGTGAGGGGGTTAACAATACATATGCTCAATTTGATGTTCATGTATTGCATTGTGGACGTGAGCGTGAAATTCAGGAAATTTAAGATACGTCTTCCTAAACAAAACTTCTGGGTTTAGATGCGCTGTGAGAGCGCTAAGGTGGTGCCGGAATACATTGTCGGCTGCATGATTCAAAGGTTGGTGTCAGAACAGCATTGGGCCAATGAAACTTTAAGCCTGCCTGAGTTCAAGGCTGGTGCCAGAATAGCATTGCGCAAATGATACTTTAAATCTGCATCCGTTTGAGGGTGGTGCCAAAGTGATTGAAATGCGACAATGATAGTTGAGGGGTGGTGCTATTACAGCTGGTGCCAGAATAGCAGTGTACCAATGATACTTCAAGTCTGCATCAGTTCAATGGTGGTGCCAGAGTGATTGATATTGCGACAGTGATGGTTCAAGGATAGTGCCAGAATAGCTTGTCGTCTACATCAGTTCTTGGCTGATGCCAGAGTAGCATTGCGCCAATGGTGGTTCAAGGGTGGTTCCAGAATAGCTTGGCGCCGTTAGGCGCCAAGCTATTCTAGAACCATCTTTGAACTGTAACGGTCGATCTGATTCCTGCTGTATAGTACCAGTGCTGAACGGGTTAACTTACTTAGCTTGGCCTGCAGTTGGCGTCCGTCTGCCTTAGCGACTGATATGCCCAAGGTCAGCGCAGTAATCTGCACATTGGATTTATCTAGGGCAGTAAAAGCATGAGAGAGATCTGAACATTACTCCACACCATCAATTGTTTAAATCAACAGTATACTACAGTGTTACGTGCGTGTTACAATGGCCAATGCGTACACATGCGCTATACTATAAAGTACGGAACAAAATACAACGACTGTCTTCGGTGTGAATTTGTATCCTTTGTCAGTCACAGGCTCTGTCTGTCATGCTATCCGATTGTGTGTTTATATCTCTTTATCTTTGTTTCTTTCCGGTTTATTTTATCTTTCATTGAATCTCTTCAATCCATCCATCCATACATCCATCCATCCATCCATCCATCAATCCGTCCATCCATCCATCCATTCAGCCATCTATCCATCCATCTGTCGGCTGTTTGTGACTATGTCTCCACTGACACAAGTCCAATGCTCCATACACTAAGCCAAGGCCGTCAGCTGTTTGTGACTATGTCTCCACTGACACAAGTCCAATGCTCCATACACTAAGCCAAGGCCGTCAGCTGATTGTGACTATGACTCCACTGACACAAGTCCAATGCTCCATACACTAAGCCAAGGCCGTCAGCTGATTGTGACTATGACTCCACTGACACAAGTCCAATGCTCCATACACTAAGCCAAGGCCGTCAGCTGATTGTGACTATGACCCATTGACACAAGTCCAATGCTCCATACACTAAGCCAAGGCCGTCAGCTGATTGTTACTATGACCCACTGACACAAGTCCAATGCTCCATACACTAAGCCAAGGCCGTCAGCTGATTGTGACTATGTCTCCACTGACACAAGTCCAATGCTCCATACACTAAGCCAAGGCCGTCAGCTGATTGTGACTATGTCTCCACTGACACAAGTCCAATGCTCCATACACTAAGCCAAGGCCGTCAGCTGATTGTGACTATGTCTCCACTGACACAAGTCCAATGCTCCATACACTAAGCCAAGGCCGTCAGCTGATTGTGACTATGACTCCACTGACACAAGTCCAATGCTCCATACACTAAGCCAAGGCCAGAGGAACAGTGTGATGATGCAGTGAAGAAGATGACTGGTGCCCTGTCCCTCATTGCTTCACCCCCACCCCCCATCCCACCCGAGTCTGCCCTGGAGGACTTGGGTGGGGTTAACTACTTTTTAGTTCCCAGGGTCACCCTGGTCAGCCCCACAGGGTGGGTTTTCCCCTCTATTCTGGGGCATGTGTTTCTGTCTACCCTTGGTCCATTCACCTGTGTCCTCACCCGGGTCCGCCCTGGGGGATTTGGGTGGGGTTAAATACTTTTTAGTTCCCAGGGTCACCCTGGTCAGCCCCACAGGGTGGGTTTTACTCTATTCTGGGGCATGTGTTTCTCTCTACCATTGGTCCATTCACCTGTATTTGCCTTTTTAAAACTCTCCCTACTGTCTGCGCTGCCTGTAGCACTTGATATTGGATGTGTGTTGCTAAATGGTTTTAGCTTTATTTAGGCCCCATATCGTAGGTTTATTTAACGTATTGGACCGGCTGGCGACATACATTCAATGTTCTGTTTAGTTTATTTTCGCAAGCAGTGCAGGCACGTCCTGAGAAAGTCTTGTTGCTGTCGGGACGTTAAGCAATGTACAATCAATCAATCAATCATTGATTGAACCGTCTTCATTATATACAATATATGTGCGTGCTAGTCTGTGATACTGGACATTACGGCCTGGGGCTGTAATGTTCAACATCACAGACCAGAACACATAAAGCGTTTGATTATGGATGAATACACTCGTGTGAAAGTTCAGATACATTACCCAACGTTTTCAATTTCACGGATGATCTCAAGATTTTGTCACTGATACAAGGGACACACAACTTAGAGAATAACAAGATCTATGTCCCAACAAACAATACTTTTGAATCCGCGTGTGGCAAAATAATTTGATAAGGGGGACATTTCTTGGGCCACAGAAACACTTGTGCAACATTTCACGGGTCACAGAAACACTGGTGCAACATTTCACGGGCCACAGAAAGACTGGTGCAACATTTCACGGACAACAGAAAAACTGGTGCAAGGTTTCACGGACAACAGAAACACTCACAAACCAGATAGGTGAGGCTAGCGCTGACAGAATTGTATGCAAACCAAGGGGAATCACAGCGCTGGACAGACAACAGTTAGATCCCCTGCCCCCGCCTATCAGGCACCCAATCGCCAGCCCACAGAGAAATACGCAGGTATAGAATAAGACGATCATTTCCATCCTCAAACGAATGGATCAGGTCTCTTATATAACCCATGTCTTTCTCCGGAACTTAGGAAGTGGGCAGGAGAAACATACATACACAAACATGAAGGTGCGCTACTATATGTGGTCGGGTAAATACCCTGATTTCCCACAGTAGATGCACAGAACATTACACAACAATGTAACGATACAAATTTGCCTCGAGTTATAGATACTCACAAACCAGATAGGTGAGGCTAGCGCTGACAGAATTGTATGCAAACCAAGGGGAATCACAGCGCTGGACAGACAACAGTTAGATCCCCTGCCCCCGCCTATCAGGCACCCAATCGCCAGCCCACAGAGAAATACGCAGGTATAGAATAAGACGATCATTTCCATCCTCAAACGAATGTATCAGGTCTCTTATATAACCCATGTCTTTCTCCGGAACTTAGGAAGTGGGCAGGAGAAACATACATACACAAACATGAAGGTGCGCTACTATATGTGGTCGGGTAAATACCCTGATTTCCCACAGTAGATGCACAGAACATTACACAACAATGTAACGATACAAATTTGCCTCGAGTTATAGATACTCACAAACCAGATAGGTGAGGCTAGCGCTGACAGAATTGTATGCACAGAAACACTGGTGTAACATTTCCCGGACCATAAAAACACTGGTGCAACATTTCACGGGCCATAGAAACACTGGTACAACATTTCACGGGCCACGGAAACAGTGGTGCAAAATTTCACGGGCCACAAAAATACTGGTGCAACATTTCACTAACCATAGAAACACTGGTGCAGCATTTCACGGGCCATAGAAACACTTGTGCAGCATTTCACGGACCATAGAAAAACTAGTGCAACATTTCACGGGCCACAGAAACATGGTGCAACATTTCACTAACCATAGACAAACTGGTGCCGGATGAGACCCCGCAGTCGCGGGGCTCATGAGTATCTATGTCTCTTGCAGTCGGATCGCGGTCACAGTCATGGCAATGTAAGGGTTAATTTTAAAACATGTGAGAACTGGTCACGTGTCTCTAAGATGGTGTGCAACTGACAGACACACGCAATATAAGCGTCGTCTGTTGTAAACGCTGTTGAAATGCGTGAAACAAGAGATAGCGGCCTTACTTTACGATGTTAAAAAGTATACCGCTCGTAATTATTATGTAACACGAGCACTCACACTCACTGACAGTCAAAGCCGGGGAGACAACAGATGTGCAACTCAACAATAACTTCTACACACTGCCACTACAAATGTAGACATAAACCCGTTGACTTCTTCAAACTAATAACGTAAATAAGGCCGATCTTCTGCAAGCGAAATACAAATTTTCATCAACACCACAGTAGCAGTGGCTGAGTCTATGTCTATTGCAGACGAAACGGGTTGGGTGAGGTCGAGCTAAACAGGTCGAAGGGTACGTCGGGCTGTGTTCAATGGAATTCGCCCACTGCACAGAACGCGTTATGCCCGCTGTTACGCTACATTTACTTCCGCGTTGCGTGCGGTCACCTGTCCTCGCTTCACAACTCGACGTCTGTTTTCATTGGGATGCAAGTTTACAGGCCGTGATAACTACAGCTTTGTACAAGGTGAGTTGCCTTTGCTTAGAAATGGCTGTCATTATCACCGACACTGAACTCTACGGACTGACAATCATTGTGTACAGTGTCACAGCGACAGGCTAGTTCTCGTCCAATCCCAACTATGTTGCCCACTACGAGTATTGAGTAGCGATCTTTCTAATGTGAGTGTCGCACACAGCCGGACACACCTTCACCGTGTTGGTAAAGGTGAAGCCTGTTATGACTGTGTGTGTTAGCAAACTCAGCAGGACGGCCTCGAGTGTATATTTAGTGAATGAAGGCGATACAAAACAGGACAGTGCCTGATACGTCAGTGTAGTGAATGTGACGCCATAGTGGGCGGGGTCATACCTGGCTGTACTCTCGGTTTCCTTGTGCGTGTGTACTGTTGTCGATACAGTCCCTCTCCCACCACCTTCCATCTGCAAGAGGCATAGATTCTAATCAGCCCCTGTAGTGGAAGGGTGATGGTAGGGCAGGGGCTCATGAGAATCTATGTCTCTTGCTTACCGAGATTTCATTTAGCTGTCATTCGAAATAAGGGTGGTCTTTCGGGCATATTGCTTGATAAGCGGTGTGAGTCGCTGTGTGACTAGCAAAACAATGAATATGTCATGAACTGTGGTCTGTTGTAGGGCAGATCTGAACTGTAGTTATTGTTCACTGGAACATCATTATAGCCATTCGTGGTACTGAGTGATCTTTGCTGTTTGTGAACCCTGATACATGTCTAATGTCTGCACCTGAATGAACGGGGGTACGGGGCGGGGGGCGGGAGGAGGAGGAATTATACAATTTTATTTATTTATTTATTTATTTATTTATTTATTTATTTATTTATTTTTGTAACGATAATGGTTGGATGTTTGGATTGTATCTGAGTGTCCCAAGGGCGTACCGCGCACCCTACACTACTCACTCAGACTGGCTTCAAAGTGTGTTCTGGATTGTTCAGATTTTCTAATCCATGTTCCCATCAGGTCAATAGGGATACTCCACAGGTGCAGCAAGAAGCGCTTGCGGGGGATGGGGGTACCCTTGCGGCAGGGGCTGTATCTCTGCTGCATCCCTATAATAATAATATATAACTCTTCTATAGCGCAATATCCCCACACAGGAAAGGCTCAGAGCATTTTACATCTAGATAATCTAACTAATTGAAATTAACTAACTAAAGTACCGACAACGTACAAACAACACAATCATTCATACGTCCAAATGCACACTGACACAATACTAAAATAATAGACATAACATTTCAAGAGCCTGATCAGATAATATACATGTTGGTGGGAAAACTGAGGGTTTACCAAACCTTTTCAAAGGCCAAATTGGAAAAAAAAAATGTTTAAAAAAGAAAAAATGTTTTCAATCTAGCCCTGAAAATGGCCAAAGATGGTGCATGGCGAATATCACAGGAAAGACCATTCCACACTTTGGGAGCTTGGAAAGAAAAGGACCGCTGTCCAAAGGTTTTTAAGGACACTCTGGGGATAGTCAATATTCTGTCGTCAATGCTGGAGCCAATACTCTGCCTGGTCAGGTGTATAAACAGGGAGACTGGAGGACAAGTATGCCGGAAGTGTTTTATCAAATTTCCCGAAAAACGTGGGAAGCAATTTTGTATTCCTATAGATCTGATAGGAACATGGCTTACAAATTCAGAACATTCCAGAGCACACTTTAAAGCAAGTATGAATGAAGGTGTGTGTGGGGTGGGGGGGGGGTTGATTATTGATCACTTTCCTACCACGATTTTGCTAGAATGATTTGAACTGGTTTGGCAATATTTGCAATGTCTGTAGACGTGTAACGGAATACGAATACTGGCCACCCAACCTTAAGCTCGTGTTGGTCTTGTCTACCATGATGTCATTATGTGCAGGCTTACACCTATTCACGGTTTATCCGTGGAACTGAAGTTCTTACGCAGCACCTGTGTCATTTTATCGAACTGTAGAAGTTATTGCCGTAGTTATGACTGACAGAAAATACTGTGTTGCAGAAATGGCGTCCTCGACTGACAGCGTGGATGTGGAATGTCCCGTATGTCACGAGGATTTCACGGAAGCCAAGTTTCTACCTTGTGGTCACGTGACCTGTCGGAAGTGCATCTTGTCCTGGCTGTCGGCCAGAGGGCAGGGTGGGTGTCCGTTATGTCGTGCCCCCATCCTGCCCACCCCCCAGCCTGGCCAGGAGGAGATGATAGCTGCTGTGGTGGACAATTTCCCCACCGACCTGGTCACTATGGCGCTGGTGGAGAGCAAGCAAGCGCTTAGTGGCAAGCACGTGTGTGTGGTGTGCGACGTCACCACAGCGGCAGTGTCCTACTGTTTGGAGTGCAGGTACAGTGGTGGTGAAGTATTCACTGATTCCTTTTTTAAAGTTAAAAGTCATGTTTGTTATTTGACTACATAATGCCATTTTGATTAAATAAATGACTACATCAAAACACAGTAAATAAAACGTACTCATGTCACCAGTACTTGTAGACACAACGACAAAGATATGCAGCCATCAAACATCAGAAAGAGGCATAGATCCTCATGCGCCCCCGCAACTGCGGGGGCTCATGAGGATCTATACCTCTTGCAGTTGAATGATGTTCGGTTTTCCTAGGCAGTTACTGGGTTAATGGTGGCCCGCATGCAATGCAGGTTTGATTGTTAGGAACAAATGTGACTTGTGATTTGCAGCATCAAGCTGTGTTCCTCCTGCGCCAGCGTTCATCGGAAAGTCCCCGGCACACGTGATCACAGACTGGAAGAGCTGGACACGCTGACCCCAGGTCGTCTGGCTGCTAGTCGCCGGTCGCCGTGTGTGAGCCACCCCGACCGTCCTGGGGACATGTACTGTCCCGCTCACCTCAGTCTCATCTGTGTGGAATGTTTTGCTTCCACTCACGACGCATGTGTGGTGAAACCTGTTGCTAAAGTAGCCAAACAAGAACGGGCGGCTCTGACGGACCAAGCTGGAAGGTTTCGTGACAAGGAGTCGGCAATGGACGAGCAGGTAACACAATGGCTGACAAATCTGACATGCACGTATGCATTAGGTTGATGTCTTAACACATTCGAGACGTGCCGCAGTCGGATAATCTGCTTACAGCCGCGTATCCGACTGCGGCACGTCTCGAATGTGTTAACCCTTTGGCTGTCGGTAGCGCGTTCTGCTGCTATGATTCCTGTGGGAAACAGCGCGACAAAAAGCGGTAACGGCAGCCAAAGGGTTAAAATGTCGTGAACTGTGTCGTATTTGTCAACAGAAATTCAATAATTAGTTTGGGGACAACTTTCTTGTAGTTTGCACTGACAGTCAGCAGAATGTAAACCCTGCAGTGTAAACGATTCCAGTGTTGGAAGTTTTCTCATGTACTTGTGTTGGCTGGTTCATGGCACACTCATCCTTTGTTGATGTCACCATGATCCAGGCCATAAAACAATTACATATCACTGTCAGTTTTGGTTTTATTGTAATACAAACTAATCAGATAGTTCGGTTGTCTCCCATGCGTTGTTTCTTCAATTCAACACGCGACAATCTGATTCGAGTCACTAGAGTGGTATTCCTGTCAGTTTTGTTTTTATTGTGTCTTTTTCAGATCAAGAAGTTAAAGAAGGAAATTGCTGCTGCGCAGGCGCACTTCAGGACACAGAGCTCCGAGGTCAAGGTCAATTTTGATCGTCAGAAGCAACTATTGGAAAAGCGGTGCCACGAGATTATCGCCCAGCTACAGCGAGAAGAAGATGACATCGTGAGCCCGAAGCGAGCTGAGATAGCCTCCCTTGAAGAGCAGAAAGCGGCACTGGCAGCCCACGCTGGCTCAGTGGAGCGACTGGTGGTGCCCGCCCCTGATGGGGCCCTGTTAGGGATGCTGGAGCAACTGAAAGCGCGCTTGGACGGCCTGGAAAAGAAGAGTGAGGTGTCTAAGGTCAGTACAGATGTCACTCTGGTGTCGGTCAGCTGGGATTCCGGGATGATGACACGTCTGGAACAAGCCATCGCCGCCTTGGGACACGTCACACACAAGGTATTCACGGTGACTCACGCGGTGAAATGATACCGACTGTTTTACTGGAAACCTTATAACTGTAAAACTATCTTTTGATAAAAGACGGATTCAATTCATGCTATTCTTTGCTAACGTCTGTGTGTCGGATTACATTTATGATATGTCTTGCTACAGTGACGTTTTGTGTTCAAGAGAGTTTTCAAACCAGTATTTTGTTTTGTTGTGTGGTCAGACAACCCAAGCTGTAGCAACACAGGAGTGCCTGGTGTGTGGTATGTGCACAGCAATCTTTCCTGCGAACATTTTTTAATTGTTAAAATATTAGTGTGTCCTCGTGTGTTGATTATCGTTCTTGGCGTTCAGTTCACCCGCATGTGTAATACTTGTCCACGCGGAGTAGCATCACAATGCGCAAAAGGTCATCGGGCCGACGTTGGCCACCGTTGTGCGCGGGCCAACGGTGGCCAACGTCAGCCCGATGGCCTTTTGAGCATTGGAATATTCCAGTAGAACCGTATCGGCAGTTCAGAATAGCATCTGACTGCACACAGCTTGACTGAAATACCTTAGTTACAGAGATAATTGTTGTTTTCATATATGGTACAAAGTTGACTGATAAATGGAATCAGACATTCACGATGGAAGTCCCGGGGGAAGGGGGGATGAGTGGTGGGGGAGGGAGGAAAGGAAAGGAGAATCGACAGTCCCGGGGATAGTGGGGGTGGGGAGGTGCTGGGAGAAGGGAGGGAAGGTAGAGTGTTAACCTTTTGGCTGTCGGTAGCGCTTATTGTCGATGTGATTCCGACCACCTCGACATAAGTGCTACCGACAGCCAAAGGGTTAATATTTTAATTATTTCAAAGACAAACATAACTGAAGTTGCTTTTAAAGATTGGCTGTAATACTTTCCACAGGCCATAAACCAGAGCCAGTGAGAGCGAAACCCACAGGAGCTGAGCTGGCAAAAATCCTGAAGGTTGGGGACCGTGTGAAACTAGGACAGGACTTGGCAGCTGGAGATTCGGTAAATACAAGTGAACCTGTTAATTAGGCCTCCATTGGCATGGAGGAATTAGTGGAGTAATAACCGGCAGGCCTAATAAGCGGAATCAACATGAGTGTAGTCATGACCGGCCCTTGCTATTTACAGATAATAGTGTCCTTCACCACTGTGTTTAACCCCTTCACTGACGAGAAAATACGAACGCGATCCAACTGCAAGAGACATAAATCATTATGAGCCCCCGCGTCTGCGGGGTCTCATGAGGATCTATGTCTCTTGCAGAGACCAGTTTGTATCCATTTTCTGGGACAACGTTGGCTTTTGGTCGTTGAATGAAACAGAAACAAAAATGTACGTGCAGTGGCAGGGAAGGGGTTAATGCATGCACGCATGTAGCGGTTGGCGTAATACACAGGTTTAACAGCCACAGTTTTCCAGTTCTGTACGTGTAATAATCATTAGCGTCAAGTCATGTTCTTTATTATTGTTAACTAGTTTTGTGTCTACCGTATTTAAAACAAACGGTAGACTTTGAAATGGGGCCTGGTCGGAGAGCATTCCGGAGCAAGCACGTGAGGGTTTTGTCGTGCGGCGCAGAAATTCTGTCAAAGAAGTAACATGATAAAAATGACGTCACGTCTAGCTACGCAAAACTTGCTAGAGATCGTAGTTTTGGCGCCAAACGTTGTGTGTGTGTGTGTGTGTGTGTGTGTGTGTGTGTGTGTGTGTGTGTGTGTGTGTGTGTGTGTGTGTGTGTGTGAGCGACTAGAGCCCTCGTTTGAAGACGGACAAGCTTGACATGTTAGGAGATTGTCTCTGAAAGAATTATCTCGCGACCTTTCTTTTTGATTTTTTGATTAAGATGCTCATTGGCGAGAAAATGGCCGTTTCACAAAAACAGGTTGATCCACGCTGGAGTCCGTAATTTTTCTTATTTTTACTAGATATTTTGCGTATAGCTAGATAAAAGGGAGATATTGAATTTCGTTAATAAATAATCGCATGAATTTTCGTATACGATATTTATCTAAGCCTACAGTTTGTCTCGGCTGTTGGGTACGATTAGGTCAATTGTGACTTATTCGCCCTAGGTGTGAAAATCAGACAATTTTCTGCACCACTTATTATGAATCATTTGTAAAACAGTTATAATAACTTTATTTTTTCTTTTACGAAAAAAAAAACCACTATCTTCTCATTAGTACCCGCATGATTTTTCATAAACAGTGTTTGCACAATCCTGCTGTTTGTCCCGGCCCTGGGGTAGGATTAGATCAAATTGTGATGTGTAAGCCCTAAGGGAAAAATTTGCAAGAAAATTGCAACGTTGATTCTCTGATAGTACTGCGGTGAGTGAGGTCGAGTTGTCACTATGTACACAGCGTCGTGGGACGTATGAAGACATGACGTGAAGCATGAAGTGACGTCATTTCGCTACTCGTGCTATTACTCTTCTTTAGAATAGCTGTGCTACACCATACCACAGAGCTTACGAATGGCGAGAATCGCCGTCTGTCCGTCTTTATTTATGTGTGCCAGTGTGTGTGGATCAGAGGGTGGGTTAGAGTAGAAGCAGATGGATTCCTGTCGCTACACGCGCCCACAGAGCGTACTAATGGCGGGAAGCGCCGTGTGTCCGTCTTTATTTGTGTGCGCCGATGTGTGTGTTGATCAAGGGTTGCAGGGCTAGAAATTAACTTTTTTCTTTGGGGGCCACCGGGCCCCTTGATTGAAAAATTTGAGGGCCCACAAGCAACTTTCGGGGCCCAACTTTGAAAAATAATGCAAACAAAAAACAAAAGAATTATTGACAATATAATAAGTAGAAAGTACAATTTGTCTGATAATCTAAAATAAAAACAATTGAATTTCCAATTTTGCTGAGTGATGTCATTTTTATTTGCCTTTTCTTTCACTTTCAAACATTACCAACAAAAAAGGGGAAAACACACACACACACACACACATTCAGTGACACACATATTCCAGTGACTAGTGAGCCTGAAATGGCCATTAAACAAAATAGAAAAAAAATCAAGTGAGTCTCTTGTATAATACTTTTCAGTTTTGTGACTGAGTATTGCACAATACACATCATTAAATTTTTAATATGAGTAACCTAACAAAAAAATCTGACCTCAATGCACAAAAGTTCAAAACAAAACCATGAAAGGGAACTAAACTTAACAGTACTCTTCCTGATAAACTAAAGTTAAACAAACAGATTTTGCCTTTTTTTTTTTTCAATCATCTATTCATATTACACTTATGTGCACTTGAGTTAACAGAAGTAAACTAAAAATACAATAACAAAAAAAAAGAAAAGAAAAAAGAACACAATACTATTACTGTGAGTGAGGGCACCGGTGTGGGTTGCTTCCCTTGGCCCAAATACGAAACTGCCGAGTAGAGCTAGCTGTAGCAGACGAATTATTTTGCGGGCCAAGCGGGCCCTTCGTTTTTCAACTTTCCGAGCCCGAAATCAACTTTGCGGGTTTTTGGCCCCGGGCCCCCGCTAATTTCAAGCCCTGAGGGTTGGCTTAGAAAGGAGGGAAAAGGATCAACATAATAAGCCTAAAAATATGAACAACTCTGAATGTTCTTAAAAAGATAAACGCATCTGAGCTCCAAACAATACGGCAGACTTTGGGATAAACTCCTCATCTTGTTAATTTTGTCTACCGTATTGAAAATACGGTAGACTTTGAAATGGGGCTATTCGGAGCGCATTCCGGAGCATGCACATGACGTTTTTGGCGTGTGGGGCAGAAATTCTGGCAAAGACGTAACACGATAAAAATGACGTCACGTCTAGCTAAGCAAACTTTGCTAGAGAACGTCTTTTTAGCGCCAAAGCGCCGCGCGCGTGCGCGTGCGGGCGTGATTGCGTGCTTGCTTGCGTGCGTGCGTGCGTGCG